>ML661346.1:13328394-13461325 GCA_007570785.1 Antilocapra americana
AATTTTCTGGAAGAGTTTGAGTAGAATAGGTGTTAGCTCTTCTCTAAATTTTTGGTAGAATTCAGCTGTGAAGCCATCTGGTCCTGGGCTTTTGTTTTTTGGAAGATTTCTGATTACGGTTTCAATTTCCATGCTTGTGATGGGTCTATTAATATTATCTATCTCTTCCTGGTTTAGTCTTGGAAAATTGTACTTTTCTAGGAATTTGTCCATTTCTTCCAGGTTGTCCAGTTTATTTGCATATAGTTGCTGATAATAGTCTCTTATGATCCTTTGTATTTCTGTGTTTTCTGTTGTGATCTCTCCGTTTTCATTTCTAATTCTGTTGATTTGGTTCTTCTCCCTTTGTTTCTTGATGAGTCTGGCTAATGGTTTGTCAATTTTATTTATCTTCTCAAAGAACCAGCTTTTGGCTTGGTTGATTTTTGTTATGGTCTGTTTTGTTTCGTTTGCATTTATTTCTGCCCTGATCTTTAAGATTTCTTCCCTTCTACTAGACCTGGGCTTCTGCATCTCTTCCCTTTCTAGTTGCTTTAGGTGTAAAGTAAGGTTATTTATTTGACTTTTTTCTTGTTTCCTGAGGTGAGCTTGTATTGCTATGAACTTTCCCCTTAGCATTGCTTTTACAGTGTCCCATAGGTTTTGGGTTGTTGTGTTTTCATTTTCATTCATTTCTATGCATAATTGGATTTCTTTTTTGATTTCTTCTGTGATTTGTTGGTTATTCAGCAGTGTGTTGTTGAGCCTCCATATGTTGGATGTTTTGAATGGTTTTCTCCTGTAATTGATATCTAATCTCACTGCATTGTGGTCAGAAAAGATGCTTGGAATGATTTCAATATTTTTGAATTTACCAAGGCTAGATTTATGGCCCAGGATGTGATCTATCCTGGAGAATGTCCCGTGTGCGCTTGAGAAAAAGGTGAAATTCCTTGTTTTGGGGTGGATGATCTGCTTCTTTTTGATATCTGTCTCTAAGTAGGTTGAATTTTTCTGCTCACTCATTCGATCCCTTTGAGGTTGATGAAGTAATGCAGTATTGCTTCTTGTGCTCTCTTTCTCTGAGCACAAGTTAATGTCATGCCCCTTACTGGTTCCACCTCCCAAGTCCCCATAATGCAAACCCTTCTCCCATACCATCCTTTCCCAAGGGCAATCACAGAAGGTATCAACTCAGCCTTCATTAATGGGAACTCATTTAGTTTATCAAGACCTCAGTTCTGCTCTTAAAAGTATTTAAAAAAATATTGCATCCTGAATGTCCAGGTATTTTTTAAAGTATGATTTTCAGAGCCTTCCCTGGTGGTCCAGTGGTTAAGAATCCTCTGCTTGCCCATGCAGGTGACACAGGTTTGTTTTCCTGCTCTGGGAAGATCCTGCATGCCACATGGCAACTAGGCCTGCACACCAAAACTACTGTGCGAGCACTCTAGAGCCAGTGAGCCACAACTTCTGAGTCTACATGTTGCAGTTACTGAAGCCTGCATGCCTAAAGGCTGTGCTCTGCAATAAGAGAAGCCACTGCAATGAGAAGACTGCTTACTGCAACTAGAGAAAGCCCACACACAGCAACGAAGAGCCAGCACAGACAACAACAGATAAATAATTTTTTTTAAATATGATTTTCAGCTAGTCTACCATATTGCTTAAACATAGCATAAATGTCAGTAAATATTTTTAGCTAAATAAGCAATGCGCATCAGGATATAAGGCCAAGCAGAAATGAAAACCATATTTCCTGATTATCTGTCTGGGATTCTCATGAAGGCACCCTTAATATGAATAGTCAAAAGATTTTTAAGCTATCTATATAATTAGAAAAGAGAAAAAAACAGACAAATAAAAATAGCCTCTTAAATGAGGGGCCCACTTGACATAAAATGAATAAATTTTTATTCTCATCATTTGATCTAACAACTAGATTATGTTTCCTGTATTCAAAGTCAGAGGTGTGAATAGTAATTCTTCAGGGGTGAAGGATGATGTGTGTGACTAGAGACCCTACTTGAAAGAGATAATGTTTAATTACAACTGAAGCAGTAAAAAGACAATTTTCAGACAAATTTTTAAAATTGCACCACATTAACAAAAGGGAGAGTAAACATGTCAAACAACAAATGCTTATGATAAACACTAAGTCAAAGGTATTATAAGCATTGTTTTCATGATTAAATGACTTCCTAGCTGTCTCATTACATTTTTTTTTTATTACCTTTTTGGTTGAATTTTTTCTGACATGTAACTGGTAAGCTCTTCCTCTATTAAAAATTCTAAGTTACCCCCAGTGTAGACCAATGACCAGCTTAATCTAATTCCCAGCATGTAAGTTTTGAATAACTTCCATCCCAGTAGCTGAAACCTCTTGCATCTCATTTTCTATTTTGTAACCTACTGATCACAAAGAAATTTCTGTAGGGGAACAGGGAAACATCCCTTCTCTTCCACAAAATATCCAGAGGACCAATTTCTGAGGAAGGTCCAATTCCTGCAGGGATTTCTTATGTTTTAATTATTCTATATCACAATGCTTTTTACATCCCACTGTATCAGTGTAGGTAGGGTATGTTTCTCAAACACAACAATGAAGATTTAATTTATTATATGAAGATTAGTATAGAGCACAAAGTGGTATGTTTTAAAAAATGACATTTTATGAAAACTGTTCACATGTCCATGAATTTACAACAAAAGTGTTCATAACCAAACTTTCTACATGTTTATATAATTATGATATCCTAGACATTATAAAGTTAGTAAATTTAAAAATCCAATATTTATATCTATATGATGATGTTATAGAAAGCCAAGAGACAAAAAATCATTTCTATTTCATGTGCACTTAGTCACTCAGTCATGTCCAACTCTTTGGGATCCCACGAACTGTAGCCCACCAGGCATCTCTGTCCACGGGAATTCTCCAGGCAAAAATACTGGAGTGGGTTGCCATGCCATTCTCCGGGGGACTGTCCCAACCCAGGGATTAAACCCGGTCTTCTGCATTGCAGGCAGATTCTTTACCATCTGAGCCACCAGGGGAGCCCCAGCAAGTCTATTTCAAAGACAACAGAAAGTAACACTAAACTACTATCTTTCCTAGACGGTTTAAGAATTAAATCAGAGAAGGTATAGAGAATCTTGACACACATTTCTGATTGAAATGTTATGTAAAACAGTCTCACCCACCTGTTATTTCAAAAGTGACGGATAGGGAAGGTGCAGCACCAGGATTCAGTGTACTCTGATATTTAGTTTCTAAAATAACAGGGAAAGGTCAGCATGTATATAAGCATAGTCTTCCGCCTCCCCCGCCCAAAACAGTGTTGACTGAAGCAGGGTAGTTTATGGAAACTACAGTTAAAAGACTACAGTTATAAAGAATTTGTACTTCATAGGGATGGTGACTATTTTATTCACATTTTGGGGGGTAAAACATGTGAAAACATGAGCTCTTTATTCATCCTTCTGTCTACCCACTCACAGTACAATCATCCTGCCCTCAATCCATCTTTCCACTGATCCTCCAAACCTTTCTGCTGGTTTGTCTCATTCAGTTTCGTTATACAGGCTTATTATCCAGACTTTCTTAATAACGGCAAATCTCACGGGCCTTATGCAGATATAAGTGTGGATTCTTTGGTATGTTTTGTATAAAAGCATGTTCTAAAATTTTCTATGACATAAATCACAGTAAGCTTTATGGTGCTTTATAACTAATACCTTTGGCTTCCCTCATTTGAAGCATGTTCAATCTGTATCAACTGGAAGGATGTCTTGAGTTACTATAGCTAAAATCTACTTTCATTTCACTATGAACTCGTACAAGAGTCAATTCACATTATGCATCTAATGATCAGCAATACTTTCTAGGAGTTACACTGATAACCTCCTCATGGGCAAGGCCTCTTCCTGTCATATTTTGAAGACAGATTTCATGCCAGGACAAGTCAGACATATTTCAAGATTACTGGAATTCTGAACAGCCAGCTCATAGAAACTGTCAAAGATTTTTACTACTGACTCTTCTCAGCAGAGAACCTGTCAAGTCTTTCTTCTAAATGAGTGATAATGGAAATGTTGATCACCTCAATATTCTGTTAAAACTGGGAGGGTTCTATGAATAAAATGTGGATACTCTCCAATATCAAGTAGACATATTTTTCCTATTGTCTGAAGATGCTATCACCAACTTTATAGCTATCCTGATAATTCAATTTATACCAAGTTTTGAATATCATACTTTATACTTGGTGAGTACCTTAATAATCAATATTTAAACTTCCTGAAAATTAAATATATTAACTTCAAGGAAAAGAATTATGGCCTTATGTGGTGTGAGTCAGTTAATAGCAGAAAATACATCAATGAATAAAGTAATTTAAAGTGATCTGGCTTTTATGCTACAGTCGTCATTATCAACCTTCTATGTAACATGATATACCAAGATAATAAAGGAAGTTGATGTCATATCACCTGTTTTCAGTATTTTTGTATAAATAAATTTGATGTTGGGGCTAAAGTATTTTGAGTTAAAGCATTTTTAATAGTTTTGTTATGTGTGAAAAGACAGTTATAGAACACAGAGAGAGAATCTACAAAAACAACACTGCAATCCTTGTTCTTCACATTAAGTGCAGTATGAATTGCTCATGGTTAAACAGTCAGGATTTCTTGAGAGCGGCACCTTCTTGTTAGGATTAAATGAGCCAGTTATTCTGAGAAGTTTCCCTGTTTTTATAAAGTAATCTTTCATTCTTTCGTATTAATTGAAAAAGACTGTGAACAATCTTCACAGCCCACAGTCTAATTGTTCTCCATTCACACATATCTGTAGGATTCACATGTTACCCTTGGGATGCTGGTATATCTAAAAAGTTTCCTACTGAGGAAAATTGAGTACTACTAGGGGGAACTCACATAGTCTAAGTTCTGAGGAAAAAATAACTACAACTTTTAGCAAGAATCAACTGTTTTTGCAAAGACTGCTGCTGTTGCTGAGGCTTATTAATATTCTTGATATTTAACATGAAAGGACACAGATTCTTAAGTTATTTATGTTATATACTTACAAGATTAAACATTAATTTTAGGTGAATTGACTACTTCCATATCTATGTATCTCTGCTTTGGTGTTTGCGTTAGTCCAACAGATACATCCTAATAACACTCTTTGCATTTTATCTTTTTTCCTGTGACTTTTATTTTTATTGCTCTGCAGTGCCTTGACAACAGTAGTCAGGGAACTCTATGACAAAATGATTTTTAAAACTGTCCAATTACAATTCAAAATTCTGAAGGATCTTTTTAAAGTAATAACCTACAGATATAATTGACATTCAGAAACTAAAATCTGATCTACCTCTAGCAATGAAATTATACTACTCTGAAAGCACTGCCATAATAAATTCACCAAAAGGTGTTAAAAATGCAGCCATTAAAGTGACCAAGAAAATATTAATGTGCTAACATTACATGTTTTATGCTACTTCCTTAAAATCACAAGACATATTAGTAGTAAAAGGTATCCCTAGGCTAGATTACTAAATGAGTTAACATGCTGTGTAAAGCCAGTGGATACAAAACAATTAAATTCTGCAAGATGCAAATACAAAACTTTAGTTCTTATTTCCCAAGAATTACTAGCTACTCTTTTTTGGTGGGAGGCAAAAGCGCTCTCTCTTCTTTTGTTTTATGAAATGCCTTTTTCTCTTGGTTCTTTCCTTCCCTGAATATTTATTTTTTTATTTCGTTCTTTTTTTTTTTTTTAACCTTTAATACATGCTGTTCCTTCTGCTTAGAATAAACTCCCTCTTGCATGCCTGACCTTCTTACCTATATGGAGTATATGCATCATAATTTAGCTCAAATTCCACCTCCTTTATGAAGCTTTCTCTATTTTCTCACTACAGCTATTCTAAAACTCATTATAGTGGCTCAGATGGTAAAGAATCTGCCTGCAATGCAGGAGACTTGGGTTCAGTCCCTGGGTGGGAAAGATCCCCTGGAGAAGGAACTCGAAACCCACTCCAATATTCTTGTCTGGGAAATCCCATGAACAGAGGGGCCTGGCAGGCTACAGTCCATGGGGTTACAAAGAGTCAGATACAATTGAGTGACTAATACTTTCACTTTAATACTGCATTATGACTATTGGTCTGTGTGCCCTCATGATGACCATGAGCATTTTCCTGACATGAAATTTGTATTGATATTTCTGTCCTCATCGCCATAGACAATTTTTGGAACTCTTCTGTCAACTAATCAAAATGTGCTGAATGTATTAGTGATACAAGTCCTGCAGTCCCTCAGGTAGTAAAATGCTAAGAGGCTCTTAAGAGGCTCAGTCCAAAGATGATCAGAATTTTAGAGTAATATTAATATTTAATAATACAAACTTTTAGTCTTGGCCATCTTGGACTCACTTATTCTTTTGTACAATTATCACATCTGGTCCCCAAACTGAGATTTAGACCAAAAAAATTATAAGATATGTCTACCAAATCAAAGCATTTAATCAGAGGGTTTTTTTTTTTTTAAGTTATGCCTTTGGGTTAAAGACCTTTTCCTGTAGTTTTATCCTCTATTTCTTTTATTGAATTTTCACTCAATACCATAATTTATTTATTTTTTCAAAATCATTATAAAACAGCAAAGCAAGGTTTCTCTTTTAACATACAGGTTTTACTTATTCTTATATGAAGAAAATAAATTTGGGTTTTGGAACACATATTTATATCTATATGTATCCTTATAAGATACATGTTTATTCTGTTTTTATAATTGATTACTCTTGTTAAATTCTGACTCAGAATCTGAAGTCAAAATTTAAAAAGAGGCTTGTCAGCAAACCAGAATGAACCAAAGATGGAACTTTATTAATTATTTTAACAACCATCATTTAGACTACCATTCATCATAGTTAATATCTGCCATAATATGAACAAATATACAGCACTTCATGCTCCCAAAAGACTGCATATATACCCCTGCAGGATGATCCCATGACTGCTCTCCATAGGTGAGTACTTGAGAAGAAAACAAGATTTACCTTCTTTGTCCTTGTGGGTGTCCAATTGAGAGAGGAGGTTCTCACTGGCCTGCACGCAGTACACCTCTCGGGTCTGGACCCCTCCTCCGCAGAGGGCTGTCTGGTTGCCTCGCCTCTTGTCCTGTTGACTGAGCAGAGGATCCACCCGACACTCAGTCCACTCTGTGGTCCTCCAGCTGTACCTACATAAAGAAAATGCCGACAGCGGCCATGTGTTTATGGAATAAAACTTTTATCCAATCCTATTTGTTTTTTTCTCCTCAATAAAATTAATCTGAACAATTCCTTCCCCTTGAATCAATCTTAGACCACATCTCTGGTACAGGTTCAGTTTCAATCCCTTCTTTTACATCCTTACCCTGCTCCGTTTAAAGAGGGGTTAAATTTAAAATGATCCAGTTTTAATTGCAACTACTAGAAGTTATTTATAAATATTTTATGCAAAGAGAGCATAATGCTCAAAATATGAAATTTTCTGTTTAATTAAACTGAACTCAGGCTTGCCCTTTTTTCATGTTTATAAACAAAGGAAGATTGAATCTGAGAATGGAGAACATTCTAAATGATGATGAACCCAAACATTTGTTTTGTCTTTAATATAGTGTATGAAAATTCCTTCTTCACACTTGTCAAAATTGTAATTGTGTTAGTAATAAAAATATAACATAATTCAGAATTTTCTCTTTATTACTGAGAATGAGTGTTTTTTTTTTTCTTCTGTAACATTTGAGCATCCCTGATGAGTACAGATGAATGATGAAAAGAGCTGACGTTTCTAATCAGTGGAACACAGGAAAGACGATCTATGCTTCTAAATTAAAGCTCCAATCAAGAGCATGATGTGAAAAAAATGTCAGGGGATTGTCAGCCCAACACATGCTTTAAGGAGATAGACAGGGTCTTGATGTCACTGAAGATAGACAGTGATGGCATTTCTCTACCTCAAGGAAAATGGATATGCTAAAAGCACAAAGAACATGGCTCTTGGAGTACTTTATGTCACTTTTACCAAGATGCTTCCTTAGTAATCAGATTAACAGCCAACACAGGTACAAATGGATGTGCTAATGCTCATCTCAATTAGGCAAAAAGGTTAAAAAGGTTAAATGGGCTCTTGGATGTCTGATCTAGATGCTTTGCTTTGTCAGTGGTAAGGTTTCATGTCAGTAAAGATGAACTTCATGCCCATTTTTCAATTTTTGTAAGTGGGGATTCATGGCTTAACAGAGGTACACGTCTGGGGCATCGAGGAACAATGCTCTTGACATATATTTATAAAGGAAGTGCAGCATTCAGGTCAATTATAAAATCATAGATAACTGATGCCTAGGGAGGAGAGATGGGGAGGAGGGACAGAAAAGAAAACTAAACAAGCCATTTATTAGGGGAGTTAAGACGAATATTTTATTTTTTATAGAGCAGCATCCCAACAGAGGTCATCTTAAGGAGTCCTGTGAGAGAAATAAAATTTTTTGTAATGTAAATTGATTACACATTCTTAAAAAAAATGCTACCATCCACAAAGCATTAGAAGACAGAGATTTAGAATAGGGATTTATTTTAATTAATAGTTAATGATGTTTGAATAACTGAGAGGATAAAGATATCCTAGCTTGAGATTATAAAATTGGAAGAATCTCGCAAGAGACAGAACACTCTGACTAGAGAACCTGGCAACTTCCCTGAAACTATTATGTCAAGGGAACACACAGGTCAGTGGGACAGGCAGACAAGTTAGGAAGGAAACTCTTCAGAGTGTCCAGTTACGGGTTATGGTAGGGGAGAAGGGAGGATTCCACAGTGCTGCATAACTGAGGATCTTGTACGAATCATTACTGTTCTTTGTTATTATTATTATTACTGTTAGAAATGGGAGGAGCAGCAGCAGCAGAGGTGGTGGTGGTAATTTTCCTCCTCACTGGTTCATCAAAGGCAAGTGGTAAGCCTGTTCTCTAAATGTTTCAAATATTCCAGGGAACCTTTCAATGAGGCTTGTGGGTATCAACTGATAAACTAAGATTTTGTAAGTATTTTTGTAAACACTCTACATTCAGACTAACCCGAAAAGTATTTATCACAAAGTTAATTCACAGTAATGTCTTGGAAGTGATCCTTAAGGATACAAAGAATACAGTTACAGTGCCAAATACTTCAAAATCAGTCTTATTTCATCTGAATTAGTTGAACATTTATTGGGCACTTACTATGTGCCTGGTCCTATGACATACATGAGCGATTAAAGAAGAAACAATCTCTACACCCAAGGTTAATAAGCAGTCTTGGTCTTGAGAAATCTTAAAGTCTTATTATTTTGATGTAGTATTCTATTCTATTTAATAGGATTTGTTATACACAGTACTGAATTTTAACAGGGCTTGCTCAATAGCCAAAAGGAACCTGTATTTTGAAAGATTATTTTTACCTTATAGACCAGTTGACAAACTATGGCTAAATTCAACCTGTCCTGTTTCTATAAATAAATTTTATGGAAACATATCCACACATATTTCTTTACATATTGCTTACAGCTCCAATGGCAGGGTTGAATCATTGTGACAGAGACACATGTGGCTCATAAAGACTAACATATTTACTATCTTCTCCACTACAGAAAAAGCTTGCCAATCCTCATTATAGAAAATATGCAAAGAACTACTGCTAAAAATCCAACTTTTGTGGAGATTGGGAAACATAGCTTGTTACTGACACTTTCATTTAGTAAAACTGGTATATTTTTGTCTTTATAGAATAACGTTTGTAAAAAGATACATTTCTTGGAATTTGTAAAAATCAGTATTTCTCAACACACCATCCAGTTGAAATCAGACAGCTAGAGGAACATGCAGTTTGGGCAGACGGGGCAGCAGAGGCCGCTGTCCTTATCAACTCACGTGGCACAGGGGGCAACTCCATCTCCTTGAGACACACAGGGCTCTTTTTCCTCAAGTTCTGGACACTTCTTCTCGCTGCCAATAGGAAGCTGCCTGATGAGCCGAGTTCTCATGCGGGTGCCTTTAGGGGATGCCGTCTCATGGCATTTTTTTGAGCAGGGGCTCCACTCCGACCACTCGGACACCTGACACTCCTTGGTCATCACACAGGCCTGGAAGGTCATTGGCAGCTTCTCTTGCTGGCAGAAGCTGCAAAAGAGAATTAATATTCTCATCACATACTTGTAGGCAGGCTTGAACTTCGGAGGCAGGCATGAAGCTTCCAGAGCAAAATCAGCTTGGACATTTTTATTTCTACTTCGAAGTACAATTCCAATTTCATTGAAAACGTACCAACATTTATGATGTGTAAAAGCTGTTAGACTCCAAGCTAACATTTGCATTTCCTCCTAGTTTGTAATAGTTGTTAAACCATTCGCAGGAAATAGAAAATAAAGGGATGCAGCAAAATTAGCTGAAACTAAGTTGACCATATTGTTCATTTTACTCACTCCAGATTTGTTTTAACTTAGAAAATGAACTGTTAACATAAGATAATTTTCACTCTGTTTAGTGATTTAAATAAACATGCCTGGCTAACTACTACAATATTATTTTGACTAAAAAAAAGTAATTTAATTTATGCTTACCATTATTTTTAATATCACTTGAAATTTTAGCTGTCAATTTTAATTATAATGTAGGTTTATTCAAATACATCAACTTTTTCCAGTTCATACTTAAATACAAGGTCTACATGTGAGTATATTAATTAAATATATCCAAAGCATTAGAAGGGTGACAGAGGATGAGATGGTTGGATGGCATCATTGACTCAATGGACATGAGTTTGAGCAAACTCTGGGAGAGAGGGAAGGACAGGGAAGCCTTCTGTTCTGCAGTACATGAAGTCACAAAGAGTTCAGACTCAAGTGAGCAACTGAACAGCAAACATTAGAAATAAAAATTTATTAAGCTATACTGCTGTAGAGATATTCTCTAAATAGATCTAGAATATTAGTCACCAGTAAAGTATTTATGTTCAAATTCTTATCTAACTATTCCTCCTTGAATTAGAAAGATGTTGAATTCTGTTTATTCTTTACTAAAGGATAATTGCTTTACAGAATTTTGCTGTTTTCTGTCAAACCTCAACATGAATCAGTCACAGGTATACATATATCTTCTCCCTCTTGAACCTCCCTCCCGTCTCCCTCCCCATCCCACCCCTCTAGATTGATAGAGAGCCCCTGTTTCAGTTTCCTGAGCCATACAGCAAATTCTCGTTGGCTATTTTACATATGGTAAGGTAAGTTTCCATGTTACTCTTTCCATACATCTCACCCTCTCCTCTCCTCTCACCATGACCGTAAGTCTATTCTCTATGTCTGCTTCTCCATTGCTGCCCTGTAAATAAATTCTTCAGAACCACTTTTCTACATTCCATATATGTACATTAGAATACGATGTTTCTCTTTCTCTTCCTGACTCACTTCACTCTGTATAATAGGTTCTAGGTTCATCCACCTCATTAGAACTGACTCAAATGGCTGAGTAATATTCCATTATGTATATGTACCACAACTTTATCCATTCATCTGTTGATGGACATCTAGGTTTCTTCCATGTTCTAGCTGTTGTAAACAGTGCTGCAATGAACAATAGGATACATGTGTCTTTTTCAACCTTGGTTTCCTCAGAGTATATGCCTAGGAGTGGGATTGTTGGGTCATATGGTGGTTTTATTCCTAGTTTTTTTAAGGAATCTCCATACCGTCTTCCATAGTGGCTGTATCAGTTTACATTCCCACCAACAGTGCAAGAGATTTCCCTTTTCTCCATACCCTATCCAGCATTTATTGTTTGTATACTCTGATGACGGCCATTCTGACTGGTGTGAGGAGATATCTCATTGTGGTTTTGATTTGCATTTCTCTAATAATGAGCGATGTTGAGCATCTTTTCATGTGTTTGTTAGCCATGTCTTTGGAGAAATGTCTGTTTAGGTCTTTTTCCCACTTTTTGATTGGGTTGTTTATTTTCCTGGTATTGAGTTGTATGAGCTGCTTGTATATTTTGGAAATGAATCCTTTGTCAATTGTTTCATTTGTTATTATTTTCTCCCATTCCGAGGGTTATCTTGTTACCTTGCTTATAGTTTCCTTTGCTGTGCAAAAGCTTTTAAGTTTAATCAGGTCCCACTTGTTTACTTTTGTTTTTATTTCCATTACTCTAGGAAACAGGTCAGAGAGGATCTTGCTTTGATTAATGTCATCAAGTGTTCTGCCTCTGTTTTCCTCCAAGAGTTTTATAGTTTCTGGTCTTACATTTAGGTGTTTAATCCATTTTGACTTTATCTTTGTGTATGGTGTTAGGAAGTATACTAGTTTCATTCTTTTACATGTAGCTGTCCAGTTTTCCTACCACCATTTATTGAAGAGTTTATTTTTGCCCCATTGTATACTCTTGCCTCCTTTGTCAAAAATAAGGTATCCATAGGTGCATGGGTTTATTTCTAGGCTTTCTATCTTGTTCCATTGGTGTATATTTCTGTTTTTTTTTTGTGCCAGTACCATACTGTCTTGATGACTGTAGCTTTGTAGTATAATCTGAAGTCAGGAAGGTTGATTCCTCCAGCTCCATTCTTCTTTCTCAAGATTTCTTTGGCTATTTGGGGTCTTCTGTGTTTCCATATGAATTGTGAAATTTTTTGTTTTAGTTCTGTGAAAAATGCTATTGGTAATTGGATAGGGATCACACTGAATCTGTAGATTGCATTTGGTAGTATAGCCATTTTCACAATATTGATTCTTTCTACCCAGGAACATGATATCTCTGCATCTGTTTATGTTGCCTTTGATTTCTTTCATTAGTGTCTCATAATTTTCTGTGTACAGATTTTTGTCTCCATAGGTAAGTTTATTCCTAGGTATTTTAATTCTTTTGTTGCAATGGTGAATGGAATTGATTCCTTAATTTCTCTTTCTGATTTTTCTATGTTAGTATATAGAAATGCAAGTGATTTCTGTGTATTGATTTTGTATCCTGTAACTTTGCTAAATTCACGGATTAGCTCTAGTAATTTTATGATACTATCTTTAGGGTTTTCTATGTACAGTATCATTTCATCTGCAAACAGTGAGAGCTTTATTCCTTCTTTCCTGATCTGAATTCCTTTTATTTCTTTTTCTTCACTGATTGCTGTGGCTAGGACTTCCAGAACTATGTTGAATAACAGTGATGAAAGCGGGCACCCTTGTCTTGTTCCTGATGTTAGGGGGAATGCTTGCAGTTTTTCACCACTGAGAATGATGTTTGCTGTAGGCTTATCATATATGGCCTTTACTATGTTGAGGTAGGTTCCTGCTATGTCCATTTTTTGAAGAGTTTTAATCATAAATGGGTGCTGAATTTTGTCAAAGGCTTTTTCTGCATCTATTGATATTCTCATATGTATTTTATCTTTCAATTTGTTGACATGGTGTATCACATTGATTTGCATATATTGAAGAATCCTTGCATTCCTGGAATAACCCAACTTGATCATGGTGTATGAGCTTTTTGATGTGTTGATGATATTGTTTGCTAAAATTTGTTGAGGATTTTTGCATCTATGTACATCAGTGATATTAGCCTGTAGTTTTCTTTTTTTGGTGTTGTTTTTCTCTGATTTTGGTATCAGGGTAATGGTGGTCTTGTAGAATGAGTTTGGGAGTGTTCCTTCCTCTGAAATTTTTTGAAAGAGTTTTAGAAGGATAGGCATTGACTCATCTCTAAATGTTTGACAGAATTCTCCTGTGAAGCCATCTGGTCCTGGCCTTTTGTTTTTGGGGAGATTTTTGATCACAGCTTCAATTTCAGTGCCTGTAACTGGGTTGATCATCATTTCTATTTCTTCCTTGTTCAGTCTTGGGAGATTGAACTTTTTAAGAATCTGTCCATTTCTTCCAGGTTATCCATTTTATTGACATATAGTTATTCATAATAGTCTCTTACAATCCTTTGTATTTCTTCATTGTCTGTTGTAACCCCTACTTTTTCATTTCTAATTTTGTTGATTTTATTCTTTTCTCCTTTTTTCCTGATGAGTCTGGCTAAAGATTAGTCAATTTTGTTTATCTTCTCAAAGAACCAGCTTTTAGTTTTATGAATCTTTACTATTCTTTCTTTCATTTCTTTTTCATTTATTTATGCTTGGATCTTTATGATTTCTTTCCTTCTACTAATTTTGGGATTTTTCTGTTCTTCTGTTCCCAGTTGTTTTAGGTGTAAAGTTAGGCTGTCTAGTTGATGTTTTCCTTGTTTCTTGATGTAGGATTCTATTGCTATAAACTTCCCTCTTAGGACTGCTTTTGCTGCATCCCATAGGCTTCGAGTTGTTTCTAGAAATCTTTTGATTTCCCTTTTGACTTCTTTTGTAACCTGTTGGTTATTTAGAAACGTGTTGTTTAATCTCCATTTGTTTGTGTTTCTTACTTTTTTTTTTTTTCTTGTAATCGATATCTAGTCTCATAGCATTGTTGTTGGAGAAGGTGCTTGATACAATTTCTGTTTTCTTAAATTTAGTGAAGTTTGATTTGTGACCCAAGATGTGGTCTATCCTGAAGAATGTTCTATGTGCATTTGAGAAGAAGATGTATTCTTCTGGATTTGGATGGGATGTCCTAAAGATATAAATGACATCCATCTCATCTAATGTATCATTTAAGACTTGTGTTTCTTATTAATTTTCTGTTTTGATGATCTGTCCATTGGTGTGAGGGGGTGTTAAAGTCTCCTACTTTTATTGTGTTCCTGTCAATTTTTCCTTTTATGTCTGTTAGTGTTTGTCTTATGTATTGAGGTGTTCCTGTGTTGGGTGCATATTTTTACAATTGTTATATCTTTCTCTTGGATTGATCCCTTGATCATTATGTAGCATCCTTCCTTATCTCTTGTAATCTTCTCTATTTTAAGGTCTATTTTGTCTGATAGGAGGATTGCTACTCAAGCTTTCTTTTGCTTCCCATTTGCATGGAATATATTTTTCCATCCTTTCACTTTCAGTCTATATGTGTCTTGAGGTATAAAGTGGGTTTCTTGTAGACAGTATTTATATGGGGTGTGTTAATGTATCCATTCAGCCAGTCTTTGTCTTTTGGTTGCAGCATTTAATCCATTTACATTTAAAGTAATTATTGATGTATATGTTCCCATTGCCATTTTCTTAATTGTCTGGGGTTGATTTTGTAGATCTTTTTCCTTCTCTTGTATTTCTTGACTATGTAAGTCCATTGAACATTTGTTGTAAAGCTGGTTTGTTGGTACTGAGTTGTCTTAATTTCAGCTTGTTTGAAAAGCTTTTGATTTCTCCGTCAATTTTGGATGAGATCCTTGCCGGATACCGTAATCTTGGTTGTAGATTTTTCCCTTTCAGTACTTCAAACATATCCTGCCATTCCCTCCTGTCCTGCAGAGTTTCTGCTGAAAGATCAGCTGTTAAGAGTATGGGGTTCCCCTTGTATGTTACTTGTTGCTTCTCCCTTGCTGCTTTTAATATTCTTTTTTTGTGTTTAGTCTTTGTTAGTTTGATTAGTACATGTCTTGGCATGTTTCTTCTTGGGTTTATCCTGTATGGGACTCTTTGTGCCTCTTCGACTTGATTGACTGTTTGTTTTTCCATGTTGGGGAAATTTTAAACTATAATCTCTTCAAAAATTTTCTCATATCCTTTCTTTTTCTCTTCTTCTTCTGGGACCCTTATTATTCCAATGTTGGTGCATTTGATATTGTATCAGAGGGTCTCTAGAGTATCCTAATTTCTTTTCATTCTTTTTACCTTATTCTGCTCTTCAGAAGTTATTTCCACCATTTTATCTTCCAGGTCACTGATTCGTTCTTCTGCTTCAGATATTCTGCAATTGATTCCTTCTAGAGTATTTTTAATTTCAGTAATTGTGTTGCTTGTCTCCATGTTTATTCTTTAATTCTTCCAGGTCTTTGTTAATTGATTCTTGCATTTTCCCCATTCTGTTTTCAAGGTTTTTGATCATCTTTACTGTCATTATTCTGAATTCTTTTTCAGGTAGTTTGCCTATTTCCTCTTCATTTATTTGGACTCATGTGTTTCTAAATTTGTTCCTTCATTTGTGTGGTATTTCTCTGCTTTTTCATTGTTTTTTTTTTTTAACTTTTTATGTTTGAGGTTTGCTTTTCCCAGGCTTCAAGATTGAATTCTTTCTTCCTTTTGGTTTTTGCCCTCTAAGGTTAGTCCAGTGGTTTGTGTAAGTTTCTTATAGGGTGAGATTTGTGCTGAGTTGTTGTTTGTTTATTTTTTCTCTGATGGGAAACACTGAGTGAGGTGGTAATCCTGTCTGCTGATGACTGGGTTTGTATTTTATTTTGTTTGCTGTTTAGATGAGGCATCCTGCACAGGGTGCTATTGATGGTTGGGTGATGCTGGGTCTTGTATTATAGTGGTTTTCTTTGTGTGAATTCTCAGTATTTGATACCCCTTAGGGTTAATTCTCTGGCAGCCTAGGGTCTTGAAGTCAGTGTTCCCACTTCAAAGGCTCAGGGCTTGATCTCTATCAGAAGTGTGAAGCTCTTCTTCTGTGCTTGTACTCTGGGTCCACACCAAGGCAAGGTATGAGCTATTGACCACACCCTTTTATTATTTTAGCAAACTACAACCTATCAGAAGTGTGAAGTCAGTGCCTGTTCTCCCTCTGTGCTTGCACTCTGGGTCTACGCCAAGGCAATGTATGAGCTGCTGATCACATGCTTTGATTTCATTACCAAACCGTGACCTATCGGAAGTGCAAAGTCAATGTCTGCTCTTTGTCTGTGCTTGTACTCTGGGGCCACACCAAGGCAATGCATGAGCTGTTGATGATGAACTTTTATTATTTTAGCCAACTGTGACCAGACACTATTCTGAGGAATTTCAGTGAGAGACCTGCCTTGAGAGATGAGCCTACTATAAATGAAGTCCTAAGTTTTCCAAGGACTTGATGAATGCTCTCCATCCTGCAGTTGGAATCAGTGTGAGAGTTGGACCATAAAGAAGGTTCAGCAGTGAAGAATTGATGCTTTTGAACTGTGGTGTTAGAGAAGACTCTTGAGAGTCCCTTGTACTGCAAGGAGATCCAACAAGTCCATCCGAAAGCAGATCAGTCCTGGGTGTTCATTGGAGGGACTAATGTTGAAACTGAAACTCCAATATTTTGGCCATCTCATGCGAAGAGTTGACTCATGGAAAAGACCCTGATTCTGGGAAGGATTTGCGGCAGGAGTAGAAGGGGACGACAGAGGATGAGATGGCTGGATGGCATCACCGACTCGATGGACATGGGTTTGGGTAGACTCCAAGAGTTGGTGATGGACAGGGAGGCCTGGCATGCTGCAGTTCAAGGGGTCACAAAAAGTTGGACACAACTGAGCAACTGAACTGAACTGAACTGATCCAGAATTAAGGATCATAGTTCAGTTTAAAGTTCAAGATGACTTGTATACTTAAAAAAATCATGAGCATATCAGAGTTCATAGCCAAGGCCACAGGAGTAGCTGACTATTCACACACTGGGGCTCATTTTCTTGTTGTTCAGTTGCTAAGTCATCTCTGACATTTTGTGACCCTATGGGCTGCAGCATGCTGGGTTTCTCTGTCCTCCACCATCTCCTGGAGTTTGCTCAAATTCATGTCCTTTGAGTACATGATGCTATGGAATGGTCTCATCCTCTGTTGCCCTCCTTTTCCTTTTGCCTTCAGTCCTTCCCAGCATCAGGGTCTTTTCCAATGACTTGGCTCTTCGTATCAGGTGGCCAAAGTATTGGAACTTCAGCTTTATCAACAGTCCTTCCAATCAACAGTCAGGGTTGATTTCCTTTAGGATTGACTGGTTTGATCTTACAGTCCCAGAGACTCTCAAGAGTATTCTCCAGCATCACAATTTGAAAGCATCAATTCTTCGGCACTCAGCCTCCTTTACAGTCTAACTCACATCCATACATGACTACTGGCAAAACCATGGCTTTGACTCTACAGACGTTTGTCAGTACAGAGATGTCTCTGCTTTTTAATACACTCTCCAGGTTTGTCATAGCTTTCCTTCCAAGGAGCAATCATCTTTTAATTTCATGGCTGCAATCACCATCCACAGTGATTTCGGAGCAAAGGAAAATAAAATCTAGGGCTCATATGGGCCTGAGTAACTTACATGTGGTCTTACAGTGGACCTTAATAGGTCTGTGAGCACTGTGGTGCTTATTAATTTCATTTTTTTCTTTTTTTTTTATTAGTTTTGCCAAACAATGACATGATATCACCATAGGTTTACATATGCTCCCCCTCCAGGACCCCCCTCCCTCCTCCCTCTCCCCAGGAAATCTCGTTGCACCAGCCCCGAGCATCAATCCTGGGCTGGCGATTGATTAGACATCTGATAATTAGCATGTTTCAATGCCATTCTCCCATATTATCCCACCCTTTCCCTCATCCACAGAGTCCACGAGTCTATTCTATACATCTGCGTTCCTTTTGCTGTCTTGCATGCTGGGTTCTCGTTACCGTCTTTCTAAATTCCATATATATGCGTTAGTATACTGTATTGTTGTTTTTGCTTCTGGCTTACTTCACTCTGGATAATGGGCTCCAGTTTCGTCCATCTGAGTAGAACTGATTCAAATGAATTTTTTTTTTTTTAATGCTGAGTAATATTCAATTGTGTATATGTACCACAGCTTTCTTATCCATTCATCAGTTGATGGGCATCTAGGTTGCTTCCATGTCCTGGCTATTGTAAACAATGCAGCGATGAACATTGGGGTACACGTGGCTCTTTCAATTCTGGATTCCTCGGTGTATATGCCCAGCAGTGGGATTGCTGGGTCATATGGCAGGTCTATTTGCAGTTTTTTAAGGAATCTCCACACTGTTTTCCATAGTGGCTGTACTAGTTTGCATTCCCACCAACAGTGTAAGAGAGTTCCATTTTCTCCACATCCTATCCAGCATTTATTGCTTGTCGATTTTTGGATTGCAGACATTCTGACTGGTGTAAAGTGATATCTCATTGTGGTTTTGATTTGCATTTCTCTGATAATGAGTGATGTTGAGCATCTTTTCATGTGTTTGTTAGCCATTTTTATGTCTTCTTTGGAGAAATGTCTGTTAAGTTCTTTGGCCCACTTTTTGATTGGGTCGTTTATTTTCCTAGAATGGAGCTGCAGGAGTTGCTTGTATATTTTTGAGATTAATTGTTTGTCCATTGCTTCATTGGCTATTATTTTCTCCCATTCTGAAGGCTGTCTTTTCACCTTGCTTATAGTTTCCTTTGCTGTGCAGAAGCTTTTAATTTTAATTAGGTCCCATTTGTTTATTCCTGCTTTTACTTCCAATATTCTGGGAGGTGGGTCATGTAGGATCCCGCTTTGGTTTATGTCAGAGAGTGTTTTGCCTATGTTATCCTCTAGGAGTTTTATAGTTTCTGGTCTTATGCTTAGATCTTTGATCCATTTTGAGTTTATCTTTGTGTATGGTGTTAGAAAGTGTTCTAGTTTCATTCTTTTACAAGTGGCTGTCCAGTATTCCCAGCACCACTTGTTAAAGAGGTTGTCTTTTCTCCATTGTATATTCTTGCCTCCTTTGTCAAAGATAAGGTGTCCATAGATGTGTGGATTTATCTCTGGGCTTTCTATTTTGTTCCATTGATCTATATTTCTGTCTTTGTGCCAGTACCATACTGTCTTAATGACTGTGTATTTGTAGTATAGCCTAAAGTCAGGTAGGTTGATTCCTGCAGTTCCAGTCTTCTTTCTCAAGATTGCTTTGGCTATACGAGGTTTTCTGTATTTCCATACAAATTGTGAAATTATTTGTTCTAATTCTCTGAAAAAGACCTCTGGTAGCTTGATAGGAATTGCATTGAATCTATAGATTGCTTTGGGTAGTATACTCATTTTCAGTATATTGATTCTTCCAATCCACGAACACGACACATTTCTCCATGTATTTGTGTCCTCTTTGATTTCGCAATTGTTAGTGAGACAAAATAGAGTCACCAAATCATCTACACTTACCAAACTGTTCAGCTGCCATCATTTACCATTCTCTCCTTTGTTCTGGTCATGCAAAACGGTGACATGAGAGAGCTTAGGGGAATCACACATTTTGGCTCATTATGGTTTCCGTGAGAACATACACCTCCGGAAATCAAAGACAAAAGCTATGATCCTGTAGAGCAGCATGGCAGAAGATGTGAATGTAGAAACTATGAATGCTTCCTTATTGTTTATGTGGTATATTCAGGATAGCCCTGATGGCTAAGACTGAACAGAACAAAAGTCTGGCTTTGAGACAAAAACAGATATTGCTTAATCAGCTTGTATCACACAGAGAAAAATCAGATTGAAAAAATGAAAAAGTGGAGAAGGCAAAGTTTAATTTTTTATCTTTAAAGAGACATCATTAAAAGATGAAAGAGCACAGATATTTCTGACAGATACTTTTAAACCTGGTCATCCAGTATTTTTATTGGATTTTTTTATTTCAGGGCAAGGTTAAAATGGATAAACTGTAGGTCACTTTTTATTTCATTTTTGATAATTCAAATTGTACTACATAAAATAAAATGCCATTTCAAACATTTTGTATGAAAATTATTTTTGATAAGTCAGATAGAGAAAGATAAGCACTGTATGCTGTCATTTATATGTGAAATCTAAAAAATACAACAAACTGGTGAATATAACAAAAAAGAACTGGACTCACAGATTAGAGAACAAACCAGTGGTTCCCAGGTAGGGGGTAGCAGTGTAGAGGCAGGTAGGGGAGTGGGAGGTATTGGATGGAAGACAGGCTACAAGGATGTATTATAAAACACAGGAAATATAACCAGTATTTTGTAATGGCTGTTAACTGAAATGTAAGCTTTAAAAATTTTATTAAAAAATAAAACCAAAATATAACGCTGTTGGAAAAATGGCCCCAACAGACTTGCTTGACACAGGGCTCCACCAATCTTTAATTTGTAATAAATACAGTATCTGCAAAGTGCAAAAAAAAAAAAGAAAATTATTTCTGTAGCCCATTTAATAATCATAATACCTGTCAAAATATACATTCTTTCTGAAGGTAGCTAATTAATCTCCCAAAATATCGTGATCATGCTTTAGCTTCTTAAAAAGCAACTTTCCACATCTCCCAGTGTTTCCAAGACCAAGTCCAAACTTCCATTTCTCATAATCAAAGCTCTCTGTAGTCTGTCACTGCCCCATGACACACAGGTCTCACTTAGGCAAAATTAATGTTCAGTCTTCCTCCCCACTACCCTGCAATTCTGCTCAGTCCCCTTACTGTCTCCATATAATACTAGCCCGCTTCTATCTACCCACTTTTGTCTACACCACTTGTCATTTGGAGTCTTATCTCCTGTATTCTGTATCTCTCTGTATCTTCCGTATCTCTCAGGACCTAGGTGTTATGGCCCGAGCTCAAGAAAAGTCTTGAAATGTGGCCTGAAACATCTCTCCCCAAGTGGCACCATGTGACAATTTCTCCTTCTTACAGGAAAAATTGAAATAACAGAATGAAAACAAAATGTCATAAGTTATAAGCAAGAAATGCATGTCCCTTACAAACAGGTAGGCTGAATATTTGCACTGAGGTGGTAAAAATGTGACATCTGTAAATCCCCCATTTGAAGTTTCTTTGCTTAGAATCAACTTGTTTAATCCTTTCTCTCTCTACCTTTCCTCTTGATCGATCAATAGATAGATAGGTATCAATATATGAAAACAGTCTCTTTTTTGTTCCTAACAAAGCAAAATAGAAAACATGTCATAGTAGTTATGTTTGGAAATCACCCTAGACCTATTGTTTCTAGTCCAGGGACAGTAATAAAATGGATCAGTATAGTTTTTCATTGTCTCACTGAAGTCTAACATCTGTTGTTAGGGTCTCTGGAGGTGGAAGTTATTCTTGAAGATTAAATATAATCTAGAATTTTGGTACTAAAAGTGATCTGTAGACAAACACCTTGACAATTAACTGAGAGTTTGTTAGACATGCAGGATCTTAGATCTTCAGGCTTCACTACCGAGTCAGAATCAGTATTTTAACTACATTCCAAAGTGATCCATAAGCACACTGATGTTTGAGAACACTGATCTACAGCCAACTCTCTCAACTACACCCAAAATAGAATCATTCACTATTTATAGTCAGCAAAGGAATCTTTAACAGTATAGCCTTACTTCCTACAGAAAACAGAAACTGAGTAGATCACACAAAATGGGATTTATTATCAGATATTAGGTAGTTTAAAGAACATGCTTTCATCCTGCAAAGGTGCAAATAAATTAAGTAGCACTATTAATGTTACAGGAGAATTTTCTATATAAAGGATAATATCTTAAATCTTTTCATAATATTAATAAGCATCCCCAAGTTTTGTAAAAAGAACAAACACAATTTCATGTTCAGAGTAGATTAAAAAATTCTTTTGTTGGTATAAAGCAAAGTACATTTGTAGCTTGTATGCTCCGTTAGGCATCATGGACCCATGTTTTATTGGATTACATAAATTGTTCTGTTAATGAAAGTGGTTGTCCTTATCCTGACCTGCACACTACAAGGGTATGCACAATGTTCACAGCGGCTCTATTTACAATAGTCAAGACAAAGGAGCAATCTAAATGTCTATCGACAGGTGACTGGATAAAGAGGATGTGATATACACACACACACACAAAAAAAGAATATTAGTCAGCCATAAAAAGAATAGGTAATGCCATTTGCAGCAACATGAATGGCCCTAGAGATTATCATACTAAGTCAGACACAGAAAGACAAATATTATATGATATCACTTAACTGTGAAATGTTAAAAAAAAATACAAATGAATTTATTTACAAAACAGGAGCAGACTCAGACTTCAAGAACAAACTTATGTTTACCAAAGGGGACAGCGGGGAGTGGGGTGAGAGAGAAACTAGGAGTTTGGGATTAACATATACACACTATTATATATAAAATAGATAATCAGCACAGTCTTACTCTATAGAGTACCGAACTATATTATCTTCTAATAACCTATAATGTAAAAGAATCTGAAAAATTATATATGTTGTGTGTCTATATATATCTATGTAAACTGAATCACTTTTCTGTACACCTGAAACCACACTGTAAATTAACTATACTTCAAGTTTTAAAAAGTGATAAAGAAAAAATAAGAGTGTGGAACTTAAAAACACATACAGAGTATTACTATAACTCTAATGACTATCTGAGAAAAAAATTACACACTTTTTGAGGCAGAGATATTTTTCACTATATACAAGATAGCCATCAACCAACGGATGGTTATGTCTGTGGTTCCATTTCTTACGCTTACACACAAATGATTTAATTTTAAAATCAAATTCAGAGATTAATATAAGAATTTAATACACAAATATATGTTTATTTCCCCTACTGATCTACTGTTTCCTTTTTTCAACTGAATAAATGAAGTGACCGATAGGACTGCCTAGTTTTCTGAGTCCCTAATTTGTAACAAGATAGAAGTTGATGAATGCTGTATTCATAGTTGAGATCCAAGTCATTTCTAAACTGCCACTCTTAAGTTGCGTGACTCTGATCAAGTGACTCTTCTACCACATAGCTTTTCCATATGATGAAATTACATTTTTTGAAAAAGACCTCTAAAGTCCTTTTCTTCAATAAAAACTATTAAGTCTTCATAATCTAACCAATCTAAATTGCTATTGGCTTGCATTTTCATATTGAATCTTTAAAAAGATTTCACTAATCTTTCACTAAAGATTTCCCACCTCTAACTATGTTCAAGTGGTATTTCCTTTTTTCCCACAATGATACAGTATTAATATAAGGACATTTATCACATTTATAAACATATGGAAGCAACATAAATGGCTGTAAATAATGGGAAGCTTAAATAAATTATGGCTGCACTCATAACACAGAACATTATTCAAGATCCTATCTGTAAGAGTGTCTTATTTCTGTCTTGAATTTTCCAGAACTGGTAACTGGCAAAAATTAGTAAAAAATCAGAGCACACATATATATTCAGAAAATATTTCTTAATTATGTTCTAAAATGATTTTCAAGCCATTTATTTTAAATGTTACAAATTGAGAATCCAGAATTTAAAAAATACTTTTCCCGCCTTTAATTATGTTTAAATAGCATTCCTCTTCTAAGCACAAACTTCAGTTTCCTCTAATTTTACACTTATTTATCAATTTGGATGAACAGTTTACATATTTTTTAATTTCATTCTCTAAGTGTGCCCTTTCCTTCACAGAATTCAGTGAGTTAGAAGCGATAATTCTTATGGAAGCAAAATGCACGCGCAGTCAAATTACTCTCCTTATAAAGGCAGAGGTCTTTTCCCTTGCTTCGCTATTTGAAAACCTTTTGTTGAGCTGCTGGGAACGCTGCCAAATGGTGTCACCTGCCAGCTGGAGGGGTCATATGCTCCCTATTAGAGCTGAGGGCCCTGCTGCTGGTCAGCAGCTGAGTATGAGGCTACCCGCACTGCATGTACTGAGCAGTGGGCTAAACCGCTACAGCAGCGAGGCCTCCCTGGAAGGCCAGGGCATACATTTGCTGTCCTTTCAAACAGTGAATGCTTGTGTGCAGCTGCTTCCTTATCACCCATGCTGTTCCAATAGGAGAACCACAGTGAAGATTCATGGCACAATCCCAAAGCTGCCCCTAGTGAAAACTCTGTAGATAGCTTTCTGAGCCAGGGTGAGAACTACCTACCAGACTTCTAAAATGGTGTTACCTGGCACGACTGATTTGGGCAATTCCTTGCATTAAAGGCCCTCTTCAGCATTAAGGAATGTTTGCCTCTTCTTTCAAAACTCAGACAAAAGGAAAAGGGAAGGAAAACTTAGCCACAGAAATATTTTAGCTATTATTTTGAATTCTGCATCTAAATTCTAAAGTGTCTGTGTGGCGGAGGGAGGGGGGTGGTGGTGTGTGCAGCATCAATAAGCAATTCTTGGATACTCACTGGATGTTGGAGAGGTCAACTTACTTCTCACACTAGCTACCCAGAGACAGTGTCAGATTTGAAAGGTGACAGGTTCAGTCCTACAAGACTGGCCCTACTCTCTCACTTCAGATGCCAGGTTGTTTCCTGGACTGACTGATTAACTGACTGTAGCCACAGATTCCCAAGACCCTGCTTCTCGGGTTTAAATAATCTGCTAGAACAGCTTGCAGAACCCAGAGTTAAAAGCATTTTACGTACCAGAATAGTGGTTTATTTAATAAAAGGATATAACTGAGGAAGAGAGAGACAGAAGAGATGCCCTGGACAAGGTATGGAGAGGGGGTGGGCCTTCCAGGCTCTCTCCAGGCCTGTCATTCCATCTCCACCTGCACTTCTTCACCAATCTGGAAACACTCCAAATCCACCTTTCTGGGGGGTTTCAAGGAAGCAAGACTGGTTAAATCATTAGCCACTGGCAACTGCTTCAACCTCAAGCCCCTCTCCTCTTCTGGAAGGTAGACAGGGGCAAGATGGGATTGGAAGTTCCAACCCTTGTATCACAAGCTGCCTCCACTGACAACTAGCCCCCACCCTTAGGTGCTTTTCAAAATCCTGCTATTGACGTAATAAAGACACTTTTACCACTGTCTACACTGAAGAATTTCTATGGTTTGGGGAACTCTGAGCCAGAAACTATGGATGATGAAGACCACATATACATGAGAAATATATTCTGGTCATCTGAATAACCAAATATATATTCTTTTATAAATCACAAGAAATATCAATTATTTAAAAGGGGACTTAGTAAGCATCAAATCAAACATGGACTAACTGTCATAACTTTCATAACATAGAAAAGAGAGAGAGAATTAGTCTAATATATCTCAGGTAAGGAATAGAAGTTAAAGGCAAGAAAGCTTTGGGGCAGGGAAAATGATTGGAAACTCTTTTATATATAGATCCTGGATTAATTAACATTTGCCTGACCTGGCCAACTCCCCAGTGCCTGGACAATCGGAAGTTCCTAGTGATTACTGAAAGTACTATAGAACATGATCATAGAATCTAATTCATAAAACTGTAAGAAAAAGTAATGCAGTTATTCCAAAATAATATCACTTTTCCTGCTTTTGATGACCATTTCTTTGATATGTCTCTGGTCTTCTTCTATTTTCTCTGAACTTTCACTTTCTTAGATGAGCATCTATAACCATGTTCAACTAAAATAACTATGGACCTATTTCTATCTACCTCAAATGTAAGAGCTCTCACACAGAACTCACCATCTTCCCCTCAAACTGGCTCACTGTGTTGTCTTCTCCAAGCCTCCTGATTCTTCACTGTCAACTCTCTCTTACACTAATTAGCAACAAGCTAACACAAATTCTTATACAGGACATCTTCTCAGATCATCCTTTGATCTCCATTCCCATTCTTAACATTCTGAGGCAAGTACTCCATGTCCCATGACAGGAGTAGAAGGATAAACCACCTTTTTTCTTTAATCTGCCCCTGTATCCAGAGTCCTGTACTCCCCTGTCAGAATGACCTGATAAGTTTATATTTATTCACTTTATCATCTGCTCAGAAACCCACAATGGCTGCCTTCGAGTCCAGCTGATCCTCTCTCCTGACTTCTGTTTTTCACGCGATCACTAGTCTCACGAATATGGAAACACAACACCAACTGCACTCCGGCGCTGCTTTTCAGTTTCTGGTTCTCTCTGGCTAGTTTAATATTGCAAAGACCTGCTCAAGCTTATGACATTTGTATTCAATGCTGAACTTAAGAGTGGGGAATTTAAAACATCAATTTACATTAGCAAATGACATACCCAGATTTGAGAAACCTTGCTTTAAAGAGCCACTCTGACAAAGTGGCAGAGCTGGTCTCTAATCACCAGGATCAACAAGGAGTGGTAAGCTGGTTCAGATCAGGTAAAACTTAAAGGGAGGTAGAAACTCTGCCTCCTGACAGGGAAATTTACTAAATATTATTGCTATTCATTCAGAAAGAGCTGCCTGAAAAGAGGCCAGGTATGAGAATGCTGAAGCAGGCTCTAGCTGAACACTCATGAGGACAGGGTGCTGTGGCCTAAGGAAGGGGGGCTAAAGGGACTTTAGTGAGAGGGAATCCTAGGTTCTCACTCCCAGCTTATGCAGAGAAGTTTATTAATTTTTTTTTAACACCAAGGGTTAAAGTTTGTGTGTTTCACTTGCTCAGTTATGTCAGACTCTTTGTGACCCCATGGAATGTAGCTTGCAGGCTCCTCTCTCCAGGGGGATTCTCCAGGCAAGAATACTGGAGTGGGTTGCCATGCCCTCCTCCAGGGAATCTTCCCAATCCAGGGATCAAATCCAGGTCCCCTGCATTGCAGGTGGATTCTTTACTATCTGAGCTACCATGAAAGCCCAAGAAGACTGGTGTGAGTAGCCTATCCATTCTCCAGGGTATCTTCCTGATCCAGGAATTGAACCAGGGTCTTCTGCATTGCAGGTGGATTCTTAACCAGCTGAGCTACCCAGAAAGCCCATAGTTTCTGCATGAGTGATGCTATTTTTTCCTCTACTGGACTTTATTCTTTCTCAAACACAGTAGCATTATCTTATTTATTCATTTGTTTATTTGTGTCTCAATATTGGGCAAGAAATAGATAACATATACTCATTTAATAAACAATATGATGGAGACAACCCAGCAGGATAAATATCACTGTCAACATAGCATACTGGTAGTAAAGGGTATTCCATATGTGATAAAACTGGAGAAGGGGCTTTTAATTGGAAGATATAAAAACTTCTTGAGACATAGGTATTTTATAATAAAATCTCACAAGCACTACTCAAAAACTCTTTGATAAACTCTTGAAATGTGCACTCTGTGGGATGAAAAACAGTTTGCCTAGTTATTTCTACACTGAGAAAAATGGGAAGTCTAAATCTTTTAAAAGAAGATAATTCTATTTGCCTTTCCATAGATAATCACAATGGTGTGATCACTTACTTAGAGCCAGACATCCTGGAATGTGAAGTCAAGTGGGCCTTAGGAAGCATCACTACGAACAAAGCTAGTGGAGGTGATGGAATTCCAGTTGAGCTATTTCAAATCCTGAAAGATGATGCTGTGAAAGTACTGCACTCAACATGCCAGCAAATATGGAAAACTTGGCAGTGGCCACAAAACTGGAAAAGGTCAGTTTTCATTCCTATCCTAAAGGAAGGCAATGCCAAAGTGCTCAAACTACTGCACAATTCCACTCTTCTCACATGCTAGTAATGCTCAAAATTCTCCAAGCCAAGCTTCATCAATACATGAACCATGAACTTCCAGATGTTCAAGCTGGTTTTAGAAAAGGCAGAGAAACCAGAGATCAAATTGCCAACATCCACTGGATCACTGAAAAAGCAAGAGAGTTCCAGAAAAACACCTACTTCTGCTTTATTGACTATGCCAAAGCCTTTGACTGTGTGGATCACAAGAAACTGTGGAAAATTCTTAAAGAGATGGGCATACCAGACCACGTGACCTGCCTCTTGAGAAAACTGTATGCAGGTCAGGAAGCGACAGTTGGAACTGGACATGGAACAACAGACTGGCTCCAAAGAGGAAAAGGAGTACATCAAGGCTGTATATTGTCACCCTGCTTATTTAACTTATATGCAGAGTACATCATGAGAAATGCTGGGCTGGATGAAGCACAAGCTGGAATCAAGATTGCCGGGAGAAATATTAATAACCTCAGATATGCAGATGACACCACCCTTATGGCAGAAAGTGAAGAACTAAAGAGCCCCTTGATGAAAGTGAGAGAGGAGAGTGAAAAAGTTGGCATAAAGCTCAACATTCAGAAAATTAAGATCATGGCATCCAGTCCCATCACTTCATGGGAAATAGGAGGGGACACAGTGGAAACAGTGTTTGTAGGGCACCTCACACGTGCTCATGACAAGATGGTGCTTGGCGGAGATCAAGAGGGCGGGACTGAGGCTATTTACAAAAAAATGCGATTGGCCATGGCTAACTTCCTCTTAGCAATGCCAAGACGTGACCAGTATACATTGGTGCGCCGCCTCCTGGATACGTGATCCTTACAGTGATTGGCCAAGCTCCCAGAAAGCCCCGTTTGAAATCCCCCGGCACCGTTTGCCTTCCCGTGCTGTTTGCTTATATAAACTCTCTCTTCAGCTCAATAAAATGGAACTGCTTTGACACAACCCCCCGCTGTGTCTGAGTGTCTCTCTCCGGCGAGGGAGGCTGTGGGGCTGGCGGTCCGCTCACCCTCTCCTCGGGGCTGATCTTCCTGAGGCTCCCATCCTTGGAAGATAACTTTGGAGGGTCCTTCTGTCCGAGACCAAGGGCTCACCCGGCTTTCTGACTCCAGCCCTGGAGTGCTACAGGGCAGGTTAGAGAGTCAGAGAGAAAAGGAAAATAGAGAGGCCCCACAAATGTTAGACTTTGTTTTTCTGGGCTCCAAAATCACTGCAGATAGTGACTGCAGCCATGAAATTAAAAGACGCTTACTCCTTGGAAGGAAAGTTATGACCAACCTAGACAACATATTAAAAAGCAGAGACATTACTTTGTCAACAACGGTCTGTATAGTCAAGGCTATGGTTTTTCCAGTGGTCATGCTTTTGAACTGTGGTGTTGGAGAAGACTCTTGAGAATCCCTTGGACTGCAAGGAGATCCAACAAGTCCATCCTAAAGGAAATCAACCCTGAATATTCATTGGAAGGACTGATGCTGAAGCGGAAATGCCAATACTTTGGCCACCTCATGCAAAGAGCTGACTCATTGGAAAAGACCCTGATGCTGGGAAAGATTGAGGGCAGGAGGAGAAGGGGACAACAGAGGATGAGATCGCTGGATGGAATCATCCACTCGATGGTAATGGGTTTGGGTGGACTCCGGGAGTTGGTGATGGACAGGGAGGCCTGATGTGCTGCGGTTCACGGGGTTGCAAAGAGTCGGACATGACTGAGTGACTTCACTGACTGACTGAATGCATTCTTCAAAAGACTCAGGGAAGAAATCAAGACATTCAGAAATAGGACTTTAAAATCAGCATCTTTAGATAAAATGAAATAAATGTGAAAAATGAAAAGTCACTCTGACTAAATGGGGATTTCTGCTAGAGTATTTGTTCAACTTAATGAAAAGGACCTACTATTGACTATATTTTCATTGCATCACTTCTTCACTATGTTGTAATAGATGTACCTCGTAATCTCAAAGTTCTCTCTCTTTAATGGTAGAAAGTTCTTTTGTTGAATTACAGAGTTACATGGATGAGGATGTTTAAGGAAGATTAAGAAAAAGGAGAAGGTAGATTCTCTGTTTATATACCTATTTGCATGTTATAAGACATACAGCGCTTTGAGTTATAAATGGAAGTCTGATCGGGACAATAATAACTTGCATATGTTTGTCAAACCTACCAGAATTTGGAAAGATTTTTTTTTCCAGTTAAAATACAGTTTTGTTTTATTGCAAGTCTATTTCAAGTGTTAGGAAAGATCTATCTAAAACAACATTTAATCAGCAATTATAAGAAATGAATCCAATTTTTACTTTATAGGATTAAGGCAATACTTTAAATATATGGAGAAGGCACTTTTAAATATATAGGTTTTAATTTTAGCAGGGTGAGTTGACTACAATATGTTATTTTATTATGCATATATTCTATGATAACTAATTACTAAGACTATTCTTTAGAGTAAAGTAATTCTAACATTAATGGATAACTGTGTACTCAGGCAGGAGATCTATTATATTACTTCTGAAAATAATTATTGTACATTAAATGTTTACACAGTAATAAACATTAATAATCAATTTCATTAATATTAATAATAACCATAATATCAATTTAATGGTTTGCTAGACACTGAATCTCCTTATTAGCTCAGAGAAACTGCTATACAGACTGTATTTTTTATTCAAACATAATACATGGGTAGATTCAATAATATTATAACATTATTTACTGAGCTTTACACTTCCTGAATCAAAGCAATTTATGAAAACACAAGAGAGTGATGAAGGTGATAGGATAATTCAGAATGCACTACAATTGGCCATAAGTATCACAAAAATACCATAAGGCATTTTTTTCTTTGATAAGAACCCAAGATAATATCTCTGACTTAACTCTTCCATTTTATAGATAGGGTAACTGCAACCCTGAAATGTTAAACAATTTTTGAAATACATAGAGCTGCCGCCATTGGCTCTCCAGCTCTGTTAAGTCCTGCTATCAGCATCTCTACTGAGAAGCCTGCATGCTTCATGCTAGCTCTCCAGCCCCAAGCTATCATATCTGAATTGCCTAAGGGAAAGGAAGCACACTCTTGCTCCTGGGGTTCCATGCCCTTCCAGTACCCAAGATGACCCCATTCTGTCTTCCCCCACCATAGCATGGTGTTCATGGAGTCTGAAGGAGGCAGCCTCTGCCATAATCATCTGAGTGCATGCCCACACTGCAGGCTACCAGGGCACAGCCCCAAGTCGTCAATCAACCCAGTATAACTAGATTCCCAAACCCCAGGTAATAGAAACATCCAGAGGAAAGGCCCCTCATTAGGTATGAGGTGATGAACAGCAGTAGTTTTTTTTTTTTTTTCCCGCAAGAAATCATCATTAAATCCTTCTTGCTCAGTACTTTAATTTCTTTTTATATTCTTGAAGTGGGTGTGAGGGTCAAAATCTGTCAAACAAGTATCCAAGTATTTACTTTTTAATCACATACGTGCCTTAAGATATACTGCATATCTGAAAACACAAATATCCTTAAATGGACATTACATGTACTTACATGTACTTAAATACATGTATGCAGTGTAGCACTTGGAAAAGCATCAGAAGTGACTTTAAGGGTCGTACATTTTAATTGTACATTTTGATGCTATTCCAAGATCATCTTTCAAGGTCAAAATAATAATTCATAGTCTGATCTGCAGTGGATGAGTCCCATCTCATCATATCTGAACCAAAACTTGGTATTATTAAACTTTTCAATAGTTTTTTAAATCTGAAAGGTGATAGTGGTTAACTCTTTGTTGTCTGACTTTGTATTTCTCCGATTATTAGCAAGGATGAATATCTGTTTATAAACAAGTTGACCTTTTGCTTGTCCTCTCTGCTGTCACATGGCAAGGACAACAGGACATTTTCAGTATCTTACAACTTAGGTCTGCATCACTCTCAGTGCCATAGCTTAATCCGCAGGGATTTTGCAGGACAGCTATACAGATGACTATGCCAATAAAATATTGTCATCAAAGAGCGACAAGTACTCGAGATTCTCTCGTGAAATATTTGGCATTAGAAGTGGCAAACAGATGTGATAAAAAATTCAAGGACTCCCACCACAGAGAGGTTTCTAGGTGTCCAATAACCTTGGGCACATGACACCCAAAGTGCAAAGCAAACATCTGGATAATTGAGGAAATATACACAACATGTAGCGCTTTTAATCTGATCCACTTATTAGGTAAACTAAGTTAACTCACAGCTGCGAGTGAGGCCAAGAACAAAACAAGCAAGCACACAAGCAAAGAAATTAAGCTCTTCCAGCTCATTCAGACTTTTGCACCAAGCACTCTGAACCTGGCTGTTATGGCTCAGTAGAAACAATAGTTGTGGAGCCAAAGAGCATCTCCTGACGTAATACTTTACACAGAAAACTCGAGACACTCCCTTGGAGATGTTCTGCAAGACTGTATACCCTTTCACTTTACCTCCCCACTGCATCACCCTCTCTATTCTGCCTTTTGACTTCAGTTCCTCATTGCTTCTTTCTCTCTAATCCATAAAAGAAGCTGGCATCCAGACCCTAAGAAGATGGTTATTTTCAGGCACTAGCCTGCCATCTTCTCAGTCTACTTCTTAGGGTCTTAACATGTGGCTCCACCATTCAGAAATAACTGGCCCTATCCAAAGACAAAACGGTCAAAAGAGGTTTCAGTTAAGGTACCACCTGGAAAATAACAGTTGGTGAAGTTCAGATATTTTACCTGAACCAGCAGCAAATATACGGTGCTATTTTTTCCAGAGGCAATGTATATGTTTATGTGAACCAAAGGGTAGAATAAGGAGCTACATCTAGTGATCCACTTGAAAAAAATTTCATCTGCAGGACTTTGGACATCCTGCCAAAGAGGTTTTAGCTTACAAATCATAAATTCTTCCACTAGGAGATTATTTTTAGTGGTTTGGAAGCTGAGCAAACAACAGGCTGTTTTTGGTTCTTCGTGCACTAAATTAATCAGCATAAAAAGGAAGGGTTACTTAATTGGTTGTGGTAATTGATCCTGTGATCAACACAGAAAACCAGAGATGTAGCTTCAGAATGGAGGTGCTTATGGTGGCTCAGACATTAAAGAATCTGCCTGCAATGCGGGAGAACTGGGTTCAGTCCCTGGGTTGGGAAGATCCTCTGGAGAAGGGCATGGCAACCCACTCCAGTATTCTTGCCTGGAGAATTCCATGGACAGAGGAGCCTGGCGGGCTACAGTCCGTGGGGTCACAAAGAGGTGGACACAGCTGAGGTGATTTAGCACACATGCAAATGGTACTGCAATGTCTGGTGTTATGAAGGCAGATCTAATATCAAACCGACAGGGCATTCAAGGTTAGTGTCATTCTCCCAAGCAAAGGATCCCCAACAGCTGCAATTCTAGGTGAAGCTGAAAGGAAAACTGAACACACACTGAAAGAATTAACTTCCCTATCACAACTAGAGCCTTGTAACAATTACAGAAACAAGGATTGGGCTCACTTTTCTTTCTTGTTTTATTATGTATATATGTATTCATTTATAGTAATCATATTAATTTTTCCTACCTATTGTCCTTTCTATTTTATATATGGCATGTTGGTGGTAGATAATATCACAATACACATTTACCTAAATTTTGGACTATAGTTGATTTAGAGAAATAAATATTACAAGGGATAGAATTAAGTACTTTTTAGAATTTAGAGAAAGGGTGAACCTATTTTCCTTTGTCAGAGGGCTAGTTCAAATTTCAGTAGCATGCTGTTGTCATATTGATACATGAAACATCAGAATGGAATAAAAGTATTATAAATATTTAGCATCCGAAAGAGAGGATGACTTACTAAGGCAAATAGCCCAGACTGTCTTACTTCACTCGATTCCAATCCCCTTGGAGCCTATCTCATGTACATCAGAGACTGGAAGGATGAAGACCACATATCTCCAGTTCCGTTACAGCTTGTGTTACACATATGAGATAGAGTTCATAAAAAATGTAACTGTATGCAGCTTGGAACGATTATGAACCCAACTGTAGGCAAGTTAGGTGGCTCAGTGGTAAAGAATCATCCTGCCAATGCAGGAGGTGCAAGAGATGTGGCTTTGATCCCTGGGTTGGGAAGATCCCCTGGAGTAGGAAATGGCAACCACTCCTGTACTCCTGCCAGAAAAACCCCATGGACAGAGGAGGCTGGTGGACTACAGTCTACGGGGTAGCAAAGAGTTGGACACCACTGAGTGTGCACACATATGTGAGTGCACATGCACCCGAACACACACACACACACACACACACACACACACACACAAACACATACACATACATGGACAACATAAGGAAGGAGATCATCCTGAGAGGAAGACAAGCAGTCACAGAGATATCTGATTACTCTTCACCAGCTACAGTGCAGCCCCTGGCTTCTGGGATGCCGAGTAGGGAGTAGTGAACAAGGACTGATCTCTGTGGGTGCTCTCCCTCATGGGACTGGGTACTTCTGGCCATGTGGCATCAAACCTTGTTTCCCTGACTCTCCCTGGAAATCTGCACTCTGTCCGTTGTCAATAATAAACCTCTTTCTGCTTTTAAACTAGCTATTATGGACTCAATTATTTGCAGATAAGATAACGGACCAGTATACAGTACCAGCTTTCTAATAAACTCACTTAGGTCTGTAATTACTGTTTTGGCCAAATACCAATTTATATATTTTCATTTATAATGTACTCAATTTCTATTATTTATAAGCGGCTTTCAATTTTTTAGCTTCATGCCCTCTTTAGCTGGAGAGTATATATTTTTCTTTTAGCTATCTTCCAGTTGCCAGTGTCTAATTGTAATGTGCAATTATGGTCAATGTAGTCTGTCTGAAGTAAGTAGAAGAACATTGATTTAATCCAGATTTGTCTGGTCTCACACAGTGTACTTTATCTACCACATTATATAATTTTGACCTCTGTGATTTCCTCCATTATTTTAATTACTTTAATGGAGGAAATCACCCATAAATTAGATAATATTTGTTTTCTTCTACTTTTCTCCATTATTTAACATTTTAAAAATATCTCACTAGTATTCATCTTGCTGTATTGTACACAGTAGGTTTTACATTTATTTTTAAAAAATTATCTTTTGTTATTAAATTATTATATATAACTAATGTCACAGTACTATTTATTGAATAAATTTTTCTTACTTGTGATACTTTCATTGTTATATATAAAATTTTTAAATAGACAAAATATTTTTTCAGATTATATTCCATTATCGGTTATTAAAAGATATTGAATATAATTCCCTGTGCTACACAGTAAATCTAGATTAAAACCTCTTAACAGTTTACTTTTTATATGTCTATCCCTGAACCAGTACAAGTACATTTTTAACATCATTACTACTCACCATAAATTTTGACATATTCACTACTCCTACCTTCATGAAGCTGCCCTAGTTCTCAATTTCTCTACTTTTAAGAGGAAAACTGCATCACTACAAAATGCACCTGGAATTAGTTCAGAGTGGTGTTCAGATTTCTATCTCAAATCTTCCCACTAAATTGGATACATAAATCTTATTATAAGTCAAGACGACATATGTGAAAATGCCAGTAACAGATTAAGGCACAGGTTCTGTAAACAGCCATATGGTCTGACAATTGTAATCCAAGGCTATCAGGAGAGGCAGAAATAAATTTTTGGAGGGCACTGCCTCATCTCATCCAAATATGATGCTTAAAAATCAAAGTTGAAATCCAGTCTTTTCTCAGTTTCTCTCACATATTAAAAGGAGTCTATAAAATGTGTTTCCCAGCAGCAGTGATTAAATTTCTGTTGTCTCTTATTCACTTAAATTCTAGGAAGTGGCTCACTGTTAAATTATTTCAACCCTTCCCTCTTGCTTTCTCACTCTCCCTCATTCTCATCTGAGCCATTCCCTTCTTAGCTCTCCCCAAGGTCTGTTTCAAGTCTAGTTCTTCTGTTGCTCTAATTACTTTTCTCAAGAGAATACAACTCTACCGCTTCTTTGCCTTTTTATTTTAAGGGGAAATAAGCAAAGTTTCTGGGTTTCTGTGGTGGCTCCGTGGGGAAGAACCCATCTGTTAATGCAGGAAATATGGGTTCGACCCCTGGGTTGGGAAGGTCTCCTGGAGAAGGAAATGGCAACCCATTCCAGTATTCTTGCCTAGGAAATCCCATGGACAGAGGAGCCTGGCAGGCTATAGTCAATGGGGTCACAAATGGGTCTGACACAACTTAGCAATTCAACAACAACAACAGGCAAAGGGGAAAGTATTAAATGACGAAATGAGCAGAAGGTTGTCAATTCTTAAAGACAGGTTTTAATTTTCTGACATATAAATATTCTCTGATATACATTATATATGTGTGTGTGTATATATATACACACACACACATATATATACACACACATATATATATATGATATATATATCATTCATTCATTTTTTAATTCACTTTGCTTTATTATTTTAAACCACTCTCAAATTCTTACTGGAAGTAGACAGATTATAAGTACATTATATGGATGCTAAAAAAGGCATGAAATGAATTTCTAATGTTTTTTGGTTGGCAAATGACATTGATAGCTAACACTATTTAGCATTTTATTTATCACAGATATCAACAATCACCAATTCCTTTGTTGTTACATTAAATTTACCTTTTGTTAGATGTTAATCTCTGGTCTAATTAGGGAGTGAACTAGGATAAAGGTAAATAAACTACAATGCTTTGTTTCAATACTTAACTACTCTTGTTTAAGTAATAGGCTATTTAAGACATAGAGTTAATTGAAAACTGCTGTTATCAAGAGTCTCTCTTCAATTAGAGGTAGAACACATATTACTGTATTTGAAGACCACAGGTCTCACTACCTGCTCCAGCTCCAGTGGGAATTACTGGAACAAGAACTCTTAACTAATATCACTGTGCACTTCCTTAGACACGATTCAATCTGCATGGACTGTATAGCACAATCAATGTTATAAGGCCAATCATCTCTAATTATTTTCACCATATATTAACTCCAATCTGAAGCACAGAATAAATTTGAGGTTTCCTATCTGCAGGACTTCTGAAGATAAAAGAGAACTCAGATATCATATTACTAGTTAATGCCTCCTGATCACATTTTCTTCTATACTAATAATTAAAAATAATTGTTTCAGTGAACGTAAATAAATTCCCCAGGGAAAAACTTTTACTGATCACTATTATAGTTGAAATTGCTTTTCACCCGAGTAAAAATACCATTCAAATTAAATAACTGACATAAACACTGGAAGAGATTAGAGAAAACCTTCTTCTGTTAATGGTTCCACTGTATATTATGAAAAATCTAGAGATTCTAATAAAACATTTTTAGAATTAAAATACAATTGGCAATGTGGATGGATATAAGTTAAAGACATAAATATCAATAGTTTTATCCACCTAGACATGGAAATATTAAAAAATTCTATTTATATCAGTAAGAAAAAATCACCTATAAAATATTTAGGACTAAAGAAAACTAGAAATATTCAGAATTGACACACAAATTATAATGTATTATTTCAAAGGATGATACACAACAGAAGAGTACAAGAAACAGAAGAAAACTATGATACAGCCTTGCTGATAGTTTATAATTATATTCAAATATAAATTATCCCAGTTAAAACCACAATACAGTTTGTCCTATAATTAAAGATCTCAGTGTTAAAATAGCTAGAAAATCATTTTTAAAAAGTAGGAATGAGCACACTATTCATTCCAAATATGGAAAAATACACTATATATTCCCTTTAAAAAAATGTACAGGGTGCTGAACAGGAGAAGATAAACAGATCAGTCATAAAGAATGGAGAATCCAGATCTAGAATCTGAAAAATGTGAGGTATTGAAAGGTCAAGGAAATGAGAAAAATAAGACCTTTTTAAATGGTGCCAACAAAGATATATTTCCAAAGGAACTAAAATTTATAAATGGAAGCTTATAGAAAAGATGTAAAAGGAAAATTAAAACAACACAAGTCTTATGAGAAAATCTCAGAGACTAAATATGTAACTTTTAAATAGAAAAGTCATCTTAACCTCAACTGAATATGTGGAAGCTTTAAGAGAAAAAAAAACAACCTGATGTTTTCAAAATTCAAACCTTGTTCTAGTCAGCAGATTAACAAATTTGAAAAAAAATAATGAACGTTATGAAGAGTTAGTTACCATAAAATAACAAGAGTTACTATAAACTAGTAAGACCAATACACATGAGAGAGAAGAAATACATATCTTTTGTTTACTATATACACAGATGCACAGAAGAGGAAACGAATGATAAAATGCTCAGGTTTGGTGCCCAGGGAACTGAAAATTCAAATAATAATACTATTCATAAGCATGAAACAGGCAATAATTCAGAGCTTTTGTTTAGAGGAATGGGAGGAAAAGAGTAATCTTAAACACTGGTAATGGAAATGTTAGATATTACCATCTTTTCAGAAACCATCTAGAAATAGTTTAAAGTAAAAATTGACCCAGAAATCTTCCACCTGGGAATATACCCTATAGAAATAAAAATACTAATTCAAATGGACATATATATGAGGGTATTTATTGCATGTTGGTTCCTGTTAGTCATTAACTAGAAATAAAGTTAACAGTATCAACAGGGAATTTAAGAGTTTAAAAAGAATGGATCAGAGCTATTTTGTATAAATTGGAAGGGTTTCTGTTGGATTTTATTTAGCAAAAAATAGGAGATGGAAAAACGTATACAATATGATCTATTTTTTTAAATGTGAAAAGTAAGTTAATTGTGCATCTGTATGCATATATAAGACCAACAGGTGTAGGTGCGTACAAATATAGCTTGTTAACACACACTCCATGGAGTAACGGATGGAGCAAGGATGGAAATAGCAATAAATTTAGTATGTATGATACAATACAATTTAAGCACAATTACATGATATAGAATAAATATATAATATGATGCACAGACACCAAAATATTAATGGTGATTATTTCAGGGTGGTTAGATTCTAGATGGCTTTTACTTTTTCTTTATATTTTAATATACTGTTCTCAGTTTAAAGGGATTATTGTTCACATTAACAGAAAAATAGTCTGTTTCCATTGTGTATGATGGAAAATTCCTAGAGATGGAAATACCAGATCATCTTATCTATCTCCTGAGAAACCTGTATGCAGGTCAAGAAGCAACAGTTAGAACCGGACATGGAACAACAGTCTGGTTCCAAATTGGGAAAGGAGTGTGTCTAGGCTGTATATTATCACCCTGCTTATTTAACTTATATGCAGAGTACATTATGCAAAATGCCGGGCTGGATGATGCACAAGTCAGAATCAGGATTGCTGGGAGAAATATCAATAACCTCAGATAGGCAGATGCCACCACCCTTATGGCAGAAAGCAAAGAGGTTAACTAAAGAGCCTCTCGATGAAAATGAAAGAGGAGAGTCAAAAAGCTGGCCTAAAACTCAACATTCAAAAAATGAAGATCATGGTATCTGGTTCCATCACTTCATGGCAAGTAGATGGGAAACAATGGAAACAGTGACAGACTTGATTTCCTTGGGTTCCAAAATCACTGCAGATGGTGACTGCAGCCAAGAAATTAAAAGACACTTGCTCCTTGGAAGAAAAGCTATGACCAATCTAGACAGTATATTAAAAACAGAGGCATTATTTTGCTGACAAAGGTTCATCTAGTCAAGGCTATGGTTTTTCCAGGTATGGATATGTCAGTTGGACCATAAAGAAAGCTGAGCACCAAAGAATTGATGCTTTTGAACTGTGGTGTTAGAGAAAACTCTTGAGAGTCCCTTGGATTGCATGGAGATCCAACCAGTCAAACCTGAAGGAAATCAGTCCTGAATATTCATTGGAAAGACTGATGCTAAAGCTGAACCTCCAATATTTTGGCCACCTGATGTGAAGAACTGACATTACAAAAGACCTTGATGCTGGGAAAGACTGAATGCAGGAGGGGAAGGGGATGACAAAGGATGAGATGGTTGGATGGCATCAGCAACTCAACAGACATGAGTTTTAGCAAGCTCTGGGAATTGGTGATGGACAGGGAAGCCTGGTGAGCTGCAGTCCATGGGGTCGCAAAGAGTCAGACATGGCTGAGTGACCTAACTGAACTGAATTGTGTATGAAGAGTAATAAAAATAATTTTTTAAAATTAATCACATTATGCAATATTAATATGTAAGTTAGAGGACACAAAGCAAGGAAACGTGATCGGAAAATAAGAAACAAAAAGATGGTTCTATTTACTGTTACTGAAATAAACTAGATTTTAAAAACTTTGAGATGTAAACTTCAATGTAATTTTATAAAATTGACATCTGAAAAACATGCTCATAAGTGATTAAACTATGAGTTTTGCTACCATATCTAGGCATGAACAACTAAGTTTCAAAGATAAATTTTGATACAATTTATATAATATGGAATATCTAGATTTTTACATTAAAATAGCCATGTGAATAAAGAGCAATTTTTTTTCTTTATTTTACAGTCTTTGTATTCTCAAGGCCATAGGGGATATGGAGAAAGGCTCAAGGAAACTGGAGTATCAAGTGATCCTAATTTGTTCAGTTTAAATATTTATGAATTTCTGATTTTATAATTAATATTTAACTCTGTTGTCGTCTTAGAATAATGTGGCGATTTTATAATATTCTATTTTTGCTGATCTCACATTATTTCCACCTTTGTATAAGCTATAGCTACTGACACAGCACATCCCAAATAGGTAATACTCATGTCTAACTTACAGCGACGTTCTAGTTTGTCGCAATACTTTCGAACATCCAGTTTACCTCTCTCTCAAGTCTGGAGAGTAAGTTGGTAACAGCAAACCATGGGGATAACAAACACATGATCAATTATGTGATGATTTTTCTCAATAAAAACTAGTTATCTAAGTAAAACGATTCTATTTGTACTTCATACCTTTCTTCTTCCACGCATACCTTAAAATTGTAATTCCAATAAGTACTCAACATTTTCTTTTATTGAAGTATGTTACACTATTATGAATAGTACTTTTTAAAAGCTTTTCTACTATTTTAATTGTAGGGTAGTTACAATATTGTTTTTTTAAGATGTCTAAAATTTTTTAAATTTCATCTTCCCTTTTAAAAAGTTTCTGGACAATATTCACCAGAAACTTTTTTTAAAATCAATGACATACCTATGATATTAAGGTTATTGTCCTAGATTAATGTATTTAATTTACATATAGAAGTTTTGTCATGTATTTGAATACTAATGAAGTAAATGAAATGCATATAAAGAGATTACAGGCGTAAGACATATCTTAAATTTCAGCTTCTAAAACTGATGTTGCCAACATGGTCATTTCTAATAGAGAGGATCCGTGCAGAACAATGGATGCAGTTTCAGGGGCTGCATTTACTAGGTTAATGATTATACCCCCTCATCTTTTGGAAGCTGTCAGTGCTAAGCACCTCCTCAAAGTCCTCTCACAGTAGAGGGACAGGAGACAAGAGTCAGAGTGACACTCTCAAGTAGTCTACATTACTGCTGATGAAACACATTCTTATTATCAAAGGCAAATTAACGTACAGCACAACAGAGGCACTTCATTTAGGCTCAAGAAGAGAGAACCAGACCTTCTTCATCATTAATATTCATACAACCTATACCTTTCTATCCTTCCATTCTCCACAAACATCCCTGACAAGCAATAAATGCTCACTGTGGATTATACAGCCCTGACCCTAGCAACAAAATAGGACCTACTCCCAAACCCTGACCCTACTCCCAACTCATTCTCAGCTTCTCCTGTTTCTCTGGCTGTCCTGGACCCCAGGATGTCAGCTTCATAACGAAAGTAAGAGAGATGAAACTATGCAAAAAGATGTCAGCGGTGCACTCTTACCAAGAAACTCTGCAAATCACATTAGGGAATGTTTTCTTTTCAAATGGATTGATTTCACAACACTCTGCTTTGGTTGTTCAAATGCAAACAGTTCCAGAAATCAAATTTGCAAGTCTAAAACTGAGATGCTACAGCAGAGCATATGCATCATTCATGATGATTTCACAGTGTTTCCCAGTCTGATTTACAGTTGTCAAAATTAACATTACATGACATGATCTATTATGTGTTTCACTCAACACTGCCTCATCCAAATCATGACAAATTCAATTAACACTAGTTTTGATTCACTTTAATGCTTCCATTTCTTTCAGTTCTTTAATACAGCCTTCCTATCCTCCTGCTAAGATATATAAACTTTATATGATTCTAATTATGATACCCTTTTAGTAACAATTCTTAATAATTTTCTAAAAGTCTTAATTTTCATATTTTAATTTTTAATTGCAGATTTATTTTAATTTGCTTTCCTTGATTTATCTGTATTATGTAGAAAAATCCCACAGGGTTCTGAACTAAGATCCAGACTTTATCTCTATGGACAGGTTGCTGAAGACATTAACCCTTGACATTCAGCAATACAATAAATATATAAATGTAGTACCTTTTTTATATCTAGCTTTATGTTGAATGCAGTATCTTATTGGGAAACAAAGACAAAATAATTAAGAAATGGTAGGTCACTAAAATATTTTCAGGGGATATCTGTGATGCAGTAATTCCTCACGGAAATCACAGATCTATTTGAAGATCAAAATAGTCAATGACATTAGCTATCACAGATATATATATATATATATATATATATATATATAAAACATTTGTTGAATATCACAAGTCATATAAAAATTATCTTTAAATAGCCTTTGTGGTACGACTATCCATAATCATACAGTTTTTACAAAAATAGTTTTATTTCATGCTTAGTAGGATATAGCAAAAGGTAAGGTAATATCTTACTAATCATATATTGGATCCTTCTAGATTTTAAATTAGTTTTTTTGTCTTATGGGAGTAGAACCCAAGATTCTGTGAGCTTATCAGAAAAACACATTCACAGTAAAATGTGCATATTTACAAAGTAAATATTACCATTAATATTGGTCTTATCCTACCATACTAAGGACAAATAAATGTAAAAAGGTGTTTATTTTACTTCGTAAATCATTGTATATTGATTTCTTTCTTCTTATGTAATATAACTCTGTCCTTTTGAAAGAAATTTTAGGAATCTATGATGGAAACAGCTGTGGTTCTTTTCATTGTTTTCTTTTGTTTTCAGTGATCTTTGCCATCTGATTATTTTAAAGCCATACTTAACTATTAATAAAAATTCACATTTTGCTCAGCCACTCCAATTTACACTGCAACTTTACACAGATAACTTTTAATACATTCCCCAAAATCCTTATACATATGTAATGCAGGAATATTATCCTCATTTTGGTATTAGAAAATAAATGATAGAATTCTGACTTTTATTCAGGCAGTCTCAATTTGATACTGGTGTTCTGTCAGTTACATCAGTTGCATAAAATTATTTCTTTTTTCCCCCCATAAAAGTATTCATTGTGTAATACTAGTTAGTTTGTATGCTCCTGGCAGATAGTGACACTACATCCTTGTTTCAAACTAACCAAAAGAGACAGGTGTTTCCTTTGAAAGGTCCACCAAAGATTTATCTACCTTAACTTCTCTCTCTTACTAACCTATCTGAATACTTAAAAATGTTCCCTTCACTATTCTTTTCTAATAACAGAGTGAAGAGCTATGTGTTATTATTATGAATAGCTTATATGAGTTGTATGTTACGTTAAATAATCAGTATCCGTAGAGGAATAAGGTCAAAGCCAGATGAAATGAGCCTGAGCAGAGAGGGTCTCCAAAATGCCATCACATGGATCTGTTTGGAAAGGCTTTAGATTTACGCACTTACTTACGGAAGAGGAGAAAGACACAAATGAAAAACAGACTTAAAAGGCCTCTCACAAAGGAAGACCCTTTGGCTCAGAGAGAAAGTAACATAATTTTGCATCAGTTCAAACTTTACTCCACAGTGCCTTGCGCCTTCCTAAAATTCTGCTAGATTCCTATAACATCTAAGTTATAAGGCAGGGATACCCAAGGTCAATGCTAGTAAATCTAAATTACTTTTCAAATAAAAAGACTAAGCACATAATTGCCGTTTAGTCACTAAGTCATGCACAACTCTTCTGTGACCCTATGGGCTACTGCAATCCCATGGACTGTAGCCCACCAGGCTCCTCTGATCATGGGATTCTCCAGGCAAGAATACTGCAGTGGGTTGCCATTTCCTTCTCCAGCGGATCTTTCCAACCCAGGGATCAAACCCACATCTCCTGCACTTGCAGGCAGATTCTTTACTGCTGAGCCACCAGGGAAAACCAAGCACATAATAGGACTCATTTGCTGAATAAATATACACATACAGATGATGATCGGCCTTTGGAGGAGAGTAGCTGGTCCATTAGTCAATTCACCCCTGACTCACGCAGGGTGAGGCAAAGTCAGGCTAAGCACCTCTGGGGCAAAACTGAAGGACAAACTGGCAGGACCCTGGCAGTGAGGGTCTCCTCAGGTTGTGTGCCTCAGGAGTCTCTCTTGCCTCCTGCCAGCTTGGTTCTGTTTCCATTCCCACTAATCTATTATGCCTTGATTGGAAGTCCTTCTTTCTTACTCATTATCTAGAAGAAAAAAAGCCAAGTCATACTCTTTGGCAGACTTAATGGTGGGGAATCAGTAGAAGCTAAAGGCAAAGGAGAAAGGAAAGATATTCCCATCTGAATGCAGAGTTCCAAAGCAGAGCAAGTAGAGAAAAGAAAGCCTTCCACAGCAATCAATGAAAAGAAACAGAGGAAACAATAGCATGGGAGACTAGAGGTCTCTTCAATAAAATTAGAGATACCAGGGGAATATTTCATGCAAAGATGGGCACAATAAAGGACAAAAATAGTATGGACCTAACAGAAGCAGAATATATTAAGAAGAGGTAGCAAGAATACACAAAACAACTATACAAAAAAGATCTTCATGACTCAGATAACCACGATGGTGTGACCACTCACCTAGAGCCAGATATCCTGGAATGTGAAGTCAAGTGGGCCTTAGGAAGCATCACTACGAACAAAGCTAGTGGAGGTGATGGAATTCCAGATGAGCTATTTCAAATCCTGAAAGATGATGCTGTGAAAGCACTGCAGTCAACATGCCAGCAAATATGGAAAACTTGGCAGTGGCCACAAGACTGGAAAAGGTCAGCTTTCATTCCTATCCCAAAGGAAGGCAATGCCAAAGAATGTTCAAACTACCGCACAATTGTATTCATCTTACTTGCTAGCAAAATAATGCTCAAAATTCTCCAAACTATCTTCAACAGTATGTGAAATTCCAGATGTTCAAGCTGGATTTAGAAAAGGGAGAGGAATCAGAGATCAAATTGGCAACATCCGTTGGATCATAGAAAAAGCAAAAGAATTCCAGAAAAGCATCCACTTCTGTTTTATTGATTACACCATGGCCTTTGACTGTATGGATCACAACAAACTGCAGAAAATTCGTAAACAGATGGGAATATGAGACCACCTTACCTGCCTCCTGAGAAACCTGTGTGCAGGTCAAGAAGCAACAGTTAGAATCAGACATGGAACAACAGACTGGTTCCAAACTGAGAAAGGAGTAAGTCAAAACTGTATATCGTTACCCTGTTTATTTAACTTATATGCAGAGAATTTCATGGGAAATGCCAGGCTAGATGAAGCACAAGCTGGAATCAGGGTTCTCAGGAGAAATATCAATAACCTCAGATAGGCAGATGACACCACCCTTATGGCAGAAAGCAAAGAGGAACTAAAAAGCCTCTTGATGAAAGTGAAAGAAGAGAGTGAAAAAGCTGGCCTAAAACTCAACATTCAAAAAACTAAGATCATGGCACCTGGTACCATCATATATGGCAAATAGATGGGGAAACAGTGACAGATTTTATTTCCTTGGGTTCCAAAATCACTGCAGATGGTGACTGCAGCCATGAAATGAAAAGACACTTGCTCCTTGGAAGAAAAGCTATGACCAACTTAGACAGCACATTAAAAGCAGAGAACTTACTTTGCCAACAAAAGTCCGTCTAGTCAAAGCTATGGTTTTTCCAGTAGTCATGTATGGATATGAGAGTTAGATTATAAAGAAAGCTAAGCACCGAAGAATTGATGCTTCTGAACTGTGTGTTGGAGAAAACTCTTGAGAGTCTCTTGGACTGCAAGGAGATCCAACCAGTCCATCCTAAAGGAAATCAGTCCTGAATATTCCTTGGAAAGACTGATGCTGAAGCTGAAACTCTCATACACTGGCCACCTGATGCAAAGTACTAACTCATTTGATGCTAGGAAAGACTGAAGGCAGGAGGAGAAGGGGATGACAGACGAGGAGTTTTAGTAAGCTCTGGGAGTTGGGGAAGGACAGGGAAGCCTGGCGTGCTGCAGTCCACAAGGCTGCAAATAGTCAAACTGAGTGACTGAACTGAACTGAGTAAGTAGAATGAAGTAATTATTAAAAAGGAATCTCTGAGTCCCTTTCTCTTCCTTTCTGAAAGGACTGAGCCTGTAAAAGGTAGAATTTGGCTAACATACATAATTATAAGGATCAAAGTGACATGTTGACATGGACATATTGAACAAAGAGTAGAGGAATACCTTACTTATCATCATCATGAAAATTTATGCACAGGGACAGTTAGGGATCAGCTTCAGTGGTTTGGGATCAACCATAGCATTCTTGGCTATGATCTATCTTGTAGGTAGTACCCCAATATAATGTCCAATTTAAAGCCTCCTTATTATTTTCTGCTGCTGCTGCTAAGTTGCTTCAGTCGTGTCTGACTCTGTGTGACGCCATAGACGGCAGCCCACCAGGCTCCGCCGTCCCTGGGATCCTCCAGGCAAGAACACTGGAGTGGTTGCCATTGCCTTCTCCAATGCATGAAAGTGAAAAGTGAAAGTGAAGTAGCTCAGTGGTGTCTGACTCTTCACGACCCCATGGATTACAGCCCACCAGGCTCCTCTGTCCATGGGGTTTTCCAGGCAAGAGCACTGGAGTGGGGTGCCATTGCCTTCTCCCTATATTATTTGAGGAGCAGGAAATAGCTGACCACCAAAGCAGTAAAGGCAACTTCTATCCCTCCTGTTTCCACTACTTGCCAGTGTTTCATTTTAGCTAACCTAGCTCTCCTAGCATGTTGTTATTTATTGTTCAGAGTTGTGGAAATCAGAGGCTCATAGAAGGCAGAGATCGAAGATACAATCAGACTTTTCAATGGAAACTCCCAAGACTGAATTTCTCCTAAAATGATCCTGTGTTGACCTCAATATCACCAGCACTGATACCGTGATTCAGACATTCCTCACCCCATTCTTGGATTATTAACATGACCTAGTCCTGGCTGCCTATACACTAACATCTGGGCCCTCAAATCCATTCTGCACGTCATTTATGTTTGTGAACATAATTCTGGTCCTGCTTACTAAACAAGCCCTTCAAATTTTTTGTCTTACTATCTTCACCACTCTCTAGAGATGACATGCTCCTTCCCAGGTCTGGGAATTTTTTCAAAAAACTATGCTTTACTTGGAATGCTCACTTTTCTCATCAAACCAAACCTAGGTAAACACAATTCACTTTGGGGAACTTCGTTAAACTTTGTTGCCTTATCAAATTATTCTAGTCAATATAGATGCAGCTTTCTCTTGAAAACTATAGTCATTTTATCTCAGATTTATCTTTTCATCAGGTATTTTATTTTTAGCAACTATGATCTATATATTACACAACTCATGAAGGACAGAAACTTCCCCAGTCTTTATTGAGTTATAATAACTTAAAATAATTTTGCTTATTTTTTCACTTTTTTCTTGTTTCTCACGCCTAAAGTTCAGATATCAAGTAAAGAGACAATGCTTTACATCGAGTTGGCACTATATAGTGTCTACTATATTTTAGTTCACCTATTTCTTTTTTAATTTTTACTCTACAGGATCCTTGATAGATGTGAACTTGCTAGAGAACAGCATTTTTGATGAGCTTTCTAAAACTCTATGTAAAATCCAAATGTATCAGTATATCATTTCTTGTTTGAAATCTGAAAGTATACAAATTTTGTACTATTTAAAAAATTTCTGATAAAGTAATAGTTATTACTTTTTTTTTCTGTTTCATTCTTTTTTTTTTTTATTTTCTTTACTTTATTGTGTTGGTTTTGCCATACAATGACATGAAACCGCCATGGGTTCACATATGCTCCCCCTCCAGAACCCCCCTCCCTCCTCCCTCCCCCTGGGACATCTCGGTGCACCAGCCCCGAGCATGCGATTGATTTCACATATGATAATTAACATGTTTCAATGCCATTCTCAAATATCATCCCACCCTTGCCCTCTTCCACAGAATCCACGAGTTATTACTCTTGAATTAAAATTTATATTCCTTTTATCTCTATCTATATCCATCTATCAAGAGGAGTACTATCTATCTGTCTATATATACATACACATTTGGCCACCTGATGCGAAGAGCTAACTCATTGGAAAAGACCCTGATGTGGGGAAAGATTGAGGGCAAGAGGAGAAGGGAGTGACAGAGGATGAGATGGTTGGATGCCTTCACTGACTCAATGGACATGAGTCTGAGCAAACAGCGAGATAGCAAAGGACAGGGAAGCTGCAGTTCATGGCATAGCAGAGTCGGACACAACTTAGCAACTGAACAGCAACAATACACATATTATACACATCAGTTAGTAGTCTGATTTTAAGATGTTAGAGGCTTTTTCAAAACTTTATTATTTTTTTTGTAATAGCAAAGCAAAATTTAATGCATTCTTGTCTATCAGTGGTCAAGATTGATTTTTTGAAATCAAAAACATGCTTCTTTGTTCCAGCTCTTTACACTGGTCATAATTGTACCAACATTCCAAGATCTGCAGAGTACAATGGCTATTTGTATTAAGCACAGGGCAGTGATTTTGTTCATTTACAATTCAATTGCTATCCTGGTAAATACTACGCAAACAAATTTTCCATGATGACATTCGTTCAAAATGTAGTATCAATAACCAGATACTTATACTACATAGGGAAAAAAACAGTTGTCAAAAAATCTTTGGGGTAAAACTGGATAACTGCTCTGTAATAAAATAATATAAAATTAGAACAACAAAGAACATAGTAAGGTGAAAGTGTGCTAAGAGGCCTAAAATAATTCCCAGTATGTGAGCAACAATTTTAAGGAGGAAATAAGATATAAACACATATACAGTGTGTTAGTAGAGTCTAAGAGTGAGCATAATTCTTAATTAGGTTATTCAAATAATACATTCATGGTTTGCTAAAATCTTTATCCCACATGGATTTTTTTTTTCCTTTGAAAGTTATTTCCTCCCATTGAAATTCTTGTTATATTCCAGTCAGAGAGAGATTCAGTACTGCCCATATAAAGCTGGTAAAATTTCAGCAAACAAAAGAGAACAATGGGTGAGATAAAAATTGCTGCCAAGGAGACGCAAGGTCACTGCCCAATCTGTGGCCAAGCTGCTTAGGAAGTGCCCACTCCAGGAAGTTTCTCAAGGAAACAAGCTCTCACACCAGCTCAAGGGAGAAAGCTAAACTTAGAACAATCAAATGAGAAATATTAACAAAGCTCTGAGGAAAGGCATTTGGAATGAACTTCATGTCAAGTTTATATGAAGGAGCATTAAGCAGTGATGCCTACAATGTGGCTTAAGGTTAGCCCCTGGCCTTAAATGCTTTTCTTTAAGTTAAACATATTTTAAAAGCTACCTAAGAGTTGCCTTTAAAAAAAAAAAAAAACTATCCCATGATAGGATCATCATTTAAATCAAAAAACACTCCTGGAAGGTAACAGAGATAGGTGTACAAGAGGTGAAGATACCCAGGCATGATGAGACAGTGGTACCCTAGGATACGAGAAGTGATCCTGAGGGCCACATTGCTATTTTTGAATCTGATATACATGGATATTGACTAGGTCAGCCTTTTAGTTTGCTGTTATACACCAACTAATTGATAGGTAAGAGTAAGTTTAAGTAGCTCAGTGGCTTCAAGATGTAAACAGAAATAATATGCTCATAGTGTAAGTAAAAATGCTAATAATGGACTAAAGATTAAGCTAAATATACTAATGTCTATAACCTATAGGAATACATTTACAGCATTAGGAATGGCACCTTTTTAAACTTTTATAGAAATATATTTTATCTAACCATGCAACAGCAATTCTTTAGTGTCAAACAGGCACAATGATATTGAAATATATCCTCAGGGATGTCACCTGAATGGTGTAATATCTATATTCTACATTCTACATATTCTATATTCTCTTAGTTGAATATTTCGGTTATTTTCTTCAACAATCTGCAGAAGTTCCCATTTTCCTATTGGCTTTACTTGACTCCCTACTATTCTAGAAGGCTCAAGTTCCAAGACTAAATATTTTCTTAAATTTTAATATTTGACAAACATTTACTGGAGGCTGATTATTGGCCAGGCACTTAGTTGAATGGGAGTAAATAAAGACTAAGTTAATTAATAAGTAAACCAGCAATGACATAGAAGTAGTTCTCTGGCTCTGATACTATACTCCAGTGTATGTCAGGGGTAGTGAGAAAGCAAATTGCAGACTTACAGGAGTTAATTCAGAATAGTTCAATACAAGGATTATTAACAACAGCATGGGCAGTGTTATATTGTCAAGGCATGGCAAAGCACCCTGGGGCTTAAACAACGAAGAAATTTATCATCCCAAGGTTTATCAAGGGACCAAGAAAAGGATTTTAGCAGCACTCAGACAGATGTAGAGCCGTTGGAAAAGGCTGCTAGGCAAAGGCTGAAGTATTTTGTTACAAAAACTCAGCCACTGCTGGCCCAAGAAGACAGAATGAATACCCCAATCTCCTCTCTTCCCACTTTCTGATAGACCTCGCTTACTCCTGTGGGGCGAGTTCAACCAGGAAGAAGAGAACTGGGAAGTCATTAATGTGCTGCTCAGAGATGAGTCTCCAGGCACCTAAGCAGGATCCGGAAGGGTTAAGAGTGACTCTTGAGAGTAAATACAATCTATACCCGGTCGGCTTGAGAAAAGTCAAGGTTTTCTGGTTGGCCATATATTATCTACAAAAGAATGTGGACACACTGACTTTTCTTTAGTAGGATGTGGCCAGAATGCAGCTGAGGTAAGATGGAGAGAAATACTGGTGAGTATCTGGCAGGCAAATCAGCATGGTATATCACGGAAAGGATTTTAATCTAAAAGCCTGCTATTTATGCAGGAGAAGTAGTAATTTTATAAATGGATTCTGAGTAACCTAAAAATACTCAGTATTACTTTTAAAAAGTGGGCAATTTTACTCCCTCCTTTTTGGTAAGCTTAGGATAAGATTTTCAATTTCACTGATTCACAGTTATAGCTTGGGAACGGGCCTCAGGAGACATACAGCACATCAACCAAGTAAAAACCTCACTGATACTTTCAAGACCTGGACAGCTGTCTTATTCTAAGCCCTGCATAGATACTCATTTCCATGTTTCATGATCAAGTGATTTGTGGAACACGTTGAAAATTAATTAACTTTCTGCCAAGAAAAATATATACGATTTTATACCCACAATTTTAGGCATGATTTTGGTTCAAAGTTCACTGTCATCACAAAACTCGGAAGGCTATTGGAGAATTTTTCATATCCCTCCTTCTTTCACTCATCACTGCTTAACGCTGTCCACATATATGGTTTATGGGTGAGAAAACTTAAGTCCCACAAAGTTTAAATGACTTGTGCAATGGTGTGTAGCCATGAGGGCATAGGTTTCCCTATTCTTTACGTATTTCTCTTAATTATCCATTACTTAAATTTTGCAATTTTCAGATTGTTGTAAAGCCAGTAGCTTTTACATGACCATTCTAGACAGCAAACCTAAAAGAGAAGGATGGAGTAGTTAACAAATATTCTAATGTAAAACAGGAAGCATGCAGAAAGAGACTGTGCTGAGAAGAAATACAATTTCCTGCTCAGTAAGATTTAATTTTGAAGTTTAGAGGGTGTGTAAAAAAAGTATGAGTTTAGAAAAAAAATCAGTCATTTGAGCATGATTCATCACTACTGAAATGCTAAGATGCATTTATATGGAGACTAAAAAAAAAGAAAATTGGTAACAAACTCAGAGAAAAATACTCCAATGTGTCAGTATTTCTAGGAGTTACTATTTTCTCCTTCATGTATTAGGCAGTTTTTGTTTTTAAGATTACTTATTTTAGAGCAGTTTTAAATTTACCACAAATTGAGAGGAAGGCACAGAAATTTCTTATGTACTCCCTGCCCCCAACACATGCAAAGCCTCTCCCATTATCAAATCACTCACTAGAAAAGTACATTATTTTTTTAACCAAGGATGAACCTACTTTGACACATCATTATCACTCAAAATCCATAGTTTACATTATGGCTCACTCATGCCGGTGTACATTCTATGGGTTTGAATGAAAGTATAATGGCATCTATTCATCATTATAATATTGACAAAAGCCTAAAAGCCTTCCCTTTTCATCTCTTTCTCTCATCTAACTCCTGGCAACACTGAACTTTTTATTTTCTCCATAGTTTTGCCTTTTCCAGAAGATGACATATGTAGTTAGAATCATACAGTACATAGCCTTTTCAGATTGGCTTCCTTCACTTAGTAATATGCATGTAAGTTTCTTCTATGTGTTTTCATGACTTGAAGGCTCATTTCTTTTTAGCACTGAATAATGTTCCATTGTCTGAATGTAAACAAAGTGTGTTCATCCATTCACCTATGAAAGGGCGGCTTGTTCACTGGAGGCTGAGTTAATTTTTGTGAAGGGTGTAAAGTCTATGTCTAGATTTTTTTTGCACTTGGATATTCAGTTGTTCCAGCACTATTTGTTGAAGAGACTATCCTTGCTCCAGTGTATTGCTTTTGCTTGTCAGAGATGAGTTGACTATATTTATGGATTAAGATTTTTTTTAATCCCTCTATATTTGTGCCTAAAATGTCTGATATATGGAGTTATCTACAAGCTTGGTAAATCTTCTTTTTTCTTGGCTTAGCCAACAGAAATTTGTTTTAAATCTTAAATCGTACTCCCTCAGGAATTTACTAGGCTGAATTTCCCACATTTCTTAGCATTGCTTCCATTGGATTTATACTTGGAACCAATTGCCTTTGTTGGACAACACAATGAAACAAGGCATGTTCAGATGGAAGATATTTTCAGAAGTAGGTCCTACTTTGACTAAATGCTTTGTATTACATATAGAAGATCTCATAGTTCTTCCTGAAATATGTGCCTTTGAAATGCAGACCCAGGAACTGGTGAGCTGGGACAGCTAAAAGATTTCCAGAGGTGAGTGTGACCTACAGCCAAGGCTTAAATCTTAAGAGCTTTAAAACTATGCTTGCTACAATCTAGAAATGTATGCTTCCTATACCCTCTTCCTCTCCACTTCACTTTTGACAACTTAACTCAGCCAGGAGACGAGGGGTTAGGGTTACACTTCCCCTGTGGTACATGGATGTGGAATCAGTCCTAAGGGGCTTTCCCCATCTCCTCTGTGGATGGGCCATGCCCACCCAGCAGGATGGAGATACTCCAAGGAAAAGATTCTTGAGTGGATCTTCCTGGATTGGGTTCTAAGTAAAGGAATCTCCTTTATACCTCTAAGTCCTAGATTCCTCCTTCCTTTACATCTGGAACTTTCCTGTGGATACTTTTTCAACTTCCTTTTTTAAAATACTATAAATAAAAGTGATTATCTCTTTTATCGGTGTTTCTGGCTAATTTCAAGGCAGGAAATTAACACCTTAACCCCTTACTCTCTTATTTAAGTTTAAATAGAAGTCACATACCGCAATGGACTGAATGCTTGTGTCCTCCTAAAATTCATATGATGAAAACCTTAACCCTCAGTGTGATTCTGAGAGTTGGGACCTTGGGAGAAAATCATGAAGATGGAGCTCTCACGAATGGCATTAGTGCCCTCATAAAGGAACCCTAGAGAGAGCTCTCTCCCCGATTCTGCCATGAGAAGACACAGGGAGAAGTCAGGAGCCTGCACGCTGGAAGAGGATTCTTATCATACACCAGATTTGCTGATGCTTTGATCCTGGACTTCTCAGTCTCCAGAACTGTGAGAAAAAAATTGTTTCTGTTATTTGTAAGCCACCTAGTCTATGATGTTTTGTTAGAGCAGTCTGCATTGAGATACATAACCTCACCTGATAATAACTGCATAGCATTCCATATGTGGCATTCCTGCTAAGCTGCTGCAGTCATGTTGGACTCTTTGAGACCCTACCGGGTGTAGCCCACCAGGCACCCCGTCCATGGGATTCTCCAGGCAAGAAGATTGAAATAGGGTGTGATGCCCTTCTCCAAGGGACCTTTCCAACCCAGGGATCAAACCCATACCTCCTGTGTCTCTTGCATTTGCAGGTGGGTTCTTTACCACAAATGCCACCTTGGAAGTCCTCCACATGTGGAGGCACCATGATTTAAGTAGCCCTTTACTGGTGGGATTTAGATTGTTTTTCTGTAACAAATCATGCTATAACGAGAGCTATACATATATTTACACATAGATGCATTTTTTAAAAAAAATATTCTAGAAATAAAATCACTGCCAAAGGGAATATGTATTTTTAATTTTGACACATTTTATAAAATTATTTTTCAGATACTTTTTACCAATTTTTGCCCCCACCAACAGTGTATAAGAGGGTCTCTGCCCCTAATTAAATACTACTGCTGATACAACAGCAATTCTCAGGCTTCTATCCAAACAAAGGTCTTGTTTGCAGGACTGGCCATTAGCTGGCCTCTGGTAACTTAACTTGTAAGCAGTTCCCTACACAGATATCAAATTTTCTCTAAGTGATAAAACTGCTCTAAATTATAAAGTGGCTCTCAGTGACTAATTTGTTTGTCTAAACAATTTGATTTATGAAGAACACTGTCTTCCCTCTGGGAGTTGAGAATTTTTGTACATGCTAGGTAAGAAATGCCCATGTGATCAACTCCAATAAGAACTTGGGGGTACTGAGTCGCTAACGAGCTTCCCCCAGGGTCAACACCTTGCCCATGTTGCTGCAGTGCTGTGCTGGAGGGGCATAGGCTGAACCTCCTCAGAGAGAAGACCCTGGAAGCTTGCCTTTGATTTCCTCTCATCTTCTCTGCATGCACACTTTCCTGGGCTAATTTTGCTCTGTATCCTTTCACTGTAATAAATCTTACCCAGGAATGCAGTTTTATGCTGATTCCTGTGAGTCCTTTAATGAATCACCAAACCTGGAGGCTATAATTCCTGACAAACTACCAAACATTTTTATTTGCTAATCTGACAGGTGAAAATGAGATGGAACAATGTTTTATACTTCTTAATTATGATTGAGGATTAGCATATTTTCTCTGATCTGATCCTGTCCTTTGCTGAATTTAACAGACATGATTGTTAGAGCAGTTTTAAGTTCACAGTAAAATTGAGTGAAAAACACAAAGAGTGGCCATATACCCTCTGCCTCGACACATGCACACCCTCATCCATTATCATCATTCCCCATCAGAGTGGTACTGATGAGCCTACACATCATTATCACCCACAACCTGCAGTTTATATTATGGCTCACTCTTGGTGTTGTACATTCTATGGGATTGAACATTTGTCAATCATCACAGGATTACATGACACTAATGAGTTGTTTTGTTGCCCTAAAAATTCTGTGCCCTGCCTATATATTCTACCCTTCCATCTAATCCCTGGAACACTGATCTCTTTATTGTCTCCATAGTTTTGCCATTTCCAGGATGCCACATAGTTGGAAGCATACACTATGCAGCCTCTTCAGATTGGCTTCTTTCACAAAAGTAATATGCATTTAAGTTCCCTCCATGTATTTCCATGGCTTGATAGTGTATTTCTTTTAAAGCACTGAAAAATATTCTGTTGTCTGGATGTAGCACAGCTTCTTTATCCATTCACCTACTGAAAGACATCTTGGATGCCTGCAGATTTTGGTAATTATGAATAAAGCTGTTATACACATCCATGTGTAGATTTCTGTGTTGACATATGCTTTCAGTTCCTTTGGGTAAATACCAAGAAGCATAATCATTTGGTAAGAGTATACTTAGTTTTGTAAAAAACTGCCAATCTGTCTCCCAACATGGCTGTGCCACTCTGTATTCCTGCCAGCAATGTAGGAAAGTTCCTGTTGCCCCACATCTTCACCGGCTTTTGGGGTTGTCCATGTGCTGGACTTTGGACTAATAGATCTGTGGTGGTATCACATTACTGTCTTCATTTGCATCCCCTGAATGACCTATGACATGCAGCATCTTCTCATATCCTTATCTGCCATCTGTATATCTTCTTTGGTGAGGTGTTTGTTTAAGGTTTCTGGTGCATTTTTTAATCCAGTCATTAGTTTTCTTACTGCTGAGTGTTAAGAAATCTTCATGTATTTTGGATAGCAGCCCTATGTCAAATGTGTCTTGCAGATGTTTTCCTCAGTGTGGTTTGTCTTTTCATTCTCTTGAACTTTTGTCAATTTCCACATTAGATTTTGGACTTTTCCCCAAGTGATTTGTAGGAGTTCTTTAGCATTAAGAAAACTAGCTCGGTGTCAATTTTACACATCACAAATATTTTCTTGGTTTATCTATCTGGATATTAACCGATAACAATTTTTCCTAAGCAAAGTTTTCTTTATTCCAGTAAATAGTATAGATCAATCTTTTCCCGTTTGCCCTCTGAATTCTGTAGCCTAAGGCATCCTTCCTTATTTTAAGATTTTAACATTCCATCCTCTCTTCAAGTATTTAAAAAGACAACATTTTTAAGCATTATATGAACTTGGACTTTGTTTGGTATACAACTGAAAAGGGGATACAATTTTTCTGCCCTCCCCACTTCTTCTTTACATGGCACAGCAATTGCCCACAAAACAAAACAAACATTACATTGTATCTTTCCCCCCAGTTTGGAAATGCTCCTAAACCACTGGCACCATGTTGCAGGGTTTTGAGGATCTTTTTTCTAGACTCTTTTCTGATCGGACTGTTCATGCACTAACATAAAATTGTTATTATTATTCAAAGAATAAAATGCATTTAATTATCTTTTGACATTAGTCTTTGCTTTCTACTTCGATTTTTCAGAATTTTCCTGGCTTCTACTTACTTTCCTCTTGTTTGTTTTACAGCAGCACAGTAGAAACAGTTGATATATTTACTAGATGTTCTGGACAGGGACACATTTACTTTTGTACCTTTCCAAGTCTGGTACTCTGTGCAGAAATTTTATAAGTAGGTTTACTTACATATTTTTTTTACTATTGTAAATGGGATATTTGAGTACTTTGTTTCCATCATGTTCAGCTAATTGCAGTTTGAATCTAGGAGATATATTGATTTGGGGATATTATCTTTGTGTCCATCCATCCTATTGAGGTATTTTATTGTTTACACTGTTTTTTCAATTGAATATCTTGAGTTTTTCTAAAGCATCTGGAAAAAAATCTTAATATTTCCACCTGCTTTCCAGTTTTCACTTTTTTCTCTTTTCAACTACATTGACTAGTACCAACAGATCAATGTTAACAGTGGAGATAACGTGCTGCCTTATCTTACTTTTCACTACAAAGGAAATGCTTCTAGTGTTTCAGAATTGGGTTTTATACTGTTCTTTGGTTTGGTGTCTCTTTGTCTCTCTCTTCATAAAATTGTTCTGTATTAGTCCTTTCATGAGAACATTATTTCAGTCTCCTCTAGCAGAATATTGGCCCTTTGCAATTTCAATCTGTGGATTAAAGCTTTTCAAGCTCAGGAAAGTCTTCGATTATATTTTGGGGGTTTTATCTTCTTTTGTTTTCCTTTTTTCTGATCTTTTTTTTTTCCTGGTCTTGAGGAATCCCAGTATTTCATATAGGGATCTCTTTTGTTTCCAGATCCATCATCTTTTTTTTTTTAAATTGGAGTTTACTTGATGTTCTTAAACTGTTTTCCATCTCACTGACACTTTGTACCATGGAGTATGCAGTATGAATTTTTTTTTAATATTTTATTTTATTTAAATTTCCTTTACTTTATTGTGTTGGTTTTGCCATAAAATGACATGAAACCACCATGGGTTTACATATGCTCCCCCTCCAGAATTTGACTTTCTTATTTTATAATTCTTTTCTGAGCTCTGACAAATCAGTTTTAAAATTCTATTTTCTTGACTCTTCTTCGATCACCAAACTTCTGGTTTTGATTCAGAAGATGGTATTTCCTTTAATATGGTTGCTTTCTCGAAGAGCTGTTTGTCAATACTTTCATAACAACTTTACCTAGGTTAAGACTCTATTCAAGCCTGGCTGGAAATCACAGGTTCACAAGGAAGCCCCCTATGTCATAGCGTGTGTAATGCTTTATAGCTCTCTTCTACTGGTCATCAAAATTTTAATCCCCTAGTCCATCAAATTAATAGTCTTTTCTTAGCAATAATGGCATACTGAATTTCCTCCAGTCCTTCTATTATATCATTCTGTTTTCAAACAGAACCCAAGGATGCAGCAGCCCCTTCACTAACACAGTTGATGCCATTGTAAGATGTGTCACTGACTTGGCACCTCAGAAATTTCAAGCTACTCAGAGATTTTAATTGCTCATGAAAGATGTAAAAACATGATGTCCCTCTAATTGTCCTCTCTCAATTAGATCCAATTTCACTGCATTGGCCAAATCTTCTCTATCTATTATGGTTTGGGACTGTGATTGCTTCCTATTGTCATAAAAGATGGACTTTCATTCACGTTTTTCATCCTTATTGATTTTATTCTATTTGAAGCAGAAAGCAAATCTATCATCTTTAGCTTTGAAGTTCTAGCAGCAATTCTACTAAAATTTTTATTTGCACTATGAACTGCTTACCCAAGATTCTTAGATTTATTTAGCTAAGTTTGTTTAGGTTTTGTAATAGGCCTTTTTAGCTTTACTAAATAACTTTTTATTCTCTTACGTAATAAAACTTTATGAATTTGATATAAGATGAAACACTTTAATCATCAAGTCTTGCACCTGTGGCCCTGTTCTTTTCTGGAGTTATCCATCTACTCTTCACACTTTATCAGCTTCACTGATATTGTGTAATGCTTGAGAAAAATGTAGGCAAAATATCTAATTGTTGTCTCTTCTTTACTAAAACTAACTCTCTTAACCAGAGATAGTCATATAGTCTGTACAGTCTTCAAATAAGAGAAATATTATGAAGTAATTTGTTTTGACATAAAGTTTAATTTATATTCTAGTATAAACTAAGTTGTAACATACATATATGCAACTGTCATTTTATTGGAATAGATATGATATGTCTAATGAAATAAGAACCTGACAGATCTACAGATTTTTAAATCTATTTACTTCCACATAACTGGTTGGGAATATCATGTTCCATGCAGTGGTAGCTACTATTCTAATTACACTTTTAATTCAATAGTCAACATGAAATTAAATGTCTACAGCATATTAACCCAGTGACAGCAGAAGAAAACTCAAGTTGCCTTGGAAGCTCATTCAACTAACTGGTGGGAGCCAAATAACTAATATAACTACTACTTTAGGAAAAGATATCAGGAAATTACCAGGAAAAAGTCAGAAAAGAAAAAAACAGAGACTGAACTGAAAATGTACACGACACAGCATCAGAGGTGAATACACAAATACACACACACATATAATGGGTCATAAGGAACATGGGTAATGAAGGCAGGAGAAGTATACTTTAGCAAGACCAAAAAATAGTTGGATAAACAACTTATGAATAGACAGAAAGAGCAAATTACTGTGTGGCTAAAAGAAAACACAATTGTGTAAGTAAAAAAAGAGGGTAGCAAATATCCTAAAAATAGCACCCAGAACAACACTATGATGAGAGAAATTGTCTTAGGCACATAGATCAACTGTCTGTTTTCTCACTTATTTCAATTGTATCCTGCTTCAAAAAGGCTTTCAGTCAGCTTTTAAAATCCTTAGATAAGAATGAATGAAGGAAAATAATCAGGATGAGAAGAAAAAGAAGCCAGTGGTGGGGGTGGGGGTGCACTGGCTAATAAACAATAGGCATGCCACACAGTCCTATTTATATTCTCAAGAGCCAAAGTAAACAGGAAAATGTGATCTATTACAAGATTTCCAGGGGCCGTAAGGAAAACGACCCAGACGCTCACTAGAAGCATGTGGATTGAGACTTCTGTGAAATTTATCTTATGTGTTTTTAATCAAGAGAACAGACTGTGTGATGGAGGAGATGACACTTCCAATGTCATTTCTGCAATAAATATGATATAAAATTCTGAGTGATGTTACCATAATTTCTCTCAGTTCACTCCAAATCATAGCTGAGTAAATATTTCAGAAGAAGCAATTATGCAAATTATCCAGATAAGCCACTCCCAGATGGTCTGGCTTATCCAAGAGCAAAATTTAGAATATCCAGAGAACCTCATATCCTCCAGATAATCCTCAATGAATATTTTCACAAGAAATAAATCATACATGAGAAAGTCTTTCATAATACAGTCTTTGTTTACCCAGAGATAACTTGACAAGTAATTTCTGTCTAGACAATGCAGCCAATTAATTACATGTTTTCTAAACTAAGCTACTCATGATTAAATAACTTCTACTTACCTTATTTTCTGCTGGTTCCCCCTTTTCTTCTCTGGGGAAAGTTATTCCATTTTATAAAATGTGAAAGGAATTGTTCTTACAAATAGCTCCCTGGGTGGTGGTTTAGATTTTGTTTATAGGGTAATTCTGAAAATGCTATAAACTTAGAAATTGCAAGTGTGCCTTATCGTCACTAAAATAAGTACCTGAACTGAACATTCCTAAACTCCAGCCCTTTATGTAGGTCTTTTCTTTCCCCCTTCTTATAGGTGGAAAATAGCATTGCTGACTTAAAGAAGCCGTATCATCTCATAGAGAATCTCCTAAGCTTTAGATTTTGACAGGAATATTTAAATGAACTCTAGTGGTATAGTGCCTAAGTATGAACAAAACAAAAATAACTTCAGGAAACCCACAAACATTTAAGTGCCTTAAAATGAAAAATGCTCCCCTTGGGGGTGGCTCCCCATAGGTGGACACACATACGAAATTCAGGACTTCCAAGCACAGGTCTTAAATACTCTCTAACCCGTGGTCTTGACAGAGAGATACCTTACCTCAAATCAGCAGCTTTCCCCGTCTTGTTCGTGCACATAACCTCTCTGGTCTGGTATCCAATCTGGATGTCCCAGTATTTGTTCTCTTGGCGGTTCTGCCTGTTTCTGTTTCTCTTCTTCTTGATCAGTTCACGGGCCTCTGGATCCCTTACCCCTTTCCCGCGGTCCTTGTCCCGCTCTTTACTCTTGCCCCGTCTCCTGGCCTGTCTCACTTGCCTCGAGTGGGGCATCGAGCACGTGCTCCAGGGCCCCACCTGCAAGCTGTACAGGCGCTCCTCGGCCTCGCAGGGGCCGGACTGGCACACCTGAAACTCCGTCAGGTTCGGGCACCCCGAGCCGCCGAACTGGGGGGGCGCCACCACGTGGCGCGTCCGGTGCTGGAGCCCGCTGCCACACGTCTTGGAGCATTCCGACCAGGCGGAAAACTCGGACACGATGCAGTCCTGCCGGCAGGGGATGAGGCAGGCCTGTTCCAGGAGCGGCTTGGGCTCGAAGTACTCACAGATGATATCCTCCGCAGGGACATCTTTCTCTTTCTCGATGCACGTTATCTCCCGCACCTGAACGCCTTCCTCCCCCTTAACGCACTCCAGGGGTTTCTCCAGGCTTCTTGAAATCACCGGCTGACACTGATTCCACGGCCCCAGCCTCCAGTCGTACAACTCTTTGTGCCAGTCACAGACTTTGAAACAATTCTGCTGGTTACTGGGTCTCTCGGCCGGCCTGCAGTTTGTATGCAGCGTCGTCCATCCTTCCACATGCGCACACCACACAGCCCGGGTCTGAATGCCTCCTGGGCCACACCCATCTCCCATGCATCTGCCCCACGGACCTAAAAAAAAAAAAACACGAGAGTTAACAGCGCTACTAGAAGAAAACCACAGATGACTTCACGTTCCAGAGAGACACTTCAGGATCTAGAATGTTAACTTCCCTCAAGTGTGGGAAAGTAGGTCTCTTTAACAGGGCTGTTGGAAAGTAATGATCTACACTCTATCCTTGCAGAAGGTGAACTGTGTCACAGAATTTATATAAGGAAACTGCTGGGACAGGTTCAGTTTGAGTCCTTGTGGAATTACTGAAAACTTACTTTTATGCATTGTCTTACTGTGAGGTAGAAGAGAACCCTTGCTCATAAATGTCACTAAAAACTAGTCACAGTCAAAGTGATACCCTTGCCTTACATCCATCACATTCATTTCACTAACTGGCAAGGAAAATGACCCCGTGCGAAGAGCTGTCTCCTGCAGGCTTTTGTTTTCCGGAGCAGTTAACTACTTTGTACAATGTGCTCTCTTCTCCCTCATTTTCCATTGCTCTACCTCCTATGACCTCAAGAATCTATTAGTTGTACACATGTGTTGACAGAAGTGTTTACTTTCTGGTAACCAAAGCTGGGGAGTGAAGCATCTTCATTTTATAGCCCATTCCACCTCTAAGTTTACCAAAAAAAATTTTCTTTCTCATCTCCACAGTAAAATGCACAGATGGGCAAGAGAATAAAAATTTAACTAAAAGACTTTTGTAATTTTCTGCATCTTAAGGGTTACTTCACATTTTATCAATTTATTCATTTCCTAAATATGAACTATGTGGTGGCATTATGGAGGAACTTTATGGAATAGTTAAGTCAGAAGCTTTAGTATGAAATGTGGGCTCTTAATCTTAGAATCCTTATCATAGATTAAAACCAACTTATATTGGCATATATCTTTTATTTTTTAAAGATAGGATTCTCATGATGCTCAACATCACTCATTATCAGAGAAATGCAAATCAAAACCACAATGAGGTACCACTTTACACCAGTCAGAATGGATGCCATCCAAAAGTCTACAAGCAATAAATACTGGAGAGGATGTGGAGAAAAGGGAACCCTCTTACACTGTTGGTGGGAATGCAAACTAGTACAGCCACTATAGAGAACAGTGTGGAGATTCCTTAAAAAACTGGAAATAGACCTGCCATATGACCCAGCAATCCCACTGCTGGGCATACACACCGAGGAAACCAGAATTGAAAGAGACACGTGTACCCCAATGTTCATCGCCACATTGTTTACAATAGCCAGGACATGGAAGCAACCTAGATGCCCATCAACTGACGAATGGATAAGAAAGCTGTGGTACATATACACAATGGAATATTACTCAGCATTAAAAAAAATTCATTTGAATCAGTTCTACTCAGGTGGACGGAACTGGAGCCTATTATCCAGAGTGAAGTAAGCCAGAAGGAAAAACAACAATACAGTATACTAACGCATATATATGGAATTTAGAAAGATGGTAATGAGAAGCCTGCATGCGAGACAGCAAAAGAAATGCAGATGTATAGAACAGTCTCGTGGACTCTGTGGAAGAGGGCAGGGGTGGGATGATATGGGAGAATGGCATTGAAACGTGTTAATTATCATATGTGAAATCAATCGCCAGCCCAGGTTTGATGCTCAGGGCTGGTGCACCGGCATAACCCAGGGAGAGGGAATCAGCAGGGAGGAGGGAGGGGGGTTCTGGAGCAGGAACATATGTATACCCATGGTGGTTTCATGTCAATGTATGGCAAAACCAACACAATAAAGAAAATTTAAAAAAAAAAATAGGATTCTCAGGACTTTAACAGACAAATATCAATTTCTGTAATTGAGATTACATTATTTTGGAATTTTAAAAAAAAGGTAAAAATCATATAATCATATTATTTTCAAAATGCATCCATGAGGAATTATTTGATGTAGACTAGGGCATCTTCACAGAGAAGGCAGTGGCACCCCACTCCAGCACTCTTGCCTAGAAAATCCCATGGACGGAGGAGCCTGGTGGGCTGCAGTCCATGGGGTCGCTAAGAGTTGGACACGACTGAGCGACTTCACTGTCACTTTTCACTTTCATGCATTGGAGAAGGAAATGGCAACCCACTCCAGTACTCTTGCCTGGAGAATCCCAGCGGCAGAGGAGCCTGGTGGGCTGCTGTCTATGGGGTCGCACGGAGTCGGACACGACTGAAGCAACTTAGCAGCAGCAGCAGCAGCAGAGCATCTTCAATAGGTTATGCGGGAATGGGACAGGCAGCATACAGGGTTGGACTCTCGGATCACTCAGCCCTACCTCACTGTCCTTCCTCATGGCTTCTTCCCTAAGAAAAGCTCCATTATTCTCATTCATTTTTATACATGTTGAGATTTTATATATATATTTGTTTGAGAAGAGGCTTCTGTCTGAAAAGTAAAAAACCACTAAACTAGGCCAGCAGGTTCAGTCTATGGATAAAGAAAACAAGTGCCAAGGAGAAGTGACTTGCAAAATTCACATCTTAAATGAATAACTAAACCATCCTGGATTTCAGATTCAAGTTCTAACTTTTATTTTTATGATTTATCCTAGATTTGAGAGCTTGAGACTTAAATACTCCTGTACAAAATTAATCTACGAAGAATGAGATATGAAGAATGTGCTTCTATTTAAACATTTAATTTTGCTTAACTGGGAAGATGTTTACAACTTGGAAAGATGTTAACTTCGTTATAAATGGAATAGTGGAGTTGTAAATGGAAAAGAGATTGACTGAAAATATTACTAATATAACTAATCACAGTTGCATGAAAATAAGAATTCGATATGTGGCATACCCATATCATTACTTTATGAACTTCATATGCATATGTAATAAGTCATAAGGGGCTTAAACTACATTTATGGAAACAGTCTCCCCATGGTACTAATGTCAAAACTTTATGAGCCAAGAAGGTTAATGTATTTGTTACATTTTTAAACATAGAATACCTGATAGTATTTTAATAGTACTTTCAACTTATCAAAGGAAAATATTTATTCAGAAATCTGTTGATGCTCACTTAGAGATTTTCTAAATAACCAGTTTGAGAATCAGAATATGGGATTCTTCTCAAGGGAACACAGTGATATATATATATATATAATATCATAATATATATATAATTATATATATTAATATATATAAAATAATTTTAGTTATTTACAAACATCTTTGCTATTTACTCATTTTCCTTATTGTACCTGAACAATAGTAATCTTTATTTCTCAACCTAAACACAGCACATAAAGACACATTTATGTTGGACCATCAAGTTATGAGTTACATACCATTAAATCTAAATTTCAAAATGTAAGAGTTTTAAATTAACTCTAAGTATAAAACCCAGGGATAATTCAGGGGAACTTCTTAATAATTCATTGTTTTCTAATTCTTAATATAAATATGAAATTAGATTGAATAGACCAAATCAGATTAGGACTATTATGAAGTTAGTCTTTTATCCTCCAAGTAAAAATAGAAGTTATAGATTTGCCACTTAAGAATATTTAATTATACTCCTTAGGTAGGTTGCACTAATGGATATGCTTCAACTAAGTGATGAAAATATTTTATTACAGACATCTGATTATACAAAATGTTAACTGGCTTTAAGTTTGCATGTGATTATTGAGCAAGCAAACACACATACTAAAAAACAAACCATCTGAACTTAGGAAGCAGAAATATACACTACTAGTTAACTATTAAGTTTGAAAGTTACTTTAGATAAATAAAGATGGGTGAAGCCCTGCATGTTTCTCACATCATGTTTACTACAATTTCAGTTAATTTACTATATAATAGTTTGGAAATATCTGTTTATCACATTAGACTGGTTCTATGGCCCTTTAACAATAGAACTCTGCATATTTTTGCAAAATTTGGCTTGATCATATCTTTTTAATTTTCACGGCTGGCTTGTGAATGAATTTCCTCAATTATTTTGTTCAGGAAAGAGAGCATTTGTTTTGTAGATCTTTTTATCCAAAGCATTAGTTACATACTTAGGGCTTCCCAGGTGGTACCAGTGGTAAAGAACCCACTTGCCAATGTAGGAGACTTAAGAGACGGATTCAATCCCTGGGTTGGGAAGATGCCCTAGAGGAGGGCAAGGTCACCCACTGAAGTATTCTTGCTTGGAGAATCCTATGGACAGAGGAGCCTGGTGAGCTATAGTCCATAGCATTACAAAGAGTTGAACATGACCGAAATGACTTAGCATTACATGCTTAATATCAATGCCAACAGGAAAAAAATTGAGTTCAAGGAAATGTCTACACTATTTCATACACTCTGATAATGAATAAGTATTTCTAAAGTTTACTTAGATAACTAGAAAGAGCATATATTCTATATACAAATTCAATTTTCATTCTAAAAATATTATCATAGATTCCTGTTAATCATTCAGTTATAGATAACACTGTTGGGTTTATTTTATTCCAAGTACATTTACACTGAGAACCAGGAGATACCCCAAGAAAATTCTAAACATCTATAAAAATACTCACTAGGCTAAAGGAAAATAAATGCATGAGGGCACCAGTGAAAGTAGAGGTGGCAATGTAATCACAGTTGAACTTAAATAAAGCTCATTCACTTTGCAGGCTATCTTATCTGTTTTCTTAACTTCTCATTGCACCTTGGGTATTACACTTGTGTCCAACTGAAAAACCAGATCTTCACGAAAGTATACCTGATAAAGAGCTATCTACCTCTGTCCTCCACGTACTATTAAAATACTCACACAATGAACAGAAAAGAGACCACATCTAAATTTGTTCTTGGCATTAAGAACTGTCAGCCCAGGTAACTACCATGCTTTAAGAACTACAAATATTTTGAAGTGCAGTTTGAAAGCACAACGTTCAAATTCTATTCAGGAGAACATGAAGTTGTCTCCTAAACACAATATTAGAATGTGATATTTTTAACTCATATGTCTCTGCATAAATATTGAATTGTAGCCTATTACTAAGAGTGGGAAATGGTGGTGTTGGAAATGTTGTGTGTGTGTATCAGGATGTTTGTTTTTTTATTTTTTAACAAGAGTGGAAAGAATTTACATTGGTTTGAAACTTGCTTCATTTATTGTTCTTGTTCATGATTATATTCAGAGAACTAGGAATCTAATTGTATAAAACAGCTTTTTACGTAAGGGCTTGGATAATATTCCTTTATGAATGGAAATGTATTCCTGCACACAGATTTATAGGACTGTGTTCATTCAGTATCATGCAAAGCGCTTTTAGGATGCAGGTCAATAAATATATGTACAACACTTAGCTTGACAGATTTTATGTAAATTGAGAAAAAACACTGGATGTCTTATTCCAGCAAAGAGAAGTTTCAACAACTGTTTACATATACAAAATATTTATGTTAAATTTACAATCCAAATATTTTCCCTTGATGCAAAATTATGCAAAATTGTTACAATTTTAAATGAATTCTATGTGGCTTAGTTTTCCACTGGCTAGTGCTTTAAATATGATTCTTAACTAACTTTCAAAAAATGTTTATAAAATAATGAATTTATTTTTATTCCTGCTAAAGACGATTTCATAACACGCCTATTCTCTTCATGTCATTCAAAACTCTCTCTTTATTTCAGTCTACAAAAGACAGTCTTTTACATTTAAAATTAGTATGTCACCCACCATATTCAACACGGACTCCTTCTAAGGTTGTTTTTTTTTTATATGTCAAGGGCATGAGAACAATAAAAGGTTGAGCCTGTAAAAGGCCACATTATTGACAGGTGGCTAGCAACTGTTCCAAAGAGCCTTATAAAAGATAAACACTATAAAAGGAGCATAAGAAAATTATGCAAACTACTTTCTGTCCTTGTTTGCTATAAAACTCTCAAATGAGCCAGTTTCTTGTTTGACTAAATATGTTTGCATCCTTCAAATGAGATGGTGCATTTTCCCTCCTGGATTTGGTTATGGAACAGCATGGCCTAGTTTACCAAGATCAAGGAGTGCACAGCTTTGTAATATACTGTATTCTGTCTCATGATTGCTGTACCATATTTTATTTTTGCAAAATAAAAGTCACAGAAATAAAATAAATTCTATTTGTTTATACTTGAGTAAATATATAGGGAAAAAATAACTAGAAATTACTGCTAATTATCAGAAAATTCTTTATATCTCCCATAAACTAAAGGTAACTAGTCTTCATATTTTGCTATCACTCTATTAGACAATTAAAAATATATTTAAATAAACTTAAGGTCATGCTGTAAGTTGTTTTATAATCTACTATTTTTACTTTACAACCTGCTATAAAAGTCACTCCATTTCAATGGATGGTGGGCAGGCTCAGGTACACACACACATACACATACACATACACACAGAAACACAAAGATTGATCCTACTAAACACTTAAAGTCAGATACTCTTCATATTTGCCCAATTAGACTTATACTTTGGTTGTATGGCAAGTTGTATCAATTTACAGTGATTTATCTAATTGATATTCTATTTGTGGAAATGTAAGTCTTTTAAAAAGTTGTTTCCCAACTATACAGAATGTTACAATAAACATTCACTGTTTTATATTGGTCAGGTAATTTAGTCAAAAGTTTTTCCAATTTTCAAGCTTTTGATACATCTAGTATTGCAAATGTGTCCATCCAAATGTACCAGTTTGTCCTCAAGGCAGCCATTTACAAATATACACTTTTTCCTGATAAAATAGCAGGCTGTAAATTTTCTTTTTAAATCTGGGCTCCTACTGGGGGAATGTTATGTGCTTATTTCCTCAGAGTCCATCCTTTGATTATTTTAACAAAATCCAATCCTTTGTGTACTGTGGTTGATGAATGACCTCAAAGATTTTGAAGAATTCTAGTGTCTTTCCTTTTATCCAATGCTGAAAAATAATTTTGCTTATTCTGTATTGATTTGGTCATTTCCAGGGATTTTTTTCCCATGGATAGAAGCCAACATGTGACCTTAAATGTCTGCCTTGAAATAATTCCATAGATTGATAATTCAAATGCCTATTGTGCCACTCTATATTATACTAATTGATTTAATCATAAGTATGAGCTCTGTCAAGAGGACCCCTTTGATAGAGTTATGAGCACAAACAATTAAATTTTGAATATTTACTGACCTAAAACTGATCAAATTTCCCTTTTAAAGGAAAAAAATAGGAGTGCTCATAACTTTTTTGATTTGAGTTTTAATTTCACTTTAATTTAAAATATAACTCTCACATGACAAGTCAGTTTCGTGGATAAGGAAAGATGACTGTGAAGTCAAGCTGAGCTTTCATCTTCAATAAGTAATTAAACTTTAATAAGAAGTTATATAAGAGTATCAAATTAAGTGTACAAAAATTAGAACAAGCTCTTTAAATCTGATGAGACAATGAATGATGAATCAGTGACTAGCAGAGCTGATTTCACAGTTACCAAATATAGCAATCTATTTTCAGGCCCTATCAATTTGATCTCTCTTATGAAAATTACTTAACCTCTTTGAATCTTGATTTCTTTCCTTTGTAAAACATAATATAATAGGTACCATGTCATTAACTTCCATCGTCTCATATCACTATTGGAAATCATAAACTAAGAACCAACATTATGAGGAAAATTTGTGAAATACTTTTTTCTCACACAGAAAGATTTCATTTTTATGTGACAGTCTTTTAAATTCTGCATGCATCAGAGATGATTTCTTTAGGCTAACTCCATGAAAGGCCATTGACCCATGATCTCCCTGGAAGCAGTTGCTTCAGCACCAGTCAATATTTAGGAAACTGCAGGCCGGGCCTGTGTCAACCACAGCCACGTAAGAGACTCCGTCAGAACTACCCAGATAAGCTGCTTCCAGATTTCATGGAAATTTGAAACTGGAATTTGAACCATGGAAATGAGATAATTGTATTGATTATCATCAGCTAAATTTTGAGGTAATTTGTTATGTAGCAATAGATATCTCACAGACTATGGTCCTGAAAGACGTATGCTGCCATAACCAAAAACCCAAAACATGGGAATGGAATACTGGAAACGCAGTGGCCAGAGTTAAAAGGGCAATGAGGAAAGTGTTAGTAAAAGACAAAGATGCTTTTTAAAAAACGCTGTTGGAGGAAGCCTAATGGCAACTGCCAATAAGAAAAAGAAGTGAGAAGATCTTAAAAGAAGATATGCAGAGAGCCTAGATGCACATGAAGAAATGTGCAACATCACTAATTATTAGAGAAATGCTAAGCAAAATTGTAATGAGGTACCATCTCACAGCAATCAAACAGCCATCATCCAAAAAAATCCTCAAACAATAAATGCTGGAGAAAGTGTGGAGAAAAGGGAACACTCCTACAAGTGAATGTAAACTGGTTCAGTTACTATGGAGAATAGTGTGGACATTCCTTAAAAAAACTAAAAATAGGACTACCATATGACCTAGCAATCCCACTACCAGGCACATACCTGGAGAAAACTATAACTTTAAACAGATATAAGTACCTCCAGTGTTCACTGCAGTACTATTTAAAATAGCCAGAACATGGAAACAATCTAAATGTTCATCAACTGAGGTATGGTAAAGATGTGATAATATATGCAATGGAATACTACTCAACCATAAAAAATGAAATAAGGCCATTTGCAACAACATGATGGACCTAGAGATTGCCATGCTGAGTGAAGTAGGTCAGAAAGAGAAAGACAAATATCATATGATATCACTTATATGTGGGCTCTAAAAATAAATGGTTCAAATGAACTTATTTACAAAACAGAAACAAAGTCACAGATATAGAAAAGTTATATTTACCAAGGGAGAAAGTGGGGGAAGGGATAAATTGGGAGATTGGGTTTGACATATGCACACTACTATATATAAAATAGATAATAAGGACCTACTATGTAGCATAGGGTACTCTGCTCAATATTCTGTAATGGCCTATATGGGACAAGAATCTATAAAAGAGTGGACACATGTGTATGTATAATGGATTCACTTTGCTCTACAGGAGAAACTAACAACACTGTAAAGCAACCATACTCCAAAAAAGATTAAAAAAAAAAAAAGAAGTGAGAATCTTATGGAGATTGAGGAAAGGGTATTTTTATATCATGACAGAGAGTTTAAACAATACTGTCACCTGCAGTGGTGCAAAGTTCACCTTATGAACTGGGTAATCCAAGATTCCCAGTCAGAGTTTTGAAGGTGCCACCTTTTTTTTTTTTAATTAGGATATATATAATTGTCACTTCCTAGTCACCAAATCCAACTAGCAATGTCATAATACAGTGGTATTCACTTTATGTGAAATAAATGGGGAAATAATATAAACAGTGCAAGACTTTATTTTGGGGGGCTCCAAAGTCACTGCAGATGGTAACTGCAGCCATGAAATTAAAAGACACTTGCCCCTTGGAAGAAAAGCTATGACCAACCTAGAACCATATTAAAAAGCAGAGACATTATTTAGCCAACAAAAGTCTGTCTAGTCAAAGCTATGGCTTTTCCAGCAGTCATGTATGTATGTGAGAGTTGGACTAGAAAGAAAGTTGAGCAGCAAAGAATTGACGATTTTGAACTGTGGTGTTGGAGAACACTCTGAGAGTCCCGTGGACAGCAAGGAGATCCAACCAGTCCATCCTAAAGGAAATCAGTCCTGCATATTCATTGGAAGGACTGATGCTGAAGCTGAAATAGTTTGGCCACCTGATGCTAAGAACTGACTCATTGGAAAAGACCCTGATGCTGGGAAAGACTGAAGGCAGGAGGAGAAGGGGATGACAGAGAATGAGATGGTTGGATGGCATCACCAACTTAATGGACGTAGGTTTGAATAAGGCCCAGGAGTTGGTGATGGACAGGGAAGCCTGGCGTTCTGCAGTCCATGGGGTCACAAAGAGTCAGACATGACTGAGCGATTGAACTGAACTGAGCAGGATTTTCTTCTTGACAAATGCGTAAGTGTTGTCTCCAGGATGAGGAAGTGATTGTTTCTGCTATACAGACTCAAGTAAAAGCAAAGAGCTTTTGATTCATTTTACTAATGAGAATTGAGGAAAACACCTTTTCTAGATCAGTATCTGCCTACCAACGGCCAAACACTATTGATTCGTTGTAGTTTACATACCACATCTCTCATACCATCTGCAAATGGGCCTAACACATGGTCAAGTTTAGAAAAACTTTCTATCATCTTCTACAATGCATTCAATTCTACCATTTTTAGAAATAAAACAGGCCAATTAGATAGGAATATGATGTGGACCGTGTCACCAGTGTCTTTTGAATGTTTAATGTAGCACTAATTTCTCCAAGGACATTGGATAACATAAAATGCCTCACTTCCTACCTACAGTTCATCTCAATCTTTCAGATAGAGTCTTAGTAACTCTTAGTAGTAAGCTACTGTATGTCAGCCTAGCAGGTGATATCACAAAGCATTTATTCTCTAGCCCCTTTTCCCAATTGGTCAAGAATGACCCCATGATTGGTAACTCTCCCAATGTCAAGTTCATGAGTGAGTGCCAAGTGGGTTTCTACACGCATCCTAAACTATGATATCAGAGAAGCTCTGGGAAATCAGGCTGCTCAGCTGTTGCTGAGCTGAAGTTACACAAATCTAGTTAAAGTTGTGCATAATTTTAAGTCACAGGAGTAATTAGAGGTGGAGGTGGAGCAATGGGGATTTGAGATGGCACATAAGTAGCGTCTCATGCTTAGCAAATGATGGGGATTTTTTGGTTGTGTTGTGTTAAACGCACCAACATTCGAATCATAGGAGTCCCAGAAGAAGAAGACAAAAAGAAAGACCATCAGAAAATTCTTGAGGAGATAATAGTTGAAAATTTCCTTAATGTGGGAAAGGAAATAATCTCTCAAGTACAAGAAACCCAGAGAGTCCCAAACAGGATGAACCCAAAGCAAAACACCCCAAGACACATATTAATCAAATTAACAAATATCAAACTCAAAGAGCAAATACTAAAAGCAGCAAGGGAAAAACAACAAATAACTCACAAGGGGAATTCCATAAGGATAACAGCTGATCTCTCAATAGAAACGCTTCAGGCCAGAAGGGAATGGCAGAACATACTTAAAGTCATGAAAGAAAATAATCTACAACCCCAATTACTGTACCCAGCAAGGATCTCATTCAAATTTGAAGGAGAAATCAAAAGCTTTACAGACAAGCAAAAGCTGAGAGAATTCAGCAACACCAAACCAGCACTGCAACAAATGTTAAAGGATCTTCCCTAGACAGGAAACACGGATAGGGTATATAATCTCGAACCCAAAACAATAAAGTAAATGGCAACGGGATCATACTTATCAATAATTACCTTAAATGTAAACAGGTTGAATGCCCCAACCCAAAGACAAAGATGGGCCTATTGGATACAGAAACAAGACCCCTATATATGTTGTCTAAAAGAGACCCACCTCAAACCTAGGGACACATATAGACTGAAAATCAAAGGCTGGAAAAAGATATTCCATGCAAATAAAGACCAAAAGAAAGCAGGAGTGGCAATACACATATCAGATAAAGTAGACTTTAAAATAAAGGCTGTGAAAAGAGGTAAATATGGACATTACATAATGATCAAAAGGATCAATCCAAGAAGAAGAAATAACAATTATAAATATTTATGCACCCAACATAGGAGCACCACAATATGTAAGGCAAATGCTAACAAGTATGAAAGGGGAAATTAAAACAACACAATAATAGTGGGAGACTTTAATACACCACTCACACCAATGGACAGATCAACTAAACAGAAAATTAACAAAGAAACTCAAACTTTAACTGATACACTAGACCAGTTAGACCTAATTGAATCCATAGGACATTCCACCCCAAATAATGAATTTCACATTTTTCTCAAGCGCACATAGGACCTTCTCCAGAATAGATCACATCCTGGGCCATAAATCTAGCCTTGGTAAATTCAAAAATATTGAAATCATTCCAAGCATCTTTTCTGACCACAATGCAGTGATTTTAGATATCAATTACAGGAGAAAACCATTTAAAAACTCCAACGTATGGAGGCTCAACAACACACTGCTGAATAACCAAAAAATCTCAGAAGAAATCAACAAAGAAATCAAAATATGCATAGAAATGAATGAAAATGGAAACACAACAACCCAAAACCTATGGGACACTGTAAAAGCAGTGCTAAGGGGAAAGTTCATAGCAATACAAGTTCACCTCAGAAAACAAGAAAAAAGTCAAATAAATAACCTAACTTTACACCTAAGGCAACTAGAAAAGGAAGAGATGCAGAAGCCCAGGGTTAGGAGAAGGAAAGAAATCTTAAAGATCAGGGCAGAAATAAATGCAAAGGAAACAAAAGAGACCATAGCAAAAATCAACCAAGCCAAAAGCTGCTTCTTTGAGAAGATAAATAAAATTGACAAACCATTAGCCAGACTCATCAAGAAACAAAGGGAGAAGAACCAAATCAACAGAATTAGAAATGAAAACGGAGAGATCACAACAGAAAACACAGAAATACAAAGGATCATAAGAGACTATTATCAGCAACTATATGCAAATAAACTGGACAACCTGGAAGAAATGGACAAATTCCTAGAAAAGTACAACTTTCCAAGACTAAACCAGGAAGAGATAGATAATGTTAATAGACCCATCACAAGCACAGAAATTGAAACCATAATCAGAAATCTTCCAACCAACAAAAGCCCAGGACCAGATGGCTTCACAGCTGAATTCTACCAAAAATTTAGAGAAGAGCTAACACCTATTCTATTCAAACTCTTTCGGAAAATTGCAGAGGAAGGTAAACTTCCAAACTCCTTCTATGAGGCCACCATCACCCTAATTCCAAAACCCGACAAAGATGCCACAAAAAAAAGAAAACTACAGGCCAATATCACTGATGAACTTAGATGCAAAAATCCTCAACAAAATTCTAGCAAATAGAATCCAACAACACATTACAAAGATCATACATCATGATCAAGTAGGCTTTATCCCACGGATGCAAGGATTCTGCAATATTCGCAAATCAATCAATGTAATACACCACATTAACAAACTGAAAAATAAAAACCACATGATTATCTCAATAGATGCAGAGAAAGCCTTTGACAAAATTCAACATCCATTTATGATAAAAACCCTCCAAAAAGCAGGAATAGAAGGAACATACCTCAACATAATAAAAGCTATATATGACAAACCCACAGCAAACATTATCCTCAATGGTGAAAAACTGAAAGCATTTCCCCTGAAGTCAGGAACAAGACAAGGGTGCCCACTCTCACCACTACTATTCAAGATAGTTTTGGAAGTCTTGGCCACAGCAATCAGAGCAGATAAAGAAATTAAAGGGATCCAGACTGGAAAAGAAGAAGTAAAACTCTTTCTGTTTGCAGATGACATGATCCTCTATATAGAAAACCCTAAAGACTCTACCAGAAAATTACTAGAGCTAATCAGTGAATATAGTAAAGTTTCAGAATGCAAAATCAACACACAGAAATCCCTGGCATTCCTATACACTAACAATGAGAAATCAGAAAGAGAAATTAAGGAAACAATTCCATTTACCATCGAAACAAAAGGAGTAAAATAATTAGTATTTCTACCCAAAGAAACAAAAGACCTATATATAGAAAACTATAAAACACTGATGAAAGAAATCAAAGAGGACACAAATAGATGGAGAAATATACTGTGTACGTGGATTGAAAGAATCAATATAGTGAAAATGAATATACTACCCAGAGCAATCTATAGATTCAATGCAATTCCTATCAAGCTACCAGAGATCTTTTTAAGAGAATTAGAACAAATAATTTCAGAATTTGTATGGAAATACAAAAAACCTCGTATAGCCAAAGCAATCTTGAGAAAGAGGAATGGACCTGGCGGAATCAACCTACCTGATTTTAGGCTATACTACAAAGCCACAGTCATCAAGATAGTATGGTACTGGCACAAAGACAGAAATATAGATCAATGGAACAAAATAGAAAGCCCAGAGATAAATTCATGCATCTATGGACACCTTATCTTTGACAAAGGAGGCAAGAATATACAATGGGGAAAAGACAATCTCTTTAACAAGTGGTGCTGGGAAAACTGGACAGCCACTTGTAAAAGAATGAAACTAGAACACTTTCTAACACCATACATAAAAATAAACTCAAAATGGATCAAAGATCTACTCATAAGACCAGAAAGTATAAAACTCCTAGAGGATAACATAGGCAAAACACTCTCTGACATAAACCAAAGCAGGATCCTCTATGACCCACCTCCCAGAATATCGGAAATAAAAGCACACATAAACAAATGGGACCTAATTAAAATTAAAAGCTTCTGCACAACAAAGGAAACTATAAGCAAGGTGAAAAGGCAGCCTTCAGAATGGGAGAAAATAATAGCCAATGAAGCAACGGACAAACAATTAACCTCAAAAATATACAAGCAACTCCTGCAGCTCCATTCTAGAAAAATAAACGACCCAATCAAAAAGTGGGCCAAAGATCTTAACATTTCTGCAAAGAAGACATAAAAATCGCTAACAAACACATGAAAAGATGCTCAACATCACTCATTATCAGAGAAATGCAAATCAAAACCACAATGAGGTACCACTTTACACCAGTCAGAATGGATGCCATCCAAAAATCTACAAGCAATAAATGCTGGATAGGATGTGGAGAAAAGGGAACCCTCTTACACTGTTGGTGGGAATGCAAACTAGTACAGCCACTATGGAGAACAGTGTGGAGATTCCTTAAAAAACTGAAAATAGACCTGCCATATGACCCAGCAATCCCTCTGCTGGGCATACACACTGAGGAAACCAGAATTCAAAGAGACACGTGTACCCCAATGTTCATCGCCACATTGTTTACAACAGCCAGGACATGGAAGCAACCTAGACGCCCACCAACTGACGAATGGGTAAGAAAGCTGTGGTATATATACACAATGGAATATTACTCAGCATTAAAAGAAGTTCATTTGAATCAGTTCTACTCAGGTGGAGGGAACTGGAGCCTATTATCCAGAGTGAAGTAAGCCAGAAGCAAAAACAACAATACAGTATACTAACGCATATATATGGAATTTAGAAAGTCGGTAACGAGAACCCTGCATGCGAGACAGCAAAAGGAACGCAGGTATATAGAACAGTCTCTTGGACTCTGTGGAAGACGGCAAGGGTGGGATGATATGGGAGAATGGCATTGAAACATGTTAATTATCATATGTGCAATCAATTGCCCACCCAGGTTTGATGCTCGGGGCTGGTGCACCAGGATGACCCAGAGGGAGGAATCGGGAGGGAGGAGGGAGAGGGGTTCTGGAGAGGGAGCATATGTATACCCATGGCAGATTCATGTCAATGTAAGGCAAAACGAACACAATAAAGAAAATTAAAAAAAAAAAAAAGAAACTAAAAAAAATAATAATAAAAATAAAAATGCCAAATGAAAAATATCTGTCTAAGACCAATATACCTTCTGGACAAAATTGCTGAAGGCTGAAGAAATCTGAACTTTTATCATGTGTATTTATTAAATAAATATTTAGTGGTTTATTGGGCCTACAATGCGCTAGGTGCTATGATAGGCAAGAAAATAGATATTCATTAGGAATGCAGTACAAAAGGTGTAAACATCAGAAATGGAAGAGTAAACAAAATATGGCATATACATAGAATGGAATAGTATTTATCCTTAAAAAAGAATGAAGTTGTAATACATGTTGCAAGATAAATGAGCCTTGAAAACAGGCTAAGTGAGGTAAGTCAGACACAAAAGACAAATATATGACTCCATTTATATGAGGCACTGGGTTGGCCAAATTCATAGAACAGAAGGGAGAATGTTACCAGGGACTAAAGGAAGAAGTGAATGGAGAATTATTTGATGCGTGCAGATGTTTCTCTTTGGGATAATGAAAATGTGGGGATGGTCACTGGTAATAGTTGCAAAACAATATGAATATACTTAGGGTCACTGAACTGTTCAATTGAAAATGGCAAAATAGCAAATTTTATATTATGTACATTTTGCCTTAAAAAAAATGAAGACATAAAAATGGCTAACAAGCACATGGAAAGATGCTCAACATCACTCATTATCAGAGAAGTGCAAATCAAAACCACAATGAGGTACCACTTTACACCAGTCAGAATGGATGCCATCCAAAAATCTACAAGCAATAAATGCTGGAGACGATGTGGAGAAAAGGGAACCCTCTTACACTGTTGGTGGGAATGCAAACTAGTACAGCCACTATGGAGAACAGTGTGGAGATTCCTTAAAAAACTGAAAATAGACCTGCCATATGACCCAGCAATCTCATTGCTGGGCATACACACCGAGGAAACCAGAATTGAAAGAGACACGTGTACCCAATGTTCATCGCTGCATTGTTTACAATAGCCAGGACATGGAAGCAACCTAGATGCCCATCAACTGACGAATGGATAAGAAAGCTGTGGTACATATACACAATGGAATATTACTCAGCATTAAAAAAAAATTCATTTGAATCAGTTCTACTCAGGTGGATGGAACTGGAGCCTATTATCCAGAGTGAAGTAAGCCAGAAGAAAAAGAACAATACAGTATACTAACGCATATGTATGGAATTTAGAAAGACGGTAACGAGAACCCTGCATGCGAGACAGCAAAAGGACCGCAGTCTCATGGACTCTGTGGATGAGGGCAAGGGTGGGATGATATGGGAGAATGGCATTGAAACATGTTAATTATCATATGTGAAATCAATCGCCAGCCCAGGGTTGATGCTCGGGGCTGGTGCACCGAGATGTCCCAGGGGGATGGAATCGGGAGGGAGGAGGAAGGGGGGGTCTGGAGGGGGAGCATATGTAATCCCATGGCGATTTCATGTCATTGTATGGCAAAACCAACACAATAAAGTAAAGAAAATTTAAAATAAAATAAAATATAATGTTACAGCAAACTTCAGCCAACACTTTTTATATTCAATCTATAATTTTGTGAAACTTCAAGAAACCTCTGGATATAGCGATATAGTGCCAAGATTCTAGGAAGTTACTGTCCAGTTCAAAGCCCTGGGGAATTCTTAAATTCCTTGGGCCTAGAGGCAATTTATTTGAAACCTTCAAGCAAAAAGGGAAGAGGCAATTTTAGGTTGAATAGACTTTTCCTTGTTTTATTAAACACTGAAAAAAGACAGTAGCTCAGAAATGCCACCATTATTATCTTAGGTCTAGTGCCTAGCATATTAAATACATAGTTATCATTAAAATTTATTTCACATTCTTCTGATAATGTTGCACTGTTAACTACATACAATAATTACAATACAGTTTTAGCCATTAATGTGAGATTATGGATATGATCTTCACAAAATGTAAAGATCAAAATGAATGGAAGTAATAATCTTTCGGCATCAGAGCTGTTTTCATTATTCATCTAGAAACATTTTATTCTTTGATTATTTGGGCTATTTTTTGCCCCTACTTTCATTAACAAATATATACACGCCTGTTACTTTTTTGTAAAGCATATTTTAGGCAACGTTTATAGTTTACTATTCTTCTGCATATAATAAACCACTCTAGGAAAACAAGACCAAAGTAGATTTTCCCCACAATGTGATAGAGCAATTAATAAGGCTCACACACGATAAGTGTTCATTTCTTTCTGTTGCTCACTGGGGCAGGACTACATTATTAAGGCAGGCAATTATTAAGGATAACAATAAATTCAGTTTTTATCTTCTTACTTAAAATCTTATACATTTAGGAAACTGGGAAGTATGCCTTTTAAAAAGAGATTTGAAGCATTCCTTCATGGTTACCTTTTAATCAGTGTCCATTGCTGTATATTTTCATAATTTCCACATAATTGCCATTGCACTAAATGTTGTAATTAAGAAAAGTAAGCAACTCAAGTACCTGAAACATCAAATTTTTGCTACCAGAATATTTCCTCTGAGCCAAGTTAATCTTTCCAAACTATATATAGCCAAGGAACTTGAGTTTATAGTTTAGGGCAGTAATTTGCAATATCCATGACTTGGAAATGTCTAGTAGACCTTAGATTATTATTTCCATAATGGATAAAGTCAAGTGAATTTATAAAGTTAAGCACAAGTCTAAAATTATGCATTGAAAAATAACCAGTATATGATTAAAGATTTGACTGTAAAAGCCTAAGTTTCCTAAGAAAATGAAATGAAGAATATCTTGATTGTTTAGAAGGATCTTCCCAACTCTGACAATAAAATATTATCCAAACATGCACAAATTTCTCAAGAATTATAGTTGATCAGTATTTTTATATAATAATTTCATTTTGAAAAATACAGCATATGTAAGACAGCCCCAAATTAAGTTATAAAATGCAGAGCCATAACAGTATTTGATCAGTGTTGAGTATTTCTAATTACATAATAGCTCAGATGGTAAAGCATCCATCTGCAATGCAGGAGAGCCAGGGTCAAACCCTGGGCTAGGAAGATCTCCTGGAGAAGGAAATTGCAACCCACTCCAGTATTCTTGCCTGGAGAATTCCAAGGACAGAAGAGACTACCAGGCTCCAGTCCATGGGGTCACAAAGAGTTGGAAACTACTGAGTGATTAACACATACACAATTCATGTCCTTTCTTAATAAAATCAGATATTCAGTTTTATCTTCAAAGAAATGTCACCAACAAATAGTGTTGAAGATGCATATAGTTCTTTTAATTGTTTTTAATAACTGTGAACACTGTATACCTTTAGGAAAAGTTAATTTTACCCTAAAACATTAATATCTTACTCAGAATTAGGGAGTCAAAAATAAACATCCATTTTCTGATTTTTGTTTCTATGCACATTTTTATGTTTGGGTATATATTTCTCCTTACTAAATTTCCATGGCTGACAAATTTCCTAAGCATTAAATAACTATAATTTAAAAATCTGTTACATTAATACCAGTGTATCAGGCCAATCTATACTTTAAGACACATCATTATTCTTCTTGAAGACACATGTAGATGTGATACTTCTTTTGCTTGATTAAAAATCACAGTAAGGATGCATTTAAAAATACATGTATCAGATGAAATTAACTCGGCATAATTTCACATGGCTTCACTGATTAATTGGTTCCAAGAGGATGATAGTGAATCAACTAAGGCAGATGGTTAGATGAGGAATACGAGGGCTGACAGCTGCACATTCACAGAAATCGTAAAATTTAAAACTTCCCTGGTGGCTCAGAGGTTAAAGCATCCTGCAATTCAGGAGACGTGGGTTCGATCCCTGGGTCATATAGATCCCCTGGAGAAAGAAATGGCAACCCACTCCAGTATTCTTGCCTGGAGAATCCCATGGACAGAGGAGCCTGGTGGGCTACAGTCCATAGGTTCGCAAAGAGTTGTACACGACTGAGCAACTTCACTTTCACTTTCAAGGACAACCACAATGATAAACAGTGCAGCATTTTGTAGCCAGGGATCTTCAGACCATCAGTAGTTAGGTTCAGCTTACACAGTTAGCATCCAAGCCATGGTCAGAACCCAGGTGTCCTGACTTCCCAGCTCACATTCCCTGACTTCCTACTCTCACACTCTACCATAGGAGACTTCATTTCAGGTGAACAGCTCACAGTGGGACTCTACTTCTCAAAGTCTATTTAGTAAATTATCAAAGTGACCTCAGGCTCCAAAAATAATTCATTAATTTACAAACAAAAAGTATCATTATCTTGTAATCTGTGGCTTGGAAGGATCCATAGAGATCCTGTAATATAATCTTTCTTTGGTTCTTTCAGCCTCAGGGGTAATACTTCTGGTAACAAGAGCTCATTATTTAGCAATGTCACTTATTCTGCTGGTAGAGAGCTTTATTTATTAGAGATTTCTTTCCAATATTTCTATAAAATAATCTTTCTAAGAATTCTAAGCTAAACTCTCCCTGATGACTTTCCAAATACTCTAAGACTCCAAACTAAATACTAATCTGATTGCTTTTCCTCCCTTATTCCTAATAAGACATCTGGTCTGGTCACTAGGCTTGTAGCTTTTTGGTGGCATAATACGATAGAGCAATCTGGAAACTGGTAAAGAAAACAAAACAGACTAGACAAAAAAAATATCTGACAACATCCGCATATCTTTTATTCTAATTGAGATAAAAAATAATAACTTCATATCTGTTTCAACATGATGAGTCTTAACCAAGCCTCTTAACTCTGTTAACTCATCTTACACATGTTCTGTCAACATTTAGACTTTTCCAGTTTATACTATGCTATGTAATGAGTTTACTCACTATGGTTATTCCTGTAGGTGATTGCTTGGCTAACCCAGCCCCATTAGGACAGAGGCACCTGTTGAAACTCCTGGCCCTGAACACCTATTTATTCAATGAAGCCTTACCCAGAGGCTGACTCAGGGAACTAGAGGTACATTTTACCTCTGAGCTCTTCCAGATTCCTTGATCAGCAACTCTGATCCACATTCTTGAGGCGCCCTGCATGCAGTTATGCATGAGAGGTTACCCTCAGAAGGCTGTAATCCCTCTGCATTTCCTAAAACTGGTAACCTTTTAGTTTACATTTGAAGGCTAATGTTCATAATATATGTCTGCATGCTTCCATATAGTGTATATATAATGCTACAAAGAAATAAAGACTAATTATAAGGCAAACACTTCACACATCTATCTGCATTGATTTAGTATTCTTTTGGTGAAAAAAAATAAAGATTATTTAAATCAAAATTACACTCATAAATGACATTCTCATTATAGGAAGCAATTCCAGTGCTAAAAATGTTCTGAGCATTCTATCCTGAATGCTCATTATTTGCTAGAGTACAAAGGTCACAGGGGCTCACAGATCACAGATGGTCTCTAGGCTAAATAGGACACACCAGCAGGATAGAGGAAACTTTCATTCGGATTACTTAGACTGTGTTCCTCCTTATCAGAGTTTAATCTTAATTCTTAAAAAAATTTCAGTTTTCTGTGGTAGGGGCACTTATTATGAGATATACACTCAAAGTTTTAAGTGTATATTATCGACTAGAGGTATAATGTTGCCTAGCAGATCATTAGAACTTTGTAAAATGTGCCCATGGATTCATATCCCCCTCTTGCCCCCAGCCTCTGGAAACCAGTTTTAACACTCTGCTTCTATTTTAGACAAGTACATTGTGAATCACATTTTGTTATTCATTCATCTATTGATGGATATTCTGGAATTTTCTTTGACATTATTGAAAAGTCATTATTGGAAAATTCAAAATAGTTTTTAATATAGAAAAACATGAATGAACATTATCTTCTTTTTAAAATATGGAGAAAAAAGAATCAACTGTTGACTTTTTATAACAAATTCTGAAGTAAGTTCAATATGACACAATTGTTAAAACCACCATACAATAAATTTATGTAATCTGCTGGTATGATTTTGAAGAGTGGGGCTGGGGAGACACACACGTTAGCAAAACAGCCTTAATGACATGCTTTAAATCACAGTTCCTTGTCATATATCACAAGTTAACACTGAATACTTTTAAATAGTAGAGTGAGTTTTATGTATTTCAGTCAGAGAGGAAAATGGGTTCACTGAGGGCCTAAAGAAGGATATTCTACTCCTACTGGAGAATACAAAGTTTGATGGAAACAGTGATATTTCAGTTGGAGAGATAGAAATGGAAATCACAGGACATAAGGTTGGACAGATACTAGTGTGGGAGAAGAGAGTGCCAGGAATAGGAGACAGCATGAACAAAGCCAGGAAATGAAGACTGTATAAATAAATAAGCACATGGGACATAGGTCTGAAAAAGAAGGGGAGCTTGGGGCCAGGTTGGGGAGTCATGGGCAACTTTTCCCTAAGTGTATCCTAGCTTAATATAGCTTACAAAACTTTACTACAGGTATTAAATCTCAACTTCCTTTCAAAAATATGCTTTAATTGCAAGAATTTCTTACATTATCTGTCTCACATGTCCTGATCCATTGTTACATTGTGTCCTATTTTATTTACAAAGTATTTTGCGTAGGTAAAACTATTTCTCCAATAAGATTTTAAACTACTCAAGGACAGCAGCTTTGTCATTTTAGTTTTGTGACTGTGCTCAATCATGTTTGACTCTTTGCGACCCTACGGAGTTTAGCCTGCCAGGCTTCTCTGTCCATGGAATGTTCCAGGAAAGAAATACTGAAATGTGTTGCCATTTCTTCCCCTAAGGATCTTCCTGACCCAGGGATCAAACTTGGGCCTCCTGCATTGGTAGGTGAATTTTCTTTCTTTTTTTTTTTTTCATCATCGAGACACCTAGGAAGCCCACTTGTTTTGTAGTTCCCACTATAATGCGAGACTGCCAATAAAAATTGATATGAAAGTTTTTTCCAGCACACATTTACTTAAGACATAACCGGGATTGCTCCTTAATATATACCTGGTGAGCTGTAAGAGCTAGCAGGGATGGCTGCTTCTAGAAATCCTCAAAGGAAAAGATTCTGAATTAAAATAAATAGTTTGACATTCTGTGTGAATTATCAAGAGGCTAGAAAATAGACTACCCTGACTATGGAGGTCAAGGTTATGTTACACTTAGAATATGACAGTAATGAAAGTCAAGCACTAGATGGGATAACCACCCTGCCGGCATCAACAGGGGACCTGCAGTCTGTGATTTCAACATCAAAAATTCATTAATTGCAGGGCTAATAGGTGAGCAAAATAAACGTAGCTTAAGAAAATTTGTGCCTAAAAGCTAACTCAAGCCTCAAGGATATTAGACAGTTAAATTGTAAAACATGACTATTTCTTTTTAAGAAAAGAGCTACCCATGATGTTTGAAAATGAGATTTAACTTAGCAAACTTTAATATTATTAACCTTCTGCCTTCTTTTCTATTTTTTCCCCTGAGACTGCCATCAGAGAGATGCATGTTTATCATGTGTATTTTATTTTAGTCTTATTTGTCACTTGCTAATATGCTTGTGAAGATAAGGCCAAGAAGTGATGGTATTCAAATTATTTTCTTCACATAGGCTTTCTTTCACCCTGATGGTGTTAATAGTTGACTCATTATTTCAATGGCATTTTCTTCAATGTCTGGAAGTCTCTCTGAGGATCTGTTACATTTTCATAATTGCTATCTTCCCCAAGCATTCTGATTTCTCAGTGTGACAAACACTACTCCTAAGATTTGAGAGTCACAGTTCTCACAGGAAATCTCCATCTTGTAGAAGTTTTTAAAACTCATTTTACCAATGGCTAAATTTCTTTTAACCGTAGGTAAGCAGTTTTCAGAATTTTATGCCATAAAAATTCAGTTGTTATTTGATATCTTGCAGTTTCCATGACCTGAGAAATTATAAAGCAGAGTCTACTGGTGAAGGAATTCCTTTATCTCTGACTTCTCTGTAGCTCCTGAAAAACATGATAATTTTTGCTTGTTTTGAAAAGAAAATGGGTGAATTTAAGATGAACTGAAAATATTTTAAGAGTCTTAGCAGGGTTCCATAGAACACTAGATGCCTAAGAGGATGAGTGAAAAAAATGGGAATGTGATCAAGAAAAGGCACATTTCTTAGGACTTCAACTGCACTTTTTGAAAGTATTTCCAAAGGAAAAATATTTGACATATTTGGGGTTTTGAATTTACTCAAATTAAAAAACAAACAATAACAACAGAAAATGTGTCTTTTATTTATCTCTAGCTCTTCTGGCTTGGTTTCCCTGGTGGCTCAGACAGTAAAGAATCTGCTTGCAACGCAAGAGACCTGAGTTCAATCCCTGAGTAGGGAAGATCCACGGGAGAAGGGAATGGCAACCCACTCCAGATTCTTTCCTGGAGAATTCCATGGCAGAGAAGCCTGGTGGGCTACAGTCCATGGGGCCACAAAGAGTTGCACATGACTCAGTGACTAACACTTTGACTTTTCTTCGGGTCCTTACCCATTTGTCGTTGATTTCCTTACTGTGTAAATGACTGGATATGAGTAACTTAGATCCCATTTATTACAGTAGCTACCCATTACATTAGAGGGGCTTATAATGTGCTTAAAGGCACTAAAGCAATCTACACTCACACCTGGAATTCTAAAAGTCCATTTGGCACACCTCTAACTGTTCTCTTTATTTTTCTATCCCCAATGCTTCATATAATACATATCACATTAATTGCTACCATATGAATATTTGTGTAATGAATACATACTAACGAATAAAATTTCAGCTGTCTAATTAGAAAGATTTATCACTACTTATACTTTAGTGAGGAGAAACTTACTCTAATGAGCACAACACCTTAATTCAGTTAAAATACAAATTTTCACATAAGTCATATTTAAGAGTCTAGACCCTTTCTACTTAGAGTATGTGACCCAGGGAATAGAATATCAGTAATGCCTGGGAGCATATCAGAAATTCAGAATCTGCAAACCAAAACCCAAACCTACTGAATTAGAATCTACATTTTTAGAAGCTGCTTAGATAATTTGTATGTATATTAAGATTTGGAAGATACAGATCACTAATTATTTTATACCAATTTATAAAAGAGAACTTTATATTAGTCAAGGCAGAGAGGCAAGTGCTCCTAGATGTGAAAAATTAATATGGAAAAAAGTCAATTTTTTTTCAAGAATAATTCATAAATTCACTCATGCTTTCAACAAAGAGATAATGAGTAGCAACCATCTGCTAAGTTGTGTGCCAGATCTGGATATACCATGTTTCTAAGTAATGTAGTTCCTACCCTCATGTAGCATTGCACCTACTCAGAAGATCAGCTTATCAAAGCATACAAGAACTATCATACACTTACAAGTAGAGAAAGGCTAACAGGATATTCAGGCTAACATATGTTAAATAAAAACACTAATAAAATAATTTTGAAAGAGAAAATGATTCTAAACTTCATATTTTTTTAAATAATTAACTCTGTAAAATAAACATGAATACAACCAATGTTATTGGGACTTGTCTGCTTTTATATTGCCAAAATATGATGTAAAAAAAATAAATAACAGACAAGTAAGAACTGAAGAATAGTTCAGCTGAACATAGTATAATATTCAGAATCATATACATGCAAATAAAATATAATAAAGGAGTATTTTACATTAATAGTACATAATAAAAGGATATGAATAAAAATAAATAATAAGTAACACTGAACTCTTGACAAAAGAAGCTAAACCTCTACCCGGTAATATACACCAAAATAAATTACCTATATATAGAAGAGTTCAGTATAAAAATAAGAAAACCGTTATAAACAGAATTGAGAAAAATACGTGCAAATTGTTGAAACAAAGAAAGACATCTTCTGTCACTGACATGTATATACTTGCTCCTGTCTGACCAATCTTTCCAATGAGAACAATTAGAAAAGCTAATTAAAAAAAAATCTGTTCAATGTCATCAGAAAAATATGAATGCAGCAAGAGCCTGAAGAACTAATATCCAGCAAAAATGAAGTGCAGAACAGGTAGTTGTAGATTTCTCTCAACTTGAGGCATTTTCCATTTCTTAAACTATGGCCAAGAGGTGAAGAAGATTAGAACTTTTAGTAGTTTTATGGGCCTGAGAAGAAAATGTTATGTCCATGGTTGACCAAGAAGAAAAAAAAAAATAGATGTCAGTTATAATTTCTAAAGGCTATATTTGTGGATAAAGGAAAAAAATAAGCTTTTAAGAAGGCTGATATTCAGCTTCTAACCAGCTGAATTTCAGGCTAGATTAAAGTGATATTTTCATAGCCTAACACCAGAGACACACAAAGATCCTATCTGGAAGACTGCATCAATTATACACAGTCCTCACCCCCACAGAAAAAAAAAAAAAAACTTTTAAAGAACTGCAATGGCAGGGATTCAGCCAAAAATTGCTTAGGATATCAAAATATAGGAGATCTGTATTATCAAGGTTATCTGGCCTTCATGTTTAAGTAACTATGATGAATGTTTTTCAGAATGTGGAAAACATGACGAGCAATATCTGCTGAGAGCAGAAATCTATTCTTCAAACAATCAAATACAAAATGTAGAAGTGAAAAATATAACAATCTAATTAAAACCTAAGAGATTTAGCAGCAAGAGGATTGGTGAGATAGAAGATATTCAATTAAAATGTCTAAAGTGATGCAAAGATTGAAAAAATAAGAACATATGGGACATGAAAAATCTTTAAAATTCAAACAACTTAACAGGAGAAAAAAATATCCAAGAAGAAATCATTCAGGAAGTAATAAAGACTGAAAAGCTAGATCCAGGTGAGTGTTAACAATAGAAAATGGGATAAACAGAGGTAAAGAGTTTTAAGGTCATTAAATTTTCTGGGATTAGACAGAACTACTAATTTAGAGTTGAGTTTTAATGAATACAAAGGTAAGCCACTGAAAGAACATCCAAACAACATATAGTTAATGAGCTATCAGAAAAGAAATAGTGATAGTAAAACTAATTAGTAAAATAAAGGAGAGAAAAATATATGTAGAAGAAATAGAAAAATGGAAAAACAATAAGATAGTATATTTAAACCAAAATGCATGAATTCACATTTATTATGTGTGGTCAGACTGGATATAAAACTGAAGCCCAACTCTAGTTTTTAAGAGTAATACTTTAGATATAAGGAAACTGAGTTATAGTCAAAAGATGAAGCATATTATAGCATGCAAACACTAACCAAAAGAAAGCTGGAACAGATATATTAATGCCAGACAAAGTGTTTTAAGAAAAGACACAAGGATAGACATTTAATAATAATAAGATACTGATCTACCAGAATAATAAAATATTTCCATGTACCTAAGTAACATCCAGCCTCAAAACATATAAAGCTAAAATTGATAGAACTAGGAGAAACAGACAAATGTCAAGACATTAACAAATTTTGCTTGTTTAACTGATTGAAGATTTATAGACAACACCACTGGCAATTCAGATTTGAACAACATGATTAACAAAAATCAACATAATTGACATATATATAACCTTGCATCCAGAGCTGTACAATAAATACATTCTTTTGAATATACACAAAACAAGAGCTAAAATTAACCACATGCAGATTTCAAAGCAAATCTCAACAAATTTCAAAGGATTAATATCAAATAGAGTATATTCTCTGACCACAGTGGAATTAAACTATAAATCAGTAATAAAAAGATAAAGAGAATTTCCTTGAATGCTTAAAAATTAGCAATATACATTCAAATATGAATCAAATAAGGAATCACAGCATATATTAAAAACTATTTCATGGCAGATGAGAATAAAAATGTGATGTCAAAATTTGTGAGATAAAGGTAAACTAATTCTTAGAGAAAATTTTATAATTTTAAATGCTTAATTTAAAAGTACTTAAAGAAAACAACTGCAAAAAGTATGATCTAAGTACTAAGCTGTAGAAATGAGAAAAGAGTAAAGTAACAAAGGTCTATCTAGTTAAAGCTATGATTTTTCCAGTAGTCATATATGAATACGAGAGTTGGACTATAAAGACAGCTGAACACTGAAGAATTGATGCTTTTGAACTGTGGTGTTGGAGAAGACTCTTGAGAGTCCCTTGGACTGCAAGGAGATCCAACCAGTCCATCCTAACGGAGATCAGTCCTGGGTTTTCATTGGAAGGACTGATGTTGAAGCTGAGACTCCAATACCTTGGCCACCTGATTTGAAGAGCTGACTCTTTTGAAAAGACCCTGATGCTGGGAAAGATTGAAGGCAAGCGAGAAGGGGATGACAGAGGATGAGATGTTTGGATGGCATCACCGACTCAATGGACATGATTTGGGTAGACTCCAGAGTTGGTGATGGACAGGGAGGCCTGGTGTGCTGCGGTTCACGGGGTCACAAAGTCAGACATGACCAAGCAACTGAACTGAACTGAACTGAATTTCTAGAAAAACACAAAATGTATCAAAATTGACATTAAGAGATATATATGTATAACAAAAATATATGAATAAAAATAAATAATTAACATTGAATTAAAGAGAATTCAAATGACAAGAAAATTTGAGAAGAGATTCAAAATTTTTTTCTAATATAAGGCAAAGAAATTAGCCAATACAATAGAGTTTTTGAGTAGTAGTAGTTTGAAGTACCTCAAAGCATACGTATATTATCCCTGTTTATAACAAAATACAATCTATGGCAGTCAGAAGAACTGATTGCTAATAGTAAATGTGGAATTAGTTTAATTTGTGTTTGTGTAGATGTTTGTCTTATATTTCTTTTGTATTACTTAATCTCTGTAGGCATCTGTTTCTTCATTTTTATATAGAGGACAGTAATAAGGTACAACTCATTGGGATGTTATGAGTATTATTGATCACTTAGCATTATTATTATTGATAAGATCAATAATAGAGATCAGAAATCATATTTGCCTAAGGTTCAGAGAAATATTTTGACATTTTGGTTACTCAGCAATGAGCAGCAAATAGCCATTGAGCCTGATGCCTGGTTGTATATGGCTATCAACTGTAGCTTTTAAACACCTCTGCACGTAGAAACATAAAAGAGATACATGCTTTCTGATGCACTTAAATTACAACCAAGGATAGAGGAGCAGAACAGACTCTTAAGTACATGATGGTAACCTTTAAATGGCTTTTTCTAACCTCTAAATACTGTACCCTTAATAGTATTTACTAAGATCCCAATTTTCCTCAGGAACGATTTTTCTCTTTACCCATGGATCACCTTGACGGCCTCTTATCTCTGTCACATTTTCGTTTTTCTTATCTCCTCTCTCAAGGGTTGAATGGAATCAATAAGAGCGTCACTTTCTAATAAGATGGATGCAAATCAAAGAAAAGGAAAAGAGTGACTTAGGTATCAAATGGACGAGTCTGTTACTTGTAGCAGAATTTCACAATTCAGGAGCCATCAATACTGATCCAAAGGTAAAGTAGCATCAAAGGCTTTGTCTGTGATGTCAAGCAGAGTTTACTTGACTGCTTCTTGATGCGTAAGCACATTTAGATTTCAAATAAAAGGAAGGAAAAATCCCCAGTTGTCTCTGCATATATAACATGATGCAACAAAGCTTATTTCTAAGGAGGAAATGTGAATAGTGGAAGGGCCAACCCTCTGAACTAGTTATTATGCCATGATGCCAATTTCCACTGAAATTGTTCCTGCCCATTAATGTTAATTACCAATAATTTTCAGACCCTGCCAGCTAGAACAGCTTTGCAGGCATATAAATTCAATAAATACGGTATGACGAGAACCAGTAAGTGCTAAGGTTGAGACCTAAAACCCCAGAGGAAAATAAGGCAAATGTGAGTTGGGTTTCTATTGTGTCCTCAACTGAACCTTTCTTGGTCAGCTACACATATCCCACATTTAAAAGCTGCTCTCATCTCTTCTCAACAAAACTTTCTGCAATGTGGCCATTACAATCCCCCTCCTCAAAATATTGGGATATAAGGGTTTGGAGCTCTCATCTCCTTTTGTAATCTCTAGCTGTTTGCAGATAAAACTCCCTGTGTATAGGAAATTTTATTTTACTAGAGGGCGAGGTCCAGTAAATTGGATAATGGGGGTCCAATTTAGAAAAGCAGTCTCGAGAGTCTTAAAGACAAGCAACCCACTTCAGACACTTATAGCTGCAGGAACAGATCCAGGTTTTGTGGGATCTGAAGCTTGTACAATTTGGGAACCCTTACTAAAGAAAAAGAATACAAAATTACAGGCCCAAAATTAGTCCCAGGAGCAAATTTTTATACAGAATGAGAAAGCAGACAACAAATGTTAAAAATTACTTGACTATCTAGGGCTTTAGGAGTTCTTTTGCAACTGAAAGTCTTTATTCTCTTCAAAGTAAACCCTCCTCTAATTAGCCAGCTAAAGACGACCAGGTTATTTAGCTCACTGATTCCTAATTGATTATTTGGACCTAAAAAGGCTGCAAGGAATGAGTAAAAAACACACACATACACACTTAGAAATTCTCCTGGATAGATCTTGTGGGTGTTCAAATGGATAGCAGGAAATAATTAATAATATTATAATTTATATTCTGCCTCTTACATACTGCCTATCACAGCAACTAGTATATATTAGAGATCAATCAATTTTATTGAATATTATTTTTTATGAATTTATTATTATCAAGGAACACATAGTGCATGTGACTGTCCAATAGTGATGAAACTTTATTCCTTTAAATATTATGCTAATCTATAGTGCAAGATTCTATTAAAAATATTTAACATTATATTTTACAAAGTATATTAAAAATAACGTAAATAAAGCTTTCTTTTCAAAACTATGAAAAATGACACTCCATTTTATAGGAGGAATTAGCTAACAATTCAGGAAAAGGAGGAATTAAAACATTTGAAATTTCATTACTGGTTGCTTCATTTAAAAATGGTATTTACTTTAATATAAGCATATTAAGTCAGAAAAACTAAAATACTCAAATACTGTAGAAACTAAATAGTAATCTTACTTTAAAAAGCAGGTTTTATATTAAGTGTTAATTGTCTGAATTAATATAGGTCTAGTGATTGAACAATATAGGAGGTATTCTCAGCTTTGCTAACAATTCTCTTTACATTTTCCTATGAAATCAATATTGTTTTAACCTACAAACGTGAACATTTGTAGTGTTTCTTATGCTTCCCTTTTCTTCTTAATAGTCATTATTAATCATGGACCATTTTTTATCAAAAACTTAGCTTCCAAATAGGACCAGTTATATAATAATGTTTTAAATTAATATTAAAAGTAGGGCAAAATGGAGAGAGGAAAGGCATCTTTCCTCTCCAATGCAACTGCAGTGGTCCTAGATTATAGCCACACTACAATAAACATACTTCGGAAAAAGATAGTGTTACCTATGGGCCCACAGTCTAAATGCCAAAAAATGTAAATGATTAAACGAATATTTGTTACTAGTAACCCATTCATAACTCATTTGAAAAGCCCCTGATGCTGGCAAAGATTGAGGGCAGGGGGAGAAGGGGACGACAGAGGATGAGATGGTTGGATGGCAACACTGACTCAATGGACATGGGTTTGGGTGGACTCCGGAGTTGGTGATGGACAGGGAGGCCTGGCGTGCTGCGGCTCATGGGGTCGCAAAGAGTCAGACATGAGTGAGCAACTAATGCTATAACATATCCCTGCTGGAAAAGAACTGACTTCTACCAAAGCTGTACCTTTCTGGGATTCTCATAGTTTAATAAAGTTATCCATTGGGTCAGAGGGGCCTCATATCAAAGCAGTATTAATGTTACTTGCTCAGTCATATCCAACTCTGCGATCCCACAGACTGTATCCAGCCAGGCTCCTCTGTCCATGTGATTCTCCAGGCAAGAATACTGGAGTGGGTTGCCATTTCCTCCTCCAAGGGATTTTTTTCACCCAGGGCTCAAACCTGGGTCTCCTGCATAGCAGGCAGATTCTTTACCATCTGAGCCACCAGGGAAGCTTAACTTATTCAGCAAAAGCATAAGGCTCATATATTTCAAAGTCCTTGGTAGAAAGTTATTATTCACAAGGATTTAACCCTACCCTTTTGAAAAACATGATGCTTTCAGGGTATCTTAAGAAAACTGCATCCTAATACTCAAAATTACCCATCTCTAATAATTCTCCCTGTTTACTGCAATGATGTTAAATTGAAATCTCTTCTTAAATGCTCACATTTTCCTAATAGTCCAGCACACAGTACACAACTGGTCTTAGATGGTGAGACTCCCTGACTTCTATAAAAAATAATGCTACTTTTCATAAGATTTAACAAGTTTCCTAAGATGTTTGATAGGACATTTTCACGTGTGCATCTCCATAGGTTAACAGCAGATAATGAATGGAGGAGGAAATGGTGACCCACTTCAGTATTCTTGCCTGGAGAATCCCAGGGACAGAGGAGCCTGGTGGGCTGCCGTCTATAGGATCGCACAGAGTCAGACATGACTGAAGTGACTTAGCAGCAGCACAGCAGCAGCAGTAACACCAGATAATGAAGAGTTCTTCTGTCCTGTCTATGGAATATCTAAAGGCTACAAAGGAACATTAATGGACCTTCAGTGGTAAACAGTGGGAACAGAAAGTAGCAAATGCTTTTAGTTGCTTTTCTGATGCTTCCAGCACTAGTGAAATCAGTTTTCAAAATGAGAAGGAAACCAGCTCCACTAATAGCCTCTGGTTGTGCCCATAGCATGAAATGGTTTTATTTATAAGACATTACAAACTCCTAGGATAAAACAGTTTACTTTTCAGTTTCAGATGCAATTCATAGCTATAAATGGTTTATTAGTAATAATCAAATACCTGACTATTTAAACTGTAAAAACAACAGTAAAATGATTTTATAGGCATGAGTTTTTAAAGCCTAGAAAACATTCCGCATGCTTAGAAATAATCCCATAGAGCCACCTTTCGTTCATTTATTATTCATTGTAATTTCCAATGTGCTGAATAGCGCAAAAACCATTTACAGTTTTACATAACCTTTCAAAAGATGATCACATAAAACCTTTTTGTTTGTTTGTTTTAAATTTTCTAAATTGCGATGCTTAGCTTTATAGATAAATGACCAGACATATATAATGCATATAACATTAAAAAGCAAACAAGGAAAAGGTTCAATTAAGAACGTATTTTGGATTATCATGAAATCTTATTGTGGCAATGAAACACAAAATACTCATTTCATCTTAATACATGTAATCCAAGTAAGGGTGATCAAAAATTGCTATAGTAATTTCAATTTTTTTTTTTTCATTCTGCAGTTGTCTATTTAACAGATTCCTAAAGGGACCATTCCAAAGCCTTTGAGTGTGTGGATCACAATAAACTATGGAAAATTCTGAAAGAGATGGGAATACCAGACCACCTGACCTGCCTCTTGAGAAATCTGTATACAGTTTGGGAAGCAACAGTCAGAAATAGACACAGAACAACAGACTGGTTCCAAATAGGAAAAGGAGTACGTCAAGGCTGCATATTGTCATTCTGCTTATTTAACTTATATGCAGAGTACATCATGAGAAACACTGGGCTGGAGGAAGCACAAGCTGGAATCAAGATTGCCGGGAGAAATATCAATAACCTCAGATATGCAGATGACACTACCCCTGTGGCAGAAAGCAAAGAAGAACTAAAAGCCTCTTGATGAAGGTGCAAGAAGAGAGTGAAAAAGTTGGCTTAAAACTCAACATTCAGAAAACTAAGATCATGGCATCCAGTCCCATCACTTCATGGCAAATAGATGGAGAAACAATGGAAACAGTGAGAGACTTTATTTGGGGGGGGGCTCCAAAATCACTGCAGATGGTGACTGCAACCAAGAAATTAAAAGACATTTGCTCCTTGGAAGAAAAACTATGACCAATATAGACAGAATATTAAAAAGCAGAGACATTAGTTTGTCAACAAAGGCCTGTCTAGTCAAAGCTATGATTTTCCAGTAGTCATGTGTGGATGTGAAAGTTGGACTATAAAGAAAACTAAGTGCAGAAGAATTGATGCTTCTGAACTGTGGTATTGGTGAAGACTCTTGAGAGTCCTTTCAACTGCAAGGAGATCCAACCAGTCCATCCTAAAGGAGATTAGTCCTGGGTGCTCATTGGAAGGACTGATGTTGAAGTTGAAATTCCAATACCTGGCCACCTGATGCAAAGAGCTGACTCATCGGAAAAGACCCTGATGCCGGGAAAGATTGGGGGTGGGAGGAGAAGGGGACAATAGAGGATGAGATGGTTGGATGGCATCACCAACTCGCTGACCATGAGTTTGAGTAAACTTCGGTAGCTGGTGATGGACAGGGAGGCCTGGTGTGCTGCAGTCCATGGGGTCGCAAAGAGTCAGATAGGACTGAGCGAATGAACTAAAGTGAGCTGAACTGATAGCAAGTACAATTGTTATTTAAAATGCCCTGTTTTAAATAAAATGATCAAGCTGATATCAGTAAACGTACCTTATACTCTATTATTAAAATTCTCACTGTATTATGTACTATCTTAAAGTGTTAATCCTGTAATTATGAATGGCTCTAATACCCTTCCATTTTGAATCAATATTGCATATTTACACTTGTACCATATTGTAACATTTCAAAGGGCATCAATGTTAAATCTTCATTATCAATACAGAACAATCATCTTCGTTTGACTTTTAACTTTTGTAACAATTTTAAATTGGTTTAATAGTGTCACATATTTGCCTTTGGTGGACAGTTAAATTATTTTATAAATAAAAAGTCATTATATGAGTTGCAATGCAGCATTGAAGAGACATGTCAGTGGCAAAGTAACTATGTCAACTCTAGCTTTTATTAAATTGAGAACATTGCCACATTTGACAGTTTCTCTTGGCCAAGAGACAACCTAAAATCATTTTAGCTTCAGCTGAATTAAAATTATAATAATTTTGTACCAAATATTTAGCATAAATATCATTTAAACATTTTTCAATTATAATGTTCTGAAAAAATTATCCATTTAAAAAGACATCAAACCATATATCTAGAGCTGCACATTTTTCCTTTTGCCTCAAACTGTGTTATGGCTCAATATGGCAGTAATCTTCATTTACAATTTTTATATTTTCTTCAAGATGGATTTTTTGCATTAATTTGCATTTCCAAATGTATTACATTAAAACGTTACTATTTTGATTACTGAGTGGGACTCCCTCACTTAAATTTTGCACTGAGAAAAATGCCTTGCTTGCCTCACTGCATTTCTGGCTTTGATTATATAAGGGAGTCATCATCTGTGAGTAAAATGTGCAGTAAAATACAGATAACAGTTTAAAAACAAAACGAATTTTCCTAATAAGCAGTAAGTCAAAGAAGTCTATATATTTAAAATTTAATCATTCTGATCAAAATAAGTCAGAATGATTGTCCTATGATAAAGGTGCTGGTTTATGGCTTCAGTGATCTATGGATAGATTCTCAAAAAAAAAAAAATTAAATATACATACACACATACACACAGCTTATCATCACATTTTATAGCAGACTTTCTTAAAACATTTTTCTCAGTTAAAAAAAAGAAAAAAACTGAAAGAAAATGTTTCCTTTTAATCATTGGAAGGGAAAACAGGATTAATTATTTTTCTGAAGTTCAGAAGAGTTTCTTATACTTGTAGATAACTTTTTCTTTTCAACTTTTAGAGTATCACTGCTTGAGAATATGTTTATCATCTCCAAGGACTATTCTGACAGACAAAGAGAACTAGAATGCCAGTCAGTGATAAGCCAGACATTAATTCTAACACGTATATTCTATAATTGGTCAGAATGGGTCTCAGAGCTGCCGAGCCCCATGCTAGTGACCAATGAAGTTAACCAGTGCTTTTCTGCAGTTCAGGGCAGATCTCCTTACCTCTGCTGTGTGTTAAAATCATCTGGGGAACTTCTAAACAATACTGATACTTGGGTCTGACTCAAGATCAATTACTAGAAATTTCCAGAAGATGAAGCCCAAGCACTAACACTGTTTCCCTGCTCCCCAGACACTTTAATGGGCAAGCTGAATTGAAACTCACTGGCATATAGTCTAACGGTGAGAATACAAGCATCGCACACTATCACTCATCCGTGCATGGAAAATGACAAGATGCCATTAGAGAAAAAAGGGATACTGCTTTAGCGAAGTAGAGGGACCACTGCACAGGATGCACAGACAGACCTTCCTGAAAGGTAAAACCTAAACACAGCCTGAACGATGAGGCAGCAGCCATGTAGGCAGGCAAGCATCGGACATTTCAGACAGACAGAGAACATGAGCAGATATTCTTAATAAGAAAAGAAGGAGCAAGTGTGTAGCATTATAGAGCAGAGATGGGAGACTGACAAGATGGGAAGTTAGGTGGCTATGAAATGGGGGTGCTGGAGAAGGAAAGTGACCAGGAGACAATAGTTTTGGGTGCCTACACTCCATCAAGTGTAGCTTTGCATTGCCCCAGTTAATTCACCTGGTAACACTTTGAGGTCTATAGTAAGTTAAATGTAATGGCTCACTACAAAGAGAAATATAGGAAAGACAGAATTCACTGGAATTCATGTACATAAAAAGGGTAAATATTTTAAAAAGTAGTACCCACCCCACCATGGTCTTTGTCTCTTTCTCCTCTATTTGTTCACTCCAGTAGGAGTAAGTCTTTGTAGGCTTTTTAAGATTAAAATATGGATAAGAATTTCTATACAATACAAAGAAAACATTCAAGATACAACAACGTAAGCTCTGGCCATGTAGGGCTACGTCGTAAAAGATTAAGCTACAGAGTCTGAGCTGAGAAATTCTTTATTTGACAAGCTATTGGCCAGTGATTATGGCCAAATTGGTTAAGCTGCTAAAATGATAACTATTATGTCAAGTCGAAGTACTTGCTGGTTCAGTGACTGCTTTCTATATCTCAGTATGCAATAAAATACTTCTATCTTAACTGTCATTTTCCCTAATTTGATAGGAATAAAGAAGCAACTTTTACTGGAACAGGGTTATGACTTGAGTAGCTGACAGTGCAGAGAGTAGACATGACTTTTGTAGCCTTGGCCTTGACACAACCTACTGAGAAAACATTTTGAGGATCTTTTTGAAAGGCATTGTCTATGCTCATTTTTTTCTTTTGGTCAACTGAATATGAAATCATGGTTTTCTTTTTTCTTTTACCAAACCAGGCAAATGATGCTATCCTCTTAAGAGTCATAGGTTAATGTCATGAGCCATTTTAGTCATGCTTCTATGGCCTTATTACTTTAGAAAATGGAAATGTCATTCCCAGGTGCCATTCTCCTCGAGGCAAGAAAGTTAACCCACAATTTCAAAAAATATAAGAGGTCAAACCTTTAGAAATCAGTAGTAAATGTAGTAAAAATAGCTTTTCATGTATGGAAACTACTCCAACTAAGAAACCTCTCACCCATTTGGAATCAATAAGAAAAAATTTTAGTTTTGGACAAAGAGCACTGAGCATTCTTGCCAAGCTGGGCTCCAGAGTTTTCTGCCTGCCTGCATTAAATGTAAAGCTTCAGCTGTTAATAAAATACTACCAATTATACATTTCATTTCAAGGAGATTATGAGACTTATTTAGCTTCTAGCAAATAAAGAATATCTTAAATACCAAATATGAACCTAAATTGTCAATATTACCACATATTCTTCTACTAAAGAAAGAAACAAACAGTATTCCATATTCTCCTGAAATTCTTAGAGTGATCTATCATGAAATTTGTGCTGAGGCTGGTGTTTGCGTTTTCCTTTCAGCTCTATTATTTAAGGAAGTTGCTCCAGTATTTCAGAAGATGGGAGTTTGAGACAAATTTGTTTTACTGAGGTCCCTGCTCCATAATAGATAGGCTGATTCACCCGGAGTGCCCTTTGGTGGGAGATATTAGTTCCCTGAAGGCAAATTTATGCCACTCCCCAAACAACTCATGCTTTCTCAAATTTTCCCTAGGGGAAAAATAAGGCAGCAATTTCCCTATAAGAACCCTTTATATGTATGTATGTGTATATATGTATGTATATTCATGTTCATATATATATGTATGAGGGAGACTAAAACTACATGCATTTTTGTACTGATACACCAAGCCTCCCTCCTTACCTGAAATATTCCCTTTTAAAATGCAAGTTGAATTGAACACAAGTGTTCAAATATTGGGATATCTAGATGATATTTCCTTAATCAGTCTTCAGTTCTCCTTTACATTCTTAGGGGTGTTTACTAAGTAATAAAATGTTACCTAAGGTAGATAGGTATCAGTGATAAATTTAAATGGAATATTGAAGTCATAAAGTCATAAAATTTGGGCAATTCTTCACTTTGAAAAGGTGAAAAAGTAAGAAAATTTTTATATTTGGGGGAGAAATTATTTACATATGAACAAAATGTCCATCATGTGTTAAGCTTTCATATCCTTTAAAGTTTAGGGTGAAAGTAATTCCAAATAAAGAAAATCATTCACATGGATGGATTTATTTAAACTTATTCAACACTTATTTTTTGAGCCTGCTAGGTCTAACATCAGGGTGGACACTGAAGGTACAATGATGAACAAAAAGATTGATTCCCTTGGCCTTCAAGGAACTCACAGTCCAATAGAGAGACAGACATTAATCAAATGTTCATAGAAAAATGCATGGAAATTGCACTTGTAATAAATACCAACAAAGTACATAATAATAAGAGAGTAAAACAGATCCTTTAATCTGACCCAGGGGGTCAGTGGAGGCTTCATAATGGAATGAGAGGGCAAGCTGCCAGAAAGTCTGAAGAGAAGATAACTTGGCAGAGAGAGATCTACCTTCCCATTAGGTTACAGTTGCCTTTGAAACTCTTCCAAAATTCATATTTTATAGGTCCTTTTGCAAGAGTGATCCATAAATGTTATAATTTCCTACATATAGCTTCCTGTGGGATATTACATAAACATATAAATGATATTAGAAAACATTCACATTTCTCCTAAGCTTAGAGGCTATTCTCAAAATATATCATATTCAGACATAAAATAATTTAACAAATAACTGAATATTTAAAAATCACATATAGCATTAGAGAAATATTCTGTCATTCAGCAGGAAGAAAAACTAACATCAAATTCTGTAAACAAAACTCGGTTCATAGAAAAGCCTGTGTTGATGATGGAGTTACCAATGTCAAAGGGAGTAGCATGTGACATTATGAGGCTTGAGCAGAGAAAAAATGGATCCAAAGATTATAGCTTAAAATATGATGATATTGGGAATAGCAACCAAAACATGTGGCAGTAAGGTTGGAGTAGAAATGATAATTACAAAATTTGAAATCTGAAAATAATGAGTATTTGGATTGGGCATAATTATATTTATTGTGCAAGAGCTTCAAGTAGTTCCTACTGAAGTGTGTGCTTACAGTGGTTCTGATATATCTAAATAAGATTATTATTTACATAAATAAAATGGATAAGGTGATCCATTTTATGCTAAGCCAAAAGTCTTAGCATAGTCAATGAAGCAGAAGTAGATGTTTTTTTGGAACTCACTTGTTTTCTCTCTGATCCAGTGAAAATTGGCAATTTGACCTCTGGTTCCTCTGCCTTTTCTAAATTCAGCTTGTACATCTGGAAATTCTCAGTTCACACACTTCTGAAGCCTAGCTTGAAGAATTTTGAGCACTACCTTGGTAGCATGTGAAATGAGCTCAACTGTATGGTAGTGAACATTCTTTGGCATTGCTCTTCATTGGGATTGGAAAGAAAACGGACATTTTCCAGTCTTGTGGCCACTGTTGAGTTTTCCAAATTTGCTGACATACTGAGTGCAGCACTTTAACAGCATCATCTTTTAGAATTTTAAATAGCTTAGCTGGAATTTCATCACCTCCACTAGGTTTGTTCGTAATAATGCTTAGTAAGACTCAATTGACTTTATATTCCCAGTGTCTGGTTTTAGGTGAGTGACCACACCATCATGTTTGTCCAGTCATTAAAGTCTTTTGGGGGGCGGGGGGCATAGCTCTTCTGCGTATTCTTGCCACCTCTTCTTATTTTCTTCTAGAGAGAATTTCTTTCCTTTATTGTGCCCATCATTGCATAAAATGTTCCCTTGTTATCTCCAATATTCTTGAAGAGTACTCTAGTTTTGCCCATTCTACTGTTTTCTTCTATTTCTTTGCATTGTTCACTTAAGAAGGCTTTTATATCTCTGTTTGCTATTCTCTGGAACTCTGCATTCAGTAGGGTATATCTTTCCCTTCTTTGCTTGCTGTTTGCTTCTCTTATTTACTCAGCTATTTGTAAAGCCTCCTCAGAAATCCACTTTGCCTTCTTACATTTTCTTTCCCCTTTGCAGTGGTTTAGATTACTGCCTCCTGTACTGTGTTAGGAACTTCCTTCCACAGTTCATGCACTCTGTCGACCAGTTTTAATCCCTTGGATCTATTCATCACTTCCACTAGGTAATCATAGGGGATCTGATTAGGTCATACCTGAACGGCCCAGTGGTTTTCCCTACTTTCTTCAATGTAAGCCTGAATTTTGCAATAAGGAGCTCATGATCTGAACCATAGTCAGCTCAGCTCCAGTTTTTGTTTTTTGCTTACTCTACAGAGCTTCTCCATCTTTGGCTGCAAAGAATATAATCAGTCTAGTTTCAGTATTTGCCATCTGGTGATTTCCATGTGTAGAGTCACCTCTTGGATTGTTGGAAAAGCGTGTTTGCAATGATCGGCGTGTTCTCTTAACAAAACTCTGTTATCCTTTGCCTTGCTTCATTTTGTACTCCAAGGCCAAACCTGTTGTGCCAGGTATCTTCTGACTTTCAACTTTTATATTTCAATCTTCTCTGATGAAAAAGGACATCTTTTTGTGTGTGTGGGGGGGTGTCAGTTCTAGAGAGTCTTCTTGTAGGTCTTCATAGAACTGTTCAGCATCAGCTTCTTCAGTGTCAGTGGTTTGGGCACAGACATGGATTACTGTGATGTTGAATGGTCGGTCTTGGAAACAATCTGAGGTCATTCTGTCATCGTTGAAGGTGCACTCAAGTATTACATTTCGGATTCTTTTGTTGACTATGAAAGCTAATCCATTTCTTCTAAGGGATCATGATATCCCTTAGAAAAATATATATATATAATGATCATTTGTATTATATTGATCATTTGTGTTAAATTTTCCCATTACTGTCCATTTTAGTTCACTGATTCCTAAGAGAGATGTCGATAATCAATCTTGCATCTCTCCTGCTTGACCACACCCAGTTTACCTTGATTCATGGACCTAACATTCCAGGTTCCTATGCAACGCTGTTCCTTACAGTGACAGACTTTACTGTCACCATCAGAAACATCCGCAACTGCACATCATTTCCACTTTGGACCAGCCACTTCATTCTTTCTGGAGCTATTAGTAATTGCCCTCCACTCATCTCCAGTAGTATACTGAACACCTTCCAACCTGAGGGGCTCATCTTCTGGTGTCATATCTTTTTGTGCTTTCTTACCATTCATGGGGTTCTGGATGCAAGAATACTGGAGAGCGGTTTGCCATTTCCCCCTCCAGTGGACCATGTTTTGTCAGAACTCTTCACTATGACCCGTTCGTGTTCAGTGGCCCTGCACAGCATGGCTCATAGCTTTATTGAGTTATGCAAGCCCTTGTGCCATGACAAGGCTGTGATCCATGAAGAGGAATACCTTTGCTACTAACTAGCTTTATTCTCTGTTTTCATCTTGAAAATAATAGTTCCAGGGAAACAAATTAGAAAATATATGTGCAAAGAAGATCTTCCCTGTGGCTCAGATGGCAAAGCATCTGCCTACAATGCAGGAGACCTAGGTTTGACCCCTGGGTCGGGAAGATTCCCATAGAAGGAAATGGCAACCCACTCCAGTATCCCTACCTGGAAAATCCCATGGATGGAGGAGCCTGGTAGGCAGTCCATGGGGTCACAAAAAGGTGGACACAACTGAGCAACTTCACTTTACTTGATGTGCACAGAAACTCTATGTATCTCATTCATTTACCATGATAGATGGTAGCTGGTTATATATAGCTCACATTATTTTTATTACATGCATATTTTTCAAAAAAAGTCTGAAATACATCAGATTTGCAACTCATTAAGGCATCTCTATTTTACTTATCTCATGAAAGCTCAGTATATCTATTTTTGGAGTAATTTATTTCATAAAACTCAGAGGAATAATTTCCCTTATTTTTCCCAAACATCTCAGTAATTAGGTTTACAAGACTACTCAAATAAGTTTTGTGTTTGAGATTTTAAATATGCAGGTTTATAAAGATGTAAGTTAGCATAGCTAAGTTTCACCACCCTAAAGTGCTTACTTCATTTCTCATTGATTCCCAGAATTTCATTTGGCTGAACCTCTTGGCTATCTTTCTAAGCCTGATTCTATATATGATTAGTGAACTCATTTTGGAATTTGTACATATGTCATTGTCAACTAACTCCAAACTTTTTAAAAACTTTTAATTTTATATTGGAGTACAGCTGATTAACAATGCTGTAATAGTTTCAGGTATACAGAGACGTGACCCAGCCATACATATACAGGTATCCATTCTCCCTCAAACTTCTCTCTCATCCAGACTACCACATAACACTGAGCAGAGTTCCCTGTGCTATACAGTAGGTCCCTGTTGGCTATCCATTTTAAATACAGCACGGTGTACATGACATCACTTATAGGTGGAATTTAAAAAGAAGTAACACAAATCAAGTTATTTATGAAACAGAAATAGACTCACAGACTTAGAAAAGGAGCTTATGGTTACCAGTGGGAAAGGAGGAGGGATAGGTAGGGAGTTTGAGATTCACAAGTACTTCCGTACATTTTAAATAAAGGCAAAAAGTAGACCAACTCTACGCTCTTCCCAGGCTACCAGAAACCACAGTTGGACCAGTATTCACTGGCAAAGAATTAGATTCAGAGATAATACCCTGCATTTTTATGTCTGTTCCAAACCAAAAATTCAAGCTCTACTCTATCTCCATTGCGGAGTTTTCTAGTTACGCTGAATACTGAACATTTTCAGATACAGGGCAGAATACCAATGAAAGAGCTGAAATGACAGATGCTGCTTTGCAGACAGAGCAGCTGACTGTGAGCCCAACAACTGAATATGAGGTGGTAAAGCTTTCATAAGTGTGGGGCTTGTTCATCTCACTGCTCAGGAACTTTGTTAAACACAGTCTATAGCAACCAGAAAAGGCCCAAGTGGGTTTCTATTTAAGCAGTGTTACTCTGAACATAGCCACAATATTTGAACTGAAATACTCAATAGGCTTCCTACTCCAATTTTTCAACCTCAAAGCATTAAACTGTTATATTTCATTTCTTAGAAATATAAATTCATTTATTTATCCAGCAAAAAGACTGAGAAGTGTTTGGTAGGCAGTTGAAAATAATGAGTTGGCAACATGGTTGGTAATTAAATCCATAAATAAGGATGGAATTATCAAGAAATAATATATTGTTTTAAAGATTTACTACAGGAAAGAAGATTAAGCTTCTGTCTTTGTGGCTCCATAAGTATAAACTGCTCTGAATGTCCAACAAGGATTTCCTGATCTAGTAGATTAGGGTTTGCAAACTCACATACCCAAAGGCACTTGATAAGAAGCAAGAATAATTGAATCAGCAGTAATGTAGTATGGAGAGAATGTCCTATCAATAATGGAGTATGAGTGGGAATTCAAAGTCTAATTCTAGAGGACTGTTTGGCAAAAATTTTAGTGTGCTATGTATTGTGGTGACGTGATATATTCTGGAATATATACCTAAGGTAAAGAAATAAATTTTTTCCTTTTAAAAATGCATCTACTTGTTCTAAGAGGTGACCATAGTTAACAATGGTATGTATCTTTTAAAGCTGTTTATCTGCATGGGAACAAGTATATAGGTATTAATGAGCTCACACTACATTTAGTTAATGCTTTTGGCCATGTTTCATGACAGCTCACTAGACTCATTCTATTTTGTTAAATAGATTTTGCCATAGGTTGAAAACTGTAACTATTCAAAAAAGGTTAAATTGCATATTTTACTTTTTCCTTCCTTCCCTCGTTTTTCCTAACCTGCATATCCTGCCTCAGACAACTACCAATCTGTTCTCTGTATCTTTAACCTTTTTATCTTATATTCCACATGTCAGAGAGATCACATCATATTTGTCTTTCTCTGACTTATTTTAATAGGTATAATGTCCTGAAGGAACCTGAATGATGCTGAAAATAGCAAGATTTCACTCATTTTTGGCTGAATAATATTTTATTGTGTATATACACACACACTACAATATTACTATCTATTCATCCATCAGTGGACACTTAGGTTGCTTCAGTGTGTAAGGTATTGTAGATAATGCTGCAATGAATATGGGGGATATAGATATCTCTTAAATATCTTGTTTTCATTTCCTTTAGCTATACACCCAGTAGTGGGATTACTGGATCACATGGTAGTTATGTTTTAAAATTTTGAGGAGCTTCCTTATTGTTTTCCACAGTGGCTACATCAGTTTAGGTTCCCGTCAACAGGGTACAAGGGCTTCCTTTCCTTCACATCCTCACTAACACTGGTCATCCTTTGTTTTATTGATAATAGCCATTCCAACAGGTGTGAGGTGATATACCTTATTATGATTTGGCTTCCCTGATGATTAATGGTGTTGAACACATTTTCATGTACCTGCTGGCCTTCTTTATGTCTTCTCTGAAAAAATGTATTTAGATCTTTTGCTAATTTTTAACTAAGATTGCTGTTTTACTATTGAATTATATGAGTTCTTTATATGTTATGTATTTTAACCCATTATTAGATATATGATTTGCAAATTTTTCTCCCATTTTCCATAGGTTGTGTCATTTTGTTGATGATTTTCCCTGCTCTACAGAAGCTTTTTAGTTTGGTACAGTCCCATTTTTAAATTTTTTCTTTTGTTGCTTACTTTTGGTGTCAGATTTTAAAAAATCCTCACCAATACCTGTCAAGGAACTTACTGGGTATAGTCTTTTCTCAGAGTTTTACAGTTTCGGGCCTTATATTCATATCTTTAATCCTTTTGAGTTAACTTTTGTGTATGGTGTAAGATAGTTGTGCAGTTTCATTATTTCACATATGGCTGGTCAGTTCTCAGCAACACTTATTGGAGAGACCGTCTTTTCCCTTTTCTGTATTCTTGATTCTTGTGTTATAAATTAATTGGCCATATATTCATAGATTTCTGGGCTCTGTATTCTATGTTTGCTTTCATGCCAATATCATACTACTTAGGTTATTATAGATCTGTAACACAGTTTGAAATCAAGGAATGTGATACTTCCATTATTCTTTCTCCATATTGCTTTGGTTATATGGGTCTTTTGTGATTCCATACAAATTTCTGAATGTTCTATTTCTGTGAAAAATGCTACTGGAAATTTTTTTTTTTGCCACTGGAAATTTTATAGGGACTTCATTAATCTGTATATTGCCTTGGGTAGTATGGATAATTTAACATTAATCATTCCAATTTTATAAGCATGGAATATCATCTTTGTTTCACACAGAAGCTCAAAACATGTCTGAACTGAGGCTGAATTCATCATTTTCCTTACTGAACCAGGTTCTACTTCTATATTCTCTAGTTTAGTAATAGACCCCAGTATCCATCAATGACACAGACGAGAAACTATTGTCTTCCTAAACTCCTTGCATTACTTCACATGTACCAAACTGCACTGAAACTTAGTTCAGGCTTTTGTCCAGATTGTGGACCATCCAATAGCCTTCTAGTCCCGTTGTTTGCGATTATGCTCACCTTCAGTGTATTATTTGCAGTGATGTCATAAAGTGTCTCTAAAACATGGTTTTGTGTGGTTATTCCTCCAATTAAAAATAGAAATGCCTTTGGAATACCACCATATTCAAAATGAATTTCAAACTATTAGCTTGCTTTCCTGAATCTGTTTCCATTTACTTTCCAGTATTATTTACTACTATGTTCTAATACACTCTCACATCAACAGTTAGTTTCCCATATTATCTATCAAATAACTCCTCTCTCAATATCTTTCCCATCTCATTTGTCAGCCTGACTCTCTTGGGTCCTGTAATATGAGTTCAGTTAAAATCTCCCTGGTCAGGCCATTCTGCTCTATCTTGTTTGAGACAGATTGGGTACTTGGTTTTATCTTTCCATAGTACCTTATGCATGTAGCTAGCACTGCATGGTAATCAGTGTTTTCTTTTTATTCTCTCTCTAATACTAAGTAGGCTATTGAGGATACAGATAATATCTTCATAATTTCCTGAAACTGTAACATCTAGCAGAGTCTGGCACACATGTGGCGCTCAATAAACGTTAACTGAATAAATGAATCAATGACTACTTTTAGGTTAATTATCTTTACATTGTCATATTTTCTAAGATGATTCATTATCCTGACTGCTCTTGATATAGTCTCTGTTTTGCTAATATCTCCTTTAAAGTATATCATGATCAGTAAGGGATGAACAGGAAAACAATTCTATGATGGAAAATCTACGAACTTTAAAGTCAAATATACTATTATACATGAAAACACTAGAAATTGCAATATTTATTTGGAGTTGTTATTGTTGCCCACCAGGGGCTGCCCACATGAGGTAACAAGAGTTGGACACAACAGCATCTAAACAACAACTCTAAACAAATATTGCAATTTCCAGAATTTTTAATACATAATAGTTTGATGTTTTCCTATTCTTGGGTCTAACTGTATTGTCATTGACCAATCTAGCCTTTGCCTTGACTCTTCCAAAACCTTTCTGCATCTTGCATCCCAGAACATTCCCTATACCTACAATAACATCCCCACTTTACTCAGACTGTTGACTGCTCATTAATTCTTTAAGGTCTAAGTGCCAAAGTCCTCACAGGTTCCTTCAGGAAGAACAAAATATTATTTTTACATAATTCAGCTAACAGTTTTCTTTTTATGTTTGTCATATGTTGCCATATTTTTGGACAACAACCCCCTTCAGGAAGCTTATGACTCACAGTTTCATAGCTCATGTGGTATTCTGCATAAATTTAATGTGTAGTAAATATTTCTGCATGATCAAGGCAAATCTTGAGATTAAGTAATGAGATAAACATTTTAAGTGAATACACAGGTAAGAGATGCACACAATTCTTTCTCTTCAGCTGCTTATTGAACCCCAAAAGATAATAATAATCATTATTGATCCTTTACAGGTTATAGATTGCTTTCAAATGTCTTCTCATTAACCTTCACAAGAATTCTTCAAGATAATACAGGAAGTTTTTGTTATCAATTTCCTATCTAGTTACAGATCTCTGTGTAGGAATGCAGTAACATGTATAGTAAGAAGACCAAACTGAAGGTCACCTAGTTGCTATACTTAAGAGCCTTCCTAGGAATTGAAAATCATAAAGTTTCTCCACTAAAATTAACGGCAATTAAATGCATGTAAATAATCACTTCACAGAGCCAATTTCTAATAGACTACTGCTGAAACCTGGGGTTTCAACTAATATATTAATTGTATAAGTGCCACCACTTGATCTGGAAACTACTGTTTTTCTTAACTGTATTACCATATTAAATTAGCTTTGATGGATTCTGACACTTACTTAATATTGTAGGTCTGCTGGCATGTCTGATTTCATGTAACTTTTTTCCCCCCAAATGGAAATTTGTTGACTGTATATATCCAAATATGATCTAATGGTTATTTCTCTGTAAAATATTTTCATAAAAATTTACAAACCAGAAGAAAACCAAAATTTTCCCAGATAACCCTGGGCTGATCTGGGGATTAGATGTGATAGTAATAGATAGGAGCTTCTGACTGTGAAGAATTTACGCAGTGAATCTAAGAAATTACTTCTTTTTCAATCTTTCAAGTTGCAAATCAACAAAACTGTATTTCATTTCAGCTCTCACATAATTTATTCACTGCTGCAAGGAGACAAGACCCTCTAGGGAACCTCCAAATCTATGTAATGTTAGCTTTTACTATATTTTCCATTTAGCTACAGCTGACAGATGTGACAAAATTCCAAGCAGTTGGGTAACTCCTCCAACCAAGCCTATACAAGCAGTTCCCATAGCTGCACAGAAGAAAGACTGCAAATTATTCCACACCCAGTTTAAATTATTTCACGTTAATTTGCACTTGAAGTTCTCTCTCCAAAAGCACCTTTATTTCTCAGTGTATCATAGAGGTGTTCTGAACTGATTTTATTTAGGTTCAAAACAACACTTCAGCTTGGAAATCAACCAACACTGAAAGGAAGTACAAAGATTAAGGAATTCGCTAGTTTAAGAAATAGTAATGTGAAGAGAGAGAAACATTAATTATAGACACTAACAGCCATAATCATTTTAAATAGGTACCTAAAATTAGAGAATCAGACCAAGTTTTGAGTCAGCTATGTTAAGTCAAGTTTATTTCCTATATAAACGGACTAACAAAATAAACATATCTATACATAGGTGCCTTGAAACATTACTGATTGTTTTGCTTTTGCATTTACAATGTCAAGGTTCCTTAACATTGCTAAGAGGCAGATAACTAATTAAGAGAAAGAAAAGACCAATACAGCAAATTGGCAGCAAGAAAATAAATGAACTTCTGTCATACTGATAAGAGAGTGTGACTTCAGGTTAGTTTGAGGGTGACCTTGAGAGATGGAATTTCACATTCTATCTAAGTAGTGCAGCCTCTTTTTTTTCATTTAAGTTTTCTTTTATGTTATTTACAACACTATGTTGATTTCAGGTGTATAGCAAAGTGATTGAGTTGTATATATTTATATACACATATGCATCCATTCTTATTCAAGCTGTTTTCCCATATAGGTTATTACAGAATATTGAGCAAAGTTCCCTGTGCTTTACAAAAGATCTTTGTCAATTACCTATTTTACTATATCCATATGTTACTATGTATATAGTAGGGAAGGTATATGTTAATACCAAACTCCTCATTTATACTTTCTCTGACCTTTCCCCTTTGGGAACTATAAGTTTATTATCTAAGTCTGTTTCTGTTTTGTAAACAAGTTTATTTGTAACATTTTATCAGATTTCACATATAAGTGATATCATATATTTTTCTTTCTCTGATTTTCACTTAGTTTGATAATCTCTAGGTACATCCATGTTGCCACAGATGGCATTATTTCATTACTTTTATGTAGTCTCACTCTTTAAAACACACCTTTTCTCACAAGTGGAATCCCATAAGGATAACAGCTGATCTCTCAATAGAAACGCTTCAGGCCAGAAGGGAATGGCAGAACATACTTAAAGTCATGAAAGAAAATAATCTACAACCCCAATTACTGTACCCAGCAAGGATCTCATTCAAATTTGAAGGAGAAATCAAAAGCTTCACAGACAAGCAAAAGCTGAGAGACTTCAGCAACAGCAAACCAGCGCTCCAACAAATGCTGAAGGATCTTTCCTAGACAGGAAACACAGATAGGGTATATAATCTCAAACCCAAAACAATAAAGTAAATGGCAACAGGATCATACTTATCAGTAATTACCTTAAATGTAAACGGGTTGAATGCCCCAACCAAAAGACAAAGATTGGCCGATTGGATACAGAAACAAGACCCCTATATATGTTGTCTACAAGAGACCCACCTCAAACCTAGGGACACATATTGACTGAAAGTTAAAGGCTGGAAAAAGATATTCCATGCAAATAAAGATGAAAACAAAGCAGGAGTGGCAATACTCATATCAGATAAAGTAGACTTTAAAATAAAGGCTGTGAAAAGAGATAAAGATGGACATTACATAATGATCAAAGGATCAATCGAGGAAGAAGAAATAACAATTATAAATAATTATGCACCTAACATATGAGCTCCACAATATGTAAGGCAAATGCTAACAAATATGAAAGGGGAAATTAACAATAACACAATAATAGTGGGAGACTTTAATACACCACTCACACCAATGGACAGATAAACTAAAGAGAAAATTAACAAGGAAACTCAAACTTTAAATGATACACTAGACCAGTTAGACCTAATTGATATCTATAGGTCATTCCACCCCAAAACAATGAATTTCACCTTTTTCTCAAGTGCACACAGGACCTTCTCCAGAACAGATCACATCCTGGGCCATAAATCTAACCTTGGTAAATTCAAAAATATTGAAATCATTCCAATCATCTTTTCTGACTACAATGTAGTGAGATTAGATATCAATTACAGGAGAAAACCATTCAAAAATTCCAACATATGGAGGCTCAACAACACACTGCTGAATAACCAACAAATCTCAGAAGAAATCAAAAAAGAAATCAAAATATGCATAGAAATGAATGAAAATGAAAACACAACAACCCAAAACCTATGGGACACAGTAAAAGCAGTGCTATGGGGAAAGTTCATAGCAATACAAGCTCACCTCAGGAAACAAGAAAAAAGTCAAATAAATAACCTAACTTTACACCTAAAGCAACCAGAAAAGGAAGAGATGCAGAAGCCCAGGGCCAGTAGAAGGAAAGAAATCTTAAAGATCAGGGCAGAAATAAATGCAAAGGAAACAAAAGAGACCATAGCAAAAATCAACCAAGCCAAAAGCTGGTTCTTTGAGAAGATAAATAAAATAGAAAAACCATTAGCCAGACTCATCAAGAAGCAAAGGGAGAAGAACCAAATCAACAGAATTAGAAATGAAAACGGAGAGATCACAACAGAAAACACAGAAATATAAAGGATCATAAGAGACTATTATCAGGAACTATATGCAAATAAACTGGACAATTTGGATGAAATGGACAAATTCCTAGAAAAGTACAACTTTCCAAGACTAAACCAGGAAGAGATAGAGAATATTAATAGACCCATCACTAGCACAGAAATTGAAACCGTAATCAGAAATCTTCCAAAAAACAAAAGCCCAGGACCAGATGGCTTCACAGCTGAATTCTACCAAAAATTGAGGGAAGAGCTAACACCTATTCTATTCAAACTCTTTCGGAAAATTGCAGAGGAAGGTAAACTTCCAAACTCCTTCTATGAGGCCACCATCACCCTAATTCCAAAACCCGACAAAGATGCCACAAAAAAAGAAAACTACAGGCCAATATTACTGATGAACATAGATGCAAAAATCCTTAACAAAATTCTAGCAAATAGAATCCAACAACACATTACAAAGATCATACATCATGATCAAGTAGGCTTTATGCCCGGGATGCAACGATACTTCAGTATTTGCAAATCAATCAATGTAATACACCACATTAACAAACTGAAAAATAAAAACCACATGATTATCTCAATAGATGCAGAGAACGCCTTTGACAAAATTCAACATCCATTTATGATAAAAACCCTCCAAAAAGCAGGAATAGAAGGAACATACCTCAACATAATTAAAGCTATATATGCCAAACCCACAGCAAACATTATCTTCAATGGTGAAAAACTGAAAGCATTTCCCCTGAAGTCAGGAACAAGACAAGGGTGCCCACTCTCACCACTACTATTCAACATAGTTTTGGAAGTCTTGGCCACAGCAATCAGAGCAGATAAAGAAATTAAAGGGATCCAGATTGGAAAAGAAGAAGTAAAACTATCACTGTTTGCAGATGACATGATCCTCTACATAGAAAACCCTAAAGACTCTACCAGAAAATTACTAGAGCTAATCAGTGAATATAGCAAAGTTTCAGGATGCAAAATCAACACACAGAAATCCCTGGCCTTCCTATACACTAACAATGAGGAAACAGAAAGAGAAATTAAGGAAACAATTCCATTCACCATCGAAACAAAAAGAATAAAATACTTAGGAGTATTTCTACCCAAAGAAACAAAAGACTTATATATAGAAAACTATAAAACACTGATGAAAGAAATCAAAGAGGACACAAATACATGGAGAAATATACCGTGTTCATGGATTGGAAGAATCAATATAGTGAAAATGAATATACTACCCAGAGCAATCTATAGATTCAATGCAATTCTTATCAAGCTACCAGAGGTATTTTTCAGAGAATTAGAACAAATAATTTCTCAATTTGTATGGAAATACAAAAAACCTCGTATAGCCAAAGCAATCTTGAGAAAGAAGAATGGAACTGGAGGAATCAACCTACCTGACTTTAGGCTATACTACAAAGCCACAGTCATCAAGATAGTATGGTACTGGCACAAAGACAGAAATATAGATCAATGGAACAAAATAGAAAGCCCAGAGATAAATCCACACATCTATGGACACCTTATCTTTGACAAAGGAGGCAAGAATATACAATGGAGAAAAGACAACCTCTTTAACAAGTGGTGCTGGGAAAACTGGACAGCCACTTGTAAAAGAATGAAACTAGAACACTTTCTAACACCATACACAAAAACAAACTCAAAATGGATCAAAGATCTAATCATAAGACCAGAAACTATAAAACTCCTAGAGGATAACATAGGCAAAACACTCTCTGACATAAACCAAAGCGGGATCCTCTATGACCCACCTCCCAGAATATCGGAAATAAAAGCACACATAAACAAATGGGACCTAATTAAAATTAAAAGCTTCTGCACAACAAAGGAAACTATAAGCAAGGTGAAAAGACAGCCTTCAGAATGGGAGAAAATAATAGCCAATGAAGCAATGGACAAACAATTAATCTCAAAAATATACAAGCAACTCCTGCAGCTCCATTCTAGAAAAATAAACTACCCAATCAAAAAGTGGGCCAAAGAACTTAACAGACATTTCTCCAAAGAAGACATAAAAATGGCTAACAAACACATGAAAAGATGCTCAACATCACTCATTATCAGAGAAATGCAAATCAAAACCACAATGAGGTACCACTTTCCTCCAGTCAGAATGGCTGCCATCCAAAAGTCTACAAGCAATAAATGCTGGAGAGGATGTGGAGAAAAGGGAACCCTCTTACACTGTTGGTGGGAATGCAAACTAGTACAGCCACTATGGAGAACAGTGTGGAGATTCCTTAAAAAACTGCAAATGGAACTGCCATATGACCCAGCAATCCCACTGCTGGGCATACACACGGAGGAAACCAGAATTGAAAGAGACACGTGTACCACAATGTTCATCACCGCATTGTTTACAATAGCCAGGACATGGAAGCAACCTAGATGCCCGTCAACTGACGAACGGATAAGAAAGCTGTGGTACATATACACAATGGAATGTTACTCAGCATTAAAAAAAAATTCATTTGAATCAGTTCTACTCAGGTGGACGGAACTGGAGCCTATTATCCAGGGTGAAGTAAGCCAGAAGGATAAACAAAAATACAGCATACTAATGCATATATATGGAATTTAGAAAGATGGTAACAAGAACCCTGCATGCGAGACAGCAAAAGAAACGCAGATGTATAGAACAGTCTCGTGGACTCTGTGGAAGAGGGCAGGGGTGGGATGATATGGGAGAATGGCATTGAAACATGTTAATTATCATATGTGAAATCAATCACCAGCCCAGGTTTGATGCTTGGGGCTGGTGCACCGGGATGACCCAGGGAGAGTGAATCAAGGGGGATTCTGGAGGGGGAGCATATGTATACCCATGGCAGATTTACGTCAATGTACGCAAAACCAACACATTAAAGTAAAGAAAATTAAAAAAATAATAATAATAAAAAAATAAAAACAATTTACAAGTAAAAAAAATAAATAAAATTTTTCCTTCAAACTCACACTTAGTTTCTGAACAAGCTAGTGTTGCTGCTTGATGACAGCACTTCTTTACCTGTGTAACTTAAATGTTACAGTATCACATAAATGATTTCTTGGATCTCACATAAACAAAGTGTGTTATAAAAGTGATTGTAATTTGTATTGATGGAAACATTAAAAAAAGAGCACTGGAAATGTACACACAGTTCCTTTGTCCCAATACATCTCTGGTAGCTCTAAACAAAATCTGCTCTCTTACTTAGAAGATGAATTAGAACAGTGTATAAGAAGAACATTCTTAAAAATATATGGAAAGAGCATTTATTAGTTTAAAATTTTATGAAGTTTCATTTATTTTGCTGTGCTGTACTTACTTGCTCTGTCGTGTCTGACATTTGTGACCCCGCGGCCTGTAGCCCGCCAGGCTCCTCTGTCCATGGGATTCTCCAAGCAAGAAAACTGGAGTGGGTTGCCATTTCCTTCTCCAGGGCATCTTCCTGACCCAGGGATCGAACCTGCATCTTTGGAGGAACCTGCACTGGCAGGTGGATTCTCTACCAGTAGAGCCACCTGGGAAGTCCATAGTTTTTGAAATTATAATTATTGAAGGCACTATTTTAATAATTATTTTCTGAAAAGCACAAGGAATACAATGTGCTAAAAAAGTGTGAACTCTTTTAAAGACGTTCTCCTGATTGTAGATCATGTTAAATAGGTAGTACTTGCTGGATCAATTTCTGGCAGACTTTCCACTCATGGGATAACAAAAGGGAAACTGATTCAATAATGTAGTCTCCTTTTCTACAACAGTAGCGCAAAACATAGTAAAGGGCACTCATTTCAAATACAAACCAACCGTATGTTATTAGAAATGTCTTACGACTTTTGGAAGGTAGTTGGGTTTTATGTAATTCTATTTTTGTCAACTGAAAAAACAAATCCACTTTTTATAAAAGAAAAAATCCAAGTCTAACACAGATAACAAATGCAGATTAACAATACATATATTGGCTTCAGTGGAAAAAATTAACAGCTCAATGTATAACCAAGTAGCAAGAAAGCCTCTAGTAAAAATCATCTTATTGCTAAAACTGTAGTTGGAGTGTTTTCATGTTTTGCCTGTTTACATGTGGTTCTTCCTGAAAGTAGCTGAAAGACTAAATTATCTCTCACAAACATTTCTAAGAAATGTAATAATTTACTTTGATCTTAATGGCAATCTCCTGTTGAGACTATTGTGCCCTGTATTTCATGCCTGTTTGCTCTCATGACCTTATCTACCTAATAATGTATTCCGGTATACATGATTGCTTCATAACCCAGGGAAAAAGAACAAACTTCATCTACAAGTAATTCCAGCTTCACACTGGAAAAAAAATGGCAACATTAAAACAATTCTATGTAAATGTATGGGTCCCTGATAGCTCAGTTGGTAAAGAATCTGCCTGCAGTGCAGGAGGCCCTGGTTTGATTTCTGGGTCAGGAAGATCCGCTGGAGAAGGGATAGGCTACCCACTCCATATGCCTAGGTTGTTTGCATTGTCCTCTCTAAAGTGATGCAATCTTTAGTTTGATTATTAATTTTATTCTATAAGAACACAAAAGACAACATAGCTTTCATATACTGATATTTAAAAATTATTTTTGTAATTCTTACTACTTAAAAAAAAGGGCATGCGTGATTTAAAATAGTGATGCTTGCTTTAAAATTTGAACATTTAATAAAATATTTTAGGACTCCATTTGTATGTTTCAACATGTGCACACCACTCAAACTGTTAAAAAATGCAATGTGTGGGTTCTTTTCTTTATGAAAAAGAAAAACAAAGTGGAAGTTGCTCAGTCGTGTCCAACTCTTTGCGATTCCATGCACTGTAGCCTACCAGGCTCCTCCGTCCATGGGATTTTCCAGCAAGAGTACTGGAGTGGGGTGCCATTGCCTTCTCCTGCTGCATATCCAGATGAATCAGACAAGGCAAGCAGCATGCAGTAAATATATTATCAGGACTTCATATACAATGCATACAGATTGCTAATATGCAGATCTTTCTTTAAAGATGTATGTAAATCATCTGAAGACTCGTGGATGTGAGCTTTTATTTTCCTTCTTAGTTCAGCAATCTGTTTCATCCTTTGATGTTCTGAACAGTGTTTTCTAGGCCATATAGATCACTACGATTCACTCTGTGCGTGGGCACATGTGTCATGTGTGCTGTGTTGCTCAGCTGTGTCTGATTCTTTTACAACCTCATGGATTGCAGCCTGCCAGGGCCTCTGTTCATGGGATTCTCCAAGCAAGAATACGGCAGTGCACTGCCATTTCCTCCTCCAGGGCATTTTCCCAACCCAGGGATTGAACTCATGTCTCCTGCGTCTCCTGCACTGGCAGGCAGATTTCTTTTTATCACTAAGCCACCTGGGAAGCCATCACTAGAAGGATACTAAAAACTAGAAAATGAATAAAAGCATTTCAAATTCCATTAATATCTTCCTCAGCTACACTCTACTTGGAAAATGACAGGAACTGTTATACAGAAATTGTTGTGTTTTTCTTTTTTCCTGGTGCAGTGTTTCACAAACTTTACTGTGCAAAAAAAGCTACTTTGTCAAAATGCAGAGTCTGATTTGCTAGGTTTTGGGTAAGAACGATACTCAGCATTTCTAACAAGCTCCCAGGTGATGTTGCTTTTCATGTCACATTTTGAGTCAGAAAGCAAAGCTATGATTCCTGTTTTCTTGCCAGCTATAGGTAGGAGTCATTCTCAGGTCTTTTCCCATCTTTCCCTCCATCATTGGGAGTGATTGCACCTCAAGACCTTCTTGCAGCTTGAATCTCTGACTTCTGCCACCAGTTTAAGAAAACTTTCTGTTTTAAATGGCTCATGTGATTCAGTCAGTCAGGCCCACCTGGATAAATCTCCATATCTTAATGTCAACTGAATTTGAATTTTAATTACACCTGCAAAATATCTTCATAGCAGTATCTAGATTAGTGTTTGATTGAATAACCAGGAGCTGGGAATCATGGGGAGTCATCTTAAAATTGTGCCTGAGCAAATTAAATAATTCTTTATGTTTCATTCCTTCATTTGTAAATGAGTATAATATAAATACCTATCTCATAAGGTCTTTTTGGCAATTAAATATTACAGTATATGTGAAAGATTTAGAACACCACCAGTCTCAGGCTAGGTATTTAGAGCCTATTAGCTACAATTATTACTATCAATATTATGGTCAGTAACATCTTTTTTCCCTTCACACTTATTTCTGCTCTGGGACTAGGCTAGCTCAGTGTAATTCTTCTTAATTTCTCTAGACAGAAAATTGCAATCTCATGTCTGCTCAGCCCTCTGGAAACTCTCCAAAGAAGATACTCCATTAAACTCTTTGAACACACAGATAGCCAACGGGCACATGAAAATATGCTCAACGTCACTAACTAGTAAAGAAATGTGAATCAGAACTATAATGAGGTATCACCATCATGCCAGTGAGAACGGTCACCATCACTAAGTCTATAGATAATAAATGCTGTAGAGAGCGTGGAAGAAAGGAAATCTTCCTGGACTTTTGGTGGGAACGTAAATTGTTACATCCACTTACATAAGAAGTTATGTATGTCACTCCTGTTACATACAGTTACATGCAGGAGAACAGTATGGGGGTTCCTTAAAAAACTAAAGATAGACCTATCATGTGATCCAGAAATCCCACTTCTGGGCATACATCTGGACAAAATCATAATTTAGAAAGATACATGCACCCCAGTGTTCACAGCAGCCCACTTATAATAGCCAAGCCATGGAAGCAACCTAAATGTCCACTGACTGATGAATGGATACAGAAGATGCAGTATATACCTACAATGGAATATCAGTCATAAAAAAAACAAAATGCCATTTGCAGCAACATGAATGGACCTAGAGATTATTATCTTAAATGAAATAAATCAAGACAATATAGGATAATACTTACATTTTTTTTTTTACATCTAAAAGAGATACAAATGAACTTTACAAAACAAAAATAGACTCTCAGACATAGAAAACAAACTTATAGTTCCCAAAGGGGGAGGCGAAGGGAAGGATAAATTAGACATCTGAAATTAACATATATACATTCCTACATATAAAATAGATAAATAAGGACCTATTATATAGCACAAGGAACTCTATTCAATACCTTGCAATAACCTACAATGGAATCTGAAAAAAAGACCATATAGCCTAAGAGTGAGTCAGTGAGTGAGTGAGTGAGTGAGTGAGTGTGTGTGTAACTGAATCACTTTGCTGTATACCTGAACCTAACACAACATTGTAAATCAGCTACACTTAAACAAAAACTAACCCAAACAAGCAAACAGCGCTTTGAGTGGACATACTCAAACTTGAGAATTCCTGCTCAGGGAAGACATGCACACACTCTTGACTACTGCCTTTCTCTAGGTAAGATCAAGTCTCTGAATGGTTGTCCCACTGGTCTCACACCCTCTTGTAACCTAATGTGTACTGCTGCACATGTTCAAATTTTCTGACGTGTTCAAAGCTTGCGTGTCAAAAAAGCTAGAAAACCCTTCCCAAAATTGTGTTAAATTGCTAATTACTGACAAAGGAGCCCAGCTGTAAACCATGAGAAGTAGCTTCACATTCTCACACACACACACCTGTGCTTATTAGTTATTATTCCCGCCTTGTAATTCAGAAATAACAAGATCAGATAAATCTTATTTCAGAATAAATATAATTTAGTTTACTAAATAAAATTAATTTCACCACACCCAGTAAGTTACAGCACCAGGATTAAAACTCTGCCAGTCTATATCCAATGTCTATAACTTTTTCAGTTATTGTACTGCCTCCCTCATTAATCACAGCTGAAAACTTGCTATTCTGGAATTAATATTTGCCATTATCTGAAGGTATGTGTAGTCTTAAATGTTTACAAAAATTACTATGTATCAACAAAGTGCCAGGAATAATATCTTATATGAATTGGGCATTAAAGTGATTTTTGTTCAGAGAATACTAAAATTAAATGTAGAGGTGTCTGACTATACTTTGACCTCTGTTTACCTTTGACTTCACATATACCTATTCTATCTTCCTCATGCCCTAACTGAATGGACACTGATGGACAAAAGGACCTACTGAAATGCACTGACCAAGTTAATATGCTTCATAAAGCCTATCTTTTCCAAAAGAAGAGCAAAGTTGGAAGATCAGAGAAGCTTCAGTTAAAAGCATGCCCTCTATTCAGTGCAGTAAAGCAAAAAACATTTCACACACTGAAACTGGAATTAATTGCAAGTATAACTGCCAACAAACATAGACTTGAGCTGAAAACACAACAGGTTTCAGAATACATTAGATTATCACTTAATTAGTGGCGTCTTTGAACCATAAACCAATCTTTACACTCATTCTATATACAGAACAAGCATTTAATTGAGAGGAACAAAGCACTGGAAATCTTCATTAGGATACCTGAATACAAGTGGGAAAAAGATAGTTTCTACCTACAAGCTATTTGAACTTTTAATCAAACTTTAAAGCAAAACTGCACGCGATGTATCATGGAACACAATTACTGCTGATAACACTAGGCTACCTGAAATACAAAATCCTCGGCATTTTCAGACTGAACATAAGGATATATAAGAAATACAGTATTTTAAAGATATAGTAAGTTAATAGTAGACAGATAACAGCATACTTTAGGATACCTAAATATGTCTTGCTGCTAACAGAATTACAAAATTTTCTTCTCATTCATGCACAAGATATGATTTAAATGACTTAACCTTGTAGTGACTACAGATTCTACAGATTACAGGCAATCAATAGAATATCTGTTTTAGTACAGTTTCTTTCTCACTGAATTTCTTTGATGGCGAAGCAGGAGAGGAGATAGGGATCCTTGTACATCTCAGTGGTATTTGGAGCCTCAAAAGGTTACACATGGGCTAGTTCTACCTCTAGCCTACTATGTATAGTTTTCTCACTCTCCATACCTGTGCTAATTTTGCTTAACTCAGTTGAGGTTTACTTTTTATCACTTGCACCTAAAAGAATTTCATCTCCTTCATCCAATCACCCCAAAGTCACACTCTGTAGTAAAAAAAGCAATCCTCATATAAAATCATCAATTCTATTGCTAGATTATGCTTTCTGAATATATTTTTTACCTTCCAACTAGATTGTTCAACTATTCCCACTACAGTTTTTTTTTCAACTTCACCGGCATCATGAAGATATTACTTCTTTGATTTTCTCACGTTTTCCCTTATTTGTCTTTGACATGGTGCCCTATAATTTCATTAGTGGTCCTACCAGTACCCTAATATCTTTTTGTTGTATGCTTTCTCTTCCCAGGTGGCTCAGAAGATGAATCTGCTTGCAAACAGGAGACCTAGATTCAATCTCTGGGTTGAGAATACCCCTTGAAAAAGCTAATGGCTATTCACTTCAGTATTCTTGCCTGGAGAATTCCATGCACAAAGGAGCCTGGCAGGCCACACAGGGGTTGCAAAGAGTTGGACATGACTGAATGACTTTCACTTTCTCCATACCTACACTGAAGTTTCCCAGAATTACTGCGAAAAAAAATCTACTCATCAGCCACATGATTTTCATTATAAATCCATGATCTTTATCCTCATATAAATTCTCCAATCATATCCCTTTCCCTAGTCAATTCTGAGACACATATTCCATCAAAAAATAAAAGCATTTTAAATATTCCCAAACCAAACTTACCCCTTAGTTCCCAGATATAAACTTATCTCACACTTCAGATCAGAAAGAACATCAGCATGAGTTTCAGCTTTCTGCTACCAAACCAACAAAGTTGCCATTGTTTTAAATATTGCATAGTGATTAAGATACAGGGCTTTGGAGCTGGGGTCTTCTACAATACTTTACTAACGGTGGCATTGACCTGTTATCCTCTGAAAAACAGTTCCTCAGTTCCTTCATCTGGTGCTGCTGCTGCTAAGTCACTTCAGTCGTGTCTGATTCTGTGCAACCTCATAGGCGGCAGCCCACCAGACTCTGCCATCCCTGGGATTCTCCAGGCAAAAACACTGGAGTGGGTTACCATTTCCTTCTCTAATGCGTGACAGTGAAAAGCGAAAGTGAAGTCGCTCAGTCATGTCCGACTTTGTGACCCCATGGACTACAGCCAACCAGGCTCCTCCATCCATGGGATTTTCTAGGCAAGAGGACTGGAGTAGCGTGCCAGTGCCTTCTCCACTTCATCGGCAAAACTGAGATTTTAATAGTCTCTATTTTACTGAGTTGTTGCAAGGATCAAATTAAATTATGCATGTAAAGTGCTTTATAATGGAGTCTGCCACATGATAGGCTTAAATAAATAATAACTCTTACTGTAGCATTATTATTTTTATTATTGTTATTACTATTACTTTATGGAACTGCTTTCTCTCTCTTACCTTCCTTTCTGTTTCAACAGACAAAATTTTCTCCTCCCGAAGGCTAGCACTTTCACACAGCTTTTAAATCCTTCTGTGCTTCCTTCTCCATTGGTCAACAGTGCTCGGAGTCAAACAGTAGTTGTGGAAGGGCTTCATAAAGAGCAGGGTTTTTTTTTTTAATTTAAAATCATTCTTTATTATCCAAAATATTAAAATTAAAGCTATAAAGCCCAAAGGAAAACACAGATTAAAACCCCCTATGTTTCACAGCCTTTTCCTCAGGGGGTCCTCAGAACACTGAATAAGAATGCTTTGAGAAGAAAGCAAGCGTGCAGGAGCAAAGAGCCAGCTGTAGATCATTGAGCCAAACTCTCGGTGACTGACCAATCAGCTTCCCTTAAGGCCAAACACCAACTGTTTCATATGCAATTAATGACTGCCCTGGCAAATGAAAGTGCATTAAGTCATCACAGGCATGGCTGAATGAGAAGACACAGAGCAGTCACAGGTAGCTCATCCCTGGTATCTACATAACGATATTACCAGGCTAATCTAGGCTCAGGATTCAATTCTGCAAAACACCATGCTCTAAATATTCATAAAAGGGCTATGGGGGGAAAAAGTCCACATGCTGCCTCTAGGCTCCCCACGTGTCTAGAATAGGCTGCTGGCTCATTTGCTGGGGTGTATGGTTGGGGGTCAAGGGCATCAGTCAAGTGTCAGTAGAATTCTAGTTTTTCTGGCCCCAACTTCACCCTTTGAAAAGGCTCATTGCTGGACTGGGTATTCAGAGATACTCAAGAGAAAGCAAGCCCCTTCCTTCCATGGATATGTCAAAGCAGACACGGAGGCCCCCTCATGTATCAGTGAGAAAGTAGAGCAGATGAGAACGTGTTCCCCTGTTTCTGGTGCAGAAAAATGAAAGTTCAGAGAAGGATCCAAGACTGTTTAAAATCATACCTCACAAATTTTAAATTGCATATATAATTCCAATTCTTGGCACCACCATATCTGAACTGTAAAACTGAAGAAGAGAGCTTCTCCAAATAATCACAAATAAACCAATGCTGATGGAAAGAAGAGGTGTTCTTTTTGGCTTCTTGGATTTCTCTATTTTCTCTACTGGATCCTACTTCTGAACCACAGTCCTTATTCAAATGTTCTTTGCAGTGCACTCCTGGGCCTGACACCTCCAGCATACAAGACACAAGACCTAACGCAGCTTGGCCTCAGAGGTTGCCAGGATCATTTCCATGTCCATCCTGGAGGCTGCTCTCCTAAAGAGCAGTTTTTACAACCCTTGGGAAACATTTACACCAATCCTGTTCCCCAGAGTGGAATTGGTAACCTGAGGCTAGCCAGAGGTCCAAGAATATATGTGAATTCCCAGATGTGCTGCTTCTCCTCTCACTCTCTTCCTGGGGAGAACATGCTTAGCTTACAGTCTATTCATGTTTCATGACCAAGAAAAGGTTAAGAAACAATTGCTCTATAGCTTTTGAAACCTTTGGGGGCATAATTTGCTAGAGTAAGTGGTGGTTTGGGAACTATATTATGGGGCACCATAAAGAAAATCAAATAACTTAACATGCTTCAAACTCTCCAAAGAGAAAACACACTGTCAATGGGTGCTTCACCCAAGACAAGTTTAATGGTTGCACCATATTTGAAATGCTAATCATTAATTGATACTTTACAACTAAGTGACTTTAAAAAATACATTCAAAGTACTATGACTGATTTAAGGAAGTGATTAATTCCCCATGCAGAGGGGAAGAATAAAGGCACTGTTATGTGATTTAAAAGTATTTGTCACTGGGACACTGACAAGTTGAGATAATATTATCAAATAATGGGAAATTGACTCAAACCTATAGGGATGGCATCCTAAGTAAAATATAAAGGCTCATCATGATTACATTTGCCTAACAGGAGTAACAGAAATAGTTAAACATTCTAAAAACATGTTTAAGCTACTGAGGTGAGGAAATATATACAAAGCTTTAAAGTACCTATTATACATTTTGACAATCTAATATAAAAGTGTTTCCAAATTTAAATGAGCCAGGCCTAGCTACACGGTCTGCTTCCAGAAGGTGACCGACCCAGGGACGCTGGATTTGATTCAGTGTTACAGTGATTCCAGGAGTCCTAGTTTCTTTTCACAGGAACTTGGGACTTTCATTTCCTCCTCATTTCCCTTTCAATCAGACTATTGCACTTGGGTTTAAACTCTACTCCCACTTTTTTTAATTCCTTTTACAAAAAAGGGACAGAAAGAGATATGCCCTCAAACTGGGGATTGAGGGATGCAGGAGGATTTTTAATTTTTACATGTTTTTTTAAATCAGGTTTTATAATAAGATTTGCACTATATTTTAAGCACATTTAAACTAACTTGGTTCAGTGGACAAAGGATTCCCTTTTTATGGGAAAATGTTTTTGGAGTAACAGAACCCATCACAAGTTAGTTTCTATAAATTAATCTGAGCATATTAGGGATTACCAAAATAACTCATTGTCTTCCATGGTTCAAAAACCTCATCTCCTGTATTCCAATTTTACCATTATTCAGTGTCTCTAAGAATGCCTATCACATAATAAGATTTCTCGATGGTCCATAATACAGACTGTTTGAATAAAATGAGTGAGCACATAATATGATATAACATATAAATGCACAGTTATCAAGAATAACATTTCTATTATATAGTCTCCATGCTATATAAATAATCCAGGTTATACTTCTTACTAATGTACTTTGAAGCCACATTGATCTGTTTCTTACAAAATGTCTCAGAATTACTATAATTTTACACTTGAATATTTATATAAGGTTTGTTATTCCATGTACATCATACATAAATATAATATTGTCAGCCACCTTATATATATTAAAATGTGCTACTATAAAGGTACCACACTGCGAGTTGTACACATCTCTCTTTTTGTAATAGTTAGATACATGTATAATGCTCCAGTGTCAATCTAAAGGCTATAGTCTTGAGTATGAATGCACACTAAATATTTATCAAACTGTTAACTTTCATTGAGATGCAAATGACTTTTCAAAGCAGGGACTGCACATTAGACTTGCAAGTGGGAAAGCACACAATGAAATTTCAGAGGCTAAAATTCCTCACAAAATAAAGAAAATGCCATTAGTCTGCAAAAAATCCTTAATATTTTAGCATCTATATAATCTACTTTTATTCACAAGACACGTCTTTTAAGACCGGACACGTGTTTCACTCATGTTCAGTAGTTTATTAACATCCATTTAAACCCTACAAATTTAGATTTATCTTCCTTTTTAAAAGTTTCCATCACTTGAGTTTTGAAAATTGTCTAAAGATCTTAAAAAGATATTATTTAAAAACAAAAATATCAATTACTTGGCAGGAACATATTTGCTTCTTAAGCTCTATCTATAAACCAGGTTAAATAATACAAAACAGAAGTGTGTTCTCATCACTTTCAAAGATTAGGCCTAAGCTTAACAGAAAATCATTAAGATACATTTATCAGAGCCTAAAGAACCAATGACTTATTGGTAAATGAGTGATCAGTCATCTTCTTGTCATTATCTGAACAGAACAGATACTAAGGAATCCACTCAACTCTGATTCACGGTTTCTCAGCCTGTTCTTGTTCTTTGCTTGATTCTTTGTAGAATCAAGAAGAGATTCTCCTTGATGTCATATTCTTAATTTTTTAAAACATCAACTGAAGAGGAAGACAAAGTGAAGTTGAGAAAACTTTCTCCATAAAACATGCAACTGGCTTAACTATAAAATGGAATGAATTTTCAAAATGATTTAACCGTTAGAACTAATGGGTCACACTGAGCTTAGGAAATAAGATCCTCCTCTCTGTCTATGAGGCAGAACAACCACTTTAAAACAGACCTCTGAATTCCTGTCTCTAGCTATGACACCATTAGTATTTCTGATTCCTTCCACCGCTTTTCCTTGAATTCATGCCCACGCAGCTGTAAACCTCAGCGAAGCACAATGGGAAGGTAAGCAGTGTTTGTCTTTGCAGGCGTTCTTTGGCCTCCTGGTTTTGCTTCGCTATTAGGGAACTATTACTTTTTTTTTTTTTAATTGTTTTTGCCATACAATGTCATGATATCACCATGGGTTTACATATATGGGAACTATTACTTTTTAAAGAGCTTCTGTTTACCACCACACCCTGTCTCATACACCAAGTACTTCCACTGCTTCCTGAACCAGTTCATATAGTTCTCTTTGGTTCAGGAATCACAGAAAAGTCTGGACATTTATAATTAAGGGGAGCCCCGTATGATTTTTGTTTTGCTATTTGTTAGCTAGAATCAATACATTCTATCATTATAATCCCTGCAAAACCACAGATGTGTATGCCTGGCAGGCAAAATCACCAGAGAGACTAAGATCTTTCCCTGCAGTCGAGAAATCTTATTTTTATTTTTAATTAATATAAAATGCACACAGAAACCAAAGGCTGAGAGACCCAAAGGAATCTATTCTAAAGCCTTCAGCATTCTCTGGTATACTCTCGTTTCCATATCTGCATATTTCAATGCTTATTTGATATTCCTTTGAAATTCATTTGGCTTGGGCCAAAATAACTCTTGAAAGTGAAAGATGCTCATACAAATAAAATATTTTATTCAAGGATCACTTTCTGTTTTCTCATTTTCTTTCCTACCAGACTGTCATAAGTTTGAATATGTACATTTTATCTTTATCCTTCGCCATGATTTCTTAAACCTATGAAAATAGCACGTAGCTGAATCAGACTGAGGGATGTCAAGAGATTCCCCAAACATGTCTAGCAATTTTCCCCACTTTAAATTCCTTTTCTCCTCATTCCTTTAACCTGGAAGTGAATTCCAATTTCTAATATGCTGTACCTCAATATGCTATGTCAACAATCATTAACAAATAGTCACTGTGGATCAACTAAGTATAATCATTAGGCATTTACATATGTGGAATTTCACTTAATGTAACTGATGCATGTCTAGACATTGTATAATATGTGGACAAATAAAGCAGATCAACATAGGAAACATAATGGGAATCTAAGCAATATATGTTGGATACTATATGAGTGGTTGAGAAAATTATTATAAGGAAAATTCAGAAAAGAAAGAAATTTAATAACCTTGATTTACTGGGAAATGACTGTGCACTAAACTCTGTATTAAGCCCTTGAAAAGTAAAACTGAGTAAGATAAGACCCCTGCTTTCATGGAAATCACTAGTAAAGCCCAAGCTAGTCTATGAAGAAGACAAGCTGGAGGGTTTCTGAATCATTTACTCAGAATATTTAATTTCCTACTTTTTGTAGGCTCTCTGCTCAAGCAGGACAAGTTCAGTGTGACATGCATCTTTATATTCCCAGTAGTGTCTTGTGCACATTAGGCACACCCAATGAAACCTCATAAATGATTGATTCTCTTAACCACATGAATTTACACTCACAAATACACTACAACAGCCAGATCAGCCTAAGATAATAAAAATCTGCTGACGTGATTTACATACCACCTGAGTCTCACGGCTGCTGTGCTTTCTGACTTATCAGTCTCATGATTTGGCCTGGTAAATGAGTTACGGGCAGTTGAATCCCTTGTGACTCAGATTTGATTTTATGACCATAACTCATAGCTAGGATGGAAGGAACCAGAAGGAATCTCTTCTCTACCCATCTTCAGCTGCTGTTTCCTTTGGTCTATATTTCAGTCTGCACCTGACATATATATATATTAATATAGTAAGGCTTTTACAGACATATAAGAAGTAGTTTAACTTAGCTCTCTAATGCTATATTAAATTTCTGGAAGGAACCAGTACTTGGACATTGTAAAAAATGGTCCTTTATCAACAGAAAAATGAAAGATTTTTTAGAAGGTAACATGACTAGGAAGCCACACAGCAAGTCTGTCAAGAAATGTATTTCCTGCTAGTTAAAGCATTCCCCTGGGAGTGAAGCTGCAGGTACTCTGAATTCTGTACAGGATCAATGCAAATAGGCTTTCCTACCTAGACACAACTTCATACCACCCGTCTGACTGACTGCTAATTCTCAAAAGGGCAAGTAAACTATACGTGCCATCTATAACTTCTTTAATGCCACTATAGCTAAAAACCTTATGAATATCCAGTACAACTGCTTTACTGTGTCACTTTACTGAAAAAGTTACTCAATTATTCAAGAAAATTGAGGGATCTGTTGTATGCATTAAAATGGTAGTTTCAAAGCCTTAATAAGCACCAGAATTCCATGGAAGCTTATTAAAACAAAGATTGCACAGCCATACCCCAAGAGTTTCTGCTACAGTAGGTCTAGGATAAGGCCCAAGAATTTGCATTTCTTATAAATTTCTTACAAATTCCCAGTTCACACTGATGCTGGTGGGCTATGGGATAAGCCTCTAGAACCAGTGCACCAAGGATCAATTAAATATGTTTTATATGCATGCACACAGAGAGAGAGAAAAAAAAAACTTTGTCAGTTATTGCTCAGTGAATTTTCTAATTTCAAATACGTGTACTTCCTATAACTCACATTTCTTTCAGATCACTTGGGGAACGAGAATTAGATTCTCAGTAACTTTGATTTTGTTCCATTGCCTCATCAAGGCTAAGTCTAAGATGAAATTCAACAACAGGTAGTATAAGTTTTCACCTAAAATAATATGCAAGAAAACTTTAATCTTGAAGTCCCAAGGGAGTGGAGGCTAGAATCATTTGAGGGTAGCCATAAAATCCAGAGTGGATAGCCCCTGCTGAATTTTTGCATGCAGAATAAAAAGTACTTCTTGAGTTCTAAGGCAGAGAGAGTCTGTATGCTGACCTACTTCTCAAAAAAGCATGATTGATTAAGTGCATAATGCTCTGAGGAGGATAAGTGCTTTATTATTTGACCTAAGATTCCAAAAAAAATACAGTATGTACCCGTGGCTGATTCATGTTGACTTATGGCAAAAACCACCACAATATTGTAAAGCAATTATCCTCCAATTAAAATAAATAAATAAAGTTTTAAAAAGGTCTATGTTACAAGTCCCTATTTAAAGACTATCATCTGCTTTAGATGATCACAGTATTATGCAGGTTATATCAAAACTGAGAACAGATCAATAGATAGCTGAAATAAGTTCTAGGATCTAATTACCTCATATTTTTGCTATTCAAATGATGATTGTGCTTATTACCTAATATGACAATATAAAGTATTGCTCAGGTGGTTTGAAGACAGCAAAAAAGACCTATGTATTAAATGACCTTAAAATGTATCTAAGTGACATGTGTATAAAAGAATTTTAATTCAGCAAAAAATCTTTGGCTTACTTTTCTTGAAGAAAAAGCTTCAGGATTATTTCTAATGCTGTCTTATTTACATTCTAAGGACTGCTAGAAAGTTAAAGGAAAACAGATAAATCAGATAAGCAACTGTGTTCAAAGCATTTAACTGAACACACAGACAAGAAAGTTTTGATGACTCTGTGCCTCCGGAATTTGCACCCATGGTTCTGTCCTCCACTCCTTGTTATATACATGAAAGATTTTAAAGAAGAGCAGAAACTACCTACTCCTGAGCCACACAGCCCGGAGTTCAAATCTCTATCCTACTGATTAGCTGTGTCAATTCCTCCAGGTGAATGTGACATTCTCAGATACAAATGAAGGTTTTGAAATATCACTTCAATCTTAAATCGGACAATTATTTCTTATAAAACCAATTAATCTCTTCATTCCTATGTTTCTCCTCCTCTACATATAAATTCATACTTGTACCTTCATGCTTCAATATCCTCAATTTCCTCACCAGGAAAGTGGCATTTTGATTAGCTACCAGATGAGACTGTTATTAGGAATAAGTGAAATAATAAACATGAAGCTATAAGACATGGCACAATGTAGGTACTAAATGTGGTAATCTTTTTAAGGATAAAAAGGCCAACTGGTTGTACCTCAATGAGAACCGATACAAGCCTGTGATTCCAATAACAGACAATTCATCTGTGCTCCAACTTTGTTGTTTGGGTAACCATTCTGAACAAGAGAGATGTGGTCAAATTCCAATTAATACGGGAATATCCCAGTTGAGATAAAAAATTTACTTCCTATTTTTGTATTCCTATCAACAAAAACCTTAAGACTATCTTTCAAGGGCTCACTTTTTTGGATTTCTCTTTTTGTCCCCAGAAACAAATAAAAATGCTCAGCTGAAATCTTCTTACAAGTAACACATGAAAAGAGATGCTGAAAAGCAACCTTCTTGCAAGAAACCACACAATATGAAGGGAGAAAACGACAGAACTTGTGTTTATGGTGTCTGTTTCCAGACTGTTGTTATTTAGTGGCTGAGTCATGTCTGACCTCATGGACTATAGCCCGCCAGCCTCCTCTGCCCACAGGTTTTCCTAGGCCAGAATACTGGAGTGGGTTGCCATTTCCTTCTCCAGGGGAATCTTCCCAATCCAGGGATTGAACCTGTGTTTCCTGCACTGGCAAACAGTTTCTTTTATCACTGAGCCACCAGGGAAGACCTCACATTTCCAGATTATATTGCAGCTATTTACTGGAGCTGGTATAAAGAGTGAACTTACTCAAGAAGAATGATGACAGCATCATACAAAATGACCTCCTGGGTAAAGGGCTGATCCTATACATTAAACTCTAATACTACTGTCCACAATTCACTACTGGTTTGTGCTTGGGCTTCTAGGTCATAAATGAGTGATCATAAACCAGTAAAAGGAACAGACAACTTTTTTCCTCTCGTCATACAAAATGCCATTTTGCTTTGGAGTTTACAGATCATACAGATGTCACCTAACATTTACTATAGTCATTTACTTTTTGAAAATAGTCAACAATTCGATATAGCACAAATATAATTACTAACATAGGTGCTAGGTTTTAAGTATCCCCCTCACCTTCAAATATTAGAAGTTATTTTCACTTCCATTGGGCACAGGTACTGGCCAGATCTTAGGTATCCATGATCCAGATGAACCTGCTGCCCTAGTAACCTAGGAAGAATGTCAAATTTGCTGCCACAAACTCAGACTCTGCCTTTCTTTACTTACAAGAATCTTCTCTTTAATCCTAACATCAAGTCTCATGCCCAAGAATCAGGTAATAAGTGACTGGTTGTAACTTATTATACGAATCAAGCTGTTCTATTTTCCATTTAGAAATCATCAATTTTCTAAAAAGGTTTTTTAAAAGGGCATACTTCAGAACACAAAGAAGACAGTAATCTGAGAACCAGACAAACTTAAGTTCCTTCCAATGTGAACATTCTAAGTCCAGGAATAAGTGTCAAATTTCCCCTTCCTTTGAACTTCCAAAGTATTACATCTCTACTTGCCCATCTTTGTGTATCCATGTATATGTAAAGAGTGCTTGACAGGACAGATAATCTCTCTTAACTCTTCCAAACACAGATGCGGTAATCTACCCATAGCTCCAAAGCTATAGCTCATCAATTAACAGTTCTGCATAGCACACTGTTGCTGAACTAGCTAACAGCCAGGTGAAGTTATGCAAAACTCAGCTCTTGAGACTGGTATTTTGCATTTTCACTTCCCTTCCTCAAATCAAAGAAGGACTAGAAGAAACTACAAAATAAGCCAAAGAAAGAAAAGAAAAGAAAAAAAGATGATCCTACTTTACAGGGTTCAAGTTTATTCTTATAATGCTTTCCTCTCTAAACGCCTCTTTCAGCTTAACTTATAAGACATGCCATGTTACAATGGAGACCAACAGTTTAAAAATAAATGAACTAATTGCTCATCTCTTTGTCATAAATAAGACACTCTGCTCATTTAAGCCCTAAGCATAAGGTATGAATTTACTGTCATTCTGCCCCTTTAGCATGTACTAAACAGGGAAACTTCCTAGACAGAGTAATTGACAGAAGCTCATTTTATATATATATATATATATATATATATATATATATACACACACACACACATTA
>ML661346.1:13461725-13690767 GCA_007570785.1 Antilocapra americana
AACTCTGTGACTCTTACTAACAGGTCCTGAGTATTTAACGTGATTCAGATTTTATTAAATAGAGAAAAGTGACCACATCGTTTTTTTCCCAAATGGTGACAACCAATAGGTGGATCAGTATCAATCCTTTTTAAAAAGTAAATAGAACAGAATAGAGTAGAAGATAATATAATAGAAAAGGAAAAAAGGAAAAATATCAGAGTGCATCACATATAACAAGGGTATTACTTCTTAAAACTTTAAAGTTGTATATGTGTGTGTGATTAGTCGCTCAGTCATGTACAATTCTTTGTGACCCCATGGACTGTAGCCTGCCAGGCTCCTCTTTCCATGGGGATTCTCCAGGCAAGAATCCTGGAGTGGGTTGCTACACCCTCATCCAGGGGATCTTCCTAACCTAGGGATAGAACCCAGGTGGCAGACTCTTTACTAATATGTGTGGGTATACTGAGTTTCAATTTTAAAAATATTTTTTAATGAAGGTCACAGTAAAAAAATTTCAGAAAGCATAGATGTAAAAAATCCTGCAGTACTGAAATATCCAAATGTGTTAATAACATCATTGTAAAACAATATTTTAAAGTGTGTGCTCTGTGCCAGATGACATTCAAGTGGTGTACGTGCATTTTTAACATTAGTCCTTGCAGTAGCCCTATAAGGGAGACATTTTTATCTCCCACATTGTATAAACTGAGCTACTGGGACATTTACTTGAGACTCTTGCAATAACATTTTGATTGAATTAGCATTAAATAATGCATTTTTCATAAGTGAATAAATGGTTATGGCTCTTCATCTATCAGAACACACCGATGGTGCCATTAAAGACACCTTTTTCACCCTACATTATTATTAGTTTTTTAGCAAATACATGAAAGTATTTTCTTAAATATGCCACGTGGGTGGGTAGGTGGGGAAAGCAGCTTTTCCAGAATAACAGTTTAACCATGGGAATATCTGGAGCCAACAGATACCATTTGACTAAATTTGCCAGCAAACAGTATACACAGAGTACTCAGCATCATTATTCTTTCTCTTTGATACTCCTCTGCCTACATGGATCTCCTCAGTCAGGTTCATAGAATTCCAAGCCTGCAAACTACAACAGATTGTTTAGCATGACCACTGCAAGAGGAGTATCAAAGTTATCTGAGCAAATCCAGGAACAATCATGTTAAGAAGAGGACCCAAGCAAACACACTATTCTTATTTTTCCTCGTGTGAAAGTGTTAGTCACTCAGCTGTGTCTGACTCTTGTGACCCTATGGACTGGAGCCCACCAGGCTCCTCTGTCCATGGGATTCTCCAGGCAAGAATAGGGGAGTGGGTAGCCCCTGCCTTCTCCAGGGGATCTTCCCAATCCAGGGATTGAACCCTGGTCCCCTTCAATCCTCTGTGACTCTTCAGTCCTGAATAGATACATCTAATTCATCTCACCAGCCAGCACATTGCAGACGATAATAATGAAGTAGAGATTAAGAGAAATTACAACATGTGGTTCAAGGAGGAGGATGTGGATACACAGAATCCTATGCGGAAGAGCACCAAGGGGACTAAGGCTGCCTGACCCCTCCCATAGACACCTATGCTCCCTTAAGCCACAGATTCCTGCTCTCCTGCTTTCCTTGCTCAGATTCTAGGCTTTGGAATCTTGAAAATCAACAGTGACCCTGTAAAATATCTATCACTAAGTTCTTCAACAGTGACAACAACAGCAAAAAAATCACAAAACCCAATAGATTATTCAGTAGGTATCTTCTAACTCAATACAGGCCTTGTATTGTTCAATGTATCTTGCTCCTATTGTCATGAATCATATTTGTTTACATCACTGTTGCCTACAGTATTCTCCAAATTAGCTTTTAAATCTGGCGGTCAACATTATGCACTAAATTATGGGCCATGGAGCTCCCAGGTTAAACTTTATTTCTGGGTGTGAATGTAAAGGGCTATCTTGATGAGGTTAGCCTCTGAATTGGAGAACTTAGTAAAGACTGCCCTCTACAATGTGGACAGGCATTGTTCAATCTGTCTCTTATTTGGTTCCAAACTAATACGTGGATATCAAGAGTTACTTGTTGGTCTCCTGGCTGGTCCATAACTAGTACTTTCATGCCAACAGTCCCAGATACATATCTTCATATGGGCCCTATGATATTTATTTCATGTAGAGCCTGCAGAGTGCCTTCTATATAATCTCTTCCAAGATCTTTACCCATCTGCACCTTCCAAAATCCAAAATTCTCTCTATGAAATTTAACACAACCATGTTCTCAAAACTTTATTCTCTATGCCAAAACCCAATACAATATAGTGAAGCAATTATCTTCTAATCAAAAATAAATTTTAAAACAAAAAACCTTACATATTGTCAAAGACAGTCAACAATATATCTGCAATTGTTACTGAAGTAATCTACATAAGAGGATATACACACTTTTCTTGGACCAGAGCCTAACCACAAGTTTGTGAAGAGCACTCTGCATCCTCACGAGAGTACTTTAATTTTCTCTGATATATATCGATAGCACAGAAGATGCAAAATTACACAAGGATTTGCAAGCTCATGTTTTGCAGTACTGTTTGTATGTCTCTTTGTATGGGGGCTTTTCTGATCATGCATGTGTGCATGCTAAGTCACTTCAGTCATGTCCAACTCTTTGTGACCCTATGGACTACAGCCCTCTAGGCTCCTCCATCCATGGGATTCTCCAGGCAATAATACTGGAGTGGGTTCCCATGCCCTCCTCCAGGGGATCTTCCTAACCCAGGGATTGAACACTCATCTCTTGTGTCTCCTGCACTGGCAGACTGGTTCTTTACCACTAGCACCACCTGGAAAGAGATGCTCTCAACAACTTTATATATTTAAACTTCATTCTTTCTACCAAACTGCTTACCCTACCTAAGTATATATGTATATACAATTTGAACAATGGTTGCTTTGTTTACTGTGTCTAATCTGATAAATTATTAAGAATATTTTCACACTCATATTGACCTATTAAAATATCTTCAGTTTGAATACTGGCACATTCTATAGTTTTTATAGATAATTTAAAGATCATGTTGTGTGGAACTAGTTGCTAGCACATTCAGGCTAGGGTCTAACTATGAAACAAAGGGTACAATTGTGATACATATTCACATTTTTTCCTTTAAATGAATCATCAATCTGTGCCTAAACTGCTCTAATCAGTAGGTCCTAATGTAACATTAGCCTATCCTATTGAGGATAAGGAATTGACTAAAGAATTAGCTAGTAAGAAATCTTTACCTGAAACAGCAGAACGCTGACATAAATCACAGTAATATCCAACTCGTAGGGTAATGAAAATAAAAACAAAAAGAAATGGGATCCAATTAAATTTAAAAGTTCTCACACAGCAAAGAAAACCAAAAAAGAAAATGAAAAGATAGCCCACAGAATGAGACAAATATTTGCAAAGAAAGCAACTGACAAGGGATTACTCTCCAAAATATACAAATGGCTCATGCAGCTCAGTATAAAAAAAAAAAAAATCAAAAATGGATAGAAGATCTGAATAGACATTTCTCTGAAGAAGACATAGAGATGGCCAAAAAACACATGAAAATATGCTCAACTTTGCTAATTATTAGAGAAATGCAAATCAAAACTACAATGAGATATCACCTCACACATCATCACACATTCATTAGGATGAACAGCCATCATCCTAAAGTCTACAAACAATAAGTTCTAGAGAAGGTGTGGATAAAAGTGAACCCTTTACATTATTGGTGGAATGTAAATTGGTACAGCCACTGTGAAGAACAGAATGGATGTTCATTAAAACACTAAAAATAGAGCTACCATACAATCCAGAAATCCCACTCCTTGGCATATACCCTGAGAAAACCTGCAATTCAAAAAGATGAATGCATCCCAATGTTAAGTGCAGCAGTATTTACAATAGCCAAGAAATGGAAGGAATGTAAATGTCCATCAGCAGAGAACTGGAACATATATATACAACAGAATATTAGTCACAATAAAGTAACAAATGACATTATTTGCAGCAATGTGAATGAACCTAGAGATTATCTCACCAAGTGAAATAAGTCACAGAAAGACAAATATCACATGATATCACTTCTATGTGGAATCTAAAAATGATGATACAAATGAACTTATTTACACAACAGAAATACACTCACAGACTTCAGAAACAAATTAATGGTTACCTAAGGTAAAAGGTGGGAAGGAGGGATAAATAATGAGTTTGAAATTAACATTCACACATTATTAGACAGATATAAAATAATCAATAAGGACCTACTTTTAGCATAAGAACTCTACTCAACATTCTGTAATATCATATGTGGGAAAAATCTGAAAAGAATGGATATATGTATATATACTACTGAGTCACTTTGCTTTTCACCTGAAACTAACAAAACGCTGTAAATCAACTATACTCCAATATAAAATAAAAATTAAATTTTAAAATATCCAGGAAACTTAAGAAATCTTCACACAATTAGAATCCTTTTAAAGAGTAATTTATAAAGCTCCAAAGCAAATTTAAAAACACACAAAACAAAACAACATATTCAAAGGCATACTTTGGTCCTATTTTTGTTCAAATAATTTAAGACAAAGTAAGTTTGGACATATAAAACTCTGAATTTGATTGTAAATTTTCTTTTTTTTTCTCAATAGGCTTTAAACATAGATATCAATGTTGAAATGCAGAAATTATTGAAAGCAAAAAGGATATCAAAGAAGCATGGACAAATTTATCACTTTACACTCATTGAGGAATTTTGTAACTGTTACTGAAAAAAGAAGAGCTAGACTTTACTTTTTCCTGTACAAACATATTACCTTTGCGTGAGTACAAATGTGTTCTTTCTAAAATTCATACACAGCCAAGTGTCACATCCTTCATTTGTAAGAAAAGGTAAGCCTTTTGATTACCTATATAAAACCTAAATTACCAAGATTCTCTCCCCGATGGCTCAGTGGTAAAGAATTTGCCTGCAATACAAAAGACCTGGGTTCGATCCCTGGGTTGGAAAGATCCTTTGGAGAAGGAAACAACACCTCACTCCACTTTCTGCTTCTATAATCCACATGTACAAAACAAAACAAACCCTATTCCCCAAATACATTTTTCCTCAAACAACCCTAAAGAACCTCACAGGTTCATATAGTCAAAGCTGTGGTTTTACCAGTAGTCAGGTACAGATGTGAGAGCTGGACAAGAAAAAAGGCTGTGTGCCAAAGAATTGATGCCTCTGAACTGTGTTGCTGGAGAAGATTCTTGAGAGTTCCTTGGACAGCAAGGAGATCAGATCAGTCAATCCTAAAGGAAATCAATCCCCAATATTCATTGATGCTGAAGTTGAAGCTCCAATACTTTGGCCACCTGATGCAAAGAGCTGACTCCTTAGAAAAGACCTTGATGCTTGGAAACATTGAAGGCAGGAGGAGAAGGGGATGACAGAGGATGAGACTGTTGGATGACATCACCGAATCAATGGACATGAATTGAGCAAACTCTGGGAGATGGTGAAGGACAGAGAAGCCTGGTGTGCTGCAGTCCATGGGTCACAAAGAGTTAGACACAACTGAGTGACTGAACAACAAACTCCATTCAGCCATGGGTATCTCTCACGTGGATTACTGAGAGTCAGTGAAATCTCTTTTACCCTGGGTCTTCTTCCTCTTTAATTCATTCTCCAAGTTACCGCCCCATTGATCTTTAACTGGAAAGTTGAGTTTTACATTTTTATTTTAAATTCTTCAATCACTCCACAATGGCCTTTGGTCATAATGCAAAATTCATGTGCTGTTTCAGACTTTCTATTATCTTGCCCCACTCTACCCTTTCAATTTAATTTGGAGTCTCTGTTTTGTTCTCTGTGCTCCGAACATACTGAACTCTTATCATCTTTTACCCCTAAGATTTCTTAATATTATTCCTTAATTCTTCCCAGCTTCAAAAAGTTTCCCATCTTCTTTGCCTGGTTAGTTTGTCCTCTTATTTACACTAATGGCTTAATCTACACTGTGTTCCAAAAACGTCTTATTTGCCTCTCACAACCCAGTTAGGTCCTCCCCCAGGGGGTACACACCAAGGCACCATATACTCTCATCATACCACTGATCAGGTTCATTTGCATTTTTTTCTCCATACTACTTTGTCTTCTTAGGCAAACTGTAAACTCATTGGGATCATATAAAACGCCTGTCTTCATAGATTTTGTTCATGATTCTCAGTTCATGTCAATAAGCATTTTTTTGATAAAACTGTGTAAAGTGGTAAAAACTTCATATGCCTTAAATAAGAACACATTTATATGGCATATACATTAATGAAAGATTGTAAGCTATAAGAGATCCAAGAAGTAATCTATTTCATCATTCTCACTTTGAAAATGTGAAAGACTTGATGCAAAAAGTTTGTAATTTACTTGAGGTCATAGAATTAATTTGCTTTCTTGCCAGTTTACATTTCTAAGTAGTACATTGCTCTCTCTTTTCTTCCTTTATTTATTTGTTTTTTAATTTTCTTTACTATATTGTGATGGTTTTGGCATACATTGATATGATATCGCCATGGGTTTACATATGCTCCCCCTCCAGAACCCCCTCCCTCATCCCTCCTGGTTTCCTCTCTCTGGGTCATCCCGGTGCACCAGCCCCGAGCATCAGCCCTGGGCTGGCGATTGATTTCACATATGATAATTCACATCTTTCAATGCCATTCTCCCATATCATCCCACCCTTGCCCTCTTCCACAGAGTCCACAAGACTGTTCTATATATCTGTGTTCCTTTTGCTGTCTCGCATGCAGGGTTCTCATTACCATCTTTCTTAATTCCATATATATGCGTTAATATACTGTATTGTTGTTTTTTCTTCTGGCTTACTTCACTCTGGATAATAGGCTCCAGTACCATTCACCTGAGTAGAACGGCTTCAAATGATTTTTTTTTTAATGCTGAGTAATATTCCATTGTGTATATGTACCACAGCTTTCTTATCCATTCATCAGTTGATGGGCATCTAGGTTGCTTCCATGTCCTGGCTATTGTAAACAATGCAGCGATGAACATTGTGGTACACGTGGCTCTTTCAATTCTGGTTTCCTCGCTGTATATGCCCAGCAGTGGGATTGCTGGGTCATATGGCAGGTCTATTTGCAGTTTTGTAAGGAACCTCCACACTGTTTTCCATAGTGGCTGTACTAGCTTGCATTCCCACCAACAGTGTAAGAGAGTTCCCTTTTCTCCACATCCTCTCCAGCATTTATTGCTTGTAGACTTTTGGATGGCAGCCATTCTGACTGGTGCAAAATTCTAGCAAATAGAATCCAACAACACATTAAAAAGATCACACATCATGATTAAGTAGGCTTTATCCCAGGGATGCAAGGATTCTTCAATATTCGCAAATCAATCAATGTAATACACCACATTAACAAATTGAAAAATAAAAAACACATGATTATCTCAATAGATGCAGAGAAAGCCTTTGACAAAATTCAACATCCATTTATGATAAAAACCCTCCAAAAAGCAGGAATAGAAAGAACATACCTCAACATAATAAAAGCTATATATGCCAAACCCACAGCAAACATTATCATCAATGGTGAAAAACTGAAAGCATTTCCCCTGAAGTCAGGAACAAGACAAGGGTGCCCACTCTCACCACTACTATTCAACATAGTTTTGGAAGTCTTGGCCACAGTAATCAGAGCATATAAAGAAATTAAAGGGATCCAGATTGGAAAAGAAGAAGTAAAACTATCACTGTTTGCAGATGACATGATCCTCTACAGAGAAAACCCTAAAGACTCCACCAGAAAATTACTAGAGCTAATCAGTGAATATAGTAGTTTCAGGATGCAAAATCAACACACAGAAATCCCTGGCATTCCTATACACCAACAATGAGAAAACAGAAAGAGAAATTAAGGAAACAATTCCATTCACCATCGAAACAAAAAGAATAAAATACTTAGTATTTCTACCTAAAGAAACAAAAGACTTGTATATAGAAAACTATAAAACACTGATGAAAGAAATCAAAGAGGACACAAATAGATGGAGAAATATACCGTGTTCATGGAATGAAAGAATCAATATAGTGAAAATGAGTATACTACCGAGAGCAATCTATAAATTCAATGCAATTCCTATCAAGCTACCAGAGGTCTTTTTCAGAGAATTAGAACAAATAATTTCACAATTTGTATGGAAATAAATACAAAAAACCTTGTATATCCAAAGCAATCTTGAGAAAGAAGAATGGAACTGGAGGAATCAACCTACCTGACTTTAGGCTATACTACAAAGCCACAGTCATCAAGACAGTATGGGACTGGCACAAAGACAGAAATATAGATTATTGGAACAAAATAGAAAGCCCAGAGATAAATCCACACATCTATGGACACCTTATCTTTGACAAAGGAGGCAAGAATATACAATGGAGAAAAGACAACCTCTTTAACAAGTGGTGCTAGGAAAACTGGACAGCCACTTGTAAAAGAATGAAACTAGAACACTTTCTAACACCATACACGAAAATAAACTCAAAATGGATCAAAGATCTAATCATAAGACCAGAAACTATAAAACTCCTAGAGGATAACATTGGGAAAACACTCTCCGATATAAACCAAAGTGGGATTCTACATGACCCACCTCCCAGAATGTTGGAAATAAAAGCACGAATAAACAAATGGGACCTAATTAAAATTAAAAGCTTCTGCACAACAAAGGAAACTATAAGCAAGGTGAAAAGACAGCCTTCAGAATGGGAGAAAATAATAGCCAATAAAGCAACGGACAAACAATTAATCTCAAAAATATACAAGCAACTCCTGCAGCTCCATTCTAGAAAAACAAACGACCCAATCAAAAAGTGGGCCAAAGAACTTAACAGACATTTCTCCAAAGAAGACATAAAAATGGCTAACAAACACATGAAAAGATGCTCAACATCACTCATTATCAGAGAAATGCAAATCAAAACCACAATGAGGTACCACTTTACACCAGTCAGAATGGCTGCCATCCAAAAGTCTACAAGCAATAAATGCTGGAGAGGATGTGGAGAAAAGGGAACCCTCTTTCACTGTTGGTGGGAATGCAAGCTAGTACAGCCACTATGGAAAACAGTGTGGAGGTTCCTTACAAAACTGCAAATAGACCTGCCATATGACCCAGCAATCCCACTGCTGGGCATATACAGCGAGGAAACCAGAATTGAAAGAGACACATGTACCCCAATGTTCATCGCTGCATTGTTTACAATAGCCAGGACATGGAAGCAACCTAGATGCCCATCAACTGATGAATGGATAAGAAAGCTGTGGTACATATACACAATGGAATATTACTCAGCATTAAAAAAAAAATTCATTTGAATCAGTTCTACTCAGATGGACGGAACTGGAGCCCATTATCCAGAGTGAAGTAAGCCAGAAGGAAAAACAACAATACAGTATATTAACGCATATATATGGAATTTAGAAAGACGGTAAGGAGAACCCAGCATGCGAGACAGCAAAAGGAACGCAGATGTATAGAATAGACTCGTGGACTCTGTGGATGAGGGTAAGGGTGGGATGATATGGGAGAATGGCATTGAAATATGTTAATTATCATATGTCTAATCAATCGCCAGCCCAGGATTGATGCTTGGGGCTGGTGCATCAAGATTTCCCGGGGGGAGGGAGGAGGGAGGAGGGTTCTGGAGGGGGAGCATATGTAAACCCATGGTGATATCATGTCATTGTATGGCAAAAGTAATAAAAAAATAAAAACCACAATGAGGTGCTTCCTTTATTTTTTTATGTTAATCATGTTGATGTGCATTTTTTCTTAAGACTTTGAAAACTTGAAGTTGCTATTCATTTGGTATTTAGATATATAGATAATCTGAATTTAAAATACTAGTCTGGAGAAACAAATATATGTCTGTAAAATGTCTTACATATGCCTACATTCCTTCTAATATCCATACAACTGTTATTTTTATCACCTCTCTTAAACATCATGGTCAGAGTTTTGATTATATACTAAAATAAATGCAGAAATAAAACCCATGTATTTTTCCATCCCCAAGAATTATCTTTTTGAAATAAATTCATTCATTCTTTCAACAAATATTTACTGATTACCTACTAGGTTTTAGGCACTGTTCAAAGTATGCTGCATAGGGCAATAAAGGAAAGAAAAAAGGCCCTTGCCTTACAGAGCTTGGTTCTATCGAGGAGATAGAAAAACAAAGCAATAAATAAGTAAATGAAATGATATGCTGGATAATTTGATGTTGTTCAGTCACTAAGTTTTGTCTGACTCTTTGTGACATGAACTTCAGCAATCCAGGCTTCCCTATCCTTCACTATCTCCCAGAGTTTACTCAAGCTCATGTCCATTGAGTTGGTGATGCTATCTAACCATCTCATCCTCTGCTGCCCCCTTCTCCAATTCCCCTCAATCTTTCCCAGCATCAGGATCTTTTGCAATGACTGGGCTCTTCACATTAGGTGGCCTAAGTATTGGAGCTTCAGCATGAGTCCTTCCAATGAATATTCAAGGTTGATTTCCTTTCGGATTGACTGGTTTGATATCCTTTCAATTCAAGGGACTCCTAAGAGTCTTTTCTAGCACCACAATTTGAAAGTTCTGGAGTCAAACTATAATAATTTCTAGTATAGAGTTCAACAGAGTGCAAAGTATCCCGGCAATCAAGCCAGGAAGGCTCCATTTTTGGTATATGCAGCAGATGCATCTTTTCATCAAACATTTTCAAGTAACATTCCGCTGATCTTATTCTGTGGCATGGACAGCTGCCCTCTATAGTAATTTAGCTGTTTACATCAGGTCACACGGAACATTTGTGTGGATCAAAATCTAAGCAAAATTAAATTAAGGAAAACAATGTGTAACAATATATGCATATACATGTGCATATATTTTTCCTCCCCATAGCAATGTATTGCTATTGTTTAGTTACTTAACCCATGTCCATGTCTTTGTGACCTCATGGACTGTGGCCCAGCACGCTCTTCTGTCCATGGGATTTTCCAGGCAAGAATACTGGAGTGGGTTGCCATTTCCTTCTCCAGGGATCTTCCTGACCCAGGGATTGAACCTGAGTCTTCTGCATGGCAGGTGGATTCCTTACCATTGAACCACCTAAGAATTCCAGAATGCATTCTTTAAGCCTAAGTTTTGATATTTTGATACTTGGTATATTAAACATGGTTTTCAATTTATTGTGAACATTTAAGGAAGCTAAGATTTTAAAAGGGAAAAAAATGTTACAGAAAAACAGTTCTCTTCTTTCTTATATACCTATATATGTGTGTGTATTTGTGTGTGTGTGTATATATATCTGAATACCCAAATCAGTGCATGAACATAAGGATATACATATGCATAGGTACACGTAACAGCTAAAAACTACTGATCAAGCCTGCTGTGAAAGCTGTAAGTGCAGTAATCAAAAAAGGAAATATTGAGATGTTCCTCCCAGACCAAATCAGGGAAACAGAATTTTTAAAAATCCCTAAATACAACCATTCACTATAGGGCCTAGGACAAGGACAATGAATAAATTACAGAAACTTCTCAAAATTAAGAATAAAGAAATAGCAGAAAAGCCATTTAACTCATCAATACTTTTCTTTTTGTAAAATTTAAAATTCTATGCAAACATGATTCAATGAAAGACATGTTTTAAGTTTTAATGTCAGCCTTTCACACTTTTATTTTAAAAAATGCTGAAGTTTCAACCTGTAGAAGCATTAATTTAAAATAAATCCTACTTTCTAATTCCCAGGATGTCTTGGTAACACTTGCCAACTTGATTACACATATAATGAAACAGGATTAACAAGATTATATCTGGACTCTTAAATTTGAGATGTTCTTAACATAAACTATACATAAGAACTGAGCTTGCTTAAGCATCACACACAATTTCTATGATTAAAAACTTGTATCAAACATTTTCAGATATATTGGTTTTTGAAACACTTTTGTTGTTAAAGTTATGAAAGGTTTAGCTTGTTTGGCTTTGAATGGTACTGGATTTACTAACACTGACTACTATATCATTCTACAATTTTACATTAGTTTAGAACCCAGATTGCAAAGCGAAATGTCAACAGGGCCATAAAAATGAAAAATTATTTCCTTTTTAATGACTGAATATTATGTGGTTAATTAGTTTTTTGAAATAATCTACTTTATGCATTTGATAGAGACTTTTATTTGTATATGTGGTGATGTTCATGTTATTTTTCCATGTTTATATATGGGCATGAAATAGATGTGAACATCCATATTACATTTATTTGAATATCTAAAAGTATTTGCATGACTTCTACTGTAAATCTATATCACTTTTTCTGAAACTTAATTATCAAAAGTGCTAGGTTTTTAGATTCATGTCGTGGTTTAGTTGTTCAGTCTTGTCCGATCCCATAGACTGTAGCCTGCCAGGCATCTCTGTCCATGGAATTCTCCAGGCAAGAATACTGGAGTAGGTTGCCATTCCCTTCTCCAGGGGGTCTTCCTGACCCAGGGATCGAACCTGGGTCTCCTGCATCACAGGCAGATTCTTTACCAACTGAGTCACCAGGGAAGCCTGATTAGATTCATAATTTGGTTCAAACTGTATGTTCAATAATTATTTGCTAGGTGTCCTTCATGAATGACTTTATCCTGTATGTCTCTTTTTTTAAATCTATAAAAAAGAGACAATAATTTAATAGTGTTTCAATGTTAAAATTTACATTTATAGAATAAGTATACTGAAAGTGACATAAAATCTTAATGTTTCAACAGAAACAATTCAATTAGCACACTAATTTGCACTGTTCTTCTTTCATTGTGGTTATCACACTATGGCCTGATCATGATTTAACAATATTTAGAAAAAAACTGCTTTCTAGAGAAACATGGTGATGTGAAACATTCTTCATTAGAGCTAGAGTAAAATAAAATTTGATAGATGTTCTGCCAAATGCCCTGGACCGTTTGGCAAAGTTGTGTGGTCTTGAATGATACAGTTCATTTTGGCAGCTGGAACCAGAGCTCAAAAGGGAGATGTAAATAAAATACCATATTTTATACTTCTATTAGAAAATGAACCTTTCTATTAATAATTTGACTGTGACAATCCATCATGCCTCACCTCATCTAAAGCTTCTGCCACACATCCTAGTTTTAGGTCTTAGGAATAATGATTACATGCAGCTGTAAAATACAATGATTCAAAATGAAAGGTCCATTAGTCACGTAATAGGAGCACCACCAAAGAACAGCACAGTGAAATCTGGGATTTCCCTTTTGCCTACTTTATGGTACTCAATCTGTTTTGGCCTGAGGTCTGCATGCACACAGATGCTCAGAATTGATTTTCTTTCTTATTTTTTGCATCCTAATGATTCCCCTCCGCTTCTTTGCATTAAATTGATTGAGGTGGACAATGACTGTGCTGATATTCTAAACAGATTGTGACTCTCCCACGGAATGCCTGAATCAAGGAGAAATACAGTTTGGACCAATATTTTTTCAACAATGGCTATTTTATCTGTGAGTACCACATGAATTCTGACCAGTGTGTGAGTAGTGCTGAAATTAACTTATTTTCCCTTTACACTGTTTCTCATAGTCTGAAGAAATAACACTGACTTGGGAATCATAAAACATAAATACATCATGCCTAGTTGGTTGCATGTTTTCTAAATTACTTTTCAGTCACCAAAGAGTAATTTCTCATATCTATCCTGCCTCTCTTATAATGAAAACCAGAGGTTTGGGGAATACCTCTTGACAAGGTTATTGTAGTTCTGATGAGAGCTACATGATACACCAACCAGCAGCTTGATCACAGAGGTTCCGAGATCCTTGTTAAAGGCACCAAATTATTTTTTATTTTAATCTTGACTCCAGTATGATATTCTACCACATGATAGATACCATCTTGCTAATGAAAATGTAGGCTGCAGTTAACTATATTCTGGCATTTTACTAGGAATGCAGCAGGCAATGGATACATATTTGTGAAGTTCTTACTTCGAGGGTCTTACCAATATCATCAGGTACTCATTTTCAACCCTTGAATTCCTCATTCATTTCTCCCCTACTATCTCCTAGTCTTTCCTTTCACTGACCTTCTTTTCTAGGCTATCATATTTTCATTCTCTAATTGCAGCCATCCCTTTCCTGTTCTGTTACTCCCTACAAAGAAAGTATTAAATCCGAAATGGTTAATACCCTAAATAAGGGGAAGGAGCAGTTTAAAACAGTGATCCAGTAGTTCAGTAAGTTAATAAATATATCATCTCTAAAAATACCTATTACAAGGAATGTCTTCATTTACTACCCTTTCTCTAAATTCATTTTGAGATCAAAATGTTGAAATAACTGAAATACACAGTTACCAAATCTAGCACAATGAATAGATGCAGAACACCAATGAGGGTTTCGTGCTTTTAAAAAAATGAAAGATATCATTGTTGTCTTTATATTTTCCTAGTTTACCTAGAAGGAGATTTGCTATTTCTATTTTATATTGATGATGGAAAAGCATCTCAACATTTAAAGGTACTCCAATATCAATAGAATTTGGTCATTCATATTACTGTGCTTTTCTTTTCCCTTACAATACAGCCAGTATTTTTCATTTCCATTAAAAATGCTAGCCCTTCTTACCTGACTACTGTAATAATTTGATAGCCCCTTTGCTGGGAAAGATTGAAGGAAAGAGGAGAAGGGGACAACAGAGGACAAGATGGTTGGATGACATCACTAACTCAAGCTCTGGGAGATGAAAGACAGGGAAGCCTGGTGTGCTGCAGTCCATGGAGTTGCAAAGAGTCAGACATGACTGAGCGACTGAACAACAACTGTAATAAATTACTAACCTGATTCTCTATTTGGTTCTTAAAATAAACCTGATTTTATTTCCTCTTATAAAACCCTTAAATGACACCCCATTGTCTACAGCTGTCTTCAAATTGGAAGCAAGCTTCCTAAAGGTGTTTGTGAGAGGATGCATTGAAGTGTTGTAGAATCTTGTTATTCCAAGTGTGGCCCAGGGACCAGAAGCCTGAGCTACCAGCAGCTTGTTAAAGATGTAAACCCTCAGATTCCACTCCAGACTATCTTTATCTGAATCTACAAAATGTTCTCCAGGTACTTTATTAATTTTTAGTCAAATTATATTTTATCTATAAAATAAAGAACACATTAAGAATTGCAAATATTCGGTGTACAAACCAATACTGGTGCCTTTCTTAGTTCATTGGCTACCTATGCTATTCTGAAAGTCAGAATCAGATCAAGAAAAGGCATAATTAATCTTTTCTTATATTTTCACTTGTTTAACATATTGGAGTTTCCTAATACATTAATACATTGATTGAAGTATTACATAATCTTGCTGTTTAGCCGCCAAGTCATGTCTGATTCTTTTGCAACCCCATGGACTATAAAAAAGAAGGCTCTTCTGTCCATAGGATTTCCCAGGCAGGGGATACTGGAGTAGGTTGCTATCTCCTTCTCCAAAGGATCTTCCTGATCCAGGAACTGAGCCCATGTCTTCTGCTTTGTAGGCAGATTCTTTACCACTGTACCCCCAGAAAGTCCATTACACAATCCAGAGTATCATAAACCAATTTTCCCAAAATAAATATATGGCATGAAAATGTGAACATGAGTTAAAGATAGGACAAAGTATGCAAACATGAATGAACAAGAAACCAACAATGTTGATTTTTCTTTTCCTATTACAAACTTTTTCAGTCATTTGGGGAGTTGGAGGGGGTATGGGCTTCTCTGGTAAGTCAGCTGGTAAAAAAGCCACCTGCAATGCAGGAGACCCTGGTTTGATTCCTGGGTTGGGAAGATCTGCTGGAGAAGGGACAGACTACCCACTCCAGTATTCAGGGTACAATGACAATATAGTCATATCTAATAAGAAACTAACCTATGGAATGACTGAGAATATTATTTGAATTATAATTCACAAAGCACTTACTAACTAGCGTAACTGTACTCTGTACTTTGAGATTTGCATTGATCAAATCCTAAACTTCCCTCAAAATATTACAGGTACTCAGTATCAGTATCAAAGATTGCCAATATCAATATGTACATTGAAAATTAGTAACAATATGTTTATTTTCCAGTACCTTCAGGCTTCATGGTGAATAAGGTATTTTAAAACTAAAGATTCTGTTAACAATGACAAACTTCTGTCTCTTTTCTAGCAATACTGAGTTATGAATTGTCACTTAATAGAAATGCTCTAAATTAAATAGTGTTTTGAAGTATCTTGAAATTTCTAACTTAATAATGAAATGAAATTGTACCATTAGAGGAATATAGCTTTATTCTGCTCTGGTCAATGAAAATGACTGAAATAGTACATGTTAAAAAAAATGGTGACAACTGAAACGAAATCCTTTGTCAGCAAACTTTCAGGAAGAATCACAGAGAACACTGCTGATGAGCTGACAGAAGAGGCATGTCAAATTATGTAATTTGGGGATGTTGCTCATAGGGAGATACAAACATGAAAGTATTCTGTCATAGCTTGTGAAAAGTTTAGTTTGGGACAGCATATAAGAATACGTATGGAGAAAGATATGTTGCACATGGTTAGATGACATTTAGCAAAAGTTGTGCTTTGTGAGGAGGGACCATGCTCTGTAAGAGTAACAACTGATCAAACCCATTCTAGAGTAAGGTTATGGACAGATAATATCTCATGTGAATTTCTTTCACTGCATCCTTCTTAGTGCAATACAAGAAAGAAGTAGGAGCATGAAGGGCCCACAATTCAATACTAGTTTTAGAAGCAAGCAGGCAAGCACATAAGCAAATACAAGACCAAGAGCTACAGTAAATTCTTAACAATACTCTGTAATGATATATGGACAGTGTTCATGAATATCATTCATATTACCAAATGCTTTGCTGGTTTGCCCAGGTAAAACATTCCCAAGAAGAATCAGATTTAAAGATACACTGAACAGTTTTCTTTTATTTAAAAAAAAATGAAATCCAAATTTACTGCCTTCTAGAAGAATTCTACAAGAATTCTCCTTGGACTGCAAGGAGATCAAACCAGTCAATCTTAAAGGAAATCAGTCCTGAATATTCATTGGAAGGACTGATGCTAAAGCTGAAGTTCCAATACTTTGGCCACCTGATGCAAAGACCTGACTCATTGGAAAACACCCTGATGCTGGGAAAGATTGAAGGCAGGAGGAGAAGGGGCTGACAGAGAATGAGATGGTTGGATGGCATCACTGACTCAATAGACATGAGTCTGAGCAAGCTCCAGGAGTTGGTGATGGACAGGGAAACCTGGCGTGCTGCAGTCCATGGAGTCTCAAAGAATAGGACACAACTGAGCAACTGAACAGAAATGAGAAGAATTCTTTCTAGTAGATGGCTTGGAAAACATATAAATATATTTATCTGTCTTTTCAAGGTAGTATTTTAAGCAAACAAAGTACCCATGGGCACTACGAATACTTATATTTGGAATCAAAATCTGCTCACTTGTTCAAATATTTGAAATAAAGAACTTCAGTAGGTTTTAGACCTATTTATTGAAGGCATAGGGAAAAAAGACTTGCAATTAGTCTGCCAAACAACTGACTGACATTAGTGAAGACACAGATACAACCAGTCAATAATTAATATTGAAGTATTCAACAACAGTAGCCTAATTTCTCTCATTAGTAAACAGATTGGAAATGACTATTATGATTTAGTAAGCATGAATACTAATATAGTCTCTTATTTTGGATTCACCTATTTTTCTTGCAGAATTATTTTGCACCTAGACATGGCACCAAATATTAAATCTAACTGAGCTTAGAACTAGAACTTGGAATTTTATATTCAATATGTTTAACATGAATTAAAATAAAGAAGTGAAGCATTTTTATTTATTTATTTAGTTATTTTCTTTACATTATTGCATTTTTAAAAACAATATTAGTAGATAATAATTATGTCCATGATTAATTAAACTGAGAAATATTTTTTACATTTTTGTGTTTATCTTAAAGTATATTAGATAAAAATAAATGGAGCTTCTGGAGGACATTAAATGCACTCTAAATTCTTAAATCTTACTTTACGCTCTTTTTAATTTATATTTTTGTCATATACAAAAATAATGTTTTAAAGTACAAAGTATTAATTTATATCATACATTAAAATATATTATGATATATTTTATATATAAAATAAATATGATAAATTTATATTATTATAAAATAAATATTTTAAAGTTACTCTTTGACTACCATGTTTTTATTTTCCTCACCTTTTTCAAAAACAACTCAATACAGGTTATTTCTGTCCACAAGTTCTCTTCTTCACTCAAACATTTCAGCTAAGTAAATGTTTATCCTCCTGAACACTGGTCAGTAGTTGTAACTCTATGCTTAGTTCCTTTATCTTTGGAGCAATACTACTCATTTATTGGAGCCTGCTGCCCACCCATTTCTAAGTCATCTCTTTCACTGAATTTCCCTTTTATATTTTCTTTTCTGTCTCCTCAGTTTTTCTCAATCCACTGATAGCTCCTCAGATGTTTATCTGGTAGTGCACTCATTCACCTTCCACAAGGTAATCTTGGTTAATCTTTTCATTCATATTCCTTTCTCCTACACCAACTCTCTACAACAGTTAAAACAGCTTCTCCACCTTCCCCAGGACATACCACACATACATGGTCTCACTTTGCAATTTGCTTTGACTACTAGATGCTTAAAAAAGCTCTTTGGGGCTTCTCTGCAACCTAATTCCCTTCAAGACAGTTCATATTTAACTGTGTCCCTTTTTAATAAACTGAATCTATTTTTCTTTTTGAAATCCTGTAATTTTATTCACTATGCAGATTATTTGTCTTGTGTTATATACAATGTCATATAATATTGTATTGGTGTTCCATTATATACAATGAAGTATTTTTCTATTTGATTATTTTGCTACCTTACATAAAAATAAGCTTTGTATCTATGAATTCTGAAAATCCTTGAGAGATAATCTCTGATTACTGGGCAAGAGTGCCTACCATGTTGCTGACAGAGAATAAGTGTTTCTTAATATAGCAGCGAGCCACCAGGGAAGCCCAGGAATACTGGAGTGGGTAACCTATCCCTTCTCCAGGGGATCCTCCTAACCCAGGAACCAAAGTGGGTCTCCTGCATCGCAGGCGGATTTTTACAAGCTGAGCTACCAGGGAAGCCTGATAGGAAAGATTCATCAACTACGTATAATGCATATGTTTAACTCATAAAATGAAGAGTCCTAAGTACTTCCATTATGCCTTGGAGAGATTAATAGAAATTACATGTTTATGGTGAAGTCTTAAATTCAATTGCTTGGATTAAAACTATTTCTGTTATCTCAAGATCATTTTTTCTTTTATTACTTCATTATTGTCTACTTTATTTCATTTGTGGAGTTAAAGTTCAACTGCCTGATCTAAATAAATAATAAAAGCAAGAAGCCAGACTGAAATCGATCCACATGTAAAACAGACATGTAATGTGGTTAAAATGACAAAGGAAATCAAATTATAGATTAAATCTCAGATAACTTTTGCAAAAGAATCTAATTTGTGCCATGGAAACAGAGAAATCTTGTTGATATAAGAAGTATTATGACACATGGCCTTCCAGTCTTCTCCTTCAAAAATGCTACTAAAAAGCTTTATATATTTGGTCACCCTAATCATGACCATAAATAATAGCACCCTAAGTCCAGCTTATTTTAATGTGACACTAAAATTTAAATGAATATACTAATGTTTATGTATGTTATTATACATTTCAGGCATTTCAGCAAAAGTAGTAAGTGAATATTCACACAATCACACATATATTAAGAACATTGCCATTTATCACTTAAGGATTTTAAAAAGTTATTTCTCTAGAAAAATCCTCACAGCAGAGGTATGATTTTATCTGCACAAAAGAGAGGTTTTTTTTTTTTATTAAGCATCAAATACATGGGCACATATTTGATTCAAAACATGAACACATTTTTACTTTGATAGAGATTTACATAATACCCTTCGGTAATACCCTGACAATAAGATTTTGAAAAATTGACCATGTACTGCTTCAAGTATGATAATACATAATCATTAAATAGATAAGCCACAATTCAGAAATATAAAATAAAATTTTGAAAACCCAGTGCAGTCAGCCATGTGGCTTACTGCAGAACACAGAGAGCAAAGTGAGTGAAACCACGTTAAACATGAAATTAATTCTTATTCATGAGCTTAACCCTAAGGGATTACTCTTCCAATCTTAAGTATCAATGTCCTTTCATCTTTCAAAATGTTTTCAGCACATTATAAAGTCAAATATACTTTACACTGTATCTAGAGTGTATAGTTTACATTTAAAACACAAAACAACACATTTACTCATGCATGAAGACCTTTCAATTATTTACAAGGCAACAAAAAAGAACAACAGTAAATGTGGTTTCAACTCCATCTATACAACTCTGCCTAACCTTGGATCCAGAGTTAATTATCTTTACAGCTTTGAAAGTACATTCACGAGGCCCACGGCTGTGACCCTACTGTAAGATTATCAAATGGAGGTGAGGGCATATGAACCATGACTGAAGGCCTATTTCTTCAGATGAATCCTTTTCAAAGTTTGTAACCTATATACCTCACACAGATTTTTTAAATGCCTTCAAAGAATGTAATTTCAAAGACCACATGTACACTGGGATGACCTTGAACATATTTAGTGACACTGAACTATCTTTTATAACTACGAACTTTTAGTAAACATAACCCTTGGGACATAAATATCCAAAAAGCATAGGCTGGCATTGAGTATCCAGAACTGTAATTTAAAATACTTGTACGAGAAAAATTCCTGACAATTTCTGATGACAGACATATTGTCACCAACCCAACAAACCAAGTCCCATCTCAAGTTCTCAACAAGAACTTTCCATGCTGGGTTTTGTCCTCTAAAAATAAATTCCTTGGAGAACTGCATTTTCTATGGGAATAATGCATACAGGAGTCAGAGAAAAACATAGATGACATATTCATGCCCTATAGATATGAGGTACTTCACTCACATGATGTCAATATCAGCCATGTTACCTCCATTGCTGAATTTTGACTGATAGTTCCAAAAGTCAGAAATTATATATTGACTTACATACAGGGACTAATACATCTTCATGTTGATGCTGGTGTGCATGTTGACATAGTGTGACATGATGCTAAAACTGTTAAGTGTTCATTCCTGGATGGATAAGAACACTTTTGAAACACAGGAAAGCAAAACCAAGTGCTTTGTTTATAATTATAAATATCTATTTTTTATATTCTTAACTACAGATGTAAAATGGATATATACATAAAATATTCTGTATTAAAGTGAAAAACTTATGACCAGAAAAATAGAACCAATGTGACCTGGTTTCTTATATTCAAATGGCAGTATATTACTTCAAGTATTAAACATAATTAAATTGATTAAGTTCCAAACATTCACATGGTAAATACATAGTACTTAAAGTTCAACAATCCTTTTTCTAATATATCTAATTTACAACTAGATTTTCATATTAATATCAAGGTAAAGAAGAGCAAATACAGTGTTTATAAACACTGAACAAATTATTTTCTAATGATGAACACATAGAGGGAATACAGATATCACTTGGCGAACATCATAGATGCATCTAAGCTGTTCTGAATAATAACACTAAACTAGGTCTACAGAACAGTCGGAACAAATTTCTCCTTCTTTTCTAGTATCTAGGGCTGTTCAAAGCTACTTTAAAGCTGTCATCAGAAACCTCAATATTGTTTTTATTCTCTGGAACCAAAATCATAAAAGAAAGCCATCATTTTTCTTGATACTTAAAAGAAAGGGCTAAGTACACCTATGATACTTATATAAGCAAATGGAAAACTAAGAACTAAATGATTTAAAAGGGCAGTTTTGACCTTCAAAGAAGGATACTGACATTTATTTCATTTTGCTGACATAATGAGAATATTTTATGTCAGAATATGAAGATCAGCCAATAGATGGAGAAGTGCCCCTATCTCAGGCAGAGTCCGGGTGGGACAGGGTGGCGATCATTGGTACTTACTCAAGCAGAATATTGGACGCAGCCTGCAACCCTGGCAGCAGTTGCTTCTGCCCCAATATAGGCAAAAAGTCCATGTAGGCCCTGCCTGTCCTGCAGTGTGGATCCACAAGATGGCAGGGGCAGCAATAGCTGGGGTCGGTGACCCACTGTAAGTGACAAAGGGAGCCTGCACACAAACAGCCGTGAATGTCTAAACAGGCAGTGCGCTGGAGACAGCCTGGACAAGTCTCTGTGGCTAACACGAGCCAAGAGCCCACACACGCCCCCTTCTGCTTTAGCATTCCCCTGACTCCAGGGCAAGGGTCCCAGTGTGGGGAGAGAAGAAAACACACACATCAAGAGAACAGAGCCAGCCTAGCTCAACCCCTGGGGCTTCTGCTGCAACCGCTTGGAAACAGATTCCACACCCGACAGGGTGGTGAGGCCACTGAGCAGAGGGAAAGTCCCACCTCAAACCTGGCTCCCTCCAGCTCCAGTCACACTCCGTACCAATGCGGTAACTGCCAGTATACCCAGAGGAAATATGTACTTTGCATCCACGTCAAATCCAGCTTTTCCACCAAATGCACTGGGTACACACAATTTGTATAATGATGCTCCCACATAAGAGCATCCCTTTGAGATCTCAGTGGGTAAGCGTTTAACCTAAATTCAGAGAGGGAGAGAAAGTTAAGCAAAATGAAGAGGCAAAGAAGTGCTCTCAAAGAGCAAAAAAAAGTCTCTAAAAATCCCCAGAAATAATTTATCAGATAAAGGATTCAAAGCTTTGGTGATAAAAATGTTAACTAAATAGGGAAATGAATAAATTAGCACAGTGAAAATTTTAACAAGGAACTAGGAAACATAAAAAAAGACCCAATCAGAAATGAAGTTTCAAATAAAAAAAAAAACATTAGAAGGAAATAAAAAATACATTAGAGGGACTAACAGGCTGATACAGGAGAATATATAAGTTATTTGGAAAATTAAACAATTTAATTTTCATAAAAAAAGCATAAAAGCAAAAAGAAAAACAAATTTTAAAAAATTAATGTAGTTTAAGAGATCTCTGAGAGGCTTCCCTGGTGGCCCAGTGGTAAAGAATCTGCCTGCCAATGCAGGAGATACGGGTTTGATCTCTGATCCAGGAAGATCCCCCATGTCGCAGAGCAACCAAGCCCATGTGCCAGGACTATGGAGCCTGAGCTCTAGAGCCTGGGAACCACAGCTGCTGAGCCCACAAGAGAAGCCATCACAATGAGAAGCCGAGGCACCACGAGCGCGTAGCCTCTACCCACTACAGCTAGAGAAAAGCCTGCGCAGCAACAAAGACCCAGCATAGGCAAAATAAAAAATTAATTTTTAAAAAGATATTTGAGGTAACTTGGGCACACCAGCATTCACCCTGTAAGTGTCTCAGAGGGAGAAGAGAGGAAGGATATTGAAAATGTATTTGAGGAAACTCTGATTGAAGACTTTCCAAGCCTGAAGAAGGAAAGAGACACAGTACTCAGGTATGGAAAACACAGAGGGACTCAAACAAGATGAATCCAAAAAGACCCAAACCAAAACATATCATAGTCAAAATGGTAAAATTCAAAAATATATTGAGAATTCTAAAGGCAGCAAGAGTCAAACAAAGAGTCTTATACAAGGGAATCCCCATAAGTCTATCAGCTGATTTCTCTGCCTAAACTTTGAAGGTCAGAAGGGATTTGCATGATATACGCAAAGTGCTGAAAGGGAAAAAAAATTGCAACCTAGGATACTCTACCAAGAATAATTTATAATGGATAGAGAGATGAAGAACTTCTCAGACAAGCAAAACTAAAAGACTTCATCAATACTAAATATACCCTAAAATAAGTGTTGAAGGGTCTTCTCTAAATGGAAAAATAGAATCTACAGGAAAGAGAAAATTCCACTAGGAAAGATATGCAAATATGTAGTAAGGATGGATGATTACTTAAATGAGTCAGTATATAGATTAAAGGACAAAATATTGTAAAAAACCACTATAGCTACCATAATAAACTGCTAAGGGATAAGCACAAAGACACAAAACATGACATCAAAAATACAAAGATCCTCTCCTGGGGAGAAGATTTACAGATGTAGACCTTTTAGAATGTGTCCTAACTTAAAAGACTACCATTTAGAGCAAATAGATAAAATTACGGGTCAACATATGAACCCTGTGGTAACCATAAACTGAAAACCTACAATAGATATGCAAAAACCAAAAAGAAAATAATTTAAACATACTACTAAAGTATCAAACCATAGGGGAAAAAAAAGAATTAGAAATAAATGTAGAAGTATAGAATAATTGGAAAACAAGTTAATAAAATGACTTGCAAGTACGTTGCTGTTGTTGTTTAGTTGCTAAGTTGCATTTGATTCTTTTGTAGCTGGTCAGGCTTCTCTGTCCATGGAATTCTCCAGACAAGAATACTGGAGTGGGTTGCCATTTCTTTCTCCAGGGGATCGTCCTGACCCAGAATAGAATCCGCACCTCCTACACTGGCAGGTGTGTGTGTGTGTTTTTACCACTGAGTCACCCAGGAAGCCCATATAAGTACATGCTGCTGCTGCTGCTAAGTCACTTCAGTCGTGTCTGACTCTGTGCAACCCCATAGACGGCAGCCCACCAGGCTCCCCCGTCCCTGGGATTCTCCAGGCAAGAACACTGGAGTGGGTTGCCATTTCCTTCTCCAATGCATGAAAGTGAAAAGTGAAAGTGAAGTCGCTCAGTCGTGTCCAACTCTTCATGACCCCATGGACTGCAGCCTACCAGGCTCCTCTGTCCATGGGATTTTCCAGACAAGAGTACTGGAGTAGGGTGCCATTGCCTTCTTCAATATAAGTACATAGCTATCAATAATTATTTAAATGTCAGTGGATTAAATGCCCTGATCAAAAGACATAGGGTGACTGAATGAGAAAAAAACAAAACAAAAAAACCCTCTTCAATGTACTGCCTACAAGAGACTCATTTCAGGACTAAAGACACACACAGACAAAGTGGCAGGATGGAAAAAGATATTTCATGCAAACCGTAACAACAAAAAACCAGGGGTAGCCATACTCATATCAGACAAAACAGACTTCAAAATAAAGACTATAATAAAGGGCAAAGAAGGTTATTGCACAGTGATTAAGGGATATAGGAAGAGGGTACTGCACCCATTAATATATACTCACCCAATACAGGGAGCACCTAAATGTATATAGCAAATGGAACAACATACGGAAAGACCAATGAGTCAATGATGAAACCAAAGACGCAATCAGAAAATGCAAATAAAACTTTCGAAAACTAATGGCATGCAGTAAGAGCAGTTCTAAGAGGAAAGTTTACAGTGATAAAGGCCTTCCTCATGAAACAAGAAAAGTCTCAAACAACCTAACATACCAGGTAAAAGAATTATGAAAAGAAATACAAAACCCAAAGTCAGCAGAAAGAAAGATATAATAAAGATCAGAGAGGAAATAAAACACAGACCATGGAAACAAGAGAAAAGATCAATGAAATTAAGAGCTAGTTTTTTTTTTAAAGATAGAAACAAAATTGATAAAACTTTAGCCAGGCTCACCCAAAGAGAGAGCCCAAATAAACAAAATAAGATATGAAAGAGGAGAAATAACAACTGAAAACCTCAAAGATATTAAAAAATCATAAGGAAATGCTATAAATGGTTGTATGCCGACAAACTGTACAACTAAGAAAAAATGGATAAATTTCTAAAAACATACAACCTGACAAAACTGAAAGAAGAAATCGACAATTTGAACAGACTGATCATTAATAGTGAAATTAAATTTGTTGTTTAAAAAATCTCAGAAAACAAAAGTCTAGGACCACATAACGTCACAGGATAATTCTGTGAAACATATAAAAAGAAGAGTTATTCTTCCCAAACTACTCAAAAAATTGAAGAATATGGAACATTTCCCCAAGTCATTCTACAAGGCCATCATCACCTTGGTATTGAAACTAGACAAAGACACAACTCAGAAAGTAAAGAACAGGGCAATATCTTTGGTGAATATACACGCAGAAGTCCTCAACAAAGATCAGTAAATTAAATCCAGCAACATATAAAAAGGAATAACTACATGATCAAGTGAGATTTATATCAAGGTTATAATAATAGTTCAATATTTGCAAATTAATCCATGTGATACATCACATTAACAAAAGGGTAAAGATCACATGATCATTTCAAGAGATACAGAAAAGCATGTGAGAATTCAAAATGCATCCATGATAAAAACTTTCACATAGTGGAAGGTAAATATAGAAGGTAAATATCTTAACATAATAAGGGACATTTATGACAAATCCACACGGGCTTCCCTTGTGGCTCAGATGGTGAAAAATCCAGCTGCAATGTGGGAGACCTGGGTTCGATCCCAGGGTTGGGAAGATCCCCTGGAGAAGGGCATGGGAACCCACTCCAGTATTCTTGCCTGGAGAATCCCCATGGACAGAGGAGTCTGGCAGGCTACAGTCCATGGGGTCGCAAGGAGTCTGACATGACTGATCGACTAAACACACACATAAGGATGACAAATCCACAACCAACATCACACTCAACAGTGAAAATATAAAAAGTTTTCTTCTAGATTTCAGGAACAAGACATGACTGCCCATTCTTGCCACTTCTATTTAACACAGTATTGGAAGACCTAGTAGCAGCAATTAGACCAACAGAAAAAAAAAAAAAGACAAGAAAGAAAGAGAAAAAGCATCCAATTTGAAAGAGAAGAAGTAAAACTGTCACTATTTGATATTATTTGGCTATGGAGAAGGTAACATATGGAAAATCCTATGAATAAGCACATACTTTTGAGCCGTAAGGAGATTATTTTATTTCAAGAAGTATGACATAAATGTGGATAGTTTTAATGAGGCAACTAATGGAAGAGCATGAAATATAAAAGAATTAAAATTTAATATGGTGATAAACTGAAGGACAGAAGCTTTTGAGTACTAGAATGACATAGTTATAAAAATGAAAAAAGTTGCTGGAGGAGGGTAAAGATCAAAATAAAACCATCTTAACAGTATTTCATTCTTGCAAGGATAAAAAGTCAGGTAGACAGAGGAAATCAAAAAATATATAATTAAATCACATTCTTGATTACCAGACAGTAAACACTACAAATTACCAGCAAACACTACATTCCAAGTCACCAGCATCTCCTGCCTGGATGACTTTAATATATTGTCAACTGGTCTTTACACTGGTCTTCTTCTTCATATCTTAGCCTGCTTTCCCCAGAAAGTAGAGGAAGGGGAAGAATTTATGTTTTTCTTGTGTTAGGAGGCGCACTACCAAAGGATACAGAGTAATGGAAATGGTACGTGACATAGAGAATTGAGCCAATAGCAGAGGGCACTACAATGCTGCCCATGGACTGGCACCAAGAATAATGGATTGCTCACTCTTTCAAGACAAATATTTAGGAGACCACAAGAGCTACTCTAACTCAAGACAATTCTGAGGAAGAGAGAAAAAAATCTGTCCACATTCTCTCTTCCAGAGTTAATTCCCCTATAATTCCAGATTGTACTTGCATGGACACTAACTAGTAAGATCTCATGCATCTCACAACTCAATGAGGCCCTAAAATGGAAGGTGAGAGGCACAAGAAAAGGTAATCTCCGGTCATGTTCCCATTAATTTGGAAACCATGGTAGGTGGGTGAAATGAGGATCAATGAATGAGCTCAGAGACAGGTGTGCAGCTGACAATACCTGATGATGTGCGTTTGAGGAATGTGATATACTTCTCTACAGTCTTTTCTTCACAGAGCACACAAGATGATCATTTTAGAAGCTAAATTAAGATTGTGTCCACCTCCAGTAACTTCCCAGGGCATTCTGAAGACAATTCAGACCCTTTACCATGACCCTCAACCTCCCTCCAGCCCCATCCATTCTCTGCACACTCTGTACCAGCTATGCTGGTCTTGTTGCTAGTCAAATATGCCAAATATCTTGTCCAACTCAATGGCTGAACACTATATGACTGCAGCAGGTCCTAGTTGCAGCATGCCCCCTGCATTAGGAGCACAGAGTTTTAGCCCATGGACCACCAGGGAAGTCTGTGGCTGAACACTCAAGAAAGGTGTTTTCTCTCCTGGAAAAACTCTTCTTTAAGATAGCTACATGGCACTCTCCCTCAGGTCATTTGATGCTTTCCCAAGAGGCATCCTATGAAAGATGTCTTCTCTATCTCAATGTACCTACATTCTCCCACAACATTTTATTTTCAATTACCTATTTTTAGTGTATGTTAAGTATGTGTCAGTACCTAAAAGTATACTGTATATTTATTTACTACTCTAGAGTCTGCTTTTCCACTAAAATACACATTTCCTGAGGTCATGAAGTTTGTTATCTTTTTCCCTACAATTTTACCAGTACCCAGAACACAGCAAGCACCCAAATAATTGTGAATGAATGAATGGAATAATAAATGACTTTAGTTTTACCATAATACTGTTTCTGTAAAAAAAGAAAAAAATACCACTTTAAATGGTGACCATATACATTATCAGGCTTCCCTGGTGGCTCAGACAGCAAAGAATCTGCCTGCAACGCAGGAGATCCAGGTTCGATCCCTGGGTTGGAAGATCCTCTTTAGAAAGGAATGGCAACCCACTCCAGTATTCTTGCCTGGAGAATTCCATGGACAGAGGAGACTGGTGGGCTACATTCCATGGGGTCACATAGAATCAGACAAGACTGAGCATGCATGTGTGCATATACATTATTATTCAAATTAGGATACAGAAAACAATATTAACATTTGCTAAGTACCTATTATTTAAATGATTGTATAATCCATTGTCCAAACAGAGAGCGCAAGGAATGCTAATAATTACACCAGAATAGCAGGCGTAGTTGCCCTTGTGTCCCAGGAAATCTGCTAGGAGTTTAAATGTATTATGGCTTTTCCTTCTGATGTATAGAATGACTGGCTGTCTATAAGATCACCCTGCTTTGTGCTCTTGACATAGGAAAGATCTTTTTTTTTAATTGAAGTATGTGTTCAGATGCTCAGTCATGTCTAACTCTTTGCAACCCCATAGACTGTAGCCCAGCAGGTTCTTCTGTCTGGGGATTCTGCCACCAAGAATACTAGAGTGGCTTGTGATTTCCTACTTCAGGAGAAGCTTCCTGACCCAGGGATCAAACCTATGGCTCTGATATCTGCTGCACTGGCAGGCAGATTCTTTACCATTAGTGCCTCTTGGGAAGACCCAATATTGATGCATAGTTGATTTATATTCATTTCAGGTATATAACATAGAGATTCAATATTTTTTCCCCATTTTCTTTTTTTTTCCTTTTTTAAAAAAAATTATTTATTTTTTTCTTTACATTATCGTGTTGGTTTTGCCATACATTGACATGAATCCGCCATGTGCATACATGTGTTCCCCTTCCAGAAACCCCCTCCCACCTCCCTCCCAATTCCATCCCTCTGGGTCATCCAGGTGCACCAGCCCTGAGCATAGGGAAGATTATTTCAATTTATCTCTAGCAGAAAAGTTAGTCCCTGCTTAATAGATACAAAGGGAACACAGACGTCTCTTCATCTAAAGCATTCATGTGATACCAACTTCTGAGTGAATGTTTATTCTTTATCCTGTGCCCATCTTCTGTATCTAAAATATTAAAACACTTAATAATAAATTTTGCAGGGATGTATATGCTATACATTCTGTATATATGTGTTTGTGTGTGTGTATGTGTGTGTGTGTGTGTATATATGTGTGTGTGTGTATATATATATATATATAATGAACACTGGAAATAAACTCATAAGCAATTGTTCAATCAAGTTGTCTAATATTATATTATTTTTGTCTATGGCCACACTACCCTGAATGTGCTTGATCTCATCTAATGCTGTATTATTATCTTTATAATAGATAAAATACTGGTTAGATAAATGAAAACTTGAGTATTCACTGGTTAAAGTAAATCTAAGATAATAAATATTTTCAAATTGTAAAGCTAACACCTCTAGGAAGGCAAAAGGAAAATGAAAGGCAAAGGTACACTGTGTCTATATAAATCAATTTTTAATAACTATGTTGATGACAGAAACAAAGCATATAGTTAAAGAAAGTTTTCATATTACTTCTAAACTATATATAAGTTCACTATTTCAAAAGCTCACATGTATACACTTTTTTATATGGTACTCATCCCAAAATCCTTATGCTCGATAATGCTGCCATGCTAATTTTTACTTTACAGATGTGAGTGCTAAGTCTCATGGATAAGTAATGTGTCCAAAGTCACACAAGGCTTAAACTGAGGCTTAAACTCAGGCTTCTTAAATTCAAACTCCTTCTATTCCTTCAAGGAAGTCTTTAACTTTTAACTTTGGGAGTACTGAAAACTTCTAAAATCAAAATTAAACCTCACTGCTTCTTGCTTGTCATCTGGTTATGGTTTTCAGTAGAAGCTGTCAAACTCAGAGGCAGTCCCAGAATGACTTAACCTAAGAAAACTTGAAAAATATATTTTTAAAGTAAATAATCAGATTCAGTAGTTTCTGTAACAATTAGGCTGAGGGAGGGGAAGCAACTAAATCCAGTTGCCGTTTTAAGTTGTCATTTAAAAACTTGATTCCTCTTTCAGGTGATTAGTAAAAAGCAGATACTTTGCTCATTGCTTCAATTTTATTTTCATTAAAAAGAAATTGAATAGTCATTTTTTTGTTTCAAGAATATACCTACTCTAATAATATAAAATTCTTAGTTCAAATCACTGTGATAGTGCCTTCATGTTTTGATACAGCACGTTCTAAGAATTTCTACCTTGCCTAGTAGATGAAGTGCTCAGATGCACAACCCAGAGAATTCCACATCCCATCCACTTCTAACAGATTCTCATAGAAAATTCACGTCCTCATTGTGGTTTTGATTTGCATTTCTCTGCAAATAGTCCTGCCATATGACCCAGCAATCCCACTGCTGGGCATATACACCGAGGAAACCAGAATTGAAAGAGCCACGTGTACCCCAATGTTCATCGCTGCATTGTTTACAATAGCCAGGACATGGAATCAACCTAGATGCCCATCAACTGACGAATGGATAAGAAAGCTGTGGTACATATACACAATGGAATATTACTCAGCATTAAAAAAAAAATTCATTTGAATCAGTTCTACTCAGGTGGACGAAACTGGAGCCCATTATCCAGAGTGAAGTAAGCCAGAAGGAAAAACAACAATACAGTATATTAACGCATATATATGGAATTTAGAAAGACGGTAACGAGAATCCATCATGCGAGACAGCAAAAGGAACGCAGATGTATAGAATAGACTCGTGGACTCTGTGGATGAGGGTAAGGGTGGGATGATATGGGAGAATGGCATTGAAACATGTTAATTATCATATGTCTAATCAATCGCCAGCCCAGGAGTGATGCTCGGGTCTGGTGCATCGAGATTTCCCGGGGGGAGGGAGGAGGGAGGGAGGAGGGAGGGGGGTTCTGGAGGGGGAGCATATGTAAACCCATGGTGATATCATGGCATTGTATGGCAAAAACAATAAAAGGGAAAAAATAAAAATAAATAAATAAATAAATAAATAAATAAAAGCTTTAAAACCTTAAAAAAAAAAAAAAAAGACAATGCCAAAAAAAAAAGAAAAAATTCACGTCCTTTCCGCTGAGAAGGAAAACCTTTGTGGGAGTCACTGGCACTTGAGGTGACTGCCAGATGACTTGCATGTAGCTACTAATAAGGATCCCCGCTGTTGCTGCACTTCATGATTCATCACCTTCACATCTAAGCGGGAGGAGGTCAGGTCAGACAGAGGAAGCTATTCATTCAAAGGTGGCATTTCTCCTTCCACAGCCAGCACTTTAAAACACAGTAATTCATACCTAATTAATGGCTGTCTTTTGTGTCATTATGGTTTTGTTCATTGAGGTTCACAACACCATCTGCTACTTTCTGATACAAGTCTTCAAAAATATTACCATTAAGGTTAGAAGTCTGCCTGCAATCAAGAGTCCTGACTCCTTTCCCTTACTGAAGACTTCAGCTACATCAAGCTGGCCTTATCGTATATTCAAAGAGTAAAGATAAAGAAAATTGATGATTTAAACTACCGTGCTACATATTACTGTCTTTCCAAACTCTAATTTGCAGTCAGTGACATTTGCTTACCTAGCCTCTTTCATTAACATTTATGAAAGCATACAAATATTTTACAGCCCTAATAGATAAGATACATAACAATGCTGTATTGACTTTGGTTATCTTTACAAATCAGCTCAGTAATAAATCGTGAAGGTGTTTAGAATGTAACACTGAACCTACTTTTATGGTATTGTATTTCCTTATCTCTTAGACCTAAAATTTATAGCAACTGGAAGTAAATTTATCATCCACTGGGGATACTCATCTAAGTCTGAGAGATCAAATTTATATTCTGCATGTTCAAATGTCTCATCAGTTTGGTGATGAGTTCAATGGAGAGCAGTATTTCTGTGAGAATATTAAGTAATTAAGAATAAACACTGCACCCTCTTTTGTAATCTAATCCTATCCATTCCAGTTTCAGATATTACTTTCAGTTACTGCGTTTTAATTCCTCTCAGTATGTAATGTATTTTCTCAGTGATATAGTTCCTCTTGAAAACTGGTTTTCCACACCAGAGAAAGACTATAACACGGTCACATGAAGATTAAGTACAAAGTAGTGTGAAAACTCACTAATTTTTACTATCGTCTATAAAACACTCAGAGCCGAATTAATAGAGGTCTGTCTGCCCAATCCCACGGTATGGTCAGCGCCCAATAATTCTATAGTGCACTTAGACATCTTTCCAAAAATCACTTCTTGCCTGTTTTAGTTGATATTCAAACGGTCTATAAAGGACTACAAAGGTCTTGATTTTTAAAAATTCAAGTTTTAGGTAAAATTAATGAATAGTTGAATATCCAATCATTAAATAAACTTCTGGAGAAGGAAATGACAACCCACTCCAGTATTCTTGCCTTGGAAATCCCATGGACAAAGGAGCCTGGCAGGCTATGGAGAATTCCATCGACTGTACAGTCCATGGGTCACAAAGAGCCGGACACAACTGTGTGACTTTCACTGTGTTAACTTTTGCTGGCTCCTACCACTTGTTCTCAGCACTACCGCTCAGAATGTTGTCAGACACTTAACACAGACAAAGCTGACATGGTCTGACACTACATAGGGTTTTAAAGGGTCTTGCACCTTCCTTCTAGTGATCCCCTCATTGTCTGGGAACACAAAACAAATCTACAGCTTCCACAGAAATTTAACATCTCATGACTTCTCATCTGGTAGTTGGGTTCTGCAGATAAGTCTTTAATACAATCACTGTCCTATTATTAATGATCTCTAAGGTTAAAAAAAAAAGTTCTTAGAAGGAGATATCTTTTTTGACTTTGATATAACTCACTACTTGAATTAAAATTAAGCCCTATGTTCATACTTACTAATGTACCAACACATGAGGCGATAAACTTGTAGGGCAAGCCTTTTCCTGACATCAAAAGACTGACTAATGAATGCACATTTATTTTCAATTAAAATATGCAGATTAATAGTGTTCATATAAGTTTTCATACCGTGTTTAACCATTAGCTGGAAACTGTATTCACTTGCTAGTATTTTCAATTTTGGCATTTGTCTTTATATTTTGTGTATGAACATTTATCTTGGTATACCTACAAAATTACAGAAAAGCCACAGATAGTATAAAGAATTTAAATATAGCCTTTACAACCTTCCCTAATGTTAACATCTTATACTCAAAGAAATGGAAGAAAGCACATTTGTCAAAACTAAGAAACAGACTTTGGTGAATTACTTCCACCTGAATCCAAGACTTGGTGTGTATTTCATCAGTATTTTTCCTCTAATATCTTTTACTGTTTAAAGATCTAATTGAAGATGCTTTCCTTGCAATTCTCTATACTATGACATTTTTCAGATTTTCATATTTTTTTAATAACCTTGACAGTTTTGAGGAGGACTAATCACCTATTTTGTAAAATGTTCCTTCATTGGGGTTTGTCTGATGTTTTTCTCATGATAAGCTTGTAGTTATTGGTTTTATGAACAAATACCTCAGAGATGGAGTCTTTCTCATCCTAATATGGAAGGTATACATTGTTTCAATTTGACATCATTAGGCTTATTAATCTTGATCTTCATTAGGGATGTTAACCTTAATCATTTGGCTAAGGTAGTGTTTACCCGGATTTTCCACCATAAAGTGACTATCTTTCCTTATCCATACGAAATTACTGAATGGCTACCAACACACTTATAACATAATCTAAACTAGTTTTATCAACTTAGCTTCCTGGGTTCACTCCTTGATTCTTTCATCCCATAAGTTTTAAGTCTAACATATGTCAAGTCCTGTTCTAAGTGCTGGAGATCCATATAAAGAAGACAGCCTCTAACTGTAAGAAAATGATTACCTAATACGTTTAGATAGGCCAAGTAAATGAACAATAATTCTACAATGAATATGTGCTGCTGTAATGATGGAAAGGAGGATCTTGTGCAGCACCAAGATATGAGAGTTTAGTTTCCCTGGCAGGCCGTGGAAAGTATTGTAGACAAATTAACATACTCTTGAGTCTTAAGGATGGTATTAACCAACAGAACAATGGAAAACTAGAGGTTAGTGGCAGAGAGAAAAGTGTGTAGGAAGGCACAATGATATTCACACAACAGGCCCACCTTCCGGGAAATACAATTTTTGCATGTCAGAATACACACGGAGGTTGCAGACAAGAGGGTTGAGGCCACTTGCCAAACCATGAATAAATCTATATCATGTGAAAGAACTTGTGCTTTAACTCAAAAGCTAAGGAACTCTAAATAGTGGAGTTGTATACAATATGATTACTAATTTTAAGGGCAGTCTGGCACAGTGTCAAGACAGAAAGGTCTGGTAGAACAGGATTGAAGTACACAGGGTCTGATTATAGAAGTGGAAATGGAGGGAAGTGAGTCATTTGCTAATCGTTTAGAAGACAAAACTGGTAAGACTTGGTGAACTGACTACATTTCAGGAGTGAAGAACAATATTCTTTCTGGGTAAAGCTTCAATAGGAGGAGAATGAGATCAAGGTTGTTTCAGATAATGGAGCTTTCAGATAATAAATAGGATTTAGCAGGTTATTAGAAATGAAGCTGTTTCCTAACTTGTGAAAGGTCATGTTCTCTTGAAAACACTTCTAGGACAAAATGTCAGAAGTTTTTTAAAGTATTTGCCATATAAATTGTTAACATGCAAATAGTTGAACAGAAAAGCAAACACATATTCTTGATACTTCTGTAATTTATTCTTTAATTCTCTACCCCTCCAGAACAAAGCCAAAAGAAATCATCTAAAGGCAGGCAAATGATATACTGGATTATTAAAGTATAAATTTCCAAACTATGTACACCCTTAAGAGTTAAGCATTAACACATAATTTGCTGAGACCAGTGAAAAATAAAACTTCAGGGCTCTTTTTCAAAAATCAAGGATTAAGTACTAACTAATATAAGAAATGAAAGAGGTAACATGACCATATATCCCACAAAAATTAAAAAGACAATGGGGAGTACTATGAACAACCCTGTGTCCACATATTTTATAACTTAGATGAAATCAACCAGTTCTTTGAAAAACACAATCTTTGGAAACACACACAAGAAGAAACAAACAGTGTTGACTAGGCCTATATCTACAAAATAAAATGAATCAATAATTAATAACTTCCACAACAGAAATTACCAAGCCCATGTGAGTCATGAGTTCACTGGTGAATGCTATCAAACATTTAAGGAAGACGTTATGTCAATTTCCTACCGTCTCTTTCAGGAGACAGAAGCAGAGGCAGTCGTAACTCATTATAGGAAATTAACATCAATACCAATACCAGATAAAAGGCATTACAAGAAAACTACTAATCAGTACTGCTTATGAAAATAGACACAAAAATGTTCAACAAATGTTAGCAAATCAGATCTAAAAAACATTTAAAAAGATATATCACAGCCAAGCAGGATTTATCCCAAGTATTCAAGGCTGGTTCAACACTGAAAAATCAATTAAAACAACCACTATAAAAAAAACTGCATGATCAAATCAATAGATTGATAAAAAGTGTCTGAAAAAATCCAATATGAATTCATAATAAAAACTCTCTGTAAACTAGGTATATGGGGAACATTCTTAATAAACACTGCAACAAACCTACAGTTAGTATCACACTTTATGGTGAGAAACTGTGTTCCCTCTGAGATCAGATACTAGGCAAGGATGTTCCCTATCACCACTTCCTTTCAGCACTGTACCAGAAGTCCTTGCTAATGCAGTAAGGAAAGAAAAGGCATACAGATCAGGAAGTAAGACTTAAAACTGTCTTTGTCTGCAAATGATACAATCATCTAAGAAGGTAATCTGAAAGAATGAGCAATAATATCCCGAAATTAATGAGCAATTATAGAAAATGCAGCATACAAGGTTGCAATATATAAAAATCAATTACTTTCCAATATAACAATAATGGAAAAGTGGAGTTTGGGAAATTAAAAATGCAACATCATTTCTCCCTTTCATGGCTTTAGTCAGTGCCACCATCACTGTTTCAGCTGTAGCTGCCCCTATCACCATGGGTCATCTGGACCCAGTTTCCAGATTAGGACAGATCGATCTTAAAACTTAGAACCCACCTTAAAAATGTTCTGAGGTTTGAGATCACACATGGGAAAAACACTCAAGAACGTTCTCTTTGAAAACACTGATATGCTTATAAACTTCCAGCAAAACTGATGAGAGAGAAGGACGACAGGGAGAGAGAACATAAATTATCAATATCAAGAATACAGAAAGGGCATTAGTACAGATTTGAAGAGAATTAGATCTTAACTTTACAGACTTGTTTCATGAATGTCACTCAATAGATACAGAACAATATAAACAACTATAACAACAACAGCAACAAGCAGGTCGAGGATTATAATTTTCAGAGGTGTCACATTATGTTAAAATTCCACTTTTTAACAAAAATAATTGTAAGGCATAAAAGAAATTTTAAACTTTGACCCATTTATAGACAAAACAAGTCAGCAGAAGCTACCTCAAGCCCTAAAATTGGACTTAGTAGACAAAGATTTCAATTAAATATTATAGATCTGTTCAAAGAAATGAAAAAAAAAACACATGTCTAAAGAACTAAAGTATGAGAATAATGTCACACAAAACACAGAACAGCAATAAAGAGACTGAAATAATAAATTGTAGGAAAGAGCTTGGAGTAGGAGCGTCACATAAGGAAGTGTTACAGTGGCACAAAGCTCATGGGTTTAGTGGCCTGCACCACGATGGAGAGAAAACACATCGAAGCCACATGATGAGGCTACACACAGCATTTAGTTAACAACTGACAGAATGAAGGGAATGAAACAAGAAATGAAGCTTTTACCTTACGGAATATTACTGTTGGAGAAGTTACATATCTACTACTGAGCCACTGCCAGTAAAGGACATTTCTTCTGATTATATCAAGACCGTCTCCTTGGAAAGGGTTTTCTTTTACCTGCTTTTATTTCTGCTATTATGCTCTAAGTCATTCAATTAAAACTGCCTAGAAGGTAAGGAAATCCTTGTCATTCTTCAAAATCTGTCTCAGCGCCATCTGCTACAAACCTTTCCTACTGTTTCAGCTGTAATGATCAAATCTTCTCTTGTTTCCTAGGGTATAATTGATCCTACCAGATATTGTATTTCTACATCTGGGAATGATTTTGCCTATGAAAGGCCACTGGCAACGTGTGGACACATCCTACAATGTCTGCAGCATAGAAGATAGCCCTACTGACAGCTTGCGGGTAGAGGGGCCAAAGATGCTGCTGAACTTCACACAGTGAATAAGACAGCTGTCAAAAAGAAGAGTTATCCAAAAATTTCATTAGTGGCAACGCTGACAAACTCTGGTTTAGGTACATGCTATAAAACAGGTGAACGCTTCACAGAAATCTTCAATAAAGCATTTCTCCAAATAGCAAGTGTCCACATTGAATTATTGTAATTCCAACGAAAAGAATGAATATGAAAACAATAAGGTCATATGAAAAATCTTAAACCCAAGAACACCATCATGTAGGGATGACAGTTTATTATGTTCTCCATGAAGCAGATGCCAAGATGGGATAGGACATGTAAGATATTTATGGAGAAAATGCTAATTAAGACTAAAAGTGGCAGGGCTTCTCTGGTGGTCCGGTGGTTAAGAATCTACCTTGCAATGCAGGTTCTGGGTTCTACTTGCAATGCAGGTAGGGTCTGGGAAGATCCTACATGCTGCAGGGTAACTGAGCTCACAGGTCACAACAAATGAGATTGAGCTTTGGAATCTGTGAGCCACCACTACTGAGCCCACGCACCACAATTCCTGGAGCCCGGGCTTTGCAACGGGAGAAGCCACTGCAATGAGACATCCTCACATCAGCGCCAGAGAGGAGACCCCACTCACTGCAACTAGAGAAAGGCGGTACAGCAACGAAGACTGTGCACAGCCAAAAATAAAGGAATATTTTTTAAAATGACTGAAAGGGAAGGGGCAGAAGTAATGCAGAGCCCTTCAGTCCCTGATGTGGTGTCTTACCTATGACAGAGATGGGGAAGAAAGGACGGGGTGGACAGAGCCTCAGATGGCGGTACAATTCTGGGAAGACTCAGGCTGACGGGAAGTGTTTGGACCAAAAATACAAATGAGAAGATCACTTGGTGAGCAGACGTCTTAGCTCTGGTGCCCCTGCTGTGGGGCATCAATGGCTGGGAACAGCCCAGGGGAAGCACTGTCCTGGCATCAGCACCACCACCACCCACTACGAACGGAGCCAAAGGTGTGACTATCGGAGACTGTCAGGGAAGTATGCTTCCAGCTCTAGGTTTTCTCAGATAACTGAGCTCATGACCACCACCAAAGTTCTTTGGAACAATTCAATATGAAATCGTTTTTTGACTTGTCTACTAGCTTAAATAACACAGTTAAGGGAATATTATCTATAGGCCAGATAAAAAGAGGATGTTAGATTAAGGAAACCATCTGTATCATTCACTTTTGGGATTGATATTTCAATGTAATCACATATCTGAGTTAACAAACGCATGTATTCCAGGCATACGAGTTGTGCAGTTCAGTTGTCATAAAAATAAGTTAAACTTTTTAATATGTTTAAGTTTCAAAGAAATACTCCTTTAAAACACATAGGTGTTTTCAGTTAAATAACTTGAAATAAAGTAAAAAAAATGCTGTGTAATTATACATTTATAATAACCTTTACATGAATAGAAGGGATTCTCTCTTATGTCAGCTGCATAAGAATCCGTCTACAATGCAGGAGACCCCAGTTGGATTTCTGGGTTAGGAAGATGTGCTCTGGAAGGGATAGGCTACCCACTCGAGTATTCTTGAGCTTCCCTAGTGGCTGAGATGATAAAGAATCTGCCTGCAATGCTGGAGACCTGGGTTCGAAAGATCCGGTATTCTGGCCTGGAGAATTCCATGGACAGAGGAGCCTAGAAGGGTACAGTCCATGGGGTCATAAACAGGCAGAGACAACTGAGCAAATTTCACTTTCACTTTCTTTAGACAAATAAAGGTAAAAATATGCCAGAGACACATTTTTAAACCAGCCTGAAAAAAACTGACACGTTCAAAAATCTGCACATACACCTATATTTTCATATTTCAGCTAAAAAACTACTTAATGATGATTAAAAGATACTTCACTCAATTCAGTCCATTCAGTCACTCAGTCAGGTCCAACTCTTTGTGACCCCATGGACTGCAGCACACCAGGCCTCCCTGTCCATCACCAACTCCCAGAGTTTACTCAAACTCATGTCCAATGAGTCGGTAATGCCTCTGTCACCCCCTTCTCCTCCTGCCTTCAATCCTTCCCAGTATCAGGGTCTTTTCTAATGAGTCAGTTCTTCACATCAGGGGGCCAAAGTAATAGAGTTTCAGCTTCAGCACCAGTCCTTCCAATGAATATTCAGGACTGATTTCCCTTAAGATTGACTACTTGGATCTCCTTGCAGACTTTGAAGTCTTCTCCAACACCACATTTCAAAAGCACCAATTCTTTGGCGCTCAGCTTTCTTTATGGTCCAACTCTTACATCTATACATGACTACTGGAGAAACCATAGCTTTGACTAGACAGACCTTTGTCAGCAAAGAAATGTCTGCTTTTAGCATGCTGCCTAGCTTGGTCATAGCTTTTCTTCCAAGGAGCAAGCGTCTTTTAATTTCATGGCTGTAGTCACCACCTGCAGTGATTTGGGAGCCCAAAAATATAAAGTCTCTCATTGTTTCCACTGTTTCCCCATCTATTTGCCATGAAGTGATAGGACTAGATATCATGATCTTTTTGTTCTGAATGTTGAGCTTTAAACCAACAGTTTCACACTTTCCTTTTTCACTTTCATCAAGAGGCTCTTTAGTTCTCTTCTCTTTCTGCCATAAGGGTGGTGTCATCTGCATATCTGAGGTTATTGATTGATATTTCTCCTGGCAGTCTTCATCCAACCTGGGATTTCTCATGATGTACTCTGTATGTAAGTTAAATAACCAGTGTGACAATACACAGCCTTGATGTATGCCTTTCCCAATTTGGAACCAGTCTGTTGTTCCATGTCCAGTTCTAACTGTTGCTTCCTGACCTGCATACAGATTTCTCAGGAGGCAGGTCAGGTGCTCTGGTATTCCTGTCTCTTTAAGAATTTCCAGTTTATTGTGATCCACGCAGTCAAAGGCTTTGGTGCAGTTGATAAAGCAGAAGTAGATGTTTTTCTGGGACTCTTCTTTCTTTTTCTATGATCCAATGGATGTTGGCAATTTGATCTTTGGTTCTTCTGCCTTTTCTAAATGCAGCTTGAATATCTGGAAGTTCATGGTTCATGTACTGTTGAAGCCTGGCTTGGAGAATTTTGAGCATTACTTTACTAGCGTGTCAGATGAGTGCGATTGTGCGGTAGTTTGAGCATTCTTTGGCATTCCCCTACTTTGGGGTTGGAATGAACACTGACCTTTTCCAGTCCTGTTTCCACTGCTGAATTTTCCAAATTTGCTGACATATTGAGTGCAGCATTTTCATAGCATCATCTTTCAGGATTTGAAATAACTGGAATTCCATCACCTCCACTAGCTTTGTTCGCAGTGATGCTTAGGCCCACTTGACTTTGCATTCCAGGATATCTGGCTCTAGGTCAGTGATCACACCATCATGGTTATCTGGGTCATGAAGATCTTTTTTGTATAGTTCTTCTGTGTATTATTTCCACCTCTTCTTAATATCTTTTTCTTCTGTTAGGTCCATACCATTTCTGTCCTTTATTGTGCCCGTCTTTGCATGAAATATTCCCTTGGTATCTCTAATTTTCTTGAGGAGATCTCTAGTCTTTTCCATTCTATTGTTTTCCTCTGTTTCTTTACATTAATCACTGAGGAAGGCTTTCTTATCTCTCCTTGCTATTCTTTGGAATTCTGCATTCAAATGGTTATATCTTTCCTTCTCTCCTTTGCCTTTAGCTTCTCTTCTTTTCTCAGCTATTTGTAAGGCCTCCTCAGACAACCACTTTACCTTTTTGCATTTCTTTTTCTTGGGGATGATCTTGATCATTGCCTCCTGCAAAAGGTCACAAACTTCCGTCCATGTCCAGAGTTCTTCAGATACTCTATCAAATCTAATCCCTTGAATCTATTTGTCACTTCCACTGTATAATCCTAAGGGATTTGATTGAGGTCATACCTGAATGGTCTATTTCACTCAACCTATCTCAAACTAACATTATAGTTGCATATGATTTTGAAAGTCCCTATATTCTAGTTTTTTTACTTACACAGTTAAAGCACTCAGTTATTCATTCAGCCCCCTGTGACTCCTTTCTTTTTCTTCCCTGCACATTCACTATGTTATGCACATTCATATAAACATCCCACCTAAACATCCTCCTAAACATCCCACCTCCTTAAATGCACACAGAGCCACTTCTGCATTTTTTTCCTCTTGTTTCCATTCTTGTTAAGGATTTATCTTTTTCATTTATTTTGCATAAAATATTAATTTCCCACTCCAAGTATTAACTGTTTCTTCTACATTTCTCCTTCATTCTTTGCACTGTTGCCAAAATAATGAATGCATAAGCATAAGCCATCCAAGTATCCTTCAGAGAATCCTTTGTTGTACAGTACAGCCATTAGCCAGCCCAACATTCACAAATTCCAAATTGATATCTCCAACTGTAGTCTTTTCTCTGAATTTCTGAATCACATGTTTACTATCTACTTGGCATCTCCACTTTGATACATAATATACATCCCTAACTTCATATATCCTAAATAAACCCTTTATATTACCCATAAATCTATTCCCACAGTCCTCCCTCTCCTTCATAAATGAAAACTTCATTCTTTAAATTACTGACTTCTCTTTCTTCTCATTTTATCACATACAGTCCATAAGCTAATGCTATTGAATTTACCTTCAAAAAATATCAATTTTATACATTCAAAAATATGTATTAAGCCCTTAATATGTAGCAGATATCATTTTACGTGTATCAGAAACAGAGTCAAAGGTCCATGTCCTCCTGCAACTTATAGTCTGAGGAAAAGTCCATAGACAAAACAATGTAAATACAATTTTTAAAGGACTTATTGTCCTTCAAACTAGGCACGTTATTTCCTACTTGTCAACTTGTCAACAGCTTCTCCCCTAACTTGCCGACCTTCATCCCAGTCTAGGACACCCAGCTCCCAGATTTCACCACTTTAGTATTAGAGGCTGAAGCCTATGAACTGCCCATGGAAGTTTCAGAAGTTTAGACTAATTCTGATACACACTGAGTATCTAGATCTCACTCATGAATCCGGAGGGGGGAACTATGAGGGGTTGAGGAAGGGTGATGTTAGGCTATGTTGTTGAGTAATAGTCAATGATGAAATCCAAAATTATGTCTGTGGAGAAAAGAACATAAATAATATGAATATCAAGCATCAATTGAAAGATGAGGAAAGGCTTCAAACAGAATTAGGAGTAAGAAGAGTGTGGTGCAATGGAAAGGGTAAACTAATTTTGCAGTCTGTGTAAGTTTGAGTTCGAATTCGTCTTCTTATTCAGATACTATTAACTGAACCTCCTTTGTATGCCAAGAACTTGTATACAATAATAAACAAGTACAATGTCCCTAACCTCAGGAATCATAGAGGTTGGATCATAGAAGAAGCAAAGACATTTCAGAAAAACATATACTTCTGCTTCATGGACCACACTGAAGCTTTTGAGTGTGTGGATCACAACAAACTTTAGACAATTCTTAAAGTGATGGCGAATATCACACCAACTTACCTGCCTCCTGAGAAACTTATATGCAGGTCAAGAAGAACTAGACAATATCTAGAGCTAGACATGGAACAATGGACTGGATCAAAACTGAGAAAGGACTATGTCAAGGCTGTATATTGTCACCCTGCTTATTTAATTTATATGCAGAATAAATCATGTGAAATGCCTTACTGGATGAAACAAGGCAGAATCAAGATTGCTGGGAGAAATATCAATAACCTCAGATATGCAGACACCACACTAAAGGCAGAAAATAAAGAGGAACTAAAGAGCTTCTTGATGAATGTGAAAGAGGAGAGTGAAAAGCTGACTTAAAAGTTAACATTAAGAAAACAAAGATCATGGCATCCGGTCCCATCACTTTATGGCAAATCAATGGGGAAACAATGGAAACAGTGACAGACGATATTTTCTTGGGCTCCAAACTCACCGGGGATGGTGACTGCCACCATGAAATTAAAAGACACTTTCTCCTCGGAAGACAAACTATGATAAACCTACACAGCATATTTTAAAGCAGAGACATCACTTTGCCACCAAAGGTCTATATAGTCAAAGCTATGGTTTTTTCAGTAGTCATGTACGGATGTGAGAGTTGGACCATAAAGAAGGCTGAGAGCTGAAGAACAGATTCTTTCAAAGTGTTGTGCTGGAGAAGACTCCTGAGAGTCCCTTGGGTAGCAAAGAGATCAAACCAGTCAATCCTAAAAGGAAATCAGTCCTGAATATTCATTGGAAGAACGGATGCTGAAGCTCCAATACTTTGGCCACCTGAAGTGAAGAGCCAGCTCAATGGAAAAGACCCTGATGCTGGGAAGACTGACAGCAGGAGGAGAAGGGGGAGACAGAGGATGAGATGTTTGGATGGCATCACCTACTCAGTGTACATGAGCTTTTAGCAAACTCTGGGTAGTGGAGGACAGGGGAACCTGGAGTGCTGTAAAGAGCCTAGGGTCGCAAAGAGTCGGACACAACTGAGTGACTGAACAACAACAAAACTCATGAAACATACTTTTTAGTAGGGAGAGAAAGATAGTAGATAATTGAAACCAGTATCAAATAAATAATATAATAACATCTGTAGGGAAGAGGAAGAAATATAAAGCAGGCTCATTGTGTAGCAAGTGATGGGTGAAGGTACTATTTTAAGCAGGACATGCAGTATCCTTTCTGAAAGGGTACCATTAAATGACCAAAATACTTAGGCACAGGAGTTGTAAACACACTGAGATGGACATATCCTTCTTATATCAAGGAATATCAAAAGAGCAGGTGTGATTGTAGACTATAAAATAGATAAGAGAACAGCAGATGAGATCAGAGAGTTACATCAGGCAGGTAAAGTGATGCAGGGCTTAGATAATCGTGATAAAGAATATGAATTTTATTCCAAGAGAGATGGGAAGCCACTGGAAGTTCTAAAGGATAATTTAATCACACTTTTTTCTTTAAAAAGCACTCTTGTTTCTTTGTTGATAATACACTTTGGGGCAGGAGCAAGAGTGGTGTCACAGAAATGTAAACTCTCACTTCCTTCTCTTTTGCTTTAAATAAAACTTGCCGGAGTGAGTAGACTGACAGACTGAGACTAGAGGTACTTCTTTGTTACTGACCAAATAGAAGCTGACTGTTGATTCTCCAGAATATTTATATCCTTATTCTCTGATTCTCACATTAATTCAGTGAGACAACAAGATGTTAAAATCTGTATTTGCCAGAGGTATCTTTTCAGTCATCTTTGATGGTACAGTGTTTAGCTTTAATGGTTAAAGATACACTGGATGTGTGACAAAGTCTTAAACCAGCTCAAATTGAGAAGTCAAATTAAAGACCAGTACATCCTCCAGAAACCAACACAACATTGTAAAGCAGTTTTCCTCCTATTAAAAAATAAATCAAGATCTTTTTGTGAAAGACCAGTGCAGGATGTTAGGACTCCCACTAGGTCAGTACTCTAAACACTGTCAGTACTTATTAGTCAGTACTCTAAATACTGTGATAATTCATAACCACAAATCTGCCTTTAGGGTTGAGGTTGGAATTCATACTACCTCTAAGCTCTAAAACCATAGTTGACAAAGTTTTCCTGCAAATGGCCAGACAGTAAATATTTGAGAGTTTGTGAATCATATGGTTTTTGTTGGAGTCACTTAATTCTGCCATTATAGTAGTAAAAGCAGCCAAGAACAAAACACAACTGTGGCTGTAATTCCAATAAAACTTTAATCATAAAAGCCGACAGCAGCCAAGCTGAGTTTGTTCTTAAGGCTGTAGTTTGCTGATTCCTGGCCAAAGTACCTTAAGGAAAGTATCAGCTTTAAGAGACACCATGCTGGTTATGATACAGGGACTTGGCAGGAAAAAAAAAGAAACACAAATCACTTTTACAGAAAATACTTCAAACCCAAACTTCAAAGAATTTCCATCAATAATGTTCTAAGGAACACAAGTTCAACAGGAAAAGAAAGCGTTAGTTGCTCAGTTGTCCGACTCTTTGCGACCCCATGGACTGTAGCCTGCTAGTCTCCTCTGTTCATGGAATTCTCCAGGCAGGAATACTGGTGTGGGTTGCCATTCCCTTTTCCAGGGGATCTTCCTGACCCAGGGATCAAACCCAGATCTTCTGTATTGCAGACAGATTCTTTACTGTCTGAGCCATGTCAATGACTAGGAAAGGAACAACCAGGAGCAAAAGTCAACAATATCTATCACACTGCAACTAATATGTGCAAAAAGAGCAGATAATGGAATTATAATGTAAGAAAGCTTACTTACTGAAAAGAATATGCACGCAATAAAAGCATGCTGGAATAAAATGAGGCTATAAGATAACTAAGTAATAGTTTAAAAAGGAATAAAATAATTACAAATAAAAGATAAAATTCAAATTATTGATAAAAATTCAGTGAGAATGTTAAACAGCTGATTTGACACAGCTCATGAGAAAATTAATGAATTGAAATACTGGTCTGTAGAAATCATTCAGTGTAACACAGACATCAGGACAAGGAGAAAACAAATAACAAGTTCTAATATCTTCAATTAGTATTTTGAGAATTAGAGAAAGTAGTTTCAGAAGAGGAATGGCTAAATTTTTTTCATTTATCAAAAATATCAGTTCTCAGACTCAGGATTCTAGTGAATTTTTAGAAGTAGATTTTTTTCAAAACTCACATCTAGAAGCATAACACAAAACAAAGGAATATATTATATTTTCTCAAAGTGCTAAGATAAAGTATCTGGCATCTTGCGACCATCCAATGGGAAAAGCATTTTTTTTGTCATAAAAATGGTGACTTAAGGACATTTTCAGATACCCGAAATTTGAGATAGTTAACCAACTACATACTCTCACTAGTAAAACTTCTTAAGAACATACTTCATAAAGAAGTTACTTTTTAATTAAGGTGTGTACATTACTTTATAGACATAACACTACTGCACTTAAAACTACAGTATAGTATAAACATAACTTTTATATGTCCTGGGAAGCCAAAAAATTCTTGTGACTTGCTTTATTTCAATATTCACCTTACTTTGGTAATCTGGAACTGAACTTGCAATATCAAAACAGGGCATGTGTGCATAAAGAATTAGTAAGAATATCTAATATTTAGGAAATAAAAATGCAAAAATTAAATATGATAAATCAAATCACACCTTTGTAGATAAGCTGGAAAGGTGTTATTTGATTTTTTCTTCTTTTTTATTTTTTAAATTGCTAAACTATGATAACCCATTTACAGGAGACTTGGAAAATACAGAACATAGTTAATTATAGTTCCACTATGTGTGTGTGTGTATATCACAATGCCTTTAAGTAGATAAATAAAGAATTTCAGCTGGAGTTTCAATATCACACTCCCCAAAATTAACAGAATGAACAGACAGAAAAGTAGGATATAGTAGATCTGAAAAGCGCTATGAACCAATTCAACCAATTCAACATAATTAAGATTTACATAATTTTCACATAATAGTTTACAAATTCTATTCAAGTTCCCATAGACTATGAACCAGGGAACACCAGAGGTAGAACAAATCTAGGTGCAAAAATAACAAGAACATAAAACAAGGTTCAAAATGTTCATAGTCTAACGTTATTGAAATCATAACGTTATAATTTCAGAATCATTGAGTCTGTTCACTTATCACTGTGGAATTAGGTTAGAAATCAATATGTGATTTGATTTAAAACAGTCTAAGGCACTTGTATTTTGCAGAAGGAAGAGAAAGTAATTAAATTCAGGACTTTTAAATTTAAATATTTCTGATAAGATATCTATTGTAACCACTAACTAGCTAAGAAGTGTAAAAATACCAAACTAGAAGATCAAAGAAATGAACTGAATTAAATTTGGAGAGATTTACAGGACTACAAGTAGAGTTAAGTATATTTACACAGAGGAAGGAATAAATGTGTTGAAACTAAAAACATTCAGCAATATTTACTGGCTAGTCACTTCAAAAATATCTATGTAGCTAAATCTCTAGCAGAAGAAAAAAAAGAGAAACTAAGATGTAATTTTGTATTTCATATCCAAAGAACAATGATACAAGCAGGAATCGCTGTTCATCATCATGTGAACTTTGCTAACTCAAAAATATCAGTCAGCAAATATAAACATCATGAAATCCAATCTTATTTGCTGAGCTTATAGGGAGGATTGCAGAACTCTAGCCTCACAGTAGGTCAATTACAGCCAAGTAGCCTGCAGGCTCACATAATTACAACATTTTGTAAGAGTCCCCTTCGTGGATGGCTTACAGATTTTATTACTGCTTTCATGTTGTACCAGAGGTTTTAGCACATACTGTGCTAATAATATCAGCAAACAACCAATTAAAAACCAGATAATCAAAATTAATACTTTCAACTGGAAACAATTTATGAAATTCAACTTGTTCTAATGTGATACTAATCATTTTTTAGGTATTCAAGAACTAATTATCCACTAACTTCACATATTTTGGAAAACAAAAACTACTCAACTATAGTATTCTAATTTATTATTCTAATACAAACTTGTCATGATGTTAAGATTGTGATAAAATACAAACATGTCTAACGCAAAATTACAAACATGTCACACAAACAAAAACTTTGCTGGCAGACCTTGAAGGTTTAATTGCTGTTTGTGAAACCAGAGGAAGACTTCAATCACACCAAACACTATGTAAGAGTTTTATACTCAACTTTAAAAAAGTATTTCTGTTTCTAAATCCAAAAATTGCCTTTGGTGTTCATTAATAACACATATTTCATTATTGGTTAAACAAGGTACTTAACAATCAGTAGGTTTTTTTTTTTTTTTCATGGAAAAGGGAAATCTAAAATCTGCTAAAAAAAATCTGTTGAAAAAGAAATAATACTTTTGACCATCACAATTTTGGTCAATATATCACATATTTCCAGATAGAATGACTTATTAGAAACACTATCTTAGAGCTTCCCAAAGGTGCTTTTAGAGTACCTGTTTTTTTATAAGAGGGGGCATCATCTCCTTGCATATAAAAGCACACCAAAGACCGTATTAACATGTGAATGAGCGGTAATTCATTATGTTGGCTCACTTGCTCAGTCTTGGTCAGTCCTCTGTACTCCATGGACGGTAGCCCGCCAGGCTCCTCTGTCCGTGGAATTTTCCAGGCAAGAATACTGGAGCAGTTGCCATTTTCTACTCCAGGGGATCTTCCCGATCCAGGTATTGAACTGAACTGGAGTCTCTCAAGTTTCCTGCATTGGCAGGCAGATTATCACTGTGCCATCTGGGAAGCACAATACACTATGAAAGGGCTGAAAGTTGACAAATTTTAAAATCCTCTAATTTTTTTTTTTTACAGGGGGCTTCTCTGGTAGCTCAGTGGTGAAGAATCCACCCATGCAGGAAACACAAGATTGACCCCTAGGTCAGGAAGAAACACTGGATAAGGAAATGGCAACCCAATCCAGTATTCTTGCCTGGAAAATTCCATGAACAGAGGAGCATGGAAGGATGCAGTCGATGACTGAGCAACTATAAACAACAACAAAAACTTTTTTACAGCCTTCAAACCATTTTCCCTTTGATATCATAAGAGTCTTCTAACCAATGTCATCCCAAATATTTGTTCAAAATTCTTGTGTCCCTAGCACTGATCACAAAATAAAATGAAAATAACAGGTTTTTTTATGACAGATAAAGCCATTCTGAATTGTTTTACTACTTTCCTATACAACTATCTTTTTTCCCCCCCAAAACAAACTATGCTCCTACTTGCTTTCCAGGGGGCTCAGTGATAAAGAATCCACCTGCCAACTCAAGTGACTCAGGTTCCATCAGGAAGATCCCCTGAAAAAGGAAATGGCAACCCACTCCAGTATTCTTGCCTGGAGAATCCCATGGACAGAGCAGCCTGGGGAGCTACAGCCCATTGAGTAGCAAAGAGTCAGACACAACTGAGCAACTCAGCACACACACACACCCTACTGGTACCCAAATCATCTCACAGTCAGGAACACAGTCATGCTGTTCTCTCTGTCTCAGATGCCTTCTCCCATCTCTGTCCTCATCAACCTTAGCAATTCCACTTGGCTTTCAGGCCTCAGCTAGAACATCACTTTTTGGGTTTATTTTTGGTTGCCAAGAACTCCATTAGGTTGAGTGAGATGCTTTCTCCTTTTGTGTTCATAGAAATTAAAACTATTTTCACTATATATTTTCTTTATAATGTGTATATACATATGTATGTATACATATACATATATGCACATAATACCTGCACAGATATATATGTACCTGTATATACACATATAAACACAGATATCTATATTAATAAATGCATATGAATGGTTTTTATATAAATAAACCTAACATATAGCATCGCATCTGAAAATAGTCTTACTCAAAAAGGTCAAGTAGATGTATTAATAAAGCTTGTCAGCTCTTCTAATTTAGTTTATCAATGAACAATCAGTTTTTATCACCTTAACTTATCCTTGGACATAATTTCTCTAAATGATTATAGCATTATTTTGCCTAGTCATTAAATATTGTTTCTGACTTTTCAAGAGAAAACAGACTTCAGTAATTGCTTTAGTTCTTTTTCAAAGCTCTTCTCTACTGCTCATTTTATCAGAATTTAATGATGATGTATTATTTTTTTTTTATGTCAGTTGGAAAAATAATGTAAAATTTGCTTTGTGGAGTAGTTACCATAAACTGTGATTAGTATAAAAAAGAGATCAGTCAAATTTTGCAAAAGGCTTAGAAGAATTTAAACTTTATGATCTGTTAGTTATTTATTATATTAAATATTTTCCTCCCTTTACCATTTTTAATTTCTTCTTTCCAACTGAGAATTAGACAAACAACATAAATAAATCCTGCAATTGTTCATTTAAAATATATTAGTACTAATTTATTGCTCCAAAAGATTTAATTCAGTCCAACACAATTATTCTATCTCAACTTAAATCTCAAAAGCTGAATAATTTACATGAGAGTAAAAAGGTTATGTCAGTGTTTGACAGCACAGATACCTCTGATATTAAAGAGAAATTGGAATTAAACAATATTTACAAATAATCTCTACTATAAATAAATAAGAAAATAAAAGGAAGGGAAAGAAATTATAATGATCATACACAGATTGTCATGTAAAGATCACAAAGAGAGTCAGATCAATATCCTGAAATGTTATTAAAATCTAAATATTGATTTAATAATTTTGAGTAATTATGAGTAAACAAATATAGTAAACTAAAGAGCCTCTTGATGAAAGTGAAAGAGGAGAGTGAAAAAGTTGGCTTAAAGCTCAACTTCAGAAAACTAAGATCATGGCATCTGGTCCCATCACTTCATGGCAACAGATGGGGAAACAGTGGCAACAGTGGCTGACTTTGTTTTTCAGGGCTTCAAAATCACTGCAGATGGTGATTGCAGCCATGAAATTAAAAGACGCTTACTCCTTGGAAGGAAAGTTATGACCAACCTAGACAGCATATTAAAAAGCAGAGACATTACTTTGTCAACAAAGGTCCATCTAGTCAAGGCTATGGCTTTTCCAGTAGTCATGTATGGATGTGAGAGTTGGGCTATGAAGAAAGCTGAGCATCAAAGAATTGATGTTTTTGAACTGTGGTGTTGGAGAAGACTCTTGAGAGTCCCTTGGACTGCAAGGAGATCCAACCAGTCCATCCTAAAGGAGATCATTCCTGGGTGTTCATTGGAAGGACTGATGCTGAAGCTGAAACTCCAATACTTTGGCCACCTGATGCGAAGAGCTGACTCATTGGAAAAGACCCTGATGCTGGGAAGGATTGGGGACAGGAGGAGAAGGAGACGACAGAGGATGAGATGGCTGGATGGCATCACCGACTCAATGGACATGGGTTTGGGTAAACTCCAGGAGTTGGTGATGGACAGTGAGGCCTGGCGTGCTGCGATTCATGGTCAAAAGTGTCGGACACGACTGAGCGACTGTAATGAACTGAATAGATCATAGTACTTAGAAGGGACTTTAGGAAGTTAATTTATTCAACTCCAGCCTTCCAGCAAATATGGTATTTCTAATGAAGCAATTAAATTTCAGAAAATTTAAGTGAATTTCTCTGCTTATGTAGTTAAATATTTAGGTAGGAAAAGCCATAAAAATGTAAGACATGGATTTCAAGAGGCTAATATGGCACATTGTAACACAGGGAGAAATGATTTGAAAGTACATAACCATATAAACTTGCCCAGCCTTAGCATGTGTTAGTTAGATATACCAGTGACCAACAGTATGAATATCACTTTTCATTAGTCCCACAGATAACCAGCTACCTATGAAGATCTGCAAATAATGTCAGAACGCATACATGCTTTCACTACTTAAAAGTTGCTTAGGGCAATGAATGATTAAAATATACATGGTTTGTATAGTCATTTCTAGAGAAAGAACTTCAGCTATTGCCAACTGAAATTTTGTTTTTCAACCACATTTTCTTGGTGTATTTTAGTCACACATTCTGTCACTAAGTGAGAATGCTAAACATTTCACCTGCTCCAATTCTCCTGAAGAAGGACTAATTCTCTTGAATAGTTTCATGCCAAGTACACAGCAGCAGTCTTCCATTTTATACCCAAGAAGGACAATGAATTTTAAAAGAAGGTTTATGAAGTCCCATGCCCCTTGACCTTCTCTTATTACTATTGTCTGGCGAACCTTTTCAAGATGAATGGTGTATATCTTTATCTATGACAGTTGATTTAGCAATCACAACATTTCCCTTAACTTAGATAAATTGCCCAGTCACTTAACAAGAAGAAAGGCCAACATCAACTGCAGCAAAGGTCATTTAATCTAGTTTTGTTCTATATTAAAATGTCATCAGATTTGAACAGCAATTTCATCAATAACACATCTAACCAGAAATTTCCAAATTTTAGAAATCAACTGTCTGCCCTACGAGAAATAACAAAGTAGGTAAATAAGACACAACTTTCCAAGGCAAACTCATATTGATCCCAAGATAATTTGTCTCACCAAGAGCCTCATTTATCATTTAAAATGAATAGACTTATAGAAATAACTGTACTGGTTCAATGTTTGTCCTTCTAGAGATTACACAAGTGAATGTCATGTGAACTTTATAAATATAAAATTGACTTACTCTGCTAAACTAGCCAATGAATATAGAAAGAAACATAGTATAGTATGATATTATAACCCAAATCTAATATAATCAGGAGCCTGTCACACAGATATAGAATGAGGGGTGATCTGCAGGACAAGAGACCTGGATTCTTTCAGAAATTAGCTGCCATGAAGAAGATAGGAGTGAGAACTCAGAAATAGGGAATAATAAAGAGCTCAACAAATGCAATGAGTGAGCCTTATTAGCTTATCCAGGATTACAGAATAGTCAGGTAGTGAAAAGGATATTTAAGAGAAACGGGAAATTTGAAACTATTCCTATTGCACTCAGTATGATAATGGTCATGGAGCTCTGCAGAAGGTCTTTGTTTCCGGGAAAGGCAAACCAAATGTTTAGGGGGAAGTGTCATGAAGTCTAGAGACAACATCTGATGACTCGCAAAGTGGAAGAGTGTGTGTCTGTTTGAGTACACTGAATAACTGTGGGAAGAGGTAGGGAGTTTATGAATCTAGGAAAAGAGTGTACATAGATACATTGCATATTACTTCAATTTTTATTTGGGCTTAAGACACTTTAAAAAAAAATCAGATCACGTTATTCATCTGCTTAAAAATCTGTACTGGTATGCCATTTTATTTGGAATTAGGCCATTCTTCAGAGTGACCTACAAAGCCCAGCATGATTTAATTCCTCATAATCTCTCTGATCTCTGTGCCTGAAATTCTCCCCGTTTTGTTAATTCACTTCAGCCACTCTGCAATTGTTGAAGCTTCTCAAACATACCAGGCATGTCTTTGTACTGGCCTGTTCCCTCAGCCTGAAACATCATTTCTCCAGATGTATTACTTCCTTATTTAAAGGCACTTCAAGGAGATCTAGTGTAACTCCCTTATTTAAAATTGTAACTTGGCTGCAACGCATTGTTAACCTGTACATTTTCTTTTTAAATCACTTCTCAAATTGTTACATATTTGATTACATAGTATTTTCACTTTTATTGCATGTATTATCCCAAAATAAGCTCCAAGATGTTTGGACTGTAGGGTTTTATGTTCACTGAAGGACCTGGGAGAGTTCATAGCACATAAAAACATATAAAAGATTCTTAACTAATCCTTATTGAAAGTTAAATAAAAGAAAAAAACTTTATGGCATTCTTTTTACTTAGAAAAAGGAAAGATTTTAGTGCAATTTTGTGGTAGAACACAATGGGTTATGGAAAATAAAACTGCAAGGAAGAAAGAGTTCTGTATAGAGACATACAAATCTGGGAGGAGAACAAAGCAATAAAGAGGCACAATGAGAAAGGACCTCAAGACAACTGAGATATTTGTTCACTTTTACAAATTGAATGAGGAACTGAAAGGAAAATAAAATAAATATATTGACCACCTTCTATATATTTTGTAATATGAGAAAGCTCATTTACAATCAAATAATTCACAATAAATACAATCCAGTCAGATGCTCATGAAGTATTTGATTAGTAATGTACAAGAAGTATTTAATCAGAATGGAGTAAGAACACTAAACTTGTCAAACTACGTAGTAGCCCGATGACGGTACTTATGTTAATGCTGAGATTGTCAGCTTTGATTGACTTCAAAGCTCATCTGCAAAAAAGCCTGGGTTATTAACAAGGGTGGTTGTTGTCTATAACACATTAAAAGGCATGCATGCATGCTCCGTGTGTCTGACTCTTTGTGACCACGACAGACTGTAGCCACCAGGCTCCTCTCTTCATGGGATTTCTCAGGCAAGAATACAGGGGGGGGGTTGCCATTTTTTTGTCCAGGGGATCTTCCCAACCCAGGAATCAAACCTGGATCTCCTGTATTGTCAGGTAGATTTTTCACTACTACTGAGCCACCTGAGAAGCCTCATACTACTTTAAGGACATTAGCAAATGAAAGCAGATGCTTGTCTGGAGGCAAAATCAGCTGATAAGGTTTTCATTTTTCAAATTCTAACATCAGCAATGTAATCGCAAACTACCTTAATACCAAAGGAAATAAACAACTGATGACACGTAATTCATATTGTGGCAACATGCAATTATGGAATCCACTCTCCTGAATAGGAATCTTCAGGTTGCAGGGCAGGACACTCAAACTTCTTTTCATTATATTTATTACCTAGTCACTCTTCCTGGGTATTTAAATGGTACTTCTTTAGGAAATTAGTGATGGGTATGATCAAAAGTGATCTCCAACTCTACCTTAGAGATTCTGAGCACAGGAATAGACTTCTTGAACAAAGGCAGTGAGACCATGGTTTTATTTCAAAAGTGCTGGGAGATTTTCCATGTGTTTAATATACATCTCAGTTCTTTAAAAGAAAAGACTGACAACTTATGATCCATTGTGAAATTACAATCCAGAACACTTCATCTTTGAAGCCTTCTCTAAAAACAATGTTTAAATGAAAAAATATATTTTGAATTACAATCACTTGGCTTACAAGTTTTCTAGAACACAATCAACCTCAACATCACAAGCATCACAATCCTTTATGCTCTCAAACACATGGTCTATTATAGTTCATTTAATGGATTTTAAAATAATCACTTGCAGAGCAAGTTATTCTATTAAATTCATTTTGAATATATCTGTAACTAAACAAGCATTAGTTATTAAAGAATCAATTAAGGTGGTCCCTTGATTGGGACTTAAGAGAGTTTGTAAGGTTATCACTGGAATAGTGTTTAACATTAGCGTGTGATGTAAATGAGTTTAACTGGACATTATCTTCCTTTTGCAGAATCTATTCTCCAAAAAAAATATTCATTAGGGAAATAATTTTCAAAGCAAAAAAAAATTTTAGTATGTTTAGTTAGAAATACTTCTGATAACTATATCTAAGGTCTTTACCATTCCCCATGTAATTCTAAATAACTTACTTGATTTATCAGTTTTGGCAAATAGTTCTTGAGTTCCTACTACTTATAAAGTACTACATGTAGGTTTTCAATATAAATATAGCAAATCAACATTTCTGTTTATTTATCTATAGCCAGTTCACTTACTTATATCCAAGAAATAGTTAAAAATTTAATTTTGCTCACCAGTAGTTTAATTCTAAACAGGAAATATTGCAATGAGTCTTTCTAACTTTAACCTTGCAATATATAGCAATTATTGGATTTCCTTGGTGGCTCTGTGGTAAAGAATCCACCTGCAATGCAGGAGACACAGGAGATGATGGTTCCATCCTTGGGTGGGGAGGATCCCCTGGAGGAGGGCATGGCAACCCACCCCAGTATTCTTTCTTGCCTGGAGAATCCCATGGACAGAGGAGCCTGGAAGGCTATAGTCCATAGAGTCACAAAGAGAGGGACATGACTGAAATAACTGAGCACGTTGGCACACTTATAGCAATTATTAACTCAAGTATCTTAAAAGTAAAATAATGTTAATAAGCAAGTCAGAGTGAGACAAATATCTATCACTTATATGTGGAATCTTAAAAAGTGATACAAATGACCTTATTTACAAAAGAGAAACAGATTCACAGATATAGAAAACAAACTTGGTTAGCAAAGAGGAAGGAGCAATGGAGGAATAAATTAGGAATTTGGGATTAATGGACACACACTATCATGTACAAATTAAAACAATGAAGGCCTACTATGTAGCACAGGAAACAATACTCAATATCTTGTAATAACGTATATGGGAAAAGAATTTGAAAAGAATATATACGTATAAATGAACCAGTTTGTTGTATACCTGAAACTCTGTAAATAAACAATATTTAAATAAATATAATGTTATGAAACTTCATTATTTTAAAAAAAATTTCAATAAGAAATTATTCAATCTTAAATAATAATAATTACCAGTAGTGGTAAATCTCTGTTAAAAGCGGCACTCATACTGATAGCTGAAATATAAATGAGCATAATAATTTGTAAGGCAATTTACTAAGAATCATACAATTAGCCTTGCCTCCATGCCAATAAATCTTTATCTAGAAATGTAGTCTAAGGAAATAAAAAGACTGTTTAATGCACTATTACTTGTAATAAAAAGTGAAGTCAACACATCCATTAGGATGACTATTAACTTAAAAAAAACCAGAAAATGGCAAGTATTCATGAGTACGTGGAAAAATTGAACTTTTTGTGTACTGTTTCATTTTTTTTAACTTGAAACATATGTTTTTTTAGTACTCTAGATTTAGAATCATCTTTCAAGGAATGATAACCTGTGGTACTAGGATTATTTTTTACATTTCCATTTAATATTTGGAAATACATAAATATTACATAAAACATAAAATATTACATAAAATGCCAAATATTGTACAAAACTTTTGATCACTCATTATATGTATGTGTACATACGTGTGTGTATGTATTTGCCAACCTTTCACTTTTCAAAGGTTTTGGCATTTTTTAAAAAAAATTTACCTTGGAGTACGGTTGATTAACAATGTTGTATAAGTTCCAGATGTATAGCAAAGAGATTCAGTTGTACACATACATGCATTTATTCTTTTTCAAATTATTTCCCCATTTATATTATATAATATTGAGAAGTTTCCTGGGCTATAAAGTAGGTCCTTGTCAGCTGTCAATTTTAAATACTACAGTGGTATGTACAAGTCAATCCCTAGCTCCCAATCTATTCCTCCCCTTCACCCTTCCCCTCTGGTAACCATAAATTCCTTCTCTAAGTCTGTGAGCCCATTTTTATTTTGTAAATAAGTTCAACTGCATAATTTTTTAGATTTCCACATATAGGTGATATCACATTATTCTATTTGTCTTTTTCTGTCTGAGTTACTTCATTTGGTATGATAATCTCCAGGTCCATCCATGGAACCCTTGCGTAGTCTTGATGGGAATGTAAAACGGAACAGTTGCTGTGAAAAACAGTATGGTGGTCCCTCAAAAAAAACTAAAAATGGAATTACCATATGAGCAGCAATTCCAGGTGGGTATATACCTCAAAACAGTGAAAGTAAGTTTATTTGTTTACACACAACTATATATAAATAGATTACTAATAAGGACCTACTATAGTGCACAGAGAACACTACTCAATGATCTGTAGTGGCCTATACAGAAAAATAATATAATAATGAATGGAATATGTATGTGTCTAACTAATTCACTTTGCTTTACACCTGAACTACACTCCAATAATAATTTTTTAAAAAATAAATGAAAGTAGAGTTTTGAAGAGATAGCTATATGCTCAGGTTCATAGCAGCATTATTCACAACAGACAAAAACGTAGAAGTAACCTAAATGTTTATTGATGGATGAATGAATAAATAAAATATGGTATACACATAGAACACAATGTCATTCAATCTTAAAAAAGAAGGCAATTTTGACACATGATACAATGCTGAAGACATGCTAAGTGAAACAAGTTAGCTACAAAAGGACAAATACTGTCTGATTCAACTTAATATGAAGTACATAGAGTAGGAAGTTCATAGAGACAGAAAGTAGAATGGTAGTTTTCAGGGCCTGGGAGGAGGAGGTACTGAGGAGTTATTATTCAGTAGATACAGTGTTTCAGGGTAACAAGATGAAAAATATTCCAGAGATGGATGATAGTACTAGTTACACAAGGGATGAACATACTTATGCCACAGAAATGTACACTTAAAAATGGTGAACATGGTAAATTTTGTTATGTGTATAACAATTTTAAAACATAAAAAACGATAAAATTGTTTTCCATAAATTAATAAAATAACCATGAACATTCAAATAATGAAATATTTACATATTCTCTAATATTCTCCCCAAACGTCCCAACTGTTGGGCACATTTGGTAAGTAAAATAAATGAGATCTCGTATTCTTTTATTTATTTATTTATTTATTTTTAAATTTTCTTTACTTTATTGTGTTGGTTTTACCATACATTGACATGAAACTGCCATGGGTATACGTATGCTCCCCCTCCAGAACCTCCCTCCCTCCTCCCTCCCGATTCCCTCCCACTGGGTCATCCGGGTGCACCAGCCCCGAGCATCAAACCTGGGCTAGCGATTAATTTCACATATGATAATTAACATGCTTCAATGCCATTCTCCCATATCATCCCACCCTTGGTATTCTTTTAAAAGGTAAGTTAAAGAGAGTAGATTTTCTCTGTAGACCTCTTTTGATGGTGAAGCAGATGTTCCCTAAGGCACAACTGGCCCAAGGGAATTGCAATTTCAATGAAGCAAACTGAAAATGATTCTCTAGATAGGTTCTACTGGGGGGAAAATTGCATCTTTCCAGACCACCAATGATCAGAAACATGAACGTGAGGGCATATGTTTCATCTTCTCCCCCAGGGCAGCTAACAAATTTGTAGAAGAAGCTGTTCTAAACTCATATATGAAATTCTTCCCCAGAGACTGAATCTGCATATGAAAAATCAGTCCCAATAATGAAACACATCAAGCTGCTGAGACTACAATGCCTGGAAGGAAAATGTTGAAGGCTTTATATTTTTTCAGAAATCCCTAGAGAGAAAAAGAAAATTAAAAAAAAAAAAATCCCTGTATTATCTGGTCACTATTCACAACTTTAATAGAGTGGGTGGTCCATTATAATCAGATCTCATTTTCTGTTTCATGACTTTATACAGAATCTACTTTGAATGCATATTATGGTAGGTGAAGAATTACATCATGTTTGTTCCTTTTGGATTCTTCTGTTTTAATGTTTGTAATGTTTCATAAGACATGGGATTATATTATTCCATTCTTCATGCCCAATTTGTAAATTTTTTAAAAAAATCAGCCTCTGAAAATGTGGACATTATATCTACTGAATGAACTGATGAAACATTATAGAAGTGTTCTAAAAGAGCCAAATTAATAAGTTAATAAAATTGTTTTCATTTAAAAGTCATAACATTGGAGAGCTTGAAAGTATTCGGTAGTTTAAAGAAAAAAGTGAAACCCTAGTTATTAGTGGTTCTCTCTCATCAGGCCCAATTTAAATTTAAGGTATTTCAGCCACCAGTATTGCAATGGCTATCACCTTTGAAACACTGCTATAGATGTTCCAGTTGATTTAATATGAAGAAGTCTAACCATACTACATTTGTTCATCTAGACACTCATTATGTGTATATTCTTGGTTGTTATAAAAGCATTAAAGAGAAATTTCTCATTTGTGAGAAGAGAATGGAAAGCAATGCTTATTTTGTATGACAGCACATCACCAGAGATAATGTGCAATGGGAAAAATACAAAAAGCAATATAAATTGCTCAGCTCAGTTTCTGAAAAGACCATTTCCTTGAGAGAATGCAAAGCTACAGCTGTCTCTTATCAGCAGAAGGGGACACTTTGTGGCATTTGATAACATTTTCAGGAGATTTATGACACTCTTCTCTCCACAAGAAGGCTAAAATTCAATAAAGATAAACGATTCAACAGCAGAGAGAATGTTAAAGCCGACAGACCCAATAAAACTCATAAGGCCATCATTTTGCCATAATGGTGCAACAAAAGCAGTTACAAATGTAAATTAATTTCACACACACACACACACACATACAATGCACACACACTAACTTGTAGCCTTAAGCCAACTGTGGCTATTAACTACCATACAGTGTATTCTAATATGAATTAAAACCTACATATGTGGGTAGATCATCCCCATTACTGAGGACTCAGAGTAGGGAATGAAGATGGCTTCTAGATCTTACCTATTTCTGTGTTTTCTAAATTTCCAATGTCCATCTGCAGTAACAATCCTATAGAATTTCCTAGCACTTGAAGTCCACAGATGTAAAGGAAGGCATTAGTGAAGTCAAATTCAGCAGATCCATATTAAATTAACAACATTTAATACAAATGTGAATGTGAAGTCAAGTGGGCCTTAGGACGCATCACCATGAACAAAGCTACTGGAGGTGATGGAATTCCAGTTGAGCTATTTCAAATCCTGAAAGAGGATGCTATGAAAGTGCTGCACTCAATATGTCAGCAAATTTGGAAAACTCTGCAGTGACCCCAGAACTGGAAAAGGTCAGTTTTCACTCCAGTCCCAAAGGAAGGCAATCTCAAAGAATGCTTGAACTACTGCACAATTGCACTCATCTCACATGCTAGTAAAGTAATGCTCAAATTCTCCAAGCCAGGCTCCAGTAATACGTGAACCATGAACTTCCAGATGTTCAAGCTGGTTTTCGAAAAGGCAAAAGAACCAGAGAGCAAATTGCCAACATCCGATGGATCATCGAAAAAGCAAGAGAGTTCCAGAAAAACATCTATTTCTGCCTTATCTACTATGCCAAAGCCCTTGACTGCATGGATCACAATAAACTGTGGGAAATTCTGGAGGAGATGGGAATACCAGAAAACCTAACCTGCCTCTTGAAAAACCTGTATGCAGATCAGGAAGCAACAGTTAGAACTGGACATGGAAAAACAAACTGGTTTCAAATAGGAAAAGGAGCATGTCAAGTCTGTATATTGTCACCCTGCTTATTTAACTTATATGCAGAGTACATCATGAGAAATGCTGGGCTGGAAGAAGCACAAGTTGGAATCAAGATTGCCAGGAGAAATATCAATAACCTCACATATGCAGATGACACCACCCTTATGGCAGAAAGGGAAGAAGAATTAAAGAGCCTCTTGAAGAAAGTGAAAGAGGAGAGTGAATCAGTTGGCTTAAAGCTCAACATTCAGAAAACTAAAATCATGGCATCCGGTCCCATCACTTCATGGCAATAGATGGGGAAACAGTGGTTGAATTTATTTTTCAGGGCTTCAAAATTACTGCAGATGGTGATTGCAGCCATGAAATTAAAAGACACTTACCTCTTGGAAGGAAAGTTATGACCAACCTAGACAGCATATTAAAAAGCAGAGACATTGCTTTGTCAACAAAGGTCCATCTAGTTGAGGCTATGGTTTTTCCAGTGGCCATGTATGGATGCGAGAGTTGGATTATAAAGAAAGCTGAGTGCTGGAGAATTGATGCCTTTGAACTGTAGTGTTGGAGAAGACTCTTGAGAGTCCCTTGGACTGCAAGGAGATCCAACCAGTCCATCCTAAAGGACATCAGCCCTGGGTGTTCATTGGAAGGACTGATATTGAAGCTGAAACTCCAATACTTTGGTCACCTCATGAGAAGACCTGACACATTTGAAAGGATCCTCATGCTGGGAAAGATTGAGGACAGGAGGAGGAGGGGACGACAGAGGACGAGATGGTTGGATGGCATCACCGACTCAATGCACATGAGTTTGGGTGGGCTCCGGGAGTTGGTGTTGGACAGGGAGGCCTGGTGTGCTGTAGTTCTTGGGATCGCAAAGAGTCAGACATGACTGAGCAACTGATCTGAACTGAACTGAAGAGGAATGAAACAGCTGATATGGGAATTGTGGTGTGGTTTCCTTTTAAATCTGATATTTTTTTCTATGATAATCTTGAACATATCTCATGATGGAGGCTACTAAAACTGCACCTGCTCCAACAATAACAAAACCCTTCTCTATGCAGTAGACTCATTAACAGAGTTTAGGTATTAGTTTCTAGACAAGGCTTTGGAAAAGATAAACCACTAAATAGATTTCAAGGAGTTCCTAAAAGACAAAAACATCTTTGTCACATATTTTAACACTTGATTCAAATATAAAGTCATTCATTATTCCTTCCTAGATAATGCTTTAACTATGACTAACCAAGTTGTAACACTTATTTAATGGGTAGGTGTAGTTCCACACTTATTTTTTATTTTTACTTGAAAGATAGTTGCTTTACAATACTGTGTTGGTTTCTGCCACACATCAACATGAATCAGCGACAGGTATACGTATGTCCCCTCCCTCTTGAAATTCCCTCCCACTTTCCAACCCATCCCACATCATCCCACCTCTCTACGTTGTTAAAATTCTCACTGGCTATCTATTTTACATATGATAGTTGTTTATGTTTCCATGTTACTCTCTCCATTTTTAAAGATTTGAATGTGTTTTACTGTGTCAACAAAAATAAAGCTCAATATAACCAAGTTCTTATTTTTGAAGAGATCAAAATAAATGGAAACTACATTTAAAAGCTAAATAAACACTTTTATAATTATGAAGAATGTATTTACATTCAGAGATGACAATTCAAGCTTTATACCTAGAGGGACAATTAAAAGAGAGTAACTGCACACTGATTTTTTTAGAAACTACTCTCATGTGAACTGAAACTGTCACACTGAAATAATGTACTAAGAAATATACCTGGTGATTCTACCAACTATATACACACAAAAAATTATAATATCCTTATTTTTAAACATCATGCAGATTCTACACTAATAATAATTTGAAGTACTTTTATATACATCATCTTGTTTTGTTCCTATTCCAATTCTATGAACAAGAATATTAATATTCACATAAAACAAATGTGAATATATGTGTCATTATGTTTTTGACCAAGATGTACTATATAGATTTCTATAGAATTTCTATATAGAATTATATAGTACTATATATGTACTATCAAGTTAAGTCTTAAATAGATGAGAAAAGCAAGGATAAGAGAAATCAAATGATTTGTCAAAGATCAATCTACTAGTTAGATTTAACACAATGTGATGTTATTTTCATTATACCAAGTTACTTAAATTAGAAAATAGTACTTGGGGCTTCCTAGGCAGTGCTAGTGGGCAGAGAACCTGACTGCCAATACAGGAGAGGTAAGAGATGCGGATTCAATCCCTGGGTCAGGAAGATTCCCCCAAAGCAGAGAATGGCAACCCACTCCAGTATTCTTGCCTGGACCATCCCATGAACAGAGGAGCCTGGCAGGCTACAGTCCATAGAGTAGCAAAAGAGTCAACCATGACTGAAGCAACTTAGCACGCAGGCATCAAGAAGAATTTCATTGATCTTTAAAAACTATCTACTTCCACTCAATGTTAATGTTCCACCCCACACATACCCATCTCAACTTCATGCATGTTAGCCATACCTTTTAGCAGCTAATTCCATGACAAGATCTCTTATTAGGTACCCTCTACCATAAAACAAATCCAAGTTTCCTACTCCTTCCTGGATATTTTTATGTGAATTTCTTTGTCTGACATATCAAGGCCCAAAAGATCAAAACTAGATTCACTATCTAAACGTACTCTTTACCTGTCTGCTTTGCTATCTTACTTAACATTATGTTCTATCTACAACCAGAGGTAAAACTTCTCAGAATCATCTGCAGTCTAGGTCTCTGACATTTCATGTTTATGTACCCAACCTGACATCTCCCTGTTCTTTTCCCACCACTCTTTACTTACGCTTTCATAGGCCTAGTCCTCATCCTACTTTGAATGAGCCATTATATTAACTTGCTTATTGATTTTTCTCCTTCTAGTCTCTTTCTTTTTCAAGTCAATCAATGGGCTGCAGAATTAATATAAAATACAGCTGAATAGTTTATGAACATACTCTATAACATGCAGAAGGAAGAAAAAACTTTGGCTAATTTTAGTAAAATATCTGATTGAATATATCAAAAGTGTGGTAACCAGAATCACAGGTGCCCCCCAATAGTTTGCACCCCCTGGGTTCTGTGGCTTATACTGTTTCCTCCCACAGCGAATAAGGCTGATCTTTGTAACCAACCAGATTTTGTGAAAATGACAGTGAATGACTTTAGCAATGAGGTCATAAAAATATTCTGGTTTCTGCCTTGCTTTCCCTGGGATTACTAGTTCCAATGGAAGCTGGCTGCCATGTTTTGAGGATATTCAAGCAGCCCTACACAGAGGACTACATGGTGAGCAATCAAGGCTTCCAGCCAAGAGCCAGCTCTAACAGGCTGGGAATGCAAATGAGCCACCTCAGAAGTGGATTCTTTTGGATCAGGCAAGCCTTCAGATGGTTGCAGTTCTACAAATATCTTGACTTCAGTCTTATGAGAGATCCTATTCCAGAATCATCCAGTTAATTTACACCCAAATTTCTGATCTGACAACAACTGTGTGAAATAATAAATGCCTATTTTAAGAAACTAGGTTTTCTAGAATTTTTTTTTCCACGGCAATCGATAATGAATACAATAAGAGCTTTAATTTCATAGGGAGCATTAGGTAGTAATAAGGTACCCTGGATAGAGAAATAAAACATAGGTTCTAGGTATGAGTCAGTAGAAGCATATGCTGCATAAAGTACTATATGAGATCAGGAGATAGAGATGATCTTTCTGCAATCTGCATTTCCATGTACAAATCCACTTTAACAATCTTTTCTCAGAGTCTGTTTTATTCCATATATGGTTAATGTGTTTGCTACAAGTGAAATAGCTATTACCAAAATCTGGGTGGATCTTAAGTAAGATCTGCAAGTCACATGTTACTCTTACTTGTATATTTACTGAACATCTGTTTGAGATACTAACAAACTATAAAATGATTTGGCTCCATACTGATAACAAAACAATCCCTCTTCTCTACTTTGAAATCCAGTTGTTAAAGGGTTCTATCTTCAAAACTTTAAGGGGAAAATAATAGCTGCATGTCTCAAGAAGTTGTAAATTACAACATGTGCAAATTCTCCCAACATACAGACCAGGATTTCCCAGGCTCTCCATCTTTTGTTAAGAGGGTTTTCCTCTGCACTGTAGGGTGCTCAGCATACCCCTGGCCTCAGTCCACCAGATGCCAGTGGCACCATTCTCTCCACTGCTTCAAGTCAAGATAATAATAAATGTTTGCATACATATCGACAAGTGTTTCCAAGAGGACAAATCACCCTTGGCTAATGACCATAGTTTTAGACTCGAGGATATGAGGTAATTTATAACTATTTACTGGAAAAAAAAATTTTTTTCAAGAAGTAGGAATGTTCCCATCTGTTCTGTAGCACGTCATACTTCAGGACAAAATATAAAAAAAATCCAGGACCCTCAGTTTGGATTTTCTGATTAAAGTCTAAGGCCATCTGCCATGGTTATAATAATCTGCCAGATTGTCACAAATGATGAGCCCGATGTTAGGAATCAACATGAAAAATATATTTTTAGAGATGGGGCTATGATGTCTTTATTGCAGAAGACAAAGACAGCTTTTAATTAAGCACACACACAAATACACACACGTGCTCTGGAAAAAAGTAGTCATTCATTCCTTGTACTTTTAGTAGTTTCCTAAATGGACTATAAACATTTTCTAGGAAAAAAACAATCATAATGACTTTCAGGCAAGGGGATGACAGAAATCACAATTCGGGTCTCTTGTGTTGAAACTTTCAGAGTTGAGTAAGCAATATTCATCACCTAAATCAGTCAAAGGTCTTAAATAAATTTGAGGCCAGAAACTTTAATAACAGCCTTGGAGAAGGAGTACACATGCAAAATAAAATACCCATGTAATACATAAAATTGTGTTTGTGATTCTCTACTATTTTTTAGATTTATAGATACCTCTGCCATGAAATGCTTCGCTGTGACACACGGGGCTACAAAAAAGGAGCTGGAATTATTTCTGCAATAATAGAGACTTCTTAGGTATCTGAAATACTCTTCCACAAGGAATGATTAAATTATGTAAAATTTTCCACTTTAATGACTGAGGAACATCTATTTTATTGAAATCTCAATTATGAAAATAAACTAAGATAACCACGTTTGTGGAGAAGGCAATGGCACCCCACTCCAGTACTCTTGCCTGGAAAATCCCATGGACAGAGGAGCCTGATTGGGCTACAGTCCATAGGGTTGCTAAGAGGCAGACGCAACTGAGCGACTTCACTTTCACTTTTCACTTTTATGCATTGGAGAAGGAAATGGCAACCCACTCCAGTGTTCTTGCCTGGAGAATCCCAGGGACTGGGGAGCCTGGTGGGCTGCCATCTATGGAGTCTCATAGAGTCGGACACGACTGAAGTGACTTAGCAGCAGCAGCAGCAACAGCAACTACTTTTGTTTTCATTAAAGTTCCTGCAGAAGTAAAGTCTAACACAAAGATTTGAGTGTGTATAGTTTACTTCCTTGAAAGGAAACATTGCCAGAGGGATAAGAAAGTGACATGCAAAAGTGGGGGTAGGTAGTCAATAAAGGGCACATGGTTAAATTAGCTGTCAGAGAAAGCAACAGAAGCTTAAACTATGAGAGCCAATATGAAATTAACAATTCATTACCACAGTGCTGAGAGGCAAGAGAGCTGACGTATTTATACATAAACTCTTACCTACTATATTTTGGGGGCTACTACAAGAACATTAATTTCCTGGCGTATGTGGCCTTCTTCCCAACCAGAGAAAGCAGGATTTAATGGCCAGAGAAGGCCCTCAAAAAATATACATATATATATATATATATATATATATATATATATATATATATCAGAATTGAGCAGTTAGAAGCCAAACAGCTAGTAAATTAGGGAAGAAAGATGTAGGGTACTATCTGCATCTCCATTTATAATGTCTATCATATAATATAATTATCATAGTACAGAAATGTCAAAGCAACACTACCTTCTTAAATAGATATTCTTGCAAATTCAGTTCAGTTCAGTCACTCAGTCGTGGCCGACTCTGTGCAACCCCATGAATCGCAGCACACCAGGCCACCCTGTCCATCACCAACTCCTGGAGTCCACCCAAACCCATGTCCATGGAGTTGGTAATGCCATCCAGCCATCTCATCCTCTGTCAACCCCTTCTCCTCCTGTCCCTAATTCTTCCCAGAATTAGGGTCTTTTCCAATGAGTCAGCTCTTCGCATGAGGTGGCAAAAGTATTGGAGTTTCAGCTTCAACATGAGTACTTCCAATGAACATCCAGGACTGATCTCCGTTAGGATGGACTGCTTGGATCTTCTTGCAATCCAGGGGACTCTCAAGAGTCTTCTCCAACACCACAGTTCAAAAGCATCAATTCTCCAGCACTCAGCTTTCTTCACTGTCCAATCCTCACATCCATACAGGACTACTGGAAAAACTATAGCCTTGACTAGATGGAACTTTGTGGGCAAAGTAATGTCTCTGTTTTTAAATATGCTATCGAGGTTGCTCATAACTTTCATTCCAAGGAGTAAGCGTCTTTTAATTTCATGGCTGCACTCACCATCTGCAGTGATTTTGGAGCCCCCCAAAATAAAGTCTCTCACTGTTGCCCCATCTATTTCCGATTAAGTGATGGGACCAGATGCCATGATCTTAGTTTTCTGAATGTTGAGCTTTAAGTCAACTTTTTCACTCTCCTCTTTCACTTTCAAGAGGCTTTTTAGTTCCTCTTCACTTTCTGCCATCAGGGTGGTGTCATCTGCATATCTGAGGTTACTGATATTTCTCCTAGCAATCTTGATTCCAGCTCATGCTTCTTCCAGCCCAGCATTTCTCATGATGTACTCTGCATATAAGTTAAATATGCAGGGTGACAATATACAGCCTTGATGTACTCCTTTTCCTATTTGGAAGCAGTCTGTTTTTCCATGTCCAGTCTAACTGTTGCTTCCTGACCTGCATACAGATTTCTCAAGAGGCAGGTCAGGTTTTCTGGTATTCCCATCTCTTTAAGAATTTTCCATAGTTTGCTTTGATCCACATAGTCAAAGGTTTTGGCATAGTAAATGAAGCAGAAATAGATGTTTTTCTGGAACTCTCTTGCTTTTTTGATGATCCATCGGATGTTGGCAATTTGCTCTCCGGTTCCTCTGCCTTTTCAAAAACCAGCTTGAACATCTGGAAGTTCATGGTTCTTGTATTGCTGAAGCCTGGCTTGGAGAATTTTGAGCATTACTTTACTAGCACGTGAGATAAGTACAATTGTGCGGTAGTTCGAGCATTCTTTGGCATTGCCTTTCTTTGTGGTTGGAATGAAAACTGACCTTTTCCAGTCCTGTGGCCACTGCTGAGTTTTCCAAATTTGCTGACATATTGAGTGAGCACTTTCACAGCTTCATCTTTCAGGATTTGAAATAGCTCAACTGGAATTTCATCACCTTCACTAGCTTTGTTCATAGTGATGCTTTCTAAGGCCCACTTGACTTCACATTCCAGGATGTCTCGCTCTAGATGAGTGATCACACCATCGTGATTATCTGAGTCATGAAGATCTTTCTTGTACAGTTCTTCTGTGTATTCTTGCCATCTCTTCTTAATATCTTCTGCTTCTGTTAGGTCTATACCATTTCTGTCCTTTATCAAGCCCATCTTTGCATGAAATGGTCCCTTGGTATCTCTAGTTTTCTTGAAGAGATCTCTAGTCTTTCTCATTCCCTTGCTTTCCTCTATTTCTTTGCATTGATCGCTGAGAAAGGATTTCTTATCTCTCCTTGCTATTCTTTGGAACTCTGCATTCAGATGGGAATATCTTTCCCTTTCTCCTTTGCTTTTGCTTCTCTTCTTTTCACAGCTATTTGTAAGATCTCCTCAGACAGCCATTTTGTGTTTTTGCATTTCTTTTGCATGGGGATGGTCTTAATCCCTGTCTGCTGTACAATGTCATGAACGTCCGTCCTTAGTTCATCAGGTACTCTGTCTATCAGATCTAGCCCCTTAAATCAATTTCTCACTTCCACTATATAATTATAAGGGATTTTATTTAGGTCATACCTGAATGGTCTACGGTTTTCCCTACTTTCGTCAATTTAAGTCTGAATTTGGCAATAAGGAGTCCATGATCTCAGCCACAGTCAGCTCCTGGTCTTGTTTTTGCTGACTGTATAGAGCTTCTTCATCTTTGCCTACAAAGACCATCTGGTGATGTGCACGTGTAGAGTATTCTTTTGTGCTGCTTGAAGTGGGTGTTTGCTATGACCAGTCCGTCCTCTTGACAAAAGTGTATTAGCCTTTGCCCTACTTCATTCTGTACTCCAAGGCCAAATTTGCCTGTTACTCCAGGTGTTTCCTGACTTCCTACTTTTGCATTCCAGTTCCCTATAATGAAAAGGACATCTTTTCTGGTTGTTAGTTCTAAAAGGTCTTGTAGGTCTTCATAGAACCGCTCAACTTCAGCTTCTTTAGTGTTACTGGTTGAGGCATAGGCTTTGATTACCGTGTTATTGAATGGTTTGCCTTGGAAACGAACAGAATCATTCTTTCATTTTTGAGACTGCATCCAAGTACTGCATTTCAGACTCTCTTGTTGACCATGATGGCTACTCCATTTCTTCTAAGAGATTCCTGCCCACAGTAGTAGATACAATGGTCATCTGAGTTAAATTCACTCATTCCAGTCCATCTGAGTTCTCTGATTCCTAGAATGTCAACGTTCACTCTTGCCATCTCCTGTTTTACCACTTCCAATTTGCCTTGATTCATAGACCTAACATTCCAGGTTCCTATGCAATATTGCTCTTAACAGCATCGGACCTTGCTTCTATCACTAGTCACATCCACAACTGGGTATTGTTTTTGCTTTGGCTCCATCCCTTCATTCTTTCTTAAGTTATTTCTCCACTGATCTCCAGGATCATATTGGGCACCTACCAACCTGGGGAGTTCATCTTTCAGTGTCCTATCTTTTTGCCTTTTCATACTGTTCATGGAATTCTCAAGGTAAGAATACTGAAGTGGTTTGCCATTCCATTCTCCAGTGGACCACATTCTGTCAGATTAATTCTTGCATATTAGCAAAGAGGAAATATTTGTCTCTCCATATTAAAGCTGTGATTAAAAATGTCCTTTTAGGAGAATCCAAATGAAATTTAAAAAATGAAAAAGAATTCCCCTTTGGCTGATCGAAAAAGAAGTCCCCTTTGGCTGATCAATTAATTGATATAAATCATAACTATCCACTTATTATCTATTGTTTATAAACTTTAATTGTTCTTAAGATTAAAGTTTTAAAAATCTCTGTTCATATTGCACAGAAAGTTACAAAATAGAAGTCAATACCTTCTCCTCTGAAAGCGGGCTCTCTCCCTAATCTTGCTATAGTTAATATTTGCTTGTTAGTCTTTCTAGAAATCAATACATATATATATATATGTATATATATACATGTATATATATATATATATATATGTATATATATGAGTCTGAATGTGTTTTTTTAGTGCTTCCTGAATTTTAGGAGATATTTTCACCATTTTTGAAAAACTGCCCACCTACATTTCTTCAGATATTATCATTTGAAATTCCAATTGGACATCAGTTAAATCATATGATTTTTCTTTCCATTGCCCCTTAACCTCTTCCATAATTTGCAATTTTTTTGCTCCATTAAATTTAATTTCTTCATCTTCCAGGTAACTAATTCTTTATTCATCCATACCTAATCTGCTCTTAAATAATCCACTGAATTCTTAATATCAATTATTGTTTCTATTTGTTTCTAGCTTACTTTTTTCCCTTTCAAATATTCCTCCTTTTCTTCGATAGTAACTTTTTCTGTTCTCAGAAGTTTTCATTCCATATTGAATTTTTGAATTTTTAGTCATTCTAAACATACTTATACAGACTGGGGCCTATAATTTCATGCAGAAAATAATAAGGTCTATAATTTCTCTTGAGCCTTAGTCTATGTGTGTGTGTGTGCATGTGTGTTTATGTGTGTGTATTGCAAACAGGATATTGTGAGCAAATATTCACTATAGGAATACTGTAAATTGTGCGTTTGTGGTGATTTTTGCCAAGTACTTTAAGGAACCCAAAAGGGACCACTATGAATTAACTTCTCACATTATTTAGACAGTACAATTTTGAACTATAAACATATGAAATGGAGACCTATGATCACAGTCCTCTTTTTTTCTTGCAAGGGGCATAGCTCTTCACATGTCTGAACTTTATGTGGGAATCTCAATTGCAACTGCCTACCTCTTCTAGTTCCACAGTCTTTTCTCCTGTCTTCAGTTTCTTAGAAAAATCCCAGTTCCCTTATTATCTGTACACACTACAGATCAGCCTTGGCTTCACTGTAGGGTTTATGACTCTGGATTTAATATTACTATTTTTGATCCTTCAAACTTCCTTTCTATTATTGTAAACTCATTCCTACTTTCAATATTAGACAACATCTTATTGAGCATTAACATTCTGTATAAGGAGGTCATTCATGATATGTAGTATTTCACAGTGTGTGAAATATTATCTCTGATTCATCTGTTCATTCCCATTTTTACCTACTCTTATCTTTATTGTTTTAATCCTGTCCCTCAAACATCTCCTGTTCCTTTTGGCACAGTATGTATCCCACTATGCTTTTATTTCTTCCATTTTTGTGATTATTAAAATCATGTTCTAATAAATATTTTAAATTCATTCACCTAGTTTCAATATTTTATTATCATATCCCAAACATTTAATATATCCTGCCCTCAACATACAGTTTGCCAAGCCTTAATGAAAAAGTTAGAGAAGGAAATGGCAACCCACTCCAATATTTTTGCCTGGAGAATCCCATGGACAGAGGAGCCTGGTGGGTTACAGTCCATGGGGTCACAAGATCAGACACGACTTAGCGACTAAACCAACCAACCAATCAATGAAAAAAGTAATACTTACTGAAGAAAACAGTCAAAAAAAAAAAAAACCCCAAAAAATCTTTCTCAAAACTCAAATGAGTTAATTTGTAATCTTTAATTTATCTTTCACTAAATCTTAGAGACATTTTTCTGCTTTCCCCTGAGTCTCATTTCCAATTTCAATCTGAAGTAATTTCCTTTAACTAGGTTTATCCATTATGGAGTAGCCCTACATATTAGTTCATTTCTTTCTCTCTTCTCAAAAAAATAATCTGCTTTACTTATTATTTCCTGTTATTTTGAATGCTCAATTGTTCCTTCTCCAGCAGATCCTTTATCACATTCTAGAATGTTTTGTTTACTACTTATAGTCACTCTTCTCCCACCTCTACACTGTGACAGACACTGGACCAATCATACAGAAGCCATCATTAACCCTCTTCTGTCTCACCTTCATCCATAATAGAGAGAAGCAAGCGAAATTACCAATTGTGCATTTTCCCTTGCAGACATGAAAAGCCAAGCTACAGGGCTGCGGCCAAACAACAAATATAGCTAGAAAACCCTGGAGGAGAGCTTCTCTTATTAAAAGAGGAGCAAGCCTTCCAAGAAGTAACTTTTCTTTGCCTCCTCCACTTTCTGCCTGGAGTGTGGTTGTTAAGTCTACAGGTGCAGCAGCTAGCTGCCTTGCAATTGCTGTGACCTTACAAAAAATGCTAAGAAAGGGGAAGTAAAAAAAAGCAAAAGGCACCTGAGACCTTGATTCATTTTTCAACCACAGAACTCTGGTACTGGAGTTCTTCTCAAAAGAATGCTCATTAAAAAACATACAAAAAAATGCAGTTTGACTTTTGTTACTTGCAAATAATATTAATAAATACCTTTCTTTGATATCTATCTCCCTCCACACTCAGCTGACAAACATTAAAACATGAAACAACTAATTATGCTTGCTATCTCTCTTTTATAACCAACCATTCACACAACACAGTGGCTACAAACTAGTGGCCCTCAGGGCACATTAGTGGCAAGAGTTACCTACATGGGTCCCAATAGTTTAGATACATTTTAAATTAATCACTAACATTTAAGCATTAGAAAATGTTAACTTTCGGGATTTCTGGATTCATTGAACCATAAAATGATTAGGGAACACTGGGCTGACCAGGACTTCCTGAGGGCAAAACATGAAGTTGTATAACAGCTGCTTTTGAAACTGAAGCAAACAATTTAATGGAGAAAAGACAGTCTTCTCAACAAATGTGGCTGGGATATTGACAGGGGGAAATAATGAATCTAGACACAGACCTTATACCCTTCCACAAAATGAACAGAAAATGGATCACAGAAATAAACGCAAAACACAAAACTATAAAATTCTTAGAAGAAAACATAGGAGAAAATGTAGATAACCCTGCATACAGTGATGATTTTTTAGATAAAACATTAGAGACACAATCCATGAAAGAAATAACTGATAAGCTGAACTTAACTAAAATTAAAAATGTCTGCTCTGTGAAAGACAATGACAAAGGGATAAGAATACAAGCCACAGACAGGGAGAAAGCCAAAGTATGCCAATACCTCTTAAAACTCAGCATTAAGAATTAAAAAAACTGATTTAAAAATGAGCCAAATATCTCACCAAAGTTGTACAGATGGCAAATAAGCATATGAAAAGATGCTCCACATCATATGTCCTCAGGAAACTGCAAATTTAAATACCAATCAAATACCACTACACACCTATTTGAATGGCTAAAATCCAAAACATGACAAAGACAATGCTAATTTCTAGTGGAGCAAGAGTAACTCTCACTCATTGCTGCTGGGAAAGAAAAATGATTCACTCACTTTGTAAGATAGGCTGGCAGTTTCTTACAAAACTAAACAAAGTCTTAGCATATGATCCAGTAGTCATACTCCTTGGTACTTTTACTCAGAGCAGTTGAAAACTACGGTCCTTACAAAAAACCCACAGTTGGGTGTTTATAGCATCTTTATTTATAATTGCCAAAACTTGAAGGCAGCCAAGATTTCTTTCAGTAAGTGGATACATAAATAGCATGCAGTACATGCAGACAATCGCATATTACTCGGTGTTAAAAAGAAATGGCCTATTAAGCCATGGAGAAAATTTAAATGTACATTAATATAACGAAGCCGGTCTGAAAAAGGACCATACTGGATGATTGTAACTATATGACATTCTGGGAAAGGCAAAACTATGGAGACTAAAAAGATCGGTGGTTGCCATAGGTTAGGTAAACAGGTGGAGCACAGGATATTTAGGGCAGTGAAAATACTGTGTATAATACTACACATATGTCATTATACATTTATCAAAACACAGACTTCACAAAAAGAGTAAACGCTAACATAATCCTAAATGAATTATGGACTTCAAGTGATTATGATGGGTCAATGTCAGTCCGTCCACTATAACAAATGTAACCACTCCCGCAGGAAGATGTTGATAGTGGGTGAGGCTGTGCATTTGTGAGAGTCACGGGGTACTTGGGAACTCTTTATTCTCCACTCTATTTTGCTATGAACCTAGCAAAAGACAAGTCTTTTGGAAAAAAAAAAAAAGACACATCTATGAAAAAAATTAAAGTGAGCAGTTTTCTCCAGGTCGTTACCATGCTTATCGAGTCAGCTGTGTCCACTTACATCACACGCCTGCCCTCCTTGGGCATTTACCACTTGCAGTCTGGACCCTATCTTCACTGATCAGCTAATCTTACCAGGCAATTCTTAGCTCTTAATCCTATCGGTTTCTTTAGGAACAGCGTCACCCCTGAGCGTCCCTGTCTTCTGTTGCATACGTTCCCCTCCTCAGTCTTCCCAAATGCCGTATCCTTCGTGACCTTCTCCTCAGGTTTCTGTTTCTGCCTTTGCTCCAAAGATGCTGCCCTGGGATCTTCCATCTTTCTTTTCTCTCTCTCTTCATTCTCAATTTGCTGTACTAGAAAATGACTCCGAGTGAAATGGCGTTTCCACACACACAACTTCCATTCTCACTGCTGCATGCCCACTTTGAAGCACCAGTTCCGGGTTGCCAGTGCCTGCTGAAATGCCCACCTGAGTGTCCCACAGTCACTGCTAAGTCCACATATCCAAATCCAAACTCATCGTCTTCTCTCTGACACAGGTTTTTTCCTCTGTTTCCTCTCTTTTTTAATGACACCACCATCCTACAAGTTTTTATTCAGCCTCTGAACAATCTTTTGCCTCTAATCCATCCCAGTCATCTGTATAAGCTGACCTTATTTATGTCAATATCTTTTGCCTCTATTAGTGCAGTCATGGTATAGCCATCGTCAGTATTCTACTGTTCTTTCTTGATGATTCTGCCACAATCATTTTAAAAATGCAAATTTGACACTTACTCTCCTACCAAAATACCTCAACTGTTTTTCAACAGCTTAATTTTATCTGGCATGTGATCTTCTGTAGTCTGGTCCAAATCTACTTACCAGAATTATATTTCTAAGGTACTCAATCCCTGCATAGCCTTTCTTCTTTTTTTTTTTTAACTGAGAGACTCTTGGTATTATTTACTGCTGGGGAACTGTTTTCCCTTCAGCTTCTATACAAGCTGTGTATGCCCATATATATACTGTTCAAGTTATAGCCTGCCTTCTAAAATTTTCAACAACTATTGGAATACAAATGATGCTTTTTCTTAGATATTAACAAGGAAGACTTAGTGTGGAGGCAGGAGTGTAACACAGAGCCGTAGGTAAACTCACAGGCTCTGGAGTGAAGACTCCTTTATTCATATCTCAATTCTATTATTCACCTGAATTTTTTAAGTCTTTTGTGACTAGATTTCATTATTCATAGAATTCAGATAACACTACAACGAACCACTAGTGTTGCTGTAAGACTAAAAGAGCTAATACTTACCACTGAATAGTAACAGACCAAGAACCAGAAAATAAGTTGTCAATTAAATGTTAGCTATTGATACTACAGTCTAGTGAGTAAAATCTACAAGAAGTAAGAAGCTTTATAGCAATAAGCGCTATGAGGAATATTAACTGAGCTATTTGTCAAATAGTAATTCAGGGTGAGGAGACAGAGTGGATGGTCAGGGAAAGGCTCAATGAATAGGTGACACTGGAGCGCTGACCGGAATTATTCAAGGCACTCAGTCCCTTACAGATCCAAAGAGGCTTTCTAAGCAAGGGGATAACAAAGTACAGAGGCGTGAAGTGATGTTTTCAGTGCCTGGGACTTTGTTGAGCAAAGCAGAAAGACATAAGTGATTAGATCAGACAGATGGATGATTAACCAATCATGTAAGGGACTGCAGGCCACTGTAAATGGCTATGCTTTCATTTCAAGGGGAAAGGGAAGCCCTTGGAGTATTTTAAGAGCAGGCATGCTCACCTGGACTGCTATATAGAGGGCAAGAATGGAAGAGAGACCAGTTTGCAGGCCACTCTAGTCTAACAGACAAATTGTGGACCCCATAACCATCTTTTCCAAGTAGATAAATCCTTATCTTTTAAGAACCAATACAATAAATACTTTTCTTTTACAAACTCTCTTGATCGTCTGTTAAATTGCAATTTATCTGTACTTCTCTAATGGCAGTTCGTGAATAATTACTCATAGGGTGCACTTCTTCCTAAGCATCCTCTAAACTCCTTCTGGGGGATTTATGTGATACAGACTTCTGGGAGTCCAATTTGTTGTCATAACTATTTGTTGGAGAAAGTAAATTTGTACGTGCAATTTTGCATATCTAGAATCAGTATTAAAATTTTATAGAATATGAATAACAATCTTTGTTCTGCATTGATACTTTACTTCCAATATTTATTTGAAAACTAAATCTATGGAGATAAGATTGGAGGCAAGAAGATACAAGAAGTGCACTGAAATAGAGATTTAAAGTGAAATAAAGATACTTTTGAAGTCTAGAAGGGGCAAATTAAATATTCATGGACTTCTCAATCAAAGTGAAAATAAAAGCCTACATGACTAGGCTAAAACTTCTGAGTGTTCTATAATGAGGGCAACCAAATAATTTGGGGCTGGAAATAAAATTAAGCAGCTCAAATACTGCTCTACTGTACAGAAATTAAAAATAAATAAATAGAAAAGGAATGGTGCTGACTGATTCAAATAACTGACTCCTTGGAAAATAGTCTGATGCTGGGAAAGATTGAGGGCAGAAGGGGATGACAGAGGATGAGACGGTTGGATGGCATCACCGACTCGATGGACATGAGTTTGAGCAAGTTTTGGGAGTTCATGATGGATGGGGAAGCCTGGCGTGCTGCAGTCTCTGGGTATGCAAAGAGTTGGACACGACTGAGCGACTGAACTGAACTGATATCAGGGAGCTGAGCTATAACATATCTTCAGATGGCCAACATTTACACAGAAGGAACAGAAAGAGCAACTGTACAGAAATATGGGGGTGTTTAAGTAAAGAACAATCAGTTCCCTACTTTGCAACAGAATGGCTTCATACACTGTCCTTCAAATTCTTCTATATTGGTTCGTTGTCTGTTTTAGTACAATAAAACAAAAAAAATTTAAATTTATAAAGCAAGATCTTCCTAGTGGGAGACAGTAGGAGCATTTCTACATGATGAAATTTAAAATTTCATTAAAAACAAGGAATTTTTTTCACTTGAAATTTTCCTAATACTGTAAAAATTTTGAAGAATACTATGCTGATCAACACTGATAAATACATGGTTATTTAATGCCTAGAAAAGCTTTTACCAAATGATTTTTAGGATTTTTAGATTCAAGTACACACATATATGTAGATACATATAAATGCCAAAAATATGTATTATTATGAGCTTATAAAATATGAAGACCGATAGACCATAGTCATTCCCTCAATTCTATCAATTTTCTTCAAAAGATAAAGTTTTAAATAAACATACTTTTTTCCATTAGGTTGAGTATTCACAAATCTTACTGTTTTCACAATGCTTTTTAAGGAAGAAACCCATTCTAGCTATCCCTCTGTATTCTATTGCAATATGCAGTCAAGGTTCTAGTATTGTAAAGAACAAAAAACAGTTAGGAGGGCTGAAAATTCAACCATGCATAATTTTCTGATCTACTATAAATTTACAAGATCAAAATAAAACTATATTTGAAACTTTTACTTCCACAGACAACTTTAACAAGTACTTAACCTGGTGGGGTACAGGCTAGTCAATACTAATTAATATAGTATAAATAAATATATGGGCTTCCCTTGTGGCTCAGCTAGTAAAGAATCTGCCCACAATGCAGGAGACCTGGGTTTGATCCCTGGGTTGGGAAGATCCCCTGGAGAAATAAATATACAGAAACATACAAATAAAAATAATCATAAACATAATAACTAGTATATGAACAAGTATAGGTTGACATTACAGCCTAAAGCCTTCAGATTTTCATTTCTCAGCAGTTTGTTCAGATTACCATCGCATGTCCTCCATCCAATTCACTGGGCAACCGGTTTTTGCTATCTCTTATTATAGATAGCTATGGCAACTTTGTTGGGACTGCTCTCCTACCAATAAACACATTATTCCCCCCACATCATTATCTCCTTTTCTTAGGAAATTGTGGACTATTAGCAGTTAGATCAGATATATTTACTTCCTATTACGAACTAGGGAACAACTGTAGTTTCTCAAAGCTGAATTGATTTTGACAGGTGAGTAATTTTCGTAAAGTATGTTTCATGGTGAACCTTTGTCTGCTCACATGAACAAAAGTTTCATAAAGAAAATTCTTTAGCAAATTATGGCAGCCTAAATATTTACTGTTGCCTTCCTTTTAAGAAAATATTTAGTCATAAAGAGAACACAAGGCTCAGCAACTGAGTGGTAAAGAATCTGCCTGCTATGCAGGAGACGCAGAAGATAAGGGTTCAAGCCCTGGGCTGGGAAGATCCCTTGGAGGAGGAAATGATAACCCACTCCAGTATTCTTGCCTGGAGAATTCCATAGACAGAGAAGCCTGGTGCTCTTTGCCATGGGGTCGCAAAGAATCAAACACTACTGAGTCTATATAGTCTAGTTCTTTAAATCTCAAATTTTGGTACTGATGGCTATGTGTTCTTTCATATGAGCAAATGAAAAATAATTTCTGCATTGTAAAGTCACAGAGGAGTTGCCTAAAATGAGTGAAGTGTGTAAATGAATGATGCATAGCACCCTTTCCTTTCTGTGGATGCTTCATGCTTCTTCCTGTTTGCTTCCTCCTTTTCCTTGCCTATCCCTTGCTTTGGGGCATTTCCTGGTGCTATCCCTGGAAGCTTTTTTCAAATTTTATTCGTGTTTACTAGTAGTCTATTCACCTGATAAGTTCACCTAAATTTCCCAGAAACACCTTCACCTTCGCATGCCTAAAAAGTAAACCATTAGTTTGTACCTCTTCTCTGTGCATTTCCTGCCATTAACAGTAATTCAGACTAGAAGAACCCTTGGAACTGTCTTTCCCACTTCCCCTATTTCACTCTTTCCATCTTAATGTGTCATTGCTTTTGCTCTCTAAACATCACTCTATTACCTCTTCATCATCACTGCTTGACTGACGTTTCTTACCCTTTCTGGCTTGGATCATTCTGCTAATAATGGAAAATCTCTTCAACTTTACAGCAAAGCTTTTCCATAGGAACAGGGCAATCTGCTTGTTTTAAAGCATAAATCAGAATGTCATCCTCCTGGTGAAAAGTCCTTAATGGCTGCTGTCCATTGCAAACTACTCTTCACGGTACAGGGATCCTTAACACCTGACTCCTAACTGCAAACTGTCTTCCTGAGGTCATTACCAACTCTGCTCTCCCGCAATGCATCTGCAGCAGTCCTGTGATGGGGACACTTTAATCAGTTTCACCACAAAATGCAATCTATTCAAATACAAATTCCAGGAGAAGTACATGTAAATAAACTAGCCAAGGTTATGTGCTCTGCATCGAGTAAATATAATAGCTCCCAACTGTATCTAATAAAGTTTCTGTGATTTCAACAAAAGATAGAGAGGGGAAATACATGGGTGGCCTAAAGCAAATGTAACAAAACTTTATTTTTTTTGATCTGCTGTATTATAAATGAGCAACATCTTCTATAAAGGGCCAGATAGTAAACAGTTTAGAGTTTTTGATTCACATAGTCTTCACCATGACTGTTCGCCTCCGCATCGTGGTACCGAGGCAGCCACAGACACTGTGTAAAGGCATGGACAAGGCTCTGCGCCAATAAACTTTTACTTTCAAAAGGAGGCTTGTGGCAAGATTTGGCCTGTGAGCAGTAGTTTCTCAATCTCTGCATTGTACCAGAGCACCATAATTTCAAAATAAGGTACGTATGGATCAATTAAAATTTTGTTGTTTTGTGTTTAATGAGTTATTACTGGAAAGGAAAAAAGTTACATTAAACTGTTTGTTATCTCTGAAAGATAAAAGAATCATATAGTCTCTATGCAAGACAAAGGGACAACCACAGGAGAAATGAAGCTAACAGGCTGAAATGGTAAGACAATAAGAAGGGTAAAAGGAGAGACTGAGGAGGCCATAAGTGTTTCAGGTCATCAAAATGGAATGGCAGATTTAATATTTACATTTTAAGCAACAAAGCATAATTAACAACACCAAAATAATTCTTCTAGTATGTAATGGAAAAACATACAGCAATGACAAAAAGAGGTATGACATACAGAGACTGAACAGTGAACTTAGAAAAATGCTTCTTCCTCTGAAGAAGAAATCAGCTTTTTCACAAAAATAAAATTTAGATTAAAAAAAAAATAGCAAAACTCAAGAATCTGGAAATCATGATTATACAATGTACTGGGTTTTTTTTATTTTATAAATCTAAGGAAATAGTCTGAAATGAAAACAATAAAAAAGATATATTATTTTGATGTCAAAATGGAGAAATGTAAAAATCATAAAAAATAATCAAAAAGGAATATTATATAATCATTAAGTAAGACATTTATTCTTTCTAAAAGTCATGTGGAAATGCTACTTTTCAAGTAAAAAAAAATAAAATTTTATAAGCAGCCCCACTTTCAAACTCTTTAAAAAACAGTCAGCTATTTTTCAAAAATGAAATGAAAATACTCATGCTTAATGTTAAATAGTCTGCCTTGGACTTCTAGTATAGTATTTTTCTGCCTATGTATTCCTTGCCTTTTCCAAAAATCTTTAGGAAGAACAAGTAAAAACTAAATGTACATATGTTTTTTTTCAAATCTGGTGATCAGATTATTCAACATAAAAACAAAATTGTGGAAAGTTTAGGAAGAAAAATAGAATGAATCTTAGATTATGTTTTCAAAAATAAATGTGATATAGTGAGGGAAAAGGTAGAGAAGAATCAGGAAAGTGGGAATTTTTAAGGACATAAAGATTTTCTAAATTATATTTTCATTTATGTATTTATATTCTAATATATTTCACCTACACTAAAGCCAGTAAAACACAGAGGGTATAAGATAAATAAGTTTGTGAAGTCAAGATACATGAGCTGTCTCTCCTATCACATTTTTCTTCAATAGTAAAATAAAGAGTATGTTACACAGATGCATAAAAAACAATTTTACTCATAACTTGAAAAATTATAGTCATTACTTCAGAGCTTATCCAGTCACTCATTACTGTTTCTCTGCATAATTCAATTGAGAATTTCTTATTAAGTCAAACTGAATAGCATCCCTCTGGTCTAGAATTATATCCATATCAAGCTTATGCTGAGGAATTAATGTTCATTAGTGATGTCCTTCAGACCAAATATAAAGGAAAATGGAAATCTCTTCTCTTCTATACATCGACTTCCTTCTCTCCCCCCTGCTTCTTTTCTAACAAGCAATATGATAAAAGGATTTAATTCAGGTCAATCTCTTGCTAATCCACAGCGTGAATGAGAAAGCAGAATAGCTGAGGGGTCTGTACCAGCATTAAGCTTGCTTAATTTTCCAGGAAGCTTTAATATCATCACCTAAGACCTAAGAATCAATAATGAGGAGCTCATCTTCATAAAGTCACTTAAAACATAAGTCTCTTTGCCAGTGAAACATTTTTCAACATCCCTCCCACCCACTTGCCTATCATACAAAAGCACTCATGCCATCTTTGTCTTCTTCAAAATAGAAGCAAATTATGTATGGCAGAGCACTTTGCACCAGAAGGTAACTTATTTAACCCGTGCCATATATAGTGACAATACGACAACAGAGTAGAAATAGGATTTCATTTTCGAAGTATCAAGAACAACAAAACAAATTATCCACCATATAAATACTACCATTGGCCTGGAAGATTTTTTGTCCTCTAGAACAGTTTCTAACATGTATAATGTTGCTATACATATTAATTCTGAATGTTGTTATACCTAGAAGTTAGAGAATTTAGTAGCTGATGTTTTTTTTAAACAGATTATATCTAATAACACTTGTAAGGCATTTTTGTTTCTATTTTTACTACAGCAATACCCAACTTTGGATTTTGCACAAAATTAGACGGATAATCATTTTAACAAATTACAGCATGCTCAGGAAAATTAGCTATATTCTAAATTTTAAAAATATATGTGAATATACACACAATATGCACACACAAACACATATACAAGCATACACAGAATGCTTTTTTTCTTTTTGGAGAGGAAAGAAAAATGGTTTTAGAAACTCAAGAGTCACATCCTAATAACCCTAAACTCAACCCCTAGTAGCATTTATAAGCCATTTATGATTTGTCAGAAAATGATGCCATCTACATACAGGAAATCAGGCTTTACAAATAGCAGATGGCCTTCAATTACTTTTCTGGTAAGGGCTTGATTTAAAAAACAAAACAAAGACTTAAAATCGAATACAATTTGTAGTATCCAATCATTATACTTCATTTCACTGGCCCATAGATTTAAGTTTTATAAGATATGATTAAGATAGAATGCTTACTTATAATTCAAATACATATCAATAAATATTTACTACTACAGAAGACTTGTACTAATTTATAAATAAATACACATTTGTTGGATTGTTCTTTGAACCCCTTTCTTTCTGCTTCCTGACCAGGATAGAGACCAAAAATTTTGGAACCAATGAATCTCAGTGTGCAAAGAACTGCTGAAATGAAAAGCCCTAAGAAACATGAAAGACATTTGAGTAGAGAGGAGTAAAAATATGGGCTCTAGAAAGACTCAAAAGAAGAGTCAGAAAACAAGTAAATAAAACTTTACCTAATTCAATATTTTTTATAAGGTCAATCCATCAACTATTTTCAAAAAAATTTTTATCATTATAAATTATAATACTCATAATTATGCCTTGACCATTTCCTAGAACTGTGTTAAAATATGTGTCTGGTGTTTCTTTAGATTTAAATGTAGGATACCATTTTTTTTTTTACTTTTTTAAAGCAAGTTTCCCTGGTGACTCAGGCAGTGAAGAATCTGCCTGCAACTCAGGAGACGTGAGTTTGATCCTGGAGAAGGGAATGACAACCCATTCCAGTATTCCTGCCTGGAGGAATTCCAGGGACAGAGGAACCTGGAGGGCTACAGTTTATGGGGTCACAAAGAGTCGGACAGGACTGAGTGACTTTCCTGTTTTTTCACATGAAAAGATGCTCGATATCACTCATGATCAGAGAAATGCAAATCAAAACCACAATGAGGTACCACTTTACACCAGTCAGAATGGCTGCCATCCAAAAGTCTACAAGCAATAAATGCTGGAGAGGATGTGGAGAAAAGGGAACCCTCTTACACTGTTGGTGGGAATGAAAACTAGTACAGCCACTATGGAGAACAGTGTGGAGATTCCTTAAAAAACTGGAAATAGAACTGCCATATGACCAAGCAATCCCACTGCTGGACATACACACCGAGGAAACCAGAACTAAAAGAGACATGTGTACCCCAGTGTTCATCACAGCACTGTTTACAATAGCCAGGACATGGAAGCAACCTAGATGTCCATTAGCAGATGAATGGGTAAGAAAGCTGTGGTACATATACACAATGGAATATTACTCAGCCATTAAAAAGAATACATTTGAATCAGTTCTACTCAGGTGGATGGAACTGGAGCCTATTACACAGAGTGAAGTAAGTCAGAAAGAAAAATACCAATACAGTATACTAATGCATATATATGGAATTTAGAAAGATGGGAACGATAACCCTATATAAGAGACAGCAAAAGAGACACAGATGTATAGAACAGTCTTTTGGACTCTAAGGGAGAAGGCAAGGGTGGGATGATCTGAGAGAATAGCATTGAAATATGTATATTATCATATGAGAAACAGATCGCCAGTCCAGGTTCGATGAATGAGACAGGGTGCTCAGGGCTGTTGCACCGAGATGACCCAGAGAGATGAAATCAAGAGGGAGGTGGGAGGGGGTTCTGGAAGGGGAACACATGTATACCCATGGTGGATTCATGTCAATGTATGGCAAAACCAATACAATAATGTGAAGAAATAAATAAATAAGTATTAAAAATAAATAAATAAATAAAAATGGAATGACACCTAGAAGTCGACATTTAGCAAGCATTCATTAGCTTCTATGATCAACTTTAAGATAATCTTGTATAGGTTTCTACAGAAGTACACTGGTACTGTGGTTACATCATACATATATTAATCTGGAAGTTATCATTTTCATGATATTTTTCCCATTTAGAATATGTCTCAGTTCAGTTCAGTCACTCAGTCATGTCCAACTCTTTGCAATCCCATGGACTGCAGCACACCAGGCTTCCCTGTCCATCACCAACTCCCAAAATGCTCAAACTCATGTCCATCGAGTCAGTGATGCCATCCAACCATCTCGTCCCCTTCTTCTCCCGACTTCAATCTTTCCCAGCATCAGGGTCTTTTTCAAGTGTCAGTTCTTTGCATCAGGTAGCCAAAGTATTGGAGTTTCAGCTTCAGCATCAGTCCTTCCAATGAATATTCAGGACTGATTTCCTTTAGGATAAACTGGTTGGATCTCTTTGCAGTCCAAGGGACTCTGAAGAGTCTTCTCCAACACCACAATTCAAAAGCATCAATTCTTTGGCGCTCAGCTTTCTTTATAGTCCAACTCTCGCATCCATACTTTACTGGAAAAACCATAGCCTTGACTTGACGGACCTTTGTTGGAAAAGTAATGACTCTGCTTTTTAATATGCTCTCTAGTTTGGTCATAATGGAGAAAGTGTTTTTTAATTTCATGGCTGTGGTAACCATCTGCAATAATTTTGGAGCCCCCCCCCCAAATTAAATCTGTCACTGCTTCCACTGTTTCCCTATCTAGTTCCCATGAAGTGATGAGACCAGATGCCATTATCTTAGTTTTAAAAATTTTGAGCTTTAAGCCAAATTTTTCACTCTCTTTCACTTTCATCAAAAGAGGCTCCTTAGTTCTTCTTCACTTTCTGCCATAAGGGTGGTGTCATCTACATATCTGAAGTTATTGATATTTCTCCCAGCAATCTTGATTCCAGCTTGTGCTTCATCCATTCCAGCATGTACTGGAATGTACTCTGCATATAAGTTAAACAAGCAGGGTGAAATACACAGCTTGATGTACTTCTTTCCTGATTTGAAACCAGTCTATTGTTCCATGTCCAGAGGTTTGGTTAGTTACTTTATATATCAATACTAATTTGTGTATATTTTTCTTGCATCCAGTCACTTAGCTAACTTTCCCAACTAATGGTAATAGTTTGCTAAACTATGTTGAGTTTTGTAGGTATACAGTCACAGTATGTCTAATATGGTTCAAATATATGCATACTAAAATAACATTGCTGAGTTTTCATCCAAATTGAAGTGAAGTCGCTCAGTTGTGTCTGACTCTTTGCAACCCCACAAACTGTAGCTTACCAGGGGCCTCCATCCATGGGATCTTCAGGAAAGAGTACTGGAGTTGGTTGCCAATTCTTTCTCCAGAGGATCTTCCCAACTCAGGGATCGAACCCAGGTCTCCTGCATTGTAGGTAGATGCTTTACCATCTGAGCCACCATCCAAGATGCTACTCAAATCTGAATATGGGACAAAGAGTCTTTCTTTTTTCATTTTGTTTTCACTTCTAAGCCTGAAAAGAGCTCTCTAAAGGAAGCCACTAATAGATAAAATTATTTGAGGTAAATTCTAGCTAGACTCCACAACTTAGAAAACTTCTCAGTCAGAAATTATGTAAATCAAAATAACTCTGAATAAATATTTATACCTTCTATGATTTTACACATATTTTCTTACCTTTACCTCCAGTAAAAAAATTAAAAATTTGCTTTTATATTTAACTGATTAACTGTTTATATTTCAGAATACTAATGCTAATTAAGGATAACACATTTAAGTCAGTGTTTTTTGTGGCAATTTAAATTCCTACATCAGTCATTTGCTTTATGTTTTACTCTAAATGTAGAAGCTTATCGAATGTTACTTTCACATGCTAGGACAGAACTTCAACAGATAATCAATGATGCATTACCCTGAATGACCTCAAAATAGTTATTAAATTTACTTGCATTCAATTTAAATTATTGTTTGAGAAACTAATAATATTTTTAATAATTTATAAGAGAAAATTTAACTCAGTCACCTAGAATTTCATCTTAAAATGAAATATATGACATACAGACATTGTGAACAACACAAAGGTAGCGGCAAAGGCAGAAGCATCAATCTGAGTCAATGCACAGTAGAGATAAAAATGTTTGTACAGGATTCACCTAACCATCTATGTTCTATTAAGATGAACAGGGGAAGGTATAACTGTTCACAATATGTTGTTAGTACTATAATAGAATTATGGTTTTTTCTTACTTTTTTAAAAAATAAAACACACAAAAATGCACTCATATATAAATCATGTATTCTGGATGAAGATTCATAAATTGAGCATTTTGTATAACCATTATTTAGGTGATCTGAGTAACATTTTTATGTTTTTTAAATACATACAAAGGTGGAAATAAAAATATGAACATATTTTATGTTATTAATGCATGAAGTCAATATATAAATGATAAATCAGATAATCCTCTTTAAATCATTTTACTTATTTTGAAAAATCAAGAATTATACATGCATATATATTATCAATAACATTCATAATTTTTGTTAAAATAGTGCTACAGTAAAGAAATAATATTAAACATACTAGCAAGTAATACAAAAAGAAATTTGCATGTATGTGTGTTAAGTCACTTCAGTCATGTCTGAGTCTTTGCAACCCTATGGATAGTAGCCCACCAGGTTCCTCTGTCCATGATGATTCTCCAGGCAAGAATTCCTCCAGGGGACCTTCCCCACCCAGGAATTGAACTTGCATCTTTTATGTCTCATACATTGTCTCCTACTTTGTTTTATTTATAAGAATGGTTAAAATAAGGAAATGGATTTGGACAAATAAATTATTAAGTTTCCAGTGAAGAAAATTTTGCAGCACTTCGGACCTTTTTATTTTTATGGACTTAATATGATACACTGTTTTCAATTACATTGATTTTTAGACTACATCATACCCCAAGTTACATTACTTCATAATTGTATCAGGAAAACATTAATGCTCAGTTAATAAAACTATTCCATTTTGTATAACAAGAGGAACTAAGACCATATTTCATTAGAAAGTAAAGATTTTTTTTTTATTCTAAGAAGCTCCATCAATCTTCTCAATAAAAAGTATGCCTATAGGACTGGCATGCTGCAGTCTATGGTGTTGCGAGTTGGACACAATTGAAGTGACTTCACACACAGGCACACCTACAATATAAATGCACTCATACTTTAAATGCTATTCCTGGTTGTCATTCTAAAACATTTATCTGTATTATTTATTGGTAGCAAGAGAAAAAAGAATTATTTAGGGTTTCATCTCTCATACTGAAAGTCCCTAAGAATATTGAAAAAATTGTCTTTTATTTAATAATTGTTTTATAAACAAAACCAGACCCAAATTGTTATGGTATAGGAAGAGTGTTACTTGAGGGATCGTGACAGTGATTTTAAGAGCTAAAAGTGAGTATAAAGAAAAATCCAATCTATTTGTTACCATTATTGAAGTTGAAGATTACACAATTATTTAGCAGCAAGATTATAGATTTTGATACTACAGCAGACATACATAAAATTATACACAATGAAACAGTTGTGCTGACTTTGACATATGAAAGCCTGTGAAGACGGTACACTGACTCGACAGGCATGTCAGACGCTGGCTCCACTATATGCGTCTAGAACACACGCAGTAGGTCCAGGACCCCAGGGGGAGTGCAGTGAGGAGGAGACATGAGTGGTCTAAAGGGAGGGGCTCCAGGAGTCTCAAAAGGCTCCTCCAGCCGCAGCTCAGACAGTTAAGTTGCTGGATGTGGTACTAAGGGTCAACGCTGACTCACTGCATGATTTTTTTATAACTAAGTAGAGGAAGCACCATGCTAAGTCTTTAACATACATTATTTCACCTAATGCTGACAGAAAATTTGTGAGGTGTAGATAACACAGTTGAGGATAAAGTGCTTAAGAAACATGTCCCAAATAATAATACTAGAAAGTGCCGGAAACAGCATTTTACACCAGGGCATTTGAAAACAAAAACACAATTTGAAAAGATACCTGTACTCCAATGTTCACTACAGCATATTCACAGTAGCCAAGATATGCAAGAAATCTAAGTATCCACTGATATGCAAATGATTAAAAAAGATACAGACAGTGGAACGTTAGCCATTGGAAAAAAAATTGCTACTTGTGACAACACAGACAGATGTAGAGGGCTTTATACTAAGTGAAGTAAGTCAAAGAGAAACACAAATACCACATGATCTTACTCATATGTAAAATTTAAATAACAAAATGAAAACAAACTCAAAGACACAGAAAACAAATGGACGGTTGCAGAAAGGCTGTGGGGGTGCAGTGGAAGAGCTGAAAGGGACTAAGAGATACACAATAACAGTTGTATGTCACTTGATGGCAAATAGATGGAGAAACAGTGGAAATAGTGAGACATTTTATTTTGAGGGGCTCTAAAATCACTGCAGATGGTTACTGCAGCCATGAAATTCAAAGACACTTGCTCCTTGGAAGAAAAGTTATGACCAACATGGACAGCTTATTAAAAAGCAGAGTCATTACTTTGCCAACAAAGGTCCATTTAGTCAAAGCTATGGTTTTTCCACTAGTCATGTATGGATGTGAGAGTTGTACTGTAAAGAAAGCTGAGTGCAGAAGAAAGATGCTTTTGCTGTGATGTTGGAGAAGACTCTTGAGAGTCCCTTGCACAGCAAGGAGATCCAACCAGTCAGTCCTAAAGGAAATCAGTTGTGAATATCCATTGGAAGGACAGATGCCGAAGCTGAAACCTCAATACTTTGGCCACCTGATGCGAAGAGCTGACTAATTTGAAAAGACCCTGATGCTGGGAAAGACTGAAGGCAGGAGGAGAAGTGGACGACAGAGGATGAGATGGCTGGATGGCGTCACTGACTCGATGAACATGAGTTTGAGTAAGCTCCGGGGGCTGGTGATGGACAGGGAAGCCTGGCGTGCTGCAGTCCATGGGGTCACAAAGAGTCAGACACAACTGAGTGACTGAACTGAACTGAGTAAACAAGTCATGAAATGTAGTATATAAAATAAAGAACATCATCAATAATATTTTAATAACTTTGTATGGAGACAGATTGATACTTAGGGTGATCATTTCACAATGTATGCAAATAAATCAGTGTGGTACACCTGAAACTAACATAACATTGTAAATCAGCTGTATTTCAATAAAAACAAAAAAAGCAGGTATGTCTGAGTTTAGAACTTTCGTCACTCCTCAAAATATTATGAATTCCAAATTAATGTAATCTATGTTTGTGAGTTTTAACTTTAAGTATTCACATCCAACCATAGAAACATTTAACACATATTACTTCAAATTTGTAAAATTTTTTCTAAAGAATTGGAAAAATAAGTAAGCTCTGTTTATATATGGGGAAGTGAGTAGCAACTTGTTTTTTCTTTTGTGCCAGAGTGGGGAAAAAAAGCCAAACAACAACAAAAGCAATGATTTTTATACAGAACAATGACAAAAATAAACACAGTAAATCTCTAAGTTATGATCATGTTTTTCTGACTTGTTTAGGGGCAAATATTTTTAAAGTCTGTGGTATTATGTACATAGTATATTATTCTAATTAGGCAAACTTTCTACAAAACTACAGTGATAGATATTTAAGAATATACATGCACAGTCTCATATAGCATGGTTATGAGGAACACATTTAAATCAATTCACATAAGTGCTTCTACTGTTTTACTATTATTTTTACAAAATGAAAATTTTGTAAAATTTCTCAACTCAGTATGATTTTTAAAGCCATTTTTTTTCTGCCTATTATGTATGATATAACTATCTCTTAACCATAAAGACACATCTATGTTCTTTACAAAACTTTTTAGTCTCCAACACTGAGTTCATTTTCCTAAGTCTGAAACGTCTTGTTTTTAGAGCAGAGGAATCTTTTTGACTGTATCACTTCTTGCACTCTACCTAACCCACACAATCTGTTTCTGTTCCCCAATCAGAGTTCCTTAAGCCTAAGTTCCTCAACACTGATGCACCATGGAAACTGCAATATCATCACCCGGAGACTGCATTATTCAACTAACAGTCCTGGAGTAGGGAAACAGTATGTGCATTATGAACATTTCCTCCTATGCTTCTGATACAGAACAAAGTCTAAGAAGCATCGACTTTGTGGTACAGGCCTGAGACTGTTGAATCTGAAATTGTAAACGTGTGATCACCACACCATGGGAGAAGCCGAGGAAGGACAGAGTGAAAACATTCCAGGATCCTGCACATGTACTAATACTGGGACACATGCATTTAGAAGTACATGGGAAAAATAAAAGGCAAGGATGGAGAGAGGCTGAGTTTCAAGCAGGATGGAAAATAAATTATTTTTCCAGTTCTGCTCTTTCCCATCTGAATATCATTGTTAAGTAGTCACACTTTCTGTGGTTAAACTGAGGATATAAAAGTACCTAGTGGATTTCTGTGTATATATGTGTTATCTGATGTGCAATGTCTGACATATTAAATGTTCATTAAATATTTCCACTACCATATACTGATTCATTCTTTCATCCATCCATCTATCCATTTAACTAGCACCTGCCTCATAAAATGCATCAAGCTCTGTGCTATGTTATCAAAATACAAAGATGAGAAAATGTAGACATAGCACCTTTCCATTCAGAAAGCTTAAAATATTGTGAGAAGACATATATTAGTCAAATAACTGCTCAGATATTTTAAAAATGTGCCTGTATCTAGAAAAAGACAGATGGAGCTAACAGACTATATAATATGATAAGATAACACAAATGTTTTCCTGAGAAATCTGAAGAGCAGGCGTGAAGACAGTAGGGACAAACGGTATCTTTGGGACAGAGAACAGTAAGTGCTGGGCCTTGTGGCTGCTATAAACGCCTCAGTTTGAGTGACCATAGTTGGCTGGGGGTTTTATTTTAAGTCATTGTAATTTTTACACTAGGAACTGCAATCAATATATTTTTAGTTGAGAAGTGGAAAACTTAGAAAAAGTTAAGCAAGTCACATAAAACGTAACAAGGGACCTAAAAGCAGAAATTTCAGTCAGTTCAAAGTCTATGATCTCTTACTCTATTTGAGTACAAATGAATTTCAAAGTGTAAAACTAAAAGCTTCTCCAAAATATGAGTTAGATATCAGGAAGCAACTAAGGCTCTAAGAGTAGGAGTAAGGAGACAAGGAGAAGAAATGGTAAAGAGGAATTTGTCTCATAAGTATCATTACTAGAAAGACAACAGATTCAGTTTAGAGATACTGTATGTATAGTAAAAGTGTTATTATTAAATTATTTTGTTCAGAGGGCAGTTGAAATGTTATTAAAATTATTTGGGTTTACAATTTCTATTTCAGAAATTTAAATGAATACTCAATCATTTTTACAACCTATCTCCTACTCTGCCACTGAAGACTATTTTGTTATTAAATAGAACTTATTTGTAATTATCATTCATTTTTATTCCAGATTAGTCAAATTAGATTTTAGAAATATGTTTAGGTATTCTTTCCTTCTAAGCAAGATATTTATGCACATCATTGATTAAATGATTAAAGTTCTCTTCTTGTGGGTTCTTGGATTTTATTCTGTATATTAAAAGAAAAACAGCAGATTTCTTGACTATTACCCAGAAAACATATGTTCAGCTAGATTTGTGAAGATGTTTCAAAGTTATTAGTTTCCTATAAACACTGACATAAAGAATAGATTTCCTGACACACATGATGTAAAAATAAACAGAAAATCCCAGAGATACATATCAACTTCCAACTCAACACTGAAAGTTACTGAGGAGGCTTTTGGAGATGTGTCCAATGCGCTACACAAAATGCTATACACAGCTCTTCAACGCGCGTGAATCACAGTGGCCAAGACAGTGCTTATGGCTGATAAATTATAAGTTTATAATATCATGTGACCATCAATTCCTAGCTAATCTCTCTTTCCCTTCACAGAGGAAATGGAAACCTGGCTCATACCCCCTTTAACATTTTAAATACTGTGACTTAATTTTGAGCACTTCCATTGTTTGTTTAATGGACTGCTGGTGGTGCTCAGTCCCCACGCCTGGGCCCAAGAGGCCCCATCTGCAGGCTGAGCCCACCCACCCTGGTTCTAGGATCATTTGACTGAGACGCTGGAAAAGTCAGAGAGACTTTACACAAATTTTGTGACTCCATAAGGAAACAACATTCATTCTGGTAATTTTGATAATTAAGCCTGATAATATTTTTTTTTCCTTATTCACTATCCCCAAGCACTCAGGTTCCCTCCCAGTTATGGGAATTGAGTAACAAGTGGAATCCTTGCATTGGTTTACTCCCAAGGACTGTAATTACGCCAGCACCTGCCTCATAGCCACTCCATCTCAGCCTAATACCTACCTACACTTCTATTCATGGCAAGTCTCTTAACCTTTAGCTCACATATCCAGACTTCCTCCATTCATTCTGATTTTCCATTCATGCTTCCAGTGCAATATTTTTTCTCATTCCCAAAGGAATTTGGAGGAATTGGAGACTGTTTCTTTTCTATATTCCAATGATTGATCTTATAGTCATCAAAATATTAATTAAAATACTACATTGTATTTATTATTGTTAGTACTTATAGAAGAAGCACAATAACATGATTATATAATATTACTTTCGCTTACTAAATAAAAGTATATATACTTGCTATTTCACTTGCGGCTATGGATCTTTAGTTTATTAATGCAATGCATTAAGACATATATAAATATCGTGTATATATATAAAAAGAAATCTCCACAGACTTCTGCTGCTGCTAAGTCACTTCAGTCGTGTCTGACTCTGTGTGACACCATAGATGGCAGCCCACCAGGCTCCCCCGTCCCTGGGATTCTCCAGGCAAGAACACTGGAGTGGGTTGCCATTTCCTTCTCCAATGCAGGAAAGTGAAAAGTGAAAGTGAAGTCTCTCAATTTGTGTCCAACTCTCTGCAACCCCATGGACTGTAGCCTACCAGGCTCTACCGTCCATAGGATTTTCCACGCAAGCGTTCTGCAGTGGGTTACCATTGCCTTCTCCATCACAGACTTCTAATTATCCCTAATAATAATCATGGAAATCTTTAACACTACTCTAAAACTTCTTTAGAGAACATAATTCCCTTGCATCATGAACAGATGCAAAGATTTGATGATAAATTTTATTGATTCACATCTGCTTTTATGGCTTGGGAATCTCAGCTAGTTAACATAATGTAAAATAAATCATAGTGATTTCAACTTTAAGACAAATTCATAATCATATGCAGTTTTAAACATTTGAAATGTTAAAAACCACAATAATTTTATTCAGAAGTGGTGATAATATGTTACATTCAAAACCATTTATAAATGACTATCTTTAAAACAGATAATCAACAAGGACATATTGAATAGCACAGTGAATTCTACATAATATTCTGTAATAACTATATGGGAAGAGAATCTGAAAAAGAATAGATTTTAAACATTCATGACATGAGTTTTAAAAGACATAGTTATGATCATGTCAACATAATCTTGTAAAAAAATCACGGGACATGACTTTTAAATCAATGAATATTTCACTAAAACTATAATACACAAGCCTCGATTCTTTATAATTTTTTAACCCAAAAAAGAATTGCCCCTTATAAAGCTAACCTCTTAAGCCTATTTTCCCAAATCTCAACTAAGATTAATAATTCTAAATTAAAACCAAAATGAATGATAACGGGCAAACAATAAACTGTCAGGACAATATTGATACCCACCCCCATATGCATCCTCTATATGGCTCATTGTTCTCCTGCCTAAGCACCCTGGAGGGCCTCTCACTGACTCTTCCCTATCTATCTACCTGTCTGTCCACGCACAGCTCCACAGAACCCTCCTTCCCTCTTGTGAGATGTTCAGATTATGCCAGGCTGGAATACCCCCCAGGTCTAGCTCCAACATCTTCAGGACAGTTTCAAAAGAAACCAAAACTAACAAAAATAATTATATATTAAAATGGAAAAATATATGTTAACATATTTAAAATTTATCAATTAGAAACAATGATAATACTGAGATAGAAGACTTGAGATTTGTTATACTGGCAAAAATTTATAACTTTTATGCCCAGTTTTAGTTATGTGACAGAGGCACCATCCGTTCTCTACTAGTAGTTATAATAATCTGACAGTCTATATCAAGAATCTTAAAAGAATTCATCTTTCTAACTGAATGACTTTCTTTCCAGGACTGCATCTTGAAGAAGTACTCAGAGATGTACAAAAGAGATATACTTACAAGAATCTAATTCTTAGCATTTTTCCATAATAAAACTACCTAAATGGCCTGTATAATAGAAAATATACTCATTAAAAATATCATCTTTTCTAAAGTTATTTAATAAAATAAGAAAATTGTCCATGATTGTTATGAAGTAAATCAAAGGTGATATAAAAATTATGTGCTCTAAAATAAGGTAATTTATTCATCCATCAGCCATATGCTGACATCATATATGTAATAGATACTGAGTAACAAAAATGATTAAAATAACCTCTGACTAAAGAAGTTCATATTTCAAGAGGTAGAGACATATAAAGTATCAAAAAGAAAGTTACAGGTATTTTGGGAAGGCACCTCCTCAGCAGGGTGCAAAGAAGAAATACTGTCCTTTAAAGTGCTACCACGTATCAGGAAGAAAAATCACAGAAGCTTCACAAAGAAGCAGTATTTGAGCTGAGTCTTCAAAAGAGCGAATTTTGGATCCCATAATCTTTTACTCTTAGAATTATAGCTCTCTGTTGCCTATGTACCAAGAACTTCAAATATTATATTTTACTACATAGCACTATCCTCTTCCTGTGTGGTTGCCTAAGAGTGGCTCACTTACTATAGGAGGATTTTCACAACCTTATCACTATAGAGTTACAAATGTATCAAATTGTATTTTACATGAAGAGGAGCCCTAAGACTTAACCAACTGAATATTAAAGTAAGCACCAGTAGATATCATCAAGTAAGATAGAGCTAAGACACTTTTTAAATACAAATGAACGACTTTATGTAAATCCTGAACTTGCTCACTTGCTTAATTCCAGGATCTAACTGGCATACAATACACTTTTATACACAAATTTTCATTGGCTTTCCCACTAAAGCCCCAAAGAACGTTCATTTGCACCAAAGCACAAATGCCATAACACACGGCTCAAGGTAAATATGGCTGGAAGTTGGATGTAATAACCAATTATAGTCATCTGATATTTCTGGGTTCATTTTGAAGTTGGGGCTTATGGAACAATGGGCTCGACAAAGAAGCTGATCTAAACTGAATGTCTGGTTGAACTATGAAGCAAAGAATGTGAAAAAGCAACTAGCTAGGATTAGGGTCAGAATTTGCAGTTCAGGTAGACGCTATAAGAGACCAAACAAGGAATCAGAAACAAGGTACAAATGGTAGCTGTTGCATAAAGATGGCAGGTTGATGAAAGAAGGAATAAAACTGGCAGGAATCACTGAGGTTGCTGAAGATACCAACAGGGAGTTGTTACAAGTTTCACAGGCAGGGAGAAAGCTACTCACAATACAAAATCCATTTAGACTTTTAATTCATACCTTTCTGCCTTGAGTATGCATGCTCTCCCATCATTTCAACTCTCAGATTTTCAGTCATCCACTTCTGTCAAGCCTTTCCCTCCTGGTCCTCCCCCTTCTCCAGCCCAGACAAATTGATCACTGCCTCTTCAGTGTTCTTAAAGCACTTCAAACACGTCTCCTCCATAGCCCCGGTCACACTGATTTATGGCTGCTCTGTGTCTGCCTCTCATGAGCTCCGAGACCAAAGGATCAGTCCTATGTGTCTATACTTCCCCACTGTTAGACAAGGATCTAGACAGGAGTTGAGCAAAATGTTTGTGTAGCAAACACTGGGGCTCAGAGGGCACCACACCTGATGCTGACATCACCAACATGTTTGTAAAAGATTAAAATGGAACAGGGGAGAAGAGCTTTGTTTAGAAGATGAAATAACAGCAGTCTGTCTACCACTTGAATTCATTTGTCCATTCTAGATGCATTATTATGATGCAACATGTAATAAAAAAATACACACATGTACATGTAGGCACTACCATTGACAATATTACCACAGACCTAGAATAACTTCAACTTTCAAAGTTTTAGATGTGAGTAGAATTATATGTCTCTGTAAATATTTGAATGTAGAAAATCACTAAGTCAGAAAGACTAAAAGACGACTTTAATTTCACTTAATTCAGCATTCTACCAAGGAAACATTTCTCACAGAACTTCCTCATAGTTCTATTCAGCAATAAAATTTTGTTCATAATGAAGATTCTGGTGCACTTCAACCTTCTGAAGACATTTATGCATCATGATAAATTGTAGATTGAATTAGGTCCACTATGATGTTATTGTTAAGTACCTCTTATTGGATTACAATATTTTAAAACTTGGTGATTTGAGCATAATGTCTCTTCTGCCCATTAAGCAGACTTTGATTAAGATACCAAATTTCCTGTGCACATTAATCAAGAGAATTATCAAATACATAAACACACACACACAGAACACAACTTAAAATAAGGACATGTACTGTACAAAAGTTAGTAAAGACCTTCAAAATAGAACATTCTAGAATATTCCACATTTTCCTCCAAGTAAAATTCCTACCTGGTTGGATACGTTATGCTTGAGGATTAAAATGATCCTTCAATGTGCTCATGATACATTTAGGAGCTAATGATCTACTTTGTCAAGAGAGACTTTTGATATTGGTCCTATATTTAGGAAATCAAAAGATGCTTGCTCCTTGGAAGAAAAGCTATGACCAACCTAGACAGCGTATTAAAAAACAGAGACATTACTTTGCCAACAAAGGCCTGTCTAGTCGAGGCTATGGTTTTTCCAACAGTCATGGATGGATATGAGAGTCAGGCTGTAAAGAAAACTAAGCATTGAAGAATTGGTGGTTTTGAATCATGGTGTTGGAGAAGACTCTTGAGAGTCCCTTGGACTGCAAAGAGATCAAACCAGTCCATCCTAAAGGAGATCAGTCCTGAATATTCATTGGAAGGACTGTTGCTGACAATGAAGTGCCAATGCTTTGGCCACCTGATGAGAAGAACTGACTCACTGGAAAAGACCCTGATGCTGGGAAAGATTGAAGGTGGGAGGAGAAGGGGACGACAGAGGATGAGATGGTTGGATGGCATCACTGACTCAATGGACGTGAGTTTGAGTAAGCTCCACAAGTTGATAATGGACAGGGAAGCCTGGCGTGCTGCAGTCTATGGTGTTACAAAGAGTCAGACATGACTGAGTGACTGAAATGAACTGAAGCACAGATCTGAATTTGAATTTAAAAACCTACTATACTAGTAGCAGAAATCTACAACTTAAATTCATGAACACTTACAGCCCTAATTTTCATCTCTTTCATCACATGTCATAAGATATAGTGTCTTCAGAAAAGTTATTTCTGAAGTTTTAGAGACTGAATGTTTCCAAGACTATTTACTGTAATGTTTGCAAAGAATTTCATTTGAATAAATTTACACTAGTTATTTTACTTTCAATAATAAATTATAGCTCATTTCACAGCTGTATCCCATACAGTAGTCCACAATAAATGTATCACAGTTTCACTGCCTGCAGGCAAATATAATGATGCTGGCAGGTTTTCACTTTGTCTCTTTCTGGGAAGGAAAGAAAAGGAACTCTACAGCTGGAAAAATGGTCTCCCTGTACAGGACACAGCAAGTCAGCAGTTCTGTGGTCAATAATAGCCTATTCAAGAAACTGCATCAGTTTATGTATTTGGAAAACCATTTCCTGAAATTAAAGGTAGAGTGCAATATTGTACCAAAACACAACACAGATGGTCTGACTACTTTTACTGTTTTCTATTGCATTAAACTAAAGCCAAAAAAGAAAAAAATCAAGTTAAATTTAAAGGCAAATCTCCACTCCTTAAGAAAGACTACAAACTGTGATACTTTTATAATACATCATTATATTTTACATATTATAAATCAAATCACTAATATATCTATATACTTTATTCCTTAAGCTATAAGGAACCACAGAATGCGTGGAAATTAATAGAAAAGAAGAGCTACAAAGAGTCCAGCAGTAAAGAAAAGCTTAAAGAGAGTGAAAGAAATCTGAGACTACTTGGGGAAAGTAGACTGCGTAAGCAAGTGCCTGCATGTGTGTGCGTATGTTTGTGAGAGACGACAAGACAAAGAAGTTCTGTGGAACATTTGGAAAGAGGTAAAGGAGGTCTGGGGTATTTTGTTTAATGGTGCTTAGTATAAACTCCTGTGTTAAACTCTGGAGAAAACCTACAGTCAAAATCCATATAAGACTCTAAAAAAAAAGGAACAGAAAAGGATAACATCAATACACTGAAATTAATTATTGAGTTATTGTCAGGGGAACATTTGGCAGGGGGCTCCCTGTGTGCTGTTTTCTGATGTCTCTTAACCATCCCTGAATATTCAGAGATGAGTGGAGAGGCACACCTCTCCCGGGGACAAAAGAAATGCATCCATTCTTAAAGTAAAAGTAACTATTTACAGCCTTCTTCCCTCTCTGATATGGAAAGTGAGTTTTACAACCCTCTCTTTGAGATGGATTCTAGCCTTATGTTTCCTGGATAAGTTGTAAGATTTTTGATCTTTATCTTTGCTGAAAAGGCTATCTTGTAAGACAGTATATATATGCCCACATTATGCTGAATAAACGCCTTTACTCCATCAGAGTCTTGGTCCCCAAGTCTCTATTCACTTCTCTCTCTCTCTCTCTCTCTCCTTTCTCTCTTCCTTTATTTTCTTATGGTCAACTCTGTACCCCCAAGCCCCAGCCCATTAAAGGGCCATAACAAGTTATGACTTGAAGCAGCAGTTAAACTTTTCAATGTTAAGATTCTTTGCATCGTGGAACAGTATGACAATATGTTTACATTTGAATACAGGAAAATGAATTATTTAGAAAAAAGCATGTCATTATTTTATGTCACAGAAACTGAAGAAAACTATTAGAGTAAATGTTAAAATCTCAAGGAAACTGTCAAATAATCAAGATACAAAATAGTCAAGATAGTTATTAATATCCAAATCTGTAATCATTTACCACATTCCCTATTCCTGTCTGAAAGTATTCAAACTAAATTTCTGTTATTATCTCATATTTATACTACATGTGTTCTCAGTTGCTCAGTCATGTCTGACTCTTTGTGACACCATTAACTCGAGCCTGCCTGGCTCCTCTGTCCATGGGATTTTCTAGGCAAGAGTAATGGAGCAGGTTGCCACTTCCTTCTACCTAATGCTACATGTTATCCTACCTAATGCTAATTGAAATATTTAAAGCTTACTCTTAACATACCCAAGAATATTTTTCCTATCTCTTCTTCAATTAAAATATCAGGGCAGATAATTTAAAGTGTTTTGTGTAAAATTTTTATTTTTATTTATGTCATAATATAAAAGACAATAAGATATTTACCCTGACTGCTAGTGTTATACTAAGTGCAGTTTGGGAGAAATCACTTGACCTTAGGAACATGGGTTTATTCTTTCATTAAAACAGAGGAACATTATGTCCTGCCTGACACTAATGAAGAAATCATGAGAATTTAGCAAAAGGACATGTTGAGTATGAGTGCTTAGAGAACTGTAGAGCATCATGAGAATACAAGCAGAGATTGTTATTATACCCACTAAGTTTCAAAAACCATCAAATGGGCAATTCTAAAATTCATTAACATTTAAATTTTTCATTAGCATCACTTAGGTTTTTCTGTGCATTTTAAGTACATACGATTAAGTCATCCACTCATTCTTTAACTCATCACTGCTTTCCCATCCCAACTACTTTTCCTTTAATGAAGATTCACTATGCTGCTAAGTCACTTCAGTCGTGTCCAACTCTGTGCCACCTCATAGACAGAAGCCCACAGACTCCCCATCCCTGGGATTCTCCAGGCAAGAACACTGGAGTGGGTTGCCATTTCCTTCTCCAGTGCAGGAAAGTGAAAAGCGAAAGTGAAGTTGCTCATTCGTGTCCAACTCTTAGCGACCCCATGGTCTGCAGCCCACCAGGCTCCTCCATCCATGGGAGTTTCCAGGCAAGAGTACTGGCGTGGTGTACTACTCCAGAAGATTCACTATATGATCAGATTAAAACCCCAAAAGAAGCTTCTTCCAAGGCATCCTATCAAGTGTACTCAAGATTTTTCTCCTAAATGTGATTTTATTTTCATGAAATAGGTTCCCTAAAGCATCCCTTTCTTGTATTTCTCAACTACTTACGTTCTAATTACATAATGCATTTTATTGGAATTTTAATGTATTTCTCAAATGATAATTATATCATAATTTAAGCTCCTGGAAAACATAATATATAGTTAAAGATAATATAACTCAGGAGATTAGCTCAGGATTGCAGAGAAGAAGGACTTGTGCTCACCCGTTCCTGCAAGAACACTGGAATCACAATTAGCTGATGGACAACCACTGACAAAGAAATGCTGGAACCTACCATAAAAGATGTTCTACATCCAAGGACAAAGGGGAAGCCACGGCAAGGTGGTAGGAGAAGTGCAACCATGATACAATCAAGTCTCACGCCCACTGACTGGGTGACACACAGAATGGGAAAATAACCGCACTGCCTAAGTTCTCCTACTGGAGAGAAAGTGTCAAGCCTCACATCAGCCTTCCCAGCCTGGAGGTTCGGCAACAAGAGGAGGAGTCCGCCAAGACTCTGATGTTGAGGGTCAGAGGGATCTGACTGCAGGACTTTCACAGGCCTGGGGAAAAGGAAACTCCATTCTTTGAGGACACACACGGGATCTCGTGTGTAACAGGACACAGGAGAAAAGAGTAGTCATCCCATTGGTGACTGGGCCAGATCTGCCTGCTGGCGCTGGAGGGTCTCTTGCAGAGGTACAGGGTAGCTGTGGCACAATGTGGGGACAGAAAACTGCCAAGAGCAGGTCTGGGAAGTACTCATTGGACCAAGTCCTCTTGGAAGCCACCGTTAGCCCTACCAAAAAGCCCACAGGCTCCAGTGCTGTGTCACCTCAGGTCAACCAACAGTGAGGGAACACAGCCCCACCAATCAGAAGCCAGTTGGATTCTTTTTACAACACAGATGAAAAGACATACACCATGTTCTTGGATTGCAAGAATCAATATTGTCAAAAGACGATACTACCCAAGGAAATCTACAGATACAGATTCAATACAATCCCTATCAAATTACCAAGGGCATTTTTCATATAACTAGAACAAAAAAGACGATACTACCCAAGGAAATCTACAGATACAGATTCAATGCAATCCCTATCAAATTACCAAGGGCATTTTTCATATAACTAGAACAAAAAATCTTAAAATTTGTATGGAAACACAGAAGACCCCAAACAGTCAAAGCAAGCATGAAAAAGCAAACGGAACTAGTAGAATCAGGCTCCCTGATGTCAGACTATATACTACAGAGGTACAGTCATCAAAACAGTATAGTACTGGCACAAAAATAAAAACATACATCAGTGGAACAGGATGGAAAGTCTAGAAACAAACCCATATACCTAGAGTCAATTAATCTATGACAAAGGAGGGAAGACTATACCAGGGAGGAAGGACAGTCTCTTCAATAAACGATGCTGGGAAAACTGAACAGCTGCATGTAAAAAAGTGAAATCAGAATATGTTTTAACACCATACACAAAAATAAACTCAAAATGGATTTAACACCTAAATGTGAGACTAAACACTACAAAACTCTCTGAGGGGAACATAGGCAAAACACTCTCTGACATAAATTGCAGCTTTATTTTTTTGATCCATCTATAAGAATAATGAAAATAAAAACTAACTTAAAAAAAGCGACCTAATTAAACTCAAAAGCTTTTTCAGAGCAAAGAAAATCTAAACAAAATAAAAAGACAACACACACAATGGAAGACAAGATTTGCAAATGATGTGACTGACCAGGGATTAGTCTCCAAAGTTTATAAACAGCTTATATGGCTTAATATCATCAAAACAAACACCCAATCAGAAAATGGGCAGAAGACCCAAATAGCCATTTCTCCAAAGAAGACACACAAATAGCCAAGAAGCACATGAAAAGATGTTCAACATTATTAATTATTAGAGAAATGCAAATCAAAACTACAATGAGGTATCACCTCACACCAGTCAACACGGCTATCACTGTAAAACCCACAGACAACAAATGCTGGAGAGGATGTGGAGACAAGGAAACCCTCCTACACTGTAGTGGGAATGTAAATTGGTACAGCCACTCTGGAGAACAGTTTGGAGGTTCTTTAAAGAACTAAAAATAGAAATATCATATGTTCCAGAAATTCCACTCTTTGGCATATATCCAGAGAAAACCATGGTCCAAAAGAATATATGCACCCCAATGTTCACAATAGGTAAAGCATGGAAGCAACCTAAATGTCCATCAACAGAGGGATGGATAAAGAAGATGTGGTACATACATACAATGGGATATTAGTCATTTAAAAAAATGAAATAATGCCATTTGCAGGAACATGGATGGACCTAGAGACTGTCATACTGAGTGAAAAAATTAAGAGAAAGAGAAATATTATATGATACGGCTCATGTATGGAATCTAAAAAGGAATGGTACAAATGGACTTATTTACAAAATAAAAGCAGACTCATAGACTTAGAGAATGAACTTATGATTACCAGTGAGGAAAGGTTTGGGGAAGGGACAGTTTGGGAGTATGGGATTAACATGTACATACTGCTATATTTAAAATGGATAATTAACAAGCACCTACTATACAGAATGGGGACTCTACTTAATATTATGTAGTAACCTAAATGGGAAAAGAATTTGAAAAGGAAAAGATACATGTGTATGTACACTTGAAATGTTCATCACAACACTGTTCAACCATAATATAAAACAAACAGTTAAAAATAATTTTAAAAATAATATGGCTCAGTCTAGCAGTTCCTCAAATGATTAAATATATTTGTCATAAAACCCAACAATTTCACTCCTGAGTATATATTTAAGAGAAACAGAAATACATACCACACCAAAACCTGTACATGAATGTTTATAGCAGCATTGTAGACCAAAAGTGGACACAACTCAATTACCCATCAACTGATGAATGGATTTTTAAAATGTGGTATATCCATACAAATGGAATGTTATTTGGCATAAAAAAAACGAAGTACTATTACATACTACAACATGGATGAACACTGAAAATATGTTAAGTGAGAGAATCCAGTCACAAAAGTATGACTCTATTTATATAAAATGTCCAGAATAGGTAAACATAAAGAGATGGAGAATATATTAGTATGTACTGGGGCTGGGTCTGACAGACTAGAATGGGAGCAAGGGCTGAGGGGTACAGGATTTCTTTTGGGAGTAATGAAAATGATCTATTTAGCTGTTTGTGGTGAAGGATACACAACTCTGTGAATATACCAGCTATTGAATTGCACACTTTAAATGGGTGAACTGTATGGCATCTGAATTATGTCCAACAAAGCTGTTAAGAATGGCTCTGTGACAGAAATTCTAACACTCAGCATATGGCCAATGAAAGTGATTCACCTTATCTACAATGACAAGAGTACAAGAACCACTCCTTCCTCTAACATTCACATTGTTCATTAAATCATCAAATTGATTCAGTTTGTAGATGATCCTATCAAGAGACAAAATTACTTTGAGAAGAAGGATCTTGAGAGCTCTGAGAACTTTCATCATGATTTGGGACATCATGATGCCCACGGTGTGAAGCGCTTGATCAACCATGTTTGAAAGACCATATTATCTGCTCTATAACATTTATTCTCTTCCAGTGGAATTTTCACAGCTCAAGCAGTCCAAAGCCAGTACTTGTATAAAACAAGCCACAGCACTGAAGAAGTTATATGAAATCTTGCAGTATGATACAGGGAGGGAAATATATCTTAGCAGCAGTCAAAGCTTTCCTTATGAATTATGTGATTCCATAAATCCAAATCCAGTCCGATGGCACACCAATGAGAGGCGTGCAGTCACCACCGCCAGCTGTGAGAAGAAGCTGTGTTATAGCGGGCCTGCGCTCTACGATCTCCACCGCAGCTCTGTGATTACACACGCCAGCTCAAGGCAGCCAATGCCTTGCTCCTGCTAGTCTCTTTCATGCCGTGGGCATGGTCGTTAGTAAGAGTGAATGGGGCACAGCATGTTAAGTGGAGGGAAATGCAGATGGTCACTGGAAACAGGACTGTTCAGATACTTTGATTTTGGAGTTTCACATATTCTCATCTTAGACATTCTCAAACTCAAAAACACATTTTTTTAAATATCTTTTCCATCCTATGGTTAAACCTCACATGTTTAAAGACTTGATATGATGGTCAAACTAAGACTGTGAACTAGTGCCCCATAATCCAACTCTGGCTCACTTGACACTGTATTTGACATACAGTATTGTATGTATACAGTACAATATGCCAAAGGATACTCCACTCTTGAAGTAACTGTGTTTAATCAACATTACTTAGTAATGACAGCAATGCTCACAGCAAGTTTTCAATAAGAACCAGAACAGTTAACTCATACAATCTTCTAAAATCCATAAATTCACATATGACTTACATTTGCAAATCTATTTTTATGCTTAGTAATATTTTATCCATCCAAATAGAGCTGGGCTTCTAGATTCCATAAGTCAGACAGTTACAAATAGTGGCTAAGCTCCGTATGACAGCCTGTTTGCTGTGTTCCACACACTCTCTTCTTTCTGCTCACGCCTCAGAACTTCCTGCTGCCCCTGGACATGGGCATCATTTACTTTCTTCACAACTGTTCCTCTTTGCCTGAACTTTCCTCTTCAGCCTTTGTCTACTTTGTCAAATGTTTATTTTTCAATTTGTATATTATGCAAATCTTCCCTTCCCTGTCTCCTCTAAGATAATCACCCCCTTCTCATTCTATATTTTATATGGTTCTGTTTTTACAGTAAGTTCACTAAGATTTAATTACTTATTTATCCATGATAGGGGGGCTTCCCTTGTGGCTCAGATGGTAAAGAAATAGCCTGCAATGTGGGAACCTGGGTTTGATCCCGGGGTGGGGAAAATCTCCTGGAGGAGGGCATAGCAACCCATTCCAGTATTCTTGTCTGGAGAGTCCCCATGGACAGAGGAGTCTGGTGGGCTACAGTCCATGGGGTCGCAAAGAGTTTGACACGACTGAGCAACTCAGCACAAGCACATCCATGATAGGGGACTTCTTAAGGAATGGGTTTATGTGCTGTGTATGTTTGAGCTCCAGCACCTAGCAGAGGTTGGCATAAGACAGGCTCTGGGCACTTGCCAGTTTCACTTAATTGAACTCGATCAACACAAACTGATGAAGAAAAAAGTCACCTGGAGTTGTGCAATGTCGGGGCTCTGAGTAAACTGTATTTCCCATAGAAAAAATACACTGGGTATATACATTATACATATACACATGTAGAATAAATCAATAATTAATCAGCATCATTCCGCCTAAGGTTGTGACACATACTGCCTTAATGATAGCCCAATCTGTGTAAACTCTCTATAAGAAATACTTCACATAAACAACGCTACTGGACATTCTGGCCAGCAGTACTATCAGAAGAAAAGTACTTCTTGGAAATCTGCACAGGGACTGCAGTTTGAAGCCTGCTCAGACACCAGAGAGGCAAACACAGGAAGATGGTGAGACATAAACAGGATCTTAAAATAAAAGCTACAAGTTAGTGGGAGGTAACGCAAGGACTCATGTAATGAGATCTTATACATGAGTTGGCTCCTGATGAATATTAAATTGGCATAAAGTTTTCCAAAAAAAAAGTTTTAACATAAATTTTGTAATTAATATTTTAGTGAAAAGTATTCCTAATTGCATCCATTTTTAAAACTCACCTCTATAAATACTAGATATAAAACACATGTGAGGAGGTATAATAATTTCCATGATAGCAGATAACACATGAAGTTCTGTGCAATCATTTAACCATAAATGACTGTGCATGGATATGTATGCTTTTAATGGTATATTAAATGTTTACTCTAATTCTATCATAATTTTATAAAAGCTATAAAAATTTAGGGAATATACAGCTAACCAGGTAGTAACTGGCATAAAACTGTAGAATAACCATCTCTCCTCCAAATTGAGAAACCATTTAATTTCCTTCAGAAGATTTTGAACCACATGTACTGAGGTGTGTAAGTAGAATATTTATATATACACAAGATGTGCACAAACATATACAGAGCACATATATGACACGTACATTTACATACAGAGGCAGGGACAAAAGGAGTGAGGGAATGAAAGAGACAATGTACTATAGGAGAGGAAAGAGAACCTTGAGAAAGGAAGCCTCAGCATTGACTGTGCATTTCCTACACCTTTTCACTCACAGCATCACAGACCAGGAAAGTCTTGCCAAGAATATTGTTAGGTGTTTTCACACAAAGAAATTTTGGAACACACCGCTCCAGTTAAGGAGTCACACCTCCAGCATTCCTTGCATGGCAAAGATATGCACCATCACAGTAAAAATAAAACACTAAGGTAGAATGTCTCTGTTTTAAAACTACTTTGAAAACTCTGCAAAGAGCAAAACTGAGGCTTTTGCAACTACACGGGTGGCTCTGACAGCAGGTAGAAAGCAGAGCAACATCAGTTGCAGAGAGATCCAGGAAACAAACTCCATCCCAGAGAGGAGGCATTCATAGCTCACAGCAGGATCACGCCAAGGAAGAGAGAGAACGTTTATGAGCACTGATGTGTGCCAGGCATCACCTAAGTGCACTGAGGTGTCTCTCAAGTTACCCTTAAAATAACCTGGAGGGGTAGATACTAACCTCATACATATGGTATGTCTGAGGAACGAGAGACAGAGAGATCAGAGATCACATTCTTAATAAACAACAAAATTAGGTCAAGACTCCTGTCAATCCAGCTCAAAAGTCTCCTCAGGAAGATCTCTTTCTCTTTATTACACGCACATGCAAATGCACACACATATATTTATTTAACTGCTGAGCAATCAGTGTTTATTTCAAGATATGGGTTCAGTTCTGTGCAACCATTCTCACTTGTTGTCAAAGGGAAGTACTGAATACAGAAGGTCCCTCTGACATTTACAGTCACACTCTCTGATTTGGGTAGAGAAAACTAAAAATAATTTTTACACAGTGGAACCCAAACAGGCACCATTTGTGCTCTGATGCCATTTTTTAGCAGGCATGCTATAGAACATACTTGCAAACCTATCCATCTACGATACTCAGAATGTCCAGCTATTGCTCAGTTCAGTTCAGTTCAGTCACTCAGTCGTGTCCGACTCTTCACAATACCATGCACCACAGCACGCCAGGTCTCCCTATCCATCACCAACTCCCTGAATTTACTCAAACTCATCTCCATCGAGTAGGTGATGCCATCCAGCCATCTTATCCTCTGTTGTCCCCTTCTCCTCCTGCCTTCAATCTTTCCCAGAATCAGGGTCTTTTCAAATGAGTCAGCTCTTTGCATCAGGCAGCCAAAGTATTAGAGTTTCAGCTTCAACATCAGCCCTTCCAATGAACACCCAGGACTGGTCTCTTTTAGGATGGACAGGTTGGATCTCCTTGCAGTCCAAGGGACTCTGAAGAGTCTTCTCCAACACCACAGTTCAAAAGCATCAATTCTTTGCCGCTCAGCTTTCTTTATAGTCCAACTCTCACATTCATGCATGACTACTGGAAAAACCACAGCCTTGACGAGACAGACTTTATTAGTAAAGTAATGTCTCTGCTTTTTAATATGCTGTCTAGGTTGGTCATAATTTTCCTTCCAAGGAGTAGGCGTCTTTTAATTTCATGGCTGCAGCTGCAGCTATTGCTACCGCTGTAATAATCTAAGGGGTAAGTTCTTACCCAGACTGTGCAACAATTAGATAGCCCAGCACTGGCCATATACCGTAGGTTAAATTACGCTCACCACATAATCCACTCCTGTGCCTGATACATTTGCTTGGAAAAGATAATTTTCTATCATGCTCTCTCACCAGAGCAATTTGGTGGCTATATTTCTACCCTTGTGCACACAAACTACCCACTTCTGAGTCATCATCCTACTACTCCCATTCTGGTGTTCATAGCAAGGTCTGTGGGAGTAACCTGACTGGCAGACTAACCTTAACAACTTGGTTCTCAGGTCAGCTTCCCCATGGCTTCAGGACCCTGGACCTCCACTCTTCCCCAGAAGTTCAGAAGGATATTGCACCTCAATTTTCTGCCAGCTCCTGGCTTTCTCCATGCAAGAATAAGTGGATAGGTAGCTATGTATGTGGTTTATGAACCAGACCAGAGGGCGCTAGAGATATAAGGCATTCACAGTACACTTAAAAATCTCACAAGCTTGCAGGCTACCGTATCAAGCCATTTGCTTCTTTCAAGGTACTGTTCGTCACTCTCAAACTCTCTCCCAAAGTTTCCCACTCAGGGCAGAACTCAACCAAGTGTACATCCATCTCCACTAATTCTTTATTTAATTCCCAAATATGTTTTCTCTTTATATGAGCAATTGTGTTTCACTGTGGGATACATCATCAGAGCAACAAGAAGAATGGAGTATGTGCAGCACAGGCTGTACTGAGGCTCTGAACTTAAATAAGAGTTCTAGCGACTTGTGCTACTTTCATCCATGTGATGAAAACACTGCAGATCCCTTACCAGAGAAGACATGCAGACAACAAGATGAAAAGATGATGCTCAACATCATATCTCTCATTAGGGAACAGCAAAAGAATAACAAGAAAATACAACTGCATGCCTATTTAAACAGCTAAAACTCAAAACACTGACAACATGGCTAGGATGCAGAGCAAGAGGGATTTTTGTTCATTCCTGGCAAGAACACAAAATGGTACAGTTTGAAAGGCAGTTTGGCAGTTCCTTAGAAAAGTAAACATACTCTTACCATATGATCCAACAATCACCCTCCCTGGAATTTACTCAAAAGAGCTAAAAAATCAGGTCCACACAATATCTGCATATGGATGTCTAAAGCAGCTTTATTCATAATTTCTAAACCTTGGAAGCAATCAAGATGTCACTCAATAGGTAAACGGATAAACCATGATATATCCACACAATGGAATGTTGAAAAAAGTATTGTATATTAACACATATATATGGAATCTAGAAAAATAGTACTGATGAATGAATTTGTAGGGCAGGAATAGAGATGCAGGCATAAAGAACAGACTTGGGACATACAAGGGTAAGGAGAGGATGGGATGAATTGAGAGAATAGCACTGAAACATGTATATTGCCATATGTAAAATAGATTAATAATGAAAATCATTGTAAAACACAGGGAACTCAATCTGGTGCTCGGTGACAACCTCGAGGAGGGGATGGCTGGTGGGGGGAGGTTCAAGAGGGAGGAGACATATGTATACTTATGGGTGATTCACACTGTTGTATGGCAGGAATCAACACAACATTATAAAACAATTATCATTCAATTAAATATAAATTTTAAAAAATAAATGAATTATCAAACCATGAAAAGAAAGGAGGAACTTAGATTACATTATTGAGTGAGAGTAAATCTGAAAGGGCCACATACTGTAAGATTCCAACTGCATGACAGTCTTGAAAAAGCCTATGTATGGATACAGCAAAAAGACCAGTGGTTACCAGCAGTTTGGGAGGAGAGATAGAGTTGAAGCACTGGGAATTTTTTTAGGGCAGTGAAACTACTTTGTATGACACTGCAATAGTTCATACCTATATTAGAGAATACGTATCATTATGTATTTGTTCAAAACCACCCAAAGTACATGAGTGAATTCTCATATACAATGAACTATAATACAAACTGTGGACCTTAATTAATAATAATGCATCAATATTGGCTCATCAGTTGTAACAAATGTACCACATGAAGTAAGATGTTAATAACAGGGAGAACTGGAGAGAGGATGAGGGGGATATATGAGAGCTCTGAACTTCCGCTTAATTTTCTATAAACCTAAACAGCACAAAATTAAAGCCTATTAAAAATAGCTTTTAAAAGAATGCAAATGATTTGCCTGTTTTTTCTCTCCTTGTCTTGTTGCTCTCTCTTGCATCTTACTTTCTTTCCAAGTTCTGACAGTCATTCATAGCTTCTCCTGAATTAATTGATGTCACACCTGCTATGTGAACCATCTCTCTCTCTGACGGTTCCTAGAACAAGAGCCCATCTGAACATGACTTGATTACATGTGCCATTTGAAAATGGTTGTCTTTACAGCGTCTTTATTTATAATTTTCTCCATCTGCCCTTATTTCATTTCTTTCCTCATAGGACAACTGATTTAATAATATTGAGCCAATAAAAATGATATCCCAAAGATTATGATTTCACATGTTAAATTATGCAAAATACCAATTAGCTCAATAGTTCTTCTAAAAGATAAGAAGACATCCTTTTGGTTAGGTGCAAGGACATATCAGAAGCAACAGACATTATTTTTGGTATCACTGTTTTAAGTACTCATGTTCCCTCCACTCTTCTTACTGGCTTATTTTTAATTGCTATAAGTATAGTAAAGTGAAAGTCGCTCAGTCGTGTCCAACTCTTTGTGACTCCATGGGTTATAGCCTGCAAGGCTCCTCTGTCCATAGAATTCTCCAGGCAAGAATACTTTAATGGGTAGCTGTTCCATTTTCCAGGGGATCTTCCCAATCCAGAGATAGAATCCATATCTCCTGCATTGCAGGTGGATTCTTTATCGTCTGTGCCACCAGGGAAGCCCAAGAACAATAGAGTGGGTAGCCTATCCCTTCTTCAGGGAAACTTCTTGACCAAGGAATTAAATCAGGGTCTCTTGCATTACAGGTCAGAGACATTTCTTTGTCAACAAAGGTCCGTCTAGTCAAGGCTATGGTTTTTTCAGTGGTCATGTGTGGATGTGAGAGTTGGACTATAAAGAAAGCTGAGGGCCAAAGAATTGATGCCTTTGAACTGTGGTGTTGGAGAAGACTCTTCAGAGTCCCTTGGACTGCAAGGAGATCCAACAAGTCCATCCTAAAGGAGATTAGTCCTGGGTGTTCATTGGAAGGGCTGATGTTAAAGCTGAAACCCCAATACTTTGGCCACCTGATGCAAAGAGCTGACTCATTTGATAAGACCCTGATGCTGGGAAAGATTGAGGGCAGGTGGAGAAGGGGACGACAGAAGATGAGATGGCTGGATGGCATCATCGACTCGATGGATATGGGTTTGGGTGGACTCCCGGAGTTGGTGATGGATAGGGAGACCTGGCATGCTGCGATTCATGGAATCACATTCGGACACAACTGAGCTACTGAACTAAACTAAGCTACCAGGGAAGCCTAATTGTTGTATCTCTTCCTTTAAATAAAGTACTTTTCTTATTGCTTAGGTATTTGAGGATTAAATGAAAATTCCTTTTTTTTCATCATTTCAATGCATTCTAAAGTGTCAAGTGTAAAGTTTCAGTGAAGAAAATAAAAAAATCTCTTCCTTATGACTCACTGGCACCTCTAACTCATACCCCATGATATGCTTGTGATAGGAAAGATGTAATTCCTGGATGCCACTTCCCCAGTACTTCTGTTATTAAGGACCTCGCTAATGTGCCTTTATATTAGGAGGCCTGGAGGCTTCCACTCTCCCATTCCAGAAAGACCCACTGACCAGTGTCATCATTCAAACTTATATCAGAGATTGAGAGGCTTCATTTCCTCCTGAAAGGATTCAAAGCATACCATACTTCCCCAGTAACCCAATCAGGAAGTCAGCACCTCATCCTACCCGTCTCTTTCCACCTTTTGTTATAACAACGAAAGACAGAAAAAGACCTCAGCATGTGTTGCTCCAGTCCAGACTGGGTCTTTTATTATTTTACAAACCAGATGCACGTTCAGTCACTCACTTGTGTCCAACTCTTTGTGATCCTATAGACTGTAGCCCTCCAGGCTCCTCTAGTTCATGGGATTATCCAGGCAAGAATAGTGGAGTAGGTTCCCATTTCCTTCTCCAGGGTAGCTACCTATAATTTGCATTAGGAGTGATAGGTGTCACCACAGTCCACTGAGCTATTAAACTTTCACAAATCCTGAGCATTTGATTTTTGAACCAAATAATCAATAAGCTCGTAACAAAATTGGAGCACTAACTATGCTATGTATGTTAAGTGAGCAGGAAAATAGGACAAAAAACTGTAGATTTTTATTTATTTAAATAAACACCTAGGATGTTAAGCAAATCATAAACCACAAGCAATTCTACTGTGAATATATTTAATTTGGAAAGCACTGGTGACAATGATAACTGCAAGAATGTGAAATTTCAGATTCCGAAGAAATCCTAAGACAGTATATAAAATAAAGTATAAAAATTATATTTATATAATTCACCCTGAATTTGCAGCTCAGAATATTTTGATGGTCTTTGGTCCATGCTGTCTGCATGCAAGAGCTAAAGTTATTAAATAACAAAAAAAGACAAGTCTACAATAAAACATTTCTTTCTAGGTTTGGTTTGTTTGTCCTGGTGTTTCTTAGTTGGAGAAAACAGATAAATGTGTTGGATCAGTAAAATTCCTTCAAGTTATGTCATTTTTAGGAGAGAAAAAGATAAAGAATGGGAAGAGAACTAACATTTCTTTTAAATATAGTTACTATATTTTAGGTACTGTGCTAAACACTATTTACTACATTTTAAAACTCTACAAATGCCCTCTAATTTCAGAACCCCTGTCACCAAAGGTTAGAAAAAGAGTCAAAGTTTAAGTAATTTCACCAATAAAGTAGAGGCAAGATTTAAAATGGTGTGTCTGATTTCAAAGTCCAAGGTCTTTCCATTGCACAATGTTGCTTCTCTTATAATTTGTTGGAATATCTAGCACTATAATTGCATCAATTTGCAATTTCTAGTGCATTTACAAAAAACAGATCCTTTACAGAAAGCTAAGGCACTTTATTAGACTTACTACAGGTCATAAAATTAAGTAACCATTCTATTATATAACAGAATAATAGCAATAGTATACCTTAACATTTATTGAAGTCTCAATATATATGAAGTATTCTACAAATATATACATATGTTATCACATTTAATCCTCAGAAAACCCCTACAGAATACAAGATGTTTATCCATACAGGGGATGAAAGAAAACATTCAGGGTGATGAAATAATTCCGTAGGTACCATGAAAAAAACATTTTTATCTATGTTGTTCTAAACTAATTGGCATTGATGCCCACACTTTGTCCATCCCTCCCTCTACTCCATCTCTATTCTTCATTTAATGAGCAAACTGTGTCACATTGCAAATTAAGACAAATTAGAATCACAATTGAAATGTAAAACTTTTTTTTTAAGATAATGTCACCCTTATGTTCCTACTACCTGGAATAACATACCTCTTGCCTACATTATTTAATGAATGGTAAGACTAGGTAATGCTAAAAATTCTCCAAGCCAGCCTTCAGCAATATGCAAAACATGAACTTCCAGTTGTTCAAGCTAGTTTTAGAAAAAGCAGAGGAACCAGAGATCAAACTGCCAACATCTGCTGGATCATGAAAAAAGCAAGAGAGTTCCAGAGAAACATCTATTTCTGATTTATTGACTATGCCAAAGCCTTTGACTGTGTGGATCACAATAAACTGTGGAAAATTCTGAAAGAAATGGGAATACCTGCCTCCTGAAAAACCTGTATGCAGGTCAGGAAGCAACAGTTAGAACTGGACATGGAACAACAGACTGGTTCAAAATCAGGAAAGGAGTGTATATCGTCACCCTGCTTATTTAACTTATATACAGAGTACATCATGAGAAATGCTGGGCTGGAAGAAGCACAAGCTTGAATCAAGATTGCCGGGAGAAATATCAATAACCTCAGATAATGCAGACGATACCACCCTTATGGCAGAAAGTGAAGAACTAACGAGCCTCTTGATGAAAGTAAAAGAGGAAAGTGAAAAAGTTGGCTTAAAGCTCAACATTTAGAAAACTAAGATCATGGCATCCAGCCCCATCACTTCATGGCAAATAGATGGGGAAACAGTGGCTGACTTTATTTTCTGGGCTCCAAAATCACTGCAGATGGTGACTGCAGCCATGAAATTAAAAGACACTTACTCCTTGGAAGGAAAGTTATGACCAACATATACAGCATATTAAAAAAGCAGAGACATTACTTTGCCAACAAAGGTCCATCTCATCAAGGCGATGGTTTTTCCAGGAGTCATGTATGGATGTGAGAGTCGGACAATAAAGAAAGCTGAGCACCAAAGAACTGATGCTTTTGAAGTGTGGTGTTGGAGAAGACTCTTCAGAGCCCCTTGGACTGCAAGGAGATCCAACCAGTCCATCCTAAAGATCAGTCCTGGGTGTTCACTGGAAGGACTGATGTTGAAGCTGAAACTGCAATACTTTGGCCACCTGATGTGAAGAGTTGATTCATTTGGAAAAGACCCTGATGCTGGGATTGAGGGCAGGAGGAGAAGGGGACAACAGAGGATAAGATGGTTGGATGGCATCACCAACTTGATGGACACGAGTCTGGGTAAACTCCGGGAGTTGGTGTTGGACAGGGAGACCTGGCATGTTGTGGTCCACGGGGTTGCAAAGAGTCAGACTCAACTGAGCAATTGAACTGAAGTGAACTTAACTGAAGGCTAGGATGGCTATTTTTTTGTATACATTGCAGAATATTTTATATTAGTACAGAAAGAAAAAAGGATAATACCTGTTTTTATTTTAGATGAAACAATTATTCTATGTGCAATTAACTGTGTCCATATGCAGTAACCATCATTAATAGCACTATCTTGCATTGGATGAACCCAGGTCAAAAGTGCTTAATGTGAGAATTTCTTTGAGAAAAAAACTCAGAACTAGATATATATACATCCTCATCACCTGATTCTGAAAAATGGCTAGTGTGTATCTGAAGCTGTGTGGCTAGGGTGTAGCTGAAGCTGCAATACTTTGGCCATCTGATGCAAAGAACTGACTCACTGTAAAACACTCTGATGCTGGGAAAGACCAGAGGCAGGAGGAGAAGGTGACAACAGAGGATGAGATAGTTGAATGGCATCACCAACTTAGTGGACATGAGTTTGAGCAAGTTCTGGGAGTTAGCAATGGACAGGGAAGCCTGGCGTGCTGCAGTCCATGGGGTTACAAAGAGTTGGACGTGACTGAACAACTGAACTGAAGTGTGTATCTGTTTCTTGGATTTTAATGTAATTTCATTGTTATAAAAATAGATTAAATTATTTCATTAAAACTTTTTTGAAAATATATGTCTGTGGCCTAAATTTTTTAAAGTTGGATGTATTTACCATTTTTTGTCTGGCTCATGTTAAGTCAATCATACTTTGATCAATACACTTCATTTGGAGTTGCTAGGTGAATATAATTAGCCATAATTATTATTGAAACAATTCCATATTCAAGAATACTAAAAAGTAAAATACTAATACTTATCAGTAACAGTAATTATTCACCTTCCAATAATGTAAGTTCTCTAACTCTGCATGTATGAAATATGTTTTTTCCAGTATTCAAAGTTACCTTTTAACTGTACATAAAACTGTTGAAACGCTTACTTTTATAATATCTTATGTTTTGGGTTTTTTCTCTTTTGAAAAGCAACAGTGTTGTGGAGAGACTTAACTACCACTTGGTTACTCACTGTATCAACACTATAACTTTCCCACTATTTGGTTTATTTTCAAGCAAGATTCTGTCTCTACCATTCCACTTAAAAAGTATTTTCCCAAAAGAATTATCTTATTAGTTCCTACTTTCACTTGGTCTTTTCTGAAATATTTCATAATCCCTCTTCAGACTCTCGGAAATGTCTTGTACTCTGTGTCCCCATCCCCATCAGAAGATATCTTCTTCATTTAGCACATACTATCACTGTCTCTGGACCTGTTCTGACCACACATTGTCAGGCTCTTTCAGTAGTTTCTCTCTCATTGATGTTGTTGTGGTTAGGTCATGTCCTTCTTTTTTGCTACCCTGTAGACTATAGCCCTGGAAAAGGAAATGGCAACCCACACCAGTGTTCTTGAAAGAAGAATCCCGTGGTCAGTGGAGCCTAGTGGGCTGCTGTCCATGGGGTCGCACAGAGTTGGACACAACTGAAGCGACTTAGCACGCATTCATGCATGCATTGGAGAAGGAAATGGCAACCCACTCGAGTGTTCTTGCTGGAGAATCCCAGGGACGGGGAAGCCTGGTGAGCTGCTGTCTATGGGGTCACACAGGGTCGGACACAACTGACACGACCTAGCAGCAGCAGCAGCAGCAGCAGCAGACTATAGCCCACCAGGCTCCTCTATCCATGGGATTTCCCAGGCAAGAATACTTGAGTGGGTTGCCATTTCCTTTTCCAGAGGATCTTCCCAACCCAGGGGCTAAACCAGAGTCTCCTGTACTGGCAGGATGATTCTTTACTGCTGAGGCCACCAGGGAAACCCCCTCACACCCATTAGCCTATAAAATTACCCAATCCATAAAAACTAACCAAGTCATATTTCATGGCCTCTTGCCTTCTGAGATGGCGCACACTCTGGTCTGTGGAGTGTGTTTTTCTCTAAATAAATCTACTTCTTACCTATCAACTCTCTCTCTCACTAAATTCTTTGGCCATGAGGCAAGAACCTAAAATTTACAAGGAACAGCTAGTCTTCTCTAAGTTATAATGGCTCCCACCAGCTTATAGGTTAGATTCTAACACCTTTATCATATGTTGAAAGTTTTGTTACAGTCTGGCCTAACTCATCTCATTAATACTAAATCTATTCATTCCCAGCAAATATTTCAGACTTGAGTTGCAATACTTATAAGACCTATGAATATTGTATTGTCATGCCTTATTTTTTTATTGTTTCCTTCTATCAGCTATGCAACTTCTTTGCTCTCATAGTGTTCTGTTCATGAGTATGGTATGCCATGTTGTAACTCTTGTATATTATTCAATTGGACTTTGTTGGGGGCAGGGAAAACAGTATCTTAATCCTCTACCACAATGACTTCATGTAAGTTACACAGTGAGTCCTCAACACCTCTTTGTTGTGAACTGATGTAAAAAAAATTCACTCAAAATGCCTTATACATTAAACTTTTGTATAATATATACTCTGTAACCTAAACCTTATGCATTATGTACATATATATCCTATATGTATATATACATGTTAATATATTATATATGTGTATAGATGCATACAGCTATGTTTATGGTATATGTATGTGCATATATGCACATACTTGAGGGTTGAAAAAGCCTTTAAATATCATCTTTCCTAATCAGAAAATATCACAAAATAGGAAACCGAGAACTAAAGTCATTGAATGACCTTGCCAACATTCTAAAACTTGATAGTGACAAACACAGTGTTGAGTTCCTCCTCAGATCTTCATCCAGTGTACTTTTCACTAAATCACTTTAATTCAATGATCTCACCAATAATGTGATTCTAAATAATCTGTTCTACCAAGACCAAGCTTATCCCACCAGAATCTTAAGACTCTCTCACCTCATTTTCTCTCCCACATCCCTGCCTGTCTCCTTACTGCCACTAAATGAGGAACACTTGATTCTATCATCTCTGTATTTTCATTTACAGTGTATCCTTCTTCTTTAAATATTCCCTATTTCCTCTGATAACTACTCTCAGTTTCTTCACAGATGTGGTAAAGTCTACTTCCCCTCCGGAAAAAAAAAAAATAAAAAGGTTCTTATCTTGCTCTCTTGTTTAATTCACCATTTTTTTTTTCACCAAACCAAGGCTCACCGTAAAAGAGGTTACACTATATTACATTATCCTCATCATACTAGCTTATATTTGCCCATGCACATAACTCTAAGTTTAAAGATTACATTCTCATCACTCACTCATTTGATCTTCATGATACGAGAAATAGTCAGGAAAAGGTCATATTTACAGGAAGATGAGTGATCTGGAGATCAAAAGTTAAGTGACACTCCAACGTTCCTGAAGGGAGCAAGAGCTGGAACAGACGCTGAAATCAAGGTCTCCACATCCTTGCTCTTCTGAGCCTTCCACTAGCTTAAACTGTTTTTTGGCTTATGTTTCCATCATGACATGGATATTGACACATACTGGCACCTCAGATTCTGCACAGTGAATGCTGCCCAGACTCATCTTTGATCTGAGTTACTGTTCGGCTCTTAGTACTTTAAAAGTATAAATCTGAACCCTGGCTTTAGCTAAATCAGAGATCTTCAACTCTTTAAATTGAAAAAAAAAATGTATTTGATTTCATGTTTATCAGCTAGCTAGTCAGTTGATCTTTAAACTTCAAGTGGTAACAAGAATGACTCACATTAATATCCAAAAGGCTTTTCTAAACATGTGTACATGTGTGGTATTTCATGCAACATTCTGAGGCAAATTATGTACTTTGGCTTTAGACAAGTTTCTATTCAATCTCTTCACTACGTTGCTACACAGATGCAACAATTTTTTATAAAAAAATCAGGATATCAATGTTATTGTAGCGCAGATCAATCTGCCTCTGTCTTAGAGCTCTAAAAACAGCTGAAGTCAGGTCAGAGACACTCTCTGCAACTCATTTGTGATCCCATGACCAATAATATACCTTCCCTACTCATATCTACTGCATCCTTCTCTTAATGTTTAGGTACTGCCAAGAAACTCTTAATTCATCCCTAGCCAAAAGCATTAAGCATAATGCTTCCCACTTTCTTCCTATAAACAAGAAGTTTCAGGTCAGCTGAAGAATTCTCAGTGTCCTTTAGAGGAGAGAGGAGCCCAGGGAGAGGAGTGGTAATTCCTCATTTGGTATTGTTTTCCTGCCTGTCACTGCCCCACCAGGACCTCTGGTCAGCACTTTGTTGGGAGATTCCAAGGGGCAATTAGCTGCTTGTTTTTGCTGGCTGGTTGAAAACAAAGCAAAAAAATTTTTTCAAGACAGGAAAAGTTTAAACCTAAACATCCTAACAATTATACACTTTAAGAACCCCACAAATCACTCATTAAGGTCTCAGCCAGCTCATTGGCGCCCCAATTGCCTTTAACTGTTAGACATGCCCTCACTTGGCTTGTTTCCACGTGTCCCACATAAGCTACACTTAACAAATTTAAGTCTGTATCCGTATACATCATGGCACGGAGTGAACTGGTTGCCTTAACACAGAATAAAAACAGGGGCTAAAAAATGTTTGCTTGCTCTTTGCCAGAAATATATTTTTAAAAGTCCTAGCAGAATGAGAACACCGAGGTTAAAAATATTGCGCTTAATTATGAAAGTGCAGCGTTGGTTGCCCTCATTAACTGAAGCTGTGAGGGGAAATATCATCCCAGTGACTCACTAATGCCTTTAGTTATTAGGTTCTTCTTTCCTAATAGCTTCGGACACGACCTAATTTGCCTCCTAGGAATCATACTTTTTGCCTTAGGATCCCAGCACACCCAGATCGTCAAGAAGCACAGGGGTCCCTCCTGAAGCCCAGCAGTTTCGCGATGTGGACCCAGATGTGAAGACGGGAAGCACTGGGGGACTCCATTCCACTTACCAGTCTTCCACAGATAGAGGATGGGTGCCTCCGCCTCGCCAGGCGCCGCAGCCCCGTGGGCGCCCGGGCACAGCAGCAGCAGCAGGAGCGGCAACAGGAGCGGCAGGACGGCCGGGCGCCGGCCCGCAGCGCCCGGGCTCCGGGACGCCGAGCGCCCCGCTGGCAGCCCCATGCCGCCCGCAGCCGCTCCAGGGTCCAGATCCCTGAAGGGGACGCGGCGGGCAGGGGATTTTCCTTCGCCCTCGGAATATCTTCCCAAGTACTGAACGCAAAGCTCTTTCCCGCTATTGTTCGTTTTCGCGTCAGATGAAAAGGAGGGAAGGCGCGTTCAACACCGGGGAACAATAGCGTCTGCGGTGGCCGAGGCTGCCGCCGCTGCCATTCCGCGCAGAGTGGCAGGTCCTGGCGGCGAGGGAGGCAGCCGTGCGCAGGGGGCCCCGGCTGACCGAGCAGGTCCTGCAGTCCGGGAGGCAGCGCGCCCCCGCCTCCGCCGGCTGGAGAGAGAGGAGGGGGCTGAGCCGACCCCGGCGCCGAGGGCGCGGGAGGCAGGGGGCGGCTAGAGCGCCGGGGCGAGGAAGGAGGCGCGTGCACCGCAGAGGGGACGCCCGGGTCCAGCACACCCACAGAACTCCGGGGCACGTGGCGTGATGAAATGTGTTTGGAGGGATACACCAATAAAAAGAATCATCACCCGACAGGCTTCGGCAGGACAAATAACAGGCATTGAAATTCATCGTCACCCAAGGAGTCAACCACTGGATCCAGTGGCATGTTCTTCGTATATATTTATTTACACAAAGCATCAGTGTTTCTGAATTACTTTATGCGGGGAGCGGTATTTACCATCAGATGTGAAAAACATAGGAAAACAGCAGAAATATTTACTTGCTGTTTGAAAGGCACTGAAACTTTTTTAAATCTTTCCTTTTTAACTTAATTCTATCCTCAGTAAAAATACGAACAGTACTGATCTGTTAGAAAGTAAAGTACATTGTCTTTTAACAGCCTTTGAAACTGAATTAGTATTCACAGTGATCCCTAATTATATGGATAACATTTTATAAAAACTAATAGTAAAATTATATTTCACATATAAAATCATATTTTATAAAATATTTTATATTTATACAAAAATAAATATTAAAGTGCTATTCCTTTATCCTCTGTCAAAATTATCTTACTTTTAAGGATTCACATAGTTCTGAGTAAAATTATAGAACAAATTAATTTTTCCTCATTTGTATATCTCCTAGTTAGTAAATTCTTTACCTAAAAATATTTGACAATGATTTCTCATAACACTACAGTAGGAAAAGTGTATTTATATAATTTAATGAGTTTGGACCTTTTGTTCTTTGTTTTCTCTTTCTTAAACCAGTAGTATTAAAGAAATGTGTGTGAAGTCTGATAATGCTTTGCCCTGTCTCTCTTCTCCCCAGTAATAACCTCTACTAATTCATTTCCTAGTAAAGCTAAAATAATATCAAGGCATTCAGCCAATTAAAAACCAGGCAAAAAACAAAGCCAAAGAAAACTATTAACATCTAGTCAGCAATATTTGGCCAAATAAAATAAAATCTAAAAAGCAGGAAAACTACTCTTTATGAATTTACTCCATCAGCACAGCCAAGCAGAGTTTAAAATGAGGAAGCTACTGTTCCTGAAAGAGGAAACCTTCCATAAAGCTCTCTTGGGACGCCTGTCGTTTTGCAGATCATTCCAGACACAGCCCTGCTGCATGCATTAGATTAAAAGCAGGTTTGATCAAATAATTTCTAGGTCCTGCCTATTTAAGCATTCTGACATCAGAGGAAATTAGCAATGTTGAAGGTTGTAAATTTGGTCTTTGTTTACTTTCCACTCTGTTAGGCCTCTAAGAGGGAATTAAAAGCTCAGAGAGCCTTGACTCTGTGAGTCTGTGATTAGGAGAGATAAGCTAGGGTGGATTACTATTTCTTCACTGGTGAAAAATAGTAGGCAACCATCAAGAGATTATAGGTTGATAAAGGATACAAAAAAGCCTGATTCCAACTTGTGTGTGGCTGCCTGGAAGAGTACTTGTTTCAACAGTTAGACCAAAGAAGAGAACAGGATTTGCTATAGCTTCCTTGGGTCTGCCTTCTTAGAGAATACTCCATAATACCACTCTACAAAGGCAGTGTTTTCCTATCCTGTTTTCATTTCTCAGATGTTAGGGTGATAAGCCCTAAAATCCTCTACTTCTGGCACAAGCAGCATTTAAAACAAAGTACTCAATTAATCAGCCCATTCTAAGCAATCTTGGGAATTCCCAAACCAATCCACCAAGTAGAAAGTCATTAAATAACAGAAGACAGAGTATCTAAGGAGTCAAGTGAGGACAATTTGATGTACAGGATAATGACTTAACCCTTTGAAAAGCCACCAGATGCTATACTTAATAGCTTAATGTCAAAAGAAAGTTTAAAATTCTGGTTTTTATATTTATCCATAGTTGTATAATAATTCCTCAGCTGGCCAAGAGTTAAAACATCATGGCTATAATTTCAAGCATTATACAGAAGAACACGGGATTGGTGCTAATTCCAAATGTGCTGCAATTTAAAATACATGACTAGGGCTCATATTCTGCTGGAGTGTTTGAAACCAGCCAACAATTGGTTTCCTTCTTTTAATTTCAGTTTACACAAAGCTTAAAGATTACTCCAAATAATATTATTCAGCCATAAAAATGAATTAAATAATACCATTTACAGCAATGTGGATGGACCTAGATATTATCATACTAAGTAAAGTAAGTCAGACAAAGACGAGCATCATATGATACCATTTATATGTGGAATCCAAAAAAAATACACAAATGAAGTTATTTACAAAACAGAAACAGAGTCATAGATAGAAAACAAACATGGTTATCAAAGAGAAAAGGGGGGATATATTAGGAATGTGGGATTAAAAGATATACACTGTACTTAGTTACTCAGTCGTGTCTGAGTGTCTTTGTGGCCCCATGGACTGTAACCTGCCAAGCTCCTCTGTCCATGGGGATTCTCCAGACAAGAACACTAGAATGGGTTGCCATGCCCTGACCCAGGGATCTTTCCAATCTAGGGATTGAACCCAGGTCTCCCACATTGCAGGCGGATTCTTTACCATCTGAGCCACCAGGGAAGTCTTACTATATATAAAATAGATAAATAACAAGGGCCAGTTGTATAGCACAGGGGACTATATCCACTATTTTATAATACCCTATACTGGAAAAGAATTTGAAAAAGAATAGATATATACGCATATGTATGACTGAATCACTTTGCTGGACACTGAAAACATTTGTAAATCAACTATATTTCAATTCAATTTTTTTTTAATTTTAAAGAGTTGAAAAAAATCACTTCATATACACGCATATGCACAATCAGTAATAGATACCTCTGGACAAGGTTACAGAAACGCAGTCATAGAAACATTTGTCTCCACCACTGTCACATATGTGTTCTATAACAATGTCATTATTGCACTTGAGGACAAAAATGTATCGGTCTCTGAGGACAGATAAATGATATATATATTCAGATACATGTTCCTTTGTGAAAGCTATAGTACCCAGTTAGATAAATCCTATCAATAAAACTGATAAACAGCAAGAGATAGCAAGACACAGCAATCTTTGTTTTCTAGCATATGACATAAATAACACACAAATGTTTAATGACATGATGTCAAAATTTAGTCATGAGAAGTCTCAAAGATGCAGATCAAACTAACCATCTGCACAGCCTGCCTTGAAGTCAATCATTCATCATTTTTCATGAAGAACTCTTCAAATATTAATGAGCCAGGGCAATAAAAGTTTCCAAAGCAATGGATGAAAAAATGGAAAGAATTTATGTTTTTTTTTAATTTTTGGAAAGAAGACAATTCTGACCCTATCACCTCTCATGTGTTGCTCTTATATCTGTCTTTATTATTTTTGCTCTCATTTCCAAATTCTGGGGAGGATGGGTGTGCACAGATGTATACATGTGTTTTCTCTTTCAGTAGAACATAAATAAGTATATAGCCATACTTGATGACCCAAAAGACATACAACGACTTTCAGTGATTAGGATCAGCACTTAAAATCAAGCAAAAATTCATTTACTTGACAGAGAGGGAAATAACATTTAATAGCATCAGTTTTTATGAATAAAAAGAATGAGTAAATGAAGGAATACATCTGTTATTCAGGACTACATGGCAAACTAAGAATATCCGTTTTGAAATAACTTTCAAGAAATTCTCTGCATAAACATATCTTGCCTTATGAAAAAAAAAAAGTTCCCCAAAGGAATTCTGTTTGTGTGGCCTCTAGGTGTCATACTTGACCAACATTTGGGGTAGAAAAAAATAATTTGGGGCTTCTTTCTATTTCCCCCTTCTTGCCACACCCACCAGACTATTAAAAGATAAAATATTTCACTTTTTACCTTTGCAATACATAGCCATGAATTTTACTTACCCAATTCTGACTCTAATATTAATCACCTATTTTCCTTCACCATCTTTTTTCCTTTTAATTCCTTTTTCTTCATAACTACTTTGTTCTGTTTGTTGGTTGGTTAGTTTATTAGTTTGCTGGCTTGTCAGTATATATGCTGAAAGGAGAGGAGATTCTAAATTTTAAATGGTTTCACACAAAGAAAATAAACACCAGAATTTCTCCATTTTACTCAAAACTAACTCTGGAAACAATAAAGATCTGGTATAAGTATTCAGACTCCTTGTTTTGAGTATCAGGTAAAAATGTACAGTATTTTGGTTCAGATCCTTCCAGGTTTGGGGAATGGATCACTTACTGTAAACCTTACAATAAGGACCCTGTCCTGGGTGGTATGTGATGCATCAATAGTCCTGATACAACTTAGTACCCCAATCATTAAAACATTTCACCAGGGGTTAACTTGGAAGAATGCTTCCGTAGACAACACTCAGGCCAATGCAATGATTCAGATGTTCAAAAGTGCAGAGGTATAATGTATACAAAGGCAACAGAATTGATTAGTTATCACTAGTTTGCTGGTGGCCTAAAGGTGGAAAATGAAAATGTACTGAACTTTAACAAACAATTAAAAACTAAATATGAAAGCCAGGAGCCCTGAAAAAGAGACTCATTATCTCCTACAGTGGCAGAGTGGAAAAAAGCTAAAGTTCAAACTGAAACATAATCATTAAGAGTTGACAACTTCAAAGATAACTGAATGGTCAACTGAGACCCATGTGTTAAGCTAACATTAGGATCTGCTTGGAAAAACCTGGAATCTGATATATGAGTCAATGCCCCCATGTCTGGTCCCCCAGACTCCTCTGAACTCTAAAGAGTTGAGAGGCAGCCCACCTCTCTCGGTTAAGAGATGGCATATACCACCTCTCCTAGTGTTCGGGTTGATATCTAGGAGTAAGCACTAAGTCAGCTTAGTTGACAAACCATGGTCTACTAGAGAAGGGAATGGCAAACTGCTCCAGTATTCTTGCTTCAAAAAACCCCATGAACAGTAATGAAAAGGTAAAAAGATACGATGGTCAGAGTACAAGCCTCCAAGGTCAAGTGGTGTTCAGTATGCTAGTGGGGAAGAGCAGGGAAATAGCTCTAGAAAGAATGAAGAGGTTGAGCCAACGTGCAAAAGATGCTCAGCTGTGGATGTGTCTGGTGGTGAAACTAAAAGCCAATGCTGTAAAGACCAATACTGCATACAAATCTGAAACATTAGGTTCGTGAATCAAAGTAAGTTGGATGTGGTCAAGCAGGAAATGGCAAAACTGAATATCAACATTTTCGGAATCAATGAACTAAAATGGCAACAGGTATGGGTGAATTTAATTCTGATGACCATTATATGTACTACTGTGGACAAGAATCCCTTCATGAAATGGAGTATGCCTCATAGTCAACAAGAGAGTCCAAAATGCAGTACTTGGGTGAAATTTCAAAAACAACAACATGATCTCAGTACGTTTCCAAGGCAAACTATTCAACATGACAGGAATCCAAGTTCATGTCCCAACTACTAATGCTGAAGAACCTGAAGTCAAATGATTCCATGAAGACCTCCACAATCTTCTAGAACTAACACCAAAAAAAAGATGTCCTTTTCATCATAGAGGATTAGAATGCAAAAACAGGAAATGAAATAAGATACCTGGAGTAATAGGCAAGTTAGGCCTTGGAGTACAAAATGAGGCAGGGCAAATTTTAACAGACTCTTGCCAAGAAAACACTCTGGTCATAGCAAACACCCTCTTCCAACAACCCAAAAGATGACTCTACACATGGACATCATCAGAAGGTCAATACTGAAATCAGACTGATTATATTCTTTGCAGCTGAAGCTGTATAGAGCTGAAGCTCTACACAGTAAGCAAAAACAAGACCTGGAGATGACTGTGGCTCAGACCATCAGCTTCTTATTGCAAAATTCAGGCTTACATTGAAGAAAGTAGGGAAAACCACCAGGGCATTCAGGTATGACCTGAATCAAATCCCTTATGATTATAGAGAGGAAGTGACAAATTGATGCAAGGGATTAAATGTGGTAGACAGAGTGCCTGAAGAACAATGGACAGAGGTTTGTAACATTGTACAGGAGGCGGTAACACTGTACAGGAGGTGGTGACCAAAACGACCCCAAAGAAAAAGAAATGCAATGAGGAAAAGTGGTTGGCTGAGGAGGCCTGACAAATGACTGAGAAAAGAAGAGAAGCAAAAGGCAAAAGAGAAAAGAAAAGAAATACCCAACCAAATGCAGAGGTCCAGAGAAGAGCAAGGAGAGAAAAGAAAGCCTTCCTAAGTGAACAATGCAAAGCAAGAGTGGAAAACAATAGAATGTAAAAGACTAGCAATCTCTTCAATACAATTGGAGACATTAAGGGAACAATTCAGGCAAAGATGGGCACAATAAAGGACAGAAATGGTATAGACCTCACAAGAAGCAGAAGATATTAAGAAAAGGTGGCAACAATATACAGAAGAACTATATGAAAAAGGTCTTAATGACCTGGATAATCACAATGGTGTGGTCACTCACCTAGAGCAAGACATCCTGGAGTCAAGTAGGCCTGAGGAAGCATTACCACAAACAAAGCTTGTGCAGGTGATGGAATTCCAGCTGAGCTATTTCAAATCCTAAAAGATGATGCTGTGAAAGTGCTGCACTCAATATGTCAGCAGTGGCCATAGGACTGCAAAAGGTCCATTTTCACTCCAATCCCAAAGAAGGGCAATGCCAAAGAATGTTCAAACTATCTCACGACTACGCTCATTTCACATGTTATCAAGGTAATGCTCAAAATCCAGAAAGTGAAAGTGAAAGTCGCTCAGTCATGTCCAACTGTTTGGGAATCCATGGAATTCTTCAGGCCAGAATACCGGAGTGGGTAGCAGGTGTTCCCTTCTCCAGGGGATCTTCCCAACCCAGAAATTGAACCCAGGACTCCAACACTGCAGGTATATTCTTTACAAGCTGAGCCACAAGGGAAGCCCAAGAACAATGGAGTGGATAGCCTATCCCTTCTCCAGGGGAGCTTCCCAATCCAGGAATTGCACTGGGTCTCCTGCACCACAGATGGATTCTTTACCAGCTGAGCTACCAGGGTAACCCAATTGCAGCATTAAGTCAGCCTAATCGTGTTGAGTTTGTTAAGAGAATAAAAGGCTGAAATAACAAAGTAGCTATGAGAATTAGTTAGAAACTACTTGTAGGAGCCAGAAGACTTTTCAAGAGGCTTGCTGTTGAGCGTGTTTGATTAGTGTTCAGAACCCATGGGGATAAGAGATTTATTAACCTGGAGAAACATACCAAGGATACAAATTTTAATACTCTGCCAAAGATTGAAAGGGGTGGTGCAAACTGAGGGTTCCTAGAAGCCTGGACAAACACTTAAGGAAACTGAAATGACAGGGAAGGAAGACAGGGCAGGAAGACATGCTGGGTCAGATACATTATGTAAGGAAAAGGAAGACCAAAGAAAAGATTATGCTCCTCCAAGTGGACACACAGAGAGCACACGAATCACACAAGGCCTTCAGAAACGTAAAGGCTAAAAAGACACCAGCATCACTGAGTTCCATGGTGGCTACTTGCACATCACCAATAGGTGCAGTAGTCACATAGGTTTCAGTTCAGTTCAGTTCAGTACAGTCGCTAAGTCGTGTCCAATTCTTTGTGACCCCATGAGCTTCAGCATGCTAGGCCTCCCTGTCCAGCACCAACTCCCGGAGCCCACCCAAACTGATGTCCATTGAGTCGGTGATGCCATCCAACAATCTCATCCTCTGTTGTCCCCTTCTTCTGCCCTCATTCTTACCCAGCATTACAGCCTTTTCAAATGAATCAGCTCTTAGGTGGTCAAAGTATTGGAGTTTCAGCTTCAACATCAGACCTTCCAATGAACACCCAGGACTGATCTCCTTTAGGGTGGACTGGTGGGATCTCCTTGCTGTCCAAGGGACTCTCAAGAGTCTTCTCCAACACCACAGCTCAAAAGCATCAATTCTTTGCCACTAACCTTTCTTTATAGTCCAACTCTCACATCCATACATGACTACTGGAAAAACCACAGCCTTGAAGATGGACCTTTGTCAGCAATGTAATGTCTCTGCTTTTTAACATGCTGTCTAGGTTGGTCATAACTTTCCTTCCAAGGTGTAAGAGTCTTTTAATTTCATGGCTGCAATCACCATCCGCAGTGATTCTGGAGCCCCCCCAAATAAAGTCAGCTACTGTTTCCATTGTTTCCCCATCTATTTGACATGAGGTGATGGGACCAGATGCTGTGATCTTATTTTTCTGAATGTTGAGCTTTAAGCCAACTTTTTAACTGCCCTCTTTCACTTTCATCAAGAGGCTTTTTAGTTCCTCTTCACTTTCTGCCATAAGGGTGGAGTCATCTGCATATCAGAGGTTATTGATATTTCTCCTGGCAATCTTGATTCCAGCTTGTGCTTCCTCAAGCCCAGCATTTCTCATGATGTACTCTGCATATAAGTTAAATAAGCAGGGTGATAATATACAACCTTGAAGTACTCCTTTTCCTATTTAGAACCAGTCTGTTGTTCCATGTCCAGTTCTAACCGCTGCATACAGGTTACTGAAGAGGCAGATCAGATGGCCTGGTACTCCCATCTCTTTCAGAACTTTCCACAGTTTATTGTGATCCACACAGTCAAAGGCTTTGGCATAGTCAATAAAGCAGAAATAGATGTTTTTTCTCAAACTCTCTTGCTTTTTCGATGATCCAGCGGATGTTGGCAATTTGATCTCTGGTTCCTCTGCCTTTTCTGAAACCAGCTTGAACATCTGGAAGTTCATGGTTCTTGTATTGCTGAAGCCTGGCTTGGAAAATTTTGAGCATTGCTTTACTAGCACATGAGATAAGTGCAATTGTGCAGTATTTCAAGCATTCTTTGGCATTGGAATGAAAACTGACCTTTTCCAGTCCTGTGGCCATTTTTGAGTTTTCTAAATTTGCTGGCATAGTGAGTGCAGCACTTTCACAACACCATCTTTTAGGATTTGAAATAGCTCAACTGGACTTCCATCACCTCCACTAGCTTTGTTTGTAGTGATACTTCCTAAAGTCCACTTGACTTCACATTCCAGGATGTCTGGCTCTAGGTGAGTGATCACACCATTGTGATTATCTGGGTCATGAAGATCTTTTTGTACAGTTCTTCTGTGTATTCTTGCCATCCCTTCTTAACATCTTCTGCTTCTGTTAGGTCTATACCATTTCTGTCCTTTACTGAGCCCATCTTTGCTTGAAATGTTTCCTTGGTATCTCTAATTTTCTTGAAGAGATCTCTAGTCTTTCTCATTCTGTTGGTTTCCTCTATTTCTTTGCACTGATCGCTAAGAAAGGCTTTCTTATCTCTCCTTGCTATTCTTTAGAACTCTGCATTCAAATGGGTATATTTTTCCTTTTCTCCTTTGCTTTTCACTTCTCTTCTTTTCACAGCTCTTTGTATGACCTCCTCAGACAGCCATTTTGCTTTTTTGCATTTCTTTTTTCAGGGGATATTCTTGATTCCTGTCTTCTGTACCTTGTACGAACCTCCATCCATAGTTCATCAGGCACTCTGTCTATCAGATCTAGTCCCTTAAATCTACTTGTCACTCCCACTGTATAATCATAAGGGATTTGATTTAGGTCACAACTGAATGGTCTAGTGGTTTTCCCTACTTTCTTCAATTTAAGTCTGAATTTGGCAATAAGGAGTTCATGATCTGAGCCACAGTCAGCTCCTGGTCTTGTTTTTGCTGACTGTATAGAGTTTCTCCATCTTTGGCTGCAAAGAATATAATCAATCTGATTTCAGTGTAGGCCATCTGGTGATGTGCACGTGTAGAGTCTTCTCTTGTGTTGTTGGAAGAGGGTGTTTGCTATGACCAGTCCATTCTCTTGGCAGAACTCTATTAGCCTTTGCCCTGCTTCATTCTGTATTCCAAGGCCTAACTTGGCTGTTATTCACATATTTCCTGACTTCCTACATTTGCATTCCAGTCCCCGATAATGAAAAGGACATCTTTTTTGGGTGTTAGTTCTAAAAGGTTTTGTAGGTCTTCAGAGAACCATTCAACTTCAGCTTCTTCAGTGTTACTGGTTGGGGCATAGGCTTGGATGAACATGTTATTGAATGGATTGCCTTGGACACCAACAGAGATCATTCTGTTGTGTTTGAGATTGCATCCAAGTCCTGCATTTCAGACTCTTTTGTTGACTATGATGTCTATTCCATTTCTTCTAAGAGATTCCTGCCCACAGTAGTAGATAAAATGGTCATCTGAGTTAATTTCACCCATTCCAGTCCATTTTAGTTCTCTGATTCCTAGAATGTCAATGTTCACTCTTGCCATCTCCTGTTTGACCACTTCCGATTTGCCTTGATTCATGGACCTAACATTCCAGGTTCCTAGGCAATACTGCTATTGCTATTTGCAGGATCAGACCTTGCTTCTATCACCAGTCACATCCACAACCAGGTATTGTTTTTGCTTTGGCACAATCCCTTCATTCTTTCTTAAGTTATTTCTCCACTGATCTCCAGTATCATATTGGGCACCTACCGACCAGGGGAGTTCATTTTCAATATCCTATAAACATAGGTTTAAGTCTGATCCATTTGAGTTAATTTTTATGCATGGTATGATAGTAAAGTTCTAAACTCATTACTTGGCACATGGACACTCAATTGTAAAAGGCTGTCATTTTTCTCACTGAAAAGTCTCAGCATTTTGTAATCAAAAGTCAATTGACCATATATCAAATGGTTTACTTTTGTTCCACTCTGAAGCATATCTCAGAGAGACTGTGGCTCAGTTCCAGACTATCATAATAAAACAAATATCATAATAAAAGGAGTCATAGGAATGTTTTGCTTTCCCAGGGCATGAGAGTTATTTTCATACTATAATGTAGTGTATTAAGTGTGAAACAGCATGTCTTTAAGAAAAAAAAAAGCATATATATCTGAATTAAAATACTTTCTGTTATTTAAGTCAAAAAATATTACATAAAGTTGATACTCAGTTCTGCTCTCTCATTGATGATTTTGGTGATTCATGTTTATTTTCTTTTTTCTTAATCATCCCAGTTAAAAGTCTGTCCTTTTCTCCAGTCTTTTCATAGAACTTCTGAGTTCTCTGATTTTTCTCTATTGATTTTCTTTATTTAAATTCATTGGTTTATACTCTAACTTTATAATTTCTTTTCTTTTGCCAAAGGCTTAATTGCTTTCTTTTTTTCCTGGTTTCTTAAGGTGAAAACTTAGGTTACTGAGGCCTTAAATTACATAGGTACTTAGGTTACTTTCTTATTGAAGTTATGCAAGCCTTTCTTGTTTTCTGACGTAGGATTTTCTTGTTTTTTCACATAGGCCTTAAAATCAAAACACTTCCTTAAGCACTGCTCTGCTGCATTACATACAGTCTGACATGTTGTTTCATCTTCATTCAGTTCAAAATATATTTTTAATTTCCCTTAGGATGAATTCTTTGTTCTGTGAGTTATTTTTACATTTATTTGTTAATTTCCAAATCTCAAATCTGTCTGCCTAAAGGCAAGGAGCCCCAGGTATTTATGGGATAATGAATAATGAAGCAGGGCTCTTTGAGGCATGGGGAGCATAGGAAAAGTGACTGGAAAAAAGTTGTGGTAATTGTTATTCCGGAAATGCATAGCTAAGCTACAGGACTATGCATGTTCAAAATGTCATGGAGAGGATACTCAGACTCATCCAGTTAAAGGATCAGTGGGTCTATCCCATCTTAACCAGCTCAGTTGGAACTAGAAGCAGCTTAGTCCAAGTTCCTAGAAAACAACTCAGTGAAATGGCTTACAGGCCAGGTTACATGCTGCTTGGAGGACATATAAATTTTAAAATGACTCTGATTAGTGAAGGAAGATGAAACAGATTTAACCCATGGTTTCAACTGTGGTTCCCTTGGACTTGATGAGTCTTTTTTTCTCTTGTTTTATATAATAAATTCTTTTGTATTTGATGTAGATTTCACATTCTATTCAGGCATTGTTGAGTTCCTTAGGTATTTGGTTAATGTTTCTCATCAAATTTGAGGGCCAGTTCTTCAAATACATTTTTTTGGGGGGGCATCCCTTCTACTTCCTTTATTTCTAGAATTTCCTGCTAATGTGTCTCCTATATTGGTGGGTGGATTCTTTAACACTGAGCCAGTAGAGAAGCCCTGTATTGTTGTTATTTTGTCACCCGGTCATGTCTGACTCTTTGCAACCACATGGACTACAGCACTCAGGCCTCTCTGTCCTTCACCATCTCCCCAAGTTTGCCCAAGTTCCCGTCCACTGCACTGGTCATGCCATCCAGCCATCTCATCCTCTGATACTCTCTTCTCCTTCTACCCTCAGTCTTTCCCAGCATTAGGAACTTTTCCAGTGAGTCATTAGATGACCAAAATACTGGAGTTTAAACTTTAGCATCAGTCCTGCCGATGAGTATTCAGGGTTGATTTCCCTTAAGATTGACTGGTTTGATCTGCTTGCTGTCCAAGGGACTCTCAGGAGTTTTCTCCTGCATTATAGTTTGAAGGAATCAATTCTTTGGTGCTCTGCCTTCTTTACAGTCCAGCTCTCACAACATACTTGACCCCTGAGAAGACCATAGCCTTGCCTACACAGACTTTTGTCAGCAGAGTAATGTCTCTGCTTTTCAGCATGCTATCTGTTTGTCATAGCCTTCCTGCCAAGCAGCAAATATATCCTGATTTCATGGCTGCAGTCACTATTCGCAGTGATTTTGAGCCCAAGAAGAGGAAATCTGTCACTATTTCTACCTTTTCCCCTTCTGTTTGCCATGAAGTAATCGGGCCAGAAGCCATGATCTAAGTTTTTTTAATGTTTAGTTTTAAGTACGCTCTTTCACTCTTCTCCTTCACTGTCATCAAGAGGCTCTTTAGTTTCTCTTCACTTTCTGCCACTAGAGTAATATCCTCCTCATATCTGAGGTTGCTGATATTTCTCCTGCCTATCTTGATTACAGCTTGCAACTCATCGAGCCCAGCATTCCTCATGATGTGGGGAATGTTATAGATTTGTTATAGATTAAACAAAGATGGTGACAACAGACAGTCCTGTCGTACTCCTTTCTCAATCTTGAACCAATCAGTTGTTCCATATAGGGTTTTAATTGCTGCTTCTTGACACACATACAGATTTCTTAACAGACAGGTAAGATGGTCTGGTATTCCCATCTCTTTAAGAGCTTTCCACAGTTTATTATGATCCACACAGTCAAAGGCTTTTGCATAGTCAATGAAACAGAGATAGATGTTTCTTTTGGAATTCCCCAGCTTTCTCTATGGAGAATACAATGGCACCCCACTCCAGTACTCTTGCCTGGAAACTCCCATGAACGGAGGTGTCTGGTGGGCTGCAGTCCATGGAGTCGCAAAGAGTCAGACACGACTGAGCGACTTCACTTTCCCTTTTCACTTTCATGCATTGGAGAAGGAAATGGCAACCCACTCCAGTGTTCTTACCTGGAGAATCCCAGGGATGGGGGAGCCTGGTGGGCTGCCGTCTATGGGGTTGCACAGAGTCAGACACAACTGAAGTGACTTAGCAGCAGCAGCAGCAGCTTTCTCTATGATCCAGCAAATGTCTGCAGTTTGATTTCTGGTTCCTCTTCCTTTTCTAAATCCAGCTTGGACATCTGGAAGTTCTTGGTTTGCATAGTACTAAAGCCTAGCATGCAAGATTTTAAGCATGACCTTACTAGCAAGGAAGATAAGTACAATTGTCTGATGATTAGCACATTCTTTAGTACTACGCTTCTTAGGAATTGGGCTGGGGACTCACCTTTTCCAGTCCTGTTGCCACTGCTATCTTCTAGATTTGCTGACCACAATGAATGCAACACCTTGATGGCATCATTCTTTAGGGTTCTGAATACCTCTACTGAAATTCCTTCACATCCACCAGCTTTATTAACAGCAGTGCTTCTTAAGGCCTACTTGACTTTGTTCTCCAGAATGTCTGGCTCTGGGTGGCTTACCACACCATCATAGTCACCCAGTTCATCTGTATCTTTTTTATATAGTTCTTCCATGTATTCTTTCCATCTCTTCTTGATCTCACCAGCCATCTACTAGTTCTCTACCTTTTGTGTCCTTTATTGTACCCATCTTTGGGCAAAATGTTCCCTTGATATCTCCAATTTTCCTGAAGAGATCTCTAGTCTTTACCCTTCTGGTGTTTTCTTCTAGTTTTATACATTGTTGATGGAAGAAGGCCTTCTTATCTCTCTGTGGTGTTCTTTGGAAATCTATGCTTAGTTGCATATGCCTTTTCCTTTCTCCCTTGTTTAACATTTTTCTTTTTTAGCCTATTTGTTAAAGCCTCCTCAGATAACAACTTTGTATTCTTTTCTTTTTCTTTGGGATAGTTTTGTTCGTTGCCTCCTGTACGATATTATGGACATCCATCCATAATTGTTCAGACATACTGTTTGCAAGTTCTAATTTCTTGAATCTATTCATTTTCTCCACTGCATATTCATAGGGGATTTTATGTCTTAGCTGGCTGGCCTAGTGGTTTTTCCCACTTTCTTTAGTTTAAGCCTGAATTTTACTATGAGAAGCTGATGATCTGAGTGACAGTCAGCTCTGGGTCTTGTTTTTGCTGACAGTACACAGCTGATTCATCTTCATCTACAAAGAATGTTATCAGTTTAATTTTGGTATTGGCCATTTGGTGATGTCCATGTGTAAAGCTGTGAAAAGAAGAGAAGCTAAAGGCAAAGGAGAAAAAGGAAAGACATACCCATTTAAATGCAGAGTTCCAAAGAATAGCAAGGAGAGATAAGAATGCTTTCCTCAGTGATCAGTGCAAAGAAATAGAAGAAAACAACAGCATTGGAATGACTAGTGATCTCTTCAAGAAAATTAGAGATTCCCAAGGGAACATTCCATGCAAAGATGGGCACAATAAAGGACAGAAATGATATGGAGCTAACAGAAGCAAAAGACACTAAGAGGAGATGGAAAGAATACACAGTAGAATTGTACAAAAAAGAACTTCATGACCTAGATAACCACAACGGTGTGATCACTCACCTGGAGCCAGACATCCTGGAATGCAAAGTTAAGTGGGCCTAAGCATCACTATGAACAAAGCTAGTGGAGGTGGATGGGATTCCAGTTGAGCTATTTCAAATCCTAAAAGATGATGCTGTGAAATGCTGCACTCAATATGCCAGCAAATTTGGAAAACTCAGCAATGGCCTCAGGACTGGCAAAGGTCAGTTTACATTCTAGTCCCAAAGAAAGGCAATGCCAAAAAATGTTCAAATTACCACACAGTTGCACTCATCTCACATGCTAGCAAGGTAATGCTCAAAATTCTCCAGGTCAGGCTTCAACAGTATATGAACCATGAACTTCCAGATATTCAAGCTCGATTTAGAAAATGCAGAGGAACCAGAAAGCATATTGCCAATATCCTTGGATCATTGAAAAAGCAAGAGAGTTTCAGATAAAACATTTATTTCTGTTTTATTGACTATGCCAAAGACTCTGTGTGGTCAGGAAGCAACAGTTAGAACTGGACATGGAATAACAGACTGGTTCCAAAGAGGAAAAGGAGTACGTCAAGGCTGTATATTGTCACCTTGTTTATTTAACTTATATGCAGAGTACATCATGAGAAACGCTGGGCTGGATGAAGCACAAGCTGGAATCAAGATTGCCAGGAGAAATATCAATAACCTCTGATATACAGATGACACCAGTCTTATGGCAGAAAGCGAAGAAGAATTAAAGAGCCTCTTGATGAAAGTGAAAAAGGAGAGTGAAAAAGTTGGCTTAAAGCTCAACATTCAGAAAACTAAGATCATGGCATCTAGTCCCATCACTTCATGGGAAATAGATGGGGAAACAATGGAAACAGGGACAGATTTAATTTTGGGAGATTCAAAATCACTGCAGATGGTGATTGCACCCATGCTGCTCCTTGGAAGAAAAGTTATAACTAAACTAGACAGCCTATTAATAAGCAGAGACATTACTTTGCTAACAAAGGTGCATCTAGTTAAAGCTATGGTTTTCCCAGTGGTCATGTATGGATGTGAGAGTTGGACTATAAAGAAAGCTGAGCGGCAAGGAATTGATGCTTTTGAACTGTGGTGTTGGAGAAGACTACTGAGAGTCCCTTGGACTGCAGGAAGATCCAACCAGTCAAACCTAAAGGATATCAGACCTGAATATTCATTGGAAGGACTGATGTTGAAGCTGAAACGCCAAAACTTTGGCCACCTCATGTGAAGAGTTGACTCACTGGAAAAGACCCTAATGCTGGGAAGGATTGGGGGCGAGAGGAGAAGGGGATGACAGAGGATGAGATGGCTGGATGGCATCACCGACTCGATGAACATGGGTTTGTGTGGACTCCAGGAGTTGGTGATGGACAGGGAGGCCTGGAGTGCTGCGATTCACGGGTTTGCAAAAAGTCGGACATAACTGAGCGACTGAACTGAACTGAACTGAACTGATGTGTAAAGTCGCCTCTTGTTTTGTTGAAAAAGGGTATTTGCTATGATGAATGCACTCTCTCGGCAGAATTCAGTTAGCCTTTGCCCTGTTTCATTTTGTTTTCCAAGGCCAAACTTGCCTGTTAGTCCAGGTATCTCTTGACTTGCTACTTTTACATGCCAATCCCACGTGATGAATACAACATAATTTTTGTGTTAGTTTTAAGAGTTCTTCTAGGTCTTAACAGAACTGATCAACTTCAGTTTCTTTGGCATCGGTGGTAGGGGCATAGACTTGGATAACTGTGATGTTGAATGGCTTGCCTTGGAAACAAACCAAGATCATTCTGTCATTTTTGAGACTACACCCAAGTACTGCATTTCAGACTCTTCTGTTGATTATGAGGGCTACTCCATTTCTTCTATGGGATTCTTGCCCACAGCAGTAGATACAATGGTCATCTGAATTAAAGTCACTCATTCACATCCATTTTAGTTCACTGATTCCTAAGATATCAATGTTTATTCTTTACCATCTCCTGCTTGATCATGTCCAATATGCCTTGACTCATGGACCTAACATTCCAGGCTTCTACACAATATTGTTCTTTGCAGCATTGGATTTTACTTTCATCACCAGACAGCCCTGTTTTAATACATTTAAAACTCTGCTACTGTTGTTTTAGTGGGGCTTGAAGATGAAGCACAGACAACTCTTATGTTCAACCCATAATGTTTAACTAGGAGTCAATAATTTCATTTTCTAGTTTCATTTTTCTTTTATATTTTTAATCAATAATGAAGACAAACTAGTTGATGCTCATTACTTTCATATGTTAAACGTCCATTAAACCTTTCACATCAGAAGTGGAAATCGCATCATTATGTGACAACAGAAACAAAAAGAGATGCAAAAGTTTAACAATTTGCCCATGTGCTTAGTGATGATTTTAAAGGTAGTAGCATATCAGGCTTCCCTGGTGGTCTATGCTAGAACTGCTAGTTTCCATGGCAGGGTTTGTGGAACTTCATCTGGGAAGTTCCTCATGAGCACAGTGTGGCCAAAAACATAGTAGTAAGATACCATGATCTCCCTATACATTATTTTGCAGAATTAGAGACATCTTTCTGAAAATCAGTGATTTTGTGGAGAATATCTGCACTAAAAATACAAGAAACACAAAGCGAAAGTGTGAATCGTTCAGTCGTGTCTGACCCTTGGGACCCCATGGGCTGCAGTCCACAAGGCTTCTCTGTCCATGGGATTCTCCAGGCACGAATACTGGAGTGGATTGCCATTTCCTTCTCCAGAGGATCTTCCCGACCCAGGGATCTAACTTACATTTCCTGTGTCTCCTGCATTGCAGGCAGATCTTTTATCTGCTGAGTCACTGGGAAGCCCCTATTTGTCTAACTTGAATTTATTTATGTAGTACAAGGTCCATGATATAAATGCATGAAAAGTGCTTATGAAAAAAAAGGAAAATAATTTAAATAATTCACGTGCTTAAAATTTTTAAGTAACTTTTTTTTTTTTTAGTAATTAGACTCGGAAATAAACAACTGTACTCAAACTGTACTCAGATACAATACAGTACAAACTATACTGTACTCAACTGTACTCAAATGTCCTAGGACCAGATGTACAGAATGAATTAGATGGCAATATTTTCCTAAGAAAAATGAATCTTGGCATACACGATCATCCATAAAGGAACTTAAAAGCTTGTCCTTGAGATAAAACAATTTGTTATATAAAAGTCATGTTTATTTTGTAATGACAATTTTTGATAGTCTTGCTACTGGTATTTTAAGCTGATATATCTTTCTTTACTAAAAGTGTGGCCTTTCTTTATACTTCAGCTTAGTAGGTGGTGAACAGAAATCAGCTATTCAACATTGATTCTTGGTATTCATTCATTCTTAGGGAGAAAGATATGCTTACATCTTACACACTGTGCATTAGAATGCAATAAAAAAATCTATAGTTATAGAATTCAGCATTTGACAATGAAAATCAAGCTCAAAGAAAGATGAAGACAGGATACTTTAAGAAAAAAGCAAATGTCAGTAAATTAGCTCCATCCTTTGTACTATCTTGTGGTGACAGCGGTCGTCACTACCAATTTTCTCTAGCTGCTAGTACATGTCTGTAGCTGAAAACAGTATGAAAAGCTTTCTAATTAATTGCTACTGGCAGATCTGCTACTTCCAAAAGTTTTTCCCTCGAGATACAGATGCTAACCTGTCTCAGTTTATGGCAATAGCATTCTTCTGCAATTTACAATGAAAATAATTTTTCTTTCATTTGCTAATCGGTGGCACAAAAAATGTTGCAGATCCCAGCAGATGATAAAGGGGACAAAAAGGTACTCAAAACCTGTTTTCCTTTCTAAGTTGAATAATGGGATGAGAACAGCCAAGTTGTGGCTGAACAACAGCTCACTATCCAATTTTCCTTTCCTCAACTGAAAAGAAATGAACATAAGCATCTAAACTGGGATGTGAATAAAAGCAGTACTGCAAAAGTGTCTTAGCAAACATGACTATTAAATCTACCACATACCTCATTTTCCAATTTTTTTAAGGCTTTTTGAAAGTGTGGGCAAAATGCCCTTATAAACACAGGTGTCATTAAATTAATAGTGACAGAAACCACATTTTGCAGCTGTTTCAATATTCTGAAATCTTTACATTTTTAGCCCAAAATAAGAATATAAATACTGACAAGTACAGCACTGTCAACATCACACAAGCCAAGCATCTAAACCAAGGCTCTTCCCAGGGCTTGCTAAATTGTAACCCAGATGTGACTGTGGAAAGTTAATTTCATCACAGTTCTTATGTGATGTCCACTATGTCCACCAAATCAAACCTCTGATGAAAACTTACCCATTCGTTCAACCAATGGGAAAATATTTACTGAGTGCCTACTACGTGCCAAGCACTGTGAAGCTCTGGAGATACAGTGACGTACTTATACACCACACATCATTCACTGAGTCTTCCCGTGTGCATGTTAATGAGCTTGGAAGTGTACCCGCTAGCCAAACTGCTATGCTCCTCAACCCTCGGACAACATAATACATAAACCAAGACAAATCATGTAAACCAAGACAAGATGTAAAATGAAGACAGAACACAGCATCAAGAGAAAAGCCCATGAACATATTAATATCCCGGGTATTGTTAGACATGCAAATAACTAACAGTGGGCATTATCCTCAATCAATATTCTGCAGGGTGAACTGCTCCAGACAGGTAGCCCCCATAGTGTGGAATGAGCAGAAGCTTCAGGCTGTCTGTTCCGTCACTGCTGATGACTGGATTCTGCTGCTCTCACATTCCCAGCTGCTGCAATGACTCTATTGTATTGGCAGCTGAAAGGAAAGCTTGCTCTGGTCTCTCCCATAATAAGCTAGGGACAAAACCTAGAATCCATTCTAATTTCACCCCAGGCAACTAAAAAGGTAGTGTTGGTGGGAGCAGGCAGAATCACTGACAATGGTGAGTGTGGAAGAAAACAAACACCAAAGCCATCGATTGAAAAAGTACTAACCCAATGGGTTCAAATCACAAGAAATTTCTCTTCAGTAAAATGGAATGACAGACCCACACTCTACCATGTTCTGCTCTCATTATGCAATTATGGGGGGCTATACTAATGATTTACATACTCTTAGAAAAAAGTAAGTCTCATAGGAAAAAGAGAGGAAGTAGAGATTTTTAAATAGGTAATATGTTGCTGATATTAACATAGATGCTATTTTTTTTTAATTAATAGGAGCACTAATGTATTTTGTTCTTACAGGTCAAACAAATACAAAGGAGCACCAATATTGGCCTGTTACTATTTACTATAACCACTTTCTTAGTATTTTATCATGAAATTCCTACAAGTATATAGCTTTATCCCTGAATAATATGGACTATATCCTTTTAGACTTTCATGAAATTTAAAAAGCTCCTGCATTATGCTGCTTCATATTGGACTGTCAGCCACCATATTCCTCAGTCATTGAAAAGAAGAGTCTTAACCACACCATAAATAAACCTAATGCTTACCTCTAAGCAATAAGTAATTAAAATAAAAGGTAAACATTTGCTTTATAGCATGTTTTTCCTCTCTAAATTATGATTTTTGCAAGATTTTTAATGGCTTTCATTTTTATTGCATTGCAAAAGTGAAATAATATTATTTGTATGCACTTCATTATCTCATTTGATTGGGTTTTAATTCCTGCAACCTACAGCAAAGGCTGATGTGCCTTTTTGAAACAGTGGTTGCATGCTGAGAATAATTAGCTTCACTAAGGCAGAACAAATGATTTCTTTGCAAAACACCAAGTCTGTGTTTCAACAAAGATAACCACAGAATACCCAAGTTATCTTGGCGTTTCCAGTATACTGGTTACTTTGAGTTTAATTAATATTTTTTATAATCTTAATTCCCTAATAACTATGTGACCCAGAAATTATCATAAAGTGTTGCTTTTGAAATGTGGAGGTGAGGAGATACTGATATGGTTCATTTGATTTGTCAGTTTTCATTAAAATATTTATATGAAATATTATTTATTAATATTATTTAGATCTAGTCATAATTCATGCAAAATTTCATTATTGGCTGTGGCTACTGGGATGGTAGTAGGCTATCTCTCCTGCCCAATTCACCCTGATATTCTAAAAATCTTTTATTAATCTAATAGCAAAACACTTAAAAGCAGCCAGATTCATTGAATTTTCTACTTAATTTTGGTGAGACAATATAAATGTGGTAATTAAATCCCACAAGTCAATTTATACTAAAGAGAAGTCACTGAGTAGTAGCAACAGAGAAGTCATTATAATTTCTTACAATTAAGAAGCTAATCTTTAAGCCAGTAAAATCTGCACTGAAAGTTTCATTCAACTGTTTATGTTTTAGTTAAGATTCTTGTTGAGTTAACAATTACTGCAGCACCTTGAGTGGAAACATTAAACAGAGTTTACTGCACAGCAAAAAGGTCATGAATACATACTGCTCTGAAATTAAACCTGACTTTCATTTCCCTACACAACTGCAGGAAGCTTAAGTTGCCGTTACATAGAGACACTGAGCATCTTATAGCTCCATATATCACTGGCCTGACACGTCTAATCACATGCAAGACTCCTTCAGCCACTCCAAACTCGCTGCAAGCAGATCCATCCTCTAAAATGCGTCTGGACTAAGCGGGTAAACAAGCTTTAAACGTTTTAAACTTGATAGTATATATTTACAAGGAAATGCGACCGATTTCTGTATGTTAATCTTGTATCCTGCTGCTTTGATGAATTAGTTTATTACAGCTGATAGCTTTTGTGTGGAGTCTTTAGTGTTTTCCATACAGAGTATCATGTCATCAATTTTACCACGTCTCTTTTAATTTGGACACCTTTTACTTTCCTTTTTCCCTGTGACTGCAGTGGCTAGGGTTTATAACACTACGGTGAATAGAAGTGGTGAAAGTGGGCATCCTTATCTTGTTCCAGATTTTGGCAGGATGGCTCTCAGTTTTCCACTATTGAGTATTATGCTGGCTGTCGGTTTGTCATAAACAGCTTTTATTTGCTGAGATATGCTCCCTGTATACCCACTTTGGTGAGAGTTTTGTCATGAATGGATACTGAATATTGTATCAAATGCCTTCTCTGTATCTACTGAGATGATCATGTGATTTATGTCTTTTCTGTTGCTGCTACGGTATATCACATTGATTGAGTATGCTGAAACTATCCTTGTAAACCCAGAATAAATCCAACTTGATCATGATGAATGATCCTTTTTATATATTGCTAGATTCATTTTGTGAATATTTTGTTAAGGATTTCTCCATCTATATTTATCAGTGATACTGCCTTTTAACTTTCTTCTTTGGTAATGTCTTTATCTGGTTTTAATATCAGGGTGATGATGGCTTCATGGAATGATTTTGGGAGTGTTCCTTTCTCTTCAATATTTTGGAAGAGTTTCAGAAGGGTCCATATAAGTCCTTTTTATGCCAGACAAAGCTGGTGGCATTATCCTCCCAGACTCATACAATATGATACAGAGCTACAGTAATTTTAAAAGCATGGTATTGGCACAAAAGCAGACATATAAATAAATAGAAAAGGATGGAGAGTCGAGAAGTAAATCTACATCCTATGGTCAATTAATCTTTGACAAAGGAGGCAAGAATACACAATAGAGAAAGGATAGACTCTTCTGCAAATGGTGTTGGGAAAGCTGGACAGTCACATGTAAATCAATGAAGTTAGAACACTCCCTCAACCGTACGCAACAATAAACTCAAAATTGTTTAAGACTTAAATATAAGCCATGATGCCAAACTCCTAGAAGAGAATATAGGCAAAACATTCTCTGACATAAATCTAAGCACTGTTTTCTTAACTCAGTCTCTCAAGGCAAAAGAAATAAAAGCAAAAACAAGTAAACTGGATTTATTAAATTTATAAGCTTTTGCACAGCAAAAGAAACCATAAACAAAATGAAAAGATAAGTGGGAGAGAATATTTGCAAAAGGTGTGACTGACATGGAATTAATTTTCAAAATATACAAGCCCCATACAAATATCACATATAGCACTTCATATAAATAAACAAACAACAAATCTTCTGCCCAATCAGAAAATGGGTAGAAGATATAAATAGATAATTATTCAAAGAAGACCTACAGGCGGCATGTATATACATGAAAAGATGTTTAACATCACTAATTAGTAGAGACATGTAAATCAGAACTACAAGGTATCATCTCACATTTGTCAGAATGGTCATCATCAAAAAGTCCACAGATAATAAATGTTGGAGAAGGTGTGCATAAAGGGAACCCTCCTATACTGTTGGTGGAAATATAAATTGATGCAGCCACTACGGAGAATATCATGGAAGCTCCTTAGAAAACTAAGAATAGAGATATTATATGATCCAGTATTTCTACTCTTGGGCATATATTCAAAGAAAAGTAATTTGAAAAGATATATGCACCCTCGTGTTCACAGCAGCACTATTTGCAACAGCTGTGCTATGGGAGCAGCCTAAATGTCCATCGACAGGTGAATGATAAAGAAGCGCTGGTGTCTGTCTCTGTGTATGCAGGTGCTCAGTTGCTCAGTTGTGTCCGACTCTCTGAGGCCCCATGGATGGTAGCCTACAAAGCTCCTGTGTCCATGGAACTTTCCAAGCAAGAATACTAAAATGGGTTGTGATTTCCCACTCTAGAAGATCTTATACTTAGTTACAAAAAGACTGAAATAATTTCATTTGCAGCAACTTGGATGAACCTAGACATTACCATACTAAGTAAAATAAGTCAGAGAAATGCAAATGCAGTATATCAGTTACATGTGGAATCTAAAAAAAAAATGATACAAATAAACTTATTTATAAAACAGAAACAGTCACACAGAGGAAAGTGGGGCAGAGGGGGCATAAATTAAAAGCCTGAGATGAACAGATATGCACTACTAGATAAGAAACAGATAAACAACAGGTCCTAAACTATAGCTAATACTTTGCAGTAACCTAATAACCTATAATAGAAAAGAATCTGGAAAAGTATACATATATATATACACACATAATATATCAAACTGAATCATTTCATTGTACACCAGAAGCTAACACAATGTTGTAAATCAGTTGTACTTAAATGTTTAAAAATATAGATGCAAAATTTTGAAATAAAATATTGGCATCTTAGTTACTCAGTAGAAAAATAAAATACTACAATAATGTTATTTAGAGTTATGCCCAGAATGCAAATAGTTGAATATCAGGACTTATCTATTTCCCCACATTCCTAGGGAGAGAAACATCCTGTGATTATTATAATATACCAAAGAGAAATTTGATAAAGTTTCTTAACAAAAGATACACCAATATTTTCATAATGATAAAAGATGTAAGTTCCCTACCACAAAGTAATAACGTTCTTCAGAAAACATTTCAATATATTCTCACTAAATTAGTAAATAAGATACAAATACCAATGTTGCCCTTAAGTTTTTAATTATTCTAATGGTACAAAAAATATAATCAGATAAAGAAAGAATAAACAAATTTTAGAGTAAACCCTATCACTAATTAAATTTATAATACAACATACCTAAGAAAACCAAAGATAGCAACAGAAAATCCTTTTAAATAATTGAGAAGTCAGAAAACTAAATTGTTAGTATGTAAAATGATCATTAATTTCCTGAAACTAAGAATAATCAGTTGGAAAACGTGGTGAAAGGAATTCCTATGTATAAATAAACTAAGCTAAAAGAACTTGGGAATTAATAAGAGCTGTATAAGACAGTTAGGAAAAGAAAATTTGAACTTTTCTCAGGGGATTTTCCAAAATAAGGAAAAAACTACCTTTAAATTTAAATATAACACAATGGAATATTACTCAGCATTAAAAAAAAATTCATTTGAATCAGTTCTACTCAGGTGGATGGAACTGGAACCCATTATCGAGAGTGAAGTAAGCCAGAAGGAAAAATAACAATACAGTATACTAACACATATATATGGAATTTAGAAAGATGGTAACGAGAACCCAGCATGCGAGACAGCAAAAGGAACGCAGACGTATAGAACAGACTCGTGGACTCTGTGGATGAGGGCAAGGGTGGGATGATATGGGAGAATGGCATTGAAACATGTTAATTATCATATGTGTAATCAATCGCCAGCCCAGGATTGATGCTCGGGGCTGGTGCATCGAGATTTCCTGGGGGGGGGGAGGAGGGAGGGAGGAGGGAGGGGGGTTCTAGAGGGGGAGTATATGTAAACCCATGGCAATATCATGTTATTGTATGGCAAAACTAATAAAAAAAATTTAAATATAAAGGGCAAGGTTTTCCCTAAATGACTTTAAGTTCAGTTTACTCTCTCAGTCATGTCCAACTCTTTGCAACCCCATGAATCACAGCACGCCAGGCCTCCCTGACCATGACCAACTCCTGGAGTTTACCCAAACTCATGTCCATTGAGTCAGTGATGCCATCCAACCATCTCATCTTCGGTCATCCCCTTCTCCTCCTGCCCTCAATCTTTCCCAGCATTGGGGTCTTTTCAAATGAGTCAGCTCTTTGCATCAGGTGGCTAAGGTATTGGAATTTCAGCTTCAACATCAGTCCTTCCAATGAACACCCAGGACTGATCTCCTTTAGGATGGACTGGTTGGATCTCCTTGTAGTCCAAGGGACTCTCAAGAGCATTCTCCAACACCACAGTTCAAAGGCATCAATTCTTTGGCCCTCAGCTTTCTTTATAGTCCAACTCTCACATCCATACATGACCACTGGAAAAACCATAGTCTTGACTAGATGGACCTTTGTTGGCAAAGTAATGTCTCTGCTTTTTAATATGATGTCTTGTTGGCCATAACTTTCCTTCCAAGGAGTAAGCGTGTTTTAATTTCATGGCTGCAATCACCATCTGCAGTGACTTTGGAGCCCAAAAATATAAAGCCTGACACTGTTTCCACTGTTTCCCCATCTATTTCCCATGAAGTGATGGGACCAGATGCCATAAATCTTCCTTACATTACTCCATATGATTAAGTGATAGTAAAATATTAAACCACATAAATAGATTCTAGTACTTAAATGGAAATGTATAGCTATGAACCATCCTTGGAATCTTGTTCTATGAGATAAACTCACCATGTTAAAAGCAACATGAGAATGGCGCAACTGGAGGTGCGCAAACCTGTGGACCCACACACCAGTCAATAAATAGAAGTTTCCAAACAAAAAAAAAAAGTGTTTGTGACAGTTCAGAACAGATAAAAAGTGACATTTCAAATCAGCAAAGGAAAAATAAAGAAAACAAAAAATGGTTGAACAAACTGCCAGCCATTTGGAAGTCAGGAATTACTTTTAAAATAAATTACAGATGAATGAATCATGAATAAAAAGAAAACTTTGCAAGTACTAATACAAAATGTGGGAGAATATTTTGATAAATTTGGAGTGAGGAGGGCTAACATAGTCAAAAACCCAGAAGCCAAAAGATGACATGTGGCTTCATCATAAAAAATTAAAGTAATTTAATAATTGCTTACTAAATTAGGAATTATAATTTCAAAAATTATTAAAATACCAATACTTTAATTAAAATAACACATCAAGAGTAAGAACCAATGACCAGGAAAAAATGGAAAGAAGCTTTTTATATGCTTTCCTTCAGTTATTTTTAACATATAAAATCCCTTGCACGACAAATATTTAACAGTACTATAAGAAAGCAGATGAAGTTTATCAATAGGCAGTTCACTGAAAGTGATATATATCGGGCCAGGAGACAAGAAAAAAAGAGTTCAACCTTATAATTTAAAAAGTTAAATTCAAAATAGCAATAAGAAGCCATTTTTTAACCTGTTATATTAGTATTAGCAAGATTAAAGTATGTTTGATAATATTTAGTAGACACCCACATTTTGTGCACCCAGCAGTTCCTCTGGTGAAGGAACACCACTGCACAGCGATGCCACCTATTTATTTTCCACAAGACAGTTACCAGCGCCCTCATCCCCCAGTTCCAGGAGGAGCTACAGGCTGCTCTAAGTGATGCTGTGGATAAGCCCGCTCTCTCACACTCTACAGTGAGATCCTTTTTAGGTACAACCTCTTAGGAGTTCGGCAAGATTAATTAGAATTTAAAGGGTATTATATCCTTTAAACTGCGGAACTGTTAAGAAATTCATCTTCAATATATAAGATATAAAAGATATAAGACACAGGAGACATTTCCTTTTGGTTTTTGTCCTCCAGTGATATTTGAATTTTGTTTCATAATAAGTAATGTTTGTAGGATTTTTTTCATATATTAAAAAACATATAAAATTAAATCAATAAAAGAGAATTAAAAATTCATATTGGTGCAGTAAGCAGAAACATAAACATGCAGAACAAAATCAACTGTCTAACATACAAAGAACGTCACAAGAAAGGTCCTGAGGTATAACAGCCAGAGTCATGGTGCGCACGGTATCTCAGGGGTACAGCGCCAGCACATCCCTCTTGAGGAGGGGTCAGAGATAACTGGGACAAAATGATAACTACCCTTAGAAAGAAAAAGGGAATCTCCTAAAACTCAAAACGGGAGCCTCCCATTTTGAAAGTCTCATTAGAATTTATTCATATAATTGGCAAAATGACAATCCATTCAAAGAAATAATACACTGCAAGAGTCAGAAGAAAAATAATAATACTGATAAGTAGTGTGAAAATTGAACCTTACTTTTGAGGAAAAATTTTAACGAAGGATCATACAGATTCTCCCCAATAACCTTTTAAAGAAAATTTAGCTTTTGCTTTGACAAGCTTCTCTGACTCTTCGTCTACAGGCTTTGTTGTTCATCCATAGCAGTCAAAGCTGTCTTCCCTAAACGTTTTTATTCAAGGAAAGGGTGGGTATTATTAGGTTAAAAATGTTTTCATAAGATAAAATTCACACTTTATAATAGATGCGTGTGTGCTAAGTCACTTCGGTCGGGTCCCAGTCTGTGTGACCCTATGGGCTACAGCCCTCTAGGCCCTCTGTCCACAGGATTCTCCAGACAAGAACACTGCAGTGGGCTGCTGTGCCCTCCCCTCAGGGTATCTCCTGGCCCAGGGATCGAACCCGCATGTCTTACATCGACCTGTACTGGCAGGGGGGTTCTTTACCACTAGCTTCATCTGGGAAGCCTTTCATAACAGGTAATTTCACTTAAAACCAATGTGAAAACACAAACGGAATGCAAACTGTGAGTATCTTCTTTTAAAAGACTATCGATTCACACTTTCAATTCTAATACTTCGGCAACTTTAAACCGTGGGCTGCGAGCCTACCAGAAGGTAGGAGAAACTAAGCCTGGCCAGTTGACAAACACGAAGGCAAAGGAGTGCATGATACACGAACACAGCAGTCTGTGTGTCAGGATGCTTAGCAGGCACTGACTAGTTAGAGCTCACACAATAAGCAACTGAAGAATGCTGGTACTTAGACATCAAGCTTCAGAAACAAACCCTGAAACATACTGGTATTACATACTGCCTAAGCAAAAGCAGAATCAGTATTAAGTCTGGGGTTAGTATTTGGTCCTTTACTTTTGCAAGATCATCTTGTCTAGGATTTAAGCAAACCAAGCAGTGACATTTCAGACCTGTAAATTATATACAACAACAAAATGTGATATGCCTTGTGGACTTTAGAGATTTTATTTTGCCATACTTTGTTTTGGAAAGTAGCTTTAAAAGTACTACATCCTTACAACTTTTAAATTACTCAGTGTTTCTTCTGTGATTTGTTGGTTTTTCAGCAGCATGTTGTTGAGCTTCCATATGTTGGGATTTTTAAATGCTTTTCTCCTGTAATTGATAGCTAATCTCACTGCACTGTGGTCAGAAAAGATGCTTGGAATGATTTCAATGTTTTTGAATTTACCAAGGCTAGATTTATGGCCCAGGATGTGATCTGTTCTGGAGAAGGTCACCTTGAGAAAAAGGTGAAATTCCTTGTTTTGGGGTGGAATGACCTATAGATATCAATTAGGTCTAACTGGTCTAGTGTATCATTTAAAGTTTGAGTTTCCTTGTTAATTTTCTGTTTAGTTGATCTATCTATTGGTGTGAGTGGTGTATTAAAGTCTCCCACTATTATTGTGTTGTTGTTAATTTCCCCTTTCATACTTGTTAGCATTTGCCTTACATATTGTGGTGCTCCTATGTTGGGTGCATATATATTTATAACTGTTATATCTTCTTCTTGGATTGATCCTTTGATCATTATGTAGTGTCCATCTTTATCTCTTTTCACAGCCTTTATTTTAAATTCTAATTTATCTGATATGAGTATTGCCACTCTCGCTTTCTTTTGGTCTTTATTTGCATGGAATATTTTTTTTCCAGCCTTTAACTTTCAGTCTATATGTGTCCCTAGGTTTGAGGTGGGTCTCTTTTAGACAACATATATAGGGGTCTTGTTTTTGTACCCAGTCGGCCAATCTTTGTCTTTTGGTTGGGGCATTCAACCTGTTTACATTTAAGGTAATTATTGATAAGTATGATCCCGTTGCCATTTATTTTACTGTTTTGAGTTCAAGATTATATACCCTATCCGTATTTCCTGTCTAGGGAAGATCCTTTAGCATTTGTTGGAGTGCTGGTTTGGAGTTGCTGAATTCTCTCAGATTTTGCTTGTCTGTAAAGCTTTTGATTTCTCCTTCAAATTTGACTGAGATCCTTGTTGGGTACAGTAATCGGGGTTGTAGATTATTTTCTTTCATGACTTTAAGTAGGTCCTGCCATTCCCTTCTGGCCTGAAGCGTTTCTATTGAGAGATCAGCTGTTATCCTTATGGGATTCCCCTTGTGTGTTATTTGTTGTTTTTCCATTGCTGCTTTTAATATTTGTTCTTTGTGTTTTATCTTTGTTAATTTGATTAATATGTGTTTTGGGGTGTTTCAATTTGGGTTCATCCTATTTGGGACTCTCTGGGTTTCTTGGATTTGGGTGATTATTTCCTTTCCCATTTTAGGGAAGTTTTCAACTATTATCTCCTCAAGTAATTTCTGATGGTCTTTCTTTTTGTCTTCTTCTGGGACTCCTATGATTCGAACGTTGGGGTGTTTAACATTGTTCCAGAGATCTCTGAGATTGTCCTCATTTCTTTAATATGCATAGAAACGAATGAAAATGAAAACACAACAACCCAAAACCTATGGGACACTGTAAAAGCAGTGCTAAGCAGAAGGTCCATAGCAATACAAGCTTACCACAGGAAACAAGAAAAAAGTCAAATAAATAACCTAACTTTACACCTAAAGCAACTAGAAAAGGAAGAATTTCAGAAACCCAGGGTTAGGAGAAGGAAAGAAATCTTAAAGATCAGGGCAGAAATAAGTGCAAAGGAAACAAAAAAGACCATAGCAAAAATCAACAAAGCCAAAAGCTGGTTCTTTGAGGAGATAAATAAAATTGACAAACCATTAGCCAGACTCATCAAGAAGCAAAGGGAGAAGAACCAAATCAACAGAATTAGAAATGAAAATGGAGAGATCACAACAGAAAACACAGAAATACAAAGGATCATAAGAGACTATTATCAGCAGCTATATGCAAATAAACGGGACAACTTGGAAGAAATGGACAAATTCCTAGAAAAGTACAACTTTACAAAACTAAACCAGGAAGAGATAGATAATATTAACAGACCCATCACAAGCACAGAAATTGAAACTGTAATCAGAAATCTTCAAACAAACAAAAGCCCAGGACCAGATGGCTTCACAGCCAAATTCTACCAAAAATTTAGAGAAGCCCTAACACCTATTCTACTCAAACTCTTCCAGAAAATTGCAGAGGAGGGTAAACTTCCAAATTCATTCTATGAGGTCATCATCACTCTAATACCAAAACCCGACAAAGATGCGAAAAAAAAAAAAAACTACAGGCCAATATCACAGATGAACATAGATGCAAAAATCCTTAACAAAATTCTAGCAAATGGACTCCAACAACACATTAAAAAGTTCATATATCATGACCAAGTAGGCTTTATCCCAGGGATGCAAGGATTCTTCAATATCTGCAAATCAATCAATGTGATATACCACATTAACAAATTGAAAAATAAAAACCATATGATAATCTCAATAGATGCAGAGAAAGCCTTTGCTAAAATTCAACATCCATTTATGATAAAAAACCCTCCAAAAAGCAGGAATAGAAAGAACATACCTCAACATAATAAAAGCTATATATGACAAACCCACAGCAAACATTATCCTCAATGGTGAAAAACTGAAAGCATTTCCCCTGAAGTCAGGAACAAGACAAGGGTACCCACTCTCACTGCTACTATTTAACATAGTTTTGGAAGTCTTGGCCACAGCAGTCAGAACAGATAAAGAAATAAAAGGGATCCAGATTGGAAAAGAAGAAGTAAAACTCTCTCTGTTTGCAGATGACATGATCCTCTATATTGAAAACCCTAAAGACTCTATGAGAAAATTACTAGAGCTAATCAGTGAATATAATAAAGTGGCAGGATATAAAATCAACACACAGAAATCCCTTGCATTCCTATACACTAACAATGAGAAAACAGAAAGAGAAATTAATGAAACAATTCCATTCACCATCGAAACAAAAAGAATAAAATACTTAGGAGTATATCTACCTAAAGAAACCAAAGACTTATATGTAGAAAACTATAAAACACTGATGAAAGAAATCAAAGAGGACACAAATAGATGGAGAAATATACAGTGTTCATGGATTGGAAGAATCAATATAGTGAAAATGAGTATACTACCTAGAGCAATGTATAGATTCATTGCAATTCCTATCAAGCTACCAAAGGTCTTTTTCAGAGAATTAGAACAAATAATTTCACAATTTGTATGGAAATACAAAAAACCTCGAATACCAAAGCAATCTTGAGAAAGAAGAACGGAACTGGAGGAATCAACCTGCCTGACTTTAGGCTATACTACAAAGCCACAGTCATCAAGACAGTATGGTATTGGCACAAAGACAGAAATATAGATCAATGGAACAACATAGAAAGCCCAGAGATAAACCCACACACCTATGGACACCTTATATTTGACAAAGGAGGCAAGAATATACAATGGAGAAAGGATAATCTCTTGTCTTGTATATGTGGGAGTTATCCAGGAAAAGTAGCTCCTTCTATGGCCCAAGCCTTTATGTTAAATACTATTGCAAGCTAAAGAGAAGCAACTGTTGAGATTGGGGTGAGGGGAGATTCAGTTATGGGAGATGAGCATGCAAAGCAGAGTAAGCACAGGTGTGATTGTCATGAAGATTGAAGTCCCTGCCCCCTTTATTGATAAAAGAGTTTTTACAGTTTTGCGAATCCTATTCTTCCTAAGATAATAAAGAAAACATTCTTACGTCTCAGTTTTCAGAGTTTTTGCTAGATCTGCTGTTGCTTAAAAATAATTCTTATGCCGAAGAAGCACATTTTGGAGTGACAAATTCTGCTTCCCCTCACTACTATAATATGTACTGCTCTCCTACCAGCTTTTTAAATTCGTTGTTTCATTGGTATTGTGTTTATTTTACTTTTTCTTGACCTGCTTATGTTATATTTAAAAATTAGGAATACATAAAAATAAATATAAAAATCTCATAGTTCTCTAACATGTAGGTCCATACTGTAAATATTTTTGAGTTTCCTTCAAATCTATCTGGTCTCTGATTCTGTGTGTGTACGTTTGCATATACGTAAAATGTATTTGCAGATTAGATTATACTGTGTACAATGTTTGTATGTATTTTTTCCTTAAATAGAAACCATGGGTATTTTCTACATGAAAAAATTTTAGTAAACTATATTGGTAGTAGTTAGTTCATATTTTGTGGTAAATATCATGTTAGGTAGATAGAAAAGAAAAAGGAGTCCAAAATGGTGGTGGCTAAAAGAAAAAGAAAAGGAGAAGCCTGAGAAAACAGAACAAAAGAAAATCCATGGACCAGAGTGAGAACTTCAGGTGAAACAAACATGCCCTCTACTTGGCTAGTCCAGTTGGCTTAGGGCAGGCTCAAGTAGGGGAGGAGACAGAACATAAAAAGAGGAAGCCAAGATGGATTGAGGCCTCTCCTTTGGGGTCAGCCTGCCCTCACACCTCGAGGGTGTACTAACTTTTGTTTTTTAAATAAAACTGAGCTATAACTGAGCTGTAACACTGGTCCACTGTTTCAAATCTTTGCTGCAGTGAGACAAAATTGAGGAAATTACACACTCCCCTGACAATCAGAATAAATTATTTGTGTATTTTTGAAACTGAAGTAAGGAGTTTACAGTTATTCAGTATTATGAATAATGCTTCTGAAACTATGTACCTCAGATTGGGACAAAACTCACACAGCCCAGACTCAAACCTGGCCAAAACCCGTGTTTTCCAACTGAGGTCACACACCTGGTTTCAGGACTTAATGAAGCTCAAGTTCTTGATGTCTCATTGCAGAATGATTTCAGTGAGAGTTAAAGTTGCTAGGGAAAGCACACAGAATGAAACTGCCCACTCTGGTCAGGCACCACAGTAACCATTTGCATGAGTTGTTTTATGACAGGAGGTCCTGGTAAGGACCATGGAACTAATAAGCCACCACCAACAGGGAGAGTTCAGGAAAAGTCAAAAAGTGACGCTATGTGTCCAACCATGTCACAGGATCCTCACTGCCATCCATCTTGGCTGAACAAGGTGTGCACCACCAGGAAGGACTCTGAGTCAGAATGATTGGCGAAAGACAACTGGAAAACTTAATTGCATCACCACAAAAGCTGGGGTTGGGAGCCAAGATGGCAGAGCAGCTCTTCTGGGTTCCATTATCCTACTGCTGTCCGCCCGGGTGTCCCTTCCCAATAAATTTCTTGCTTTGTCAGCACATGTGTCTCCTTGGACAGTGTATTTCCAAGTGTTAGACAAGAGCCCACTTTTGGGCTCTGGTGGATTTATTTGCTGAGAAGCATACTCCACAGATAGAATGTGGGCCATCTCAGAAGGTGAGAGCAGGCTCAAAATATGGGGTGGTTAGGCTGTATGCACTGGCTAATTTTATAGGCTAAAGAATGGTAGGATTATTTCAACTATTTCAGGGAAGGGGCATGGATTTCCAGGAATTGGGCCAGCACCCACTTCTTGGTCTTTGATGATTGGCCTCAGAACTGTAATGGCGCTGGTGAGTGATGTGTTAAGAGTGTGTTCTCAGGCCCAAGGTCTAGTGGAATTTGACTTGTCTGCCATCTTGGACCTCAGTTTATGTCATGTCTTTGGGCAATGCTGTTCTTTTAAAGTTTATGTCCTGCCCCCTTCTCTCCTGTTTCACCTTGAAAACACAATTCTTTTTATGCTTTTAAATTATTCCCCCTAGACTAGCATTTCCCAAATTAAGTGAATGTTTCAAAAGAAATGAGTTGACAAGAACTTAGATAAAGCTTTCAAAATGCTTACAAGAAAGTAAAGTAACCACCCCCCACCACTCTGCACTAAGCTGGGCTTTACCTTTTCCTCAGACTCATTAAACTGTAGACATTCTTCTTCCTGACCCTGGATTCTTGAATCACCTTTTCTTAGAGCATTTACTGTAGAAAATTTGTAATTGTTCATTCTTTCTTTTCCCATTGAGATGTAAATCTTCTTAAAGATCTTTGCCAGTTTTTTCTTTCAGGCTTGGGGGCTATCCCTCTAAAATGTTATCATCATGGTAGCTTGATAGGAATTTCATTGAATCTATAGATTGCTCTGGGTAGTATACTCATTTTCACTATATTGATTCTTCCAATCCATGAACACAGTATATTTCTCCATCTATTTGTGTCCTCTTTGATATCTTTCATCAGTGTTTTATAGTTTTCTGTATATAAGTCTTTTGTTTCTTTAGGTAGATACACTCCTAGGTATTTTATTCCTTTTGTTTCGATGGTGAATGGAATTGTTTCCTTAATTTCTCTTTCTGTTTTCTCATTGTTAGTGTATAGGAATGCAAGGGATTTCTGTGTGTTGATTTTATATCCTGCAACTTTACTATATTCACTGATTAGCTCTAGTAATTTTCTAGTAGAGTCTTTAGGGTTTTCTATATAGAGGATCATGTCATCTGCAAACAGTGAGAGTTTTACTTCTTTTCCAATCTGGATTCCTTTTATTTCTTTATCTGTTCTGATTGCTGTGGCCATGACTTCCAAAACTATGTTAAATAGTAGCGGTGAGAGTGGGCACCCTTGTCTTGTTCCTGACTTCAGGGGAAACGCTTTCAGTTTTTCACCATTGAGGATAATGTTTGCTGTGGGTTTGTCACATATAGCTTTTATGATGTTGAGGTATGTTCCTTCTATTCCTGCTTTTTGAGCATACACACCGAGGAAGCCAGAATTGAAAGAGACACGTGTACCCCAATGTTCATCGCCGCATTGTTTACAATAGCCAGGGCATGGAAGCAACCTAGATGTCCATCCACAGACGAATGGATAAGGAAGCTGTGGTACATATACATAATGGAATATTACTTAGCCATTAAAAAGAATACATTTGAATCAGTTCTACTGAGGTAGACAAAACTGGAGCCTATTATACAGAGAGAAGTAAGCCAGAAGGAAAAACAACAATACAGTATACTAACACATATATATGGAATTTAGAAAGATGGCAACAAGAACCCTGTATGTGAGACAGCAAAAGAGACACAGATGTATAGAACAGTCTTTTGGACTCTATGAGAGAGGGCAAGGGTGGGATGATATGGGAGAACGGCATTGAAACATGTTAGTCATCATATGTGAAATCAATCGCCAGCCCAGGTTTGATGCTCAGGGCTGATGCACCGGGATGACCCAGAGAGAGGGAATTGGGAGGGAGGTGGGTGGGGGGTTCTGGAAGAGGAACACATATATACCCATGGTGGATTCATGTTAATGTATGGCAAATCCAACACGATAATGTAAAGAAAATTAAAATAAATAAATAAACAAAATTTTAAAAATTACTCAGTGTTGGTATCACAAAGGACTTTTCATTTTCAGAGAAGAGTTCTATTTTTTCACATTATAATTATATTAGGAACAGAAGACAAGTTTCTTTTTCAATCAGTATTTTATAATTTTAGTTCAAATGATATTTTCTGTGAAGTCTAGTTATCTGTATGACTTTAAGCATTTCCATCTTCTGCCTTTTCATTTTAGTTTTATTAGTTCTTAAATCGCCAAAAGAACAAAGTAGAATCACCCTTTTTTACTCACCAAATACTGTTAACAGCCTTTGGTTACTAGGAAAGCAGCTATTTGTAAGACTGATAAAATTCATTTCGTGATGTTTAGACAACACAGCCTTTAACTGGCTCATACAAGTAAGTTTTTGCCTAATGAACTGATATATTTTGGAATGGGGTTATACATACTTCAATCAATTCCCAACATGTTTCTTTGTATTTACAGGGAATGTCTGGTGGTATCAGTACCTTTGTAATCATAATAAAGGGAATAAAACTCATATCTTACTGTTCTTTGTGATTCTATACAAGGATTGAGATTTCCTGTCTTCACAACTGCATCTAAGATGATTTTCTCAAGATACTAAAAAAACTGGAAAACCCATCTACACAGACTTACTATGACCTACATAGAGGAGTATCAAGACTCTCAGATGACCAGCTTCTTAAAGTTTCTGTTGTCTTGGTTATTCACATCCACTGGAAGATGCCTTAATACCCAGGTCCTTACCTCTTTTGATGCCAGTATTCTATACAAGAGTCTTGCCAGGTGGTGCTGTTGGTAAAGAATACACCTACCAATACAGGAGACTCAAGAGGCATGGGTTCAATCCCTGGAAAGGGAAGATCCCCTGGAGGAGGAAATGGCAACCCACTAGAGTATTCTTGCTTGGAAAATTCCATGGATGGAGGAGCCTGGTGGGCTACAGTCCATGGGGTTGCAAGAGTCAAACACAGCTGAGCACACACATTATATACTAAGATCAGTTAAGGTGGACATTAAATTTCTTGCCTAGCCAATACCAAAGTACATCAGAGAAGTATGAGACAATTATGTTTATAATGACTAAAGCCAAAAAGGCTAACTCATAGCTGGCCTAGAATGCCTATAGAGATACGACTTTGTAAACCAAAATCCAGAATTAATTAATTCTGGCATTTGTTTTACAAATTTCCTCCAAGATTCTTTATATATCTTCTGGCAAATGAAATTTTATGATACCTGATCTCAAGGAGTTCATAATATGTATATTTACTCTCAGAACTGAATCAGTGTGTGCTGACTAATAAAAGGCTAATTGGCTTTTTCATCATATTTTTAGTTTTTTTTTTAATTTTAGGAAACTTTTAAAAATGCCATCCCAAACATCTGGGCACTCATATAAGAACTGAAAGATATTAATATATTATAATATTTACATGAAATATTTTTACTTAGTAAAGACAGAAAGAAAATCATGTAAGTGGAATTTGTCCTGCAATCCCAACTTCATTCCTTACCCTCCTACTAATCCTCACCAACAAGCACAGTCATCAGTTTGGTAGGGGCCAAGGTCTTCCCCAGGCACTTGCCAATAGTCCCGACTTTCAACAGGTAACACCTGCATCTCTTTGCCTATCTCTATCTTTGACCACTAAAGTCCACCCATCCCAGTACACCAGGCCAGAAGGATCAAAATGAGCTCCTCTCCTCCTCCACAGCATCCCTTAACAAGCAATCGATGGATGCTGATACCCCTCATTCCTTAAGTGAGCCTATTCAGTCTTCCAGCAGGACTATACGTGTCCCAGTTATTCACAGTTGTGAATCACCTGATAGACGTCCTTTATTGGATTTCTTCTCTTTTCTGTTTCATTTCTCCATCACCTATTGGTTTCCTTTGTGATTATCTCCAAAATAGGGCTTCCCAGATGGTGCTAGTGGTAAAGAACCTGCTTCCTGATAAAGGAGACTTAAGAGACCCAGGTTCGATCCACAGGTCGGGAAGATCCCCTGGAGAAGGAAATGACAGCCCACTCCAGTATTCTTGCCTGGAGAATCCCATGGACAGAGGAAGCTGGCGGGCTACTGTCCATGGGGTCGCAAAGAGACGGACATGACTAAGGCGACTTAGCATGCATGCTTTCCCAAATAAACTATCTGCACTTAAAGTCTTGATTCAGGCTATGCTTCAGTGCAACTCAAACTATTATATCACCCAATCTATGTCAACACAGATGACATATTGCTTGTTCACTTTAAAATCAATGAATAAACTTACCATATTTTATTTTATTTATGTATTCCTCTTTTGGTGGTCATTTAGATTGAGTTCACTATTAAAAATTAGGCTTCCATGAACATCTTTGTATACCACTTTTGTGCACACAGGCAAGTTTCTCTCCTTTAAATACCCCCATGTGATACTATCGCTTCATCATAAGCATATATGTCTTCACTTACTCACATACTGCCAAATTATACTCCAAGTCTTTAATAAAATTTTATTCCAGCAAAAACTGATTTCATAAGTTTTAAAAATTTCATCAATCTCATTTTTTCTACATATTTCTTCAAAGAATCAACAAATGGTAATTAACCATTTATTCCAGTGGAGAAAGGGGAAAAAAGAGAGAATTCTGTGTGTCCAAGAAACTACAACCAAGCTAAAAATTAGTACTCACATAGAAACAACTCAACAGATACAAATACATGTGAGGAAAATGTTTATATATAAAATTACGTTTGCTTATACTAAAAACGACTCAGACACGACTATACAAGAGCCAGACATGACTTAGCAACTAAACCATCACCACCATACTATAATAAAATACTAGTATATGTTCTCCAACTAGGCAATATAAATGTATGAATATGTGCACACATCTATAAATCAATATACTGTACATATATATATATATCTTCATCATGAATAATATACACTAAGTATATAGCCCTTACACAGAATCTAAAATTATAGAATATCATGGAAAATTGCCATATTTGTAAAATAGTTCTCTCTTAAAGGCCCAAATATCTTCAAATAGTGATTATTTACTCTGGTAAGTCCTCTCATTACCTAGAAAAAAAGAAGTACAAATTGAAAGGAACTGAAACTTGGTAACATGAGAGAGATAGATCATAGCAAGAATCACTACAAAACCAAGAATTTTGGAAGTCATGGTTACAACATAGTGACAAACGCACTTAAATAATAAAATGTGCAGCTTTGTCATGGTCAATTTCATCATAAAACTAGTACTGGTAGTGTATTGTTGCATTTCATCTTTTTATTTTCTAGGAAGTTTTTTCAAACTATTAAACTGTCTTAACATTCATACACTCCAGGAAAATTCTATATAAAAATAAATTTGAGAAAAGAATGACTGAAATGATATTTCAATTTTCCTAAATGTACTGAGGCTCATTTTGTGGCCTACCATGTGATCTATCCTGGAGAATGTTCCACGTGTATTTGAAAAGAATATGTATTATGCTGCTTTTAGATGGAATGCTCTATAAATGTGAATTAATTTGATTTGGTCTAGTGTGTTATTTAAGACCTGTGTTTCCTTAATTTTCTGTCCAGATGATCTGCCAGTTGATGTGAGGAGTTAAGTTTCCTTGCTACTATTCTATTACTGTCAATTTCTCCTTTTTTGCCTGTTAATATATATATTATGTCTGTTAATATATATTGAGGTGATCCTATGTTGGGTACATATATATGAACAATTGTTATAGCTCTTGGATTGATCCCTTTAAAATTATGTAGTATCCTCCTTTGTCTCTTGCAACAGTCTCTAAAGGCTATTTTGTCTGATATAAGTACTGTTACTCTGGCTTTTTTCTGATTTCCATTTGTATGGAATACCTATTTCCTTCCATTCCTTCACTGTCAGTATGTATGTGAGTATCTTGTAGGCAGCATTTATACGGGTCTTGTTTTTGCATCAATTCAGCTAGTCTACATCTTTTTGTTGGAGCATTTAGCACACTTAAATTTAAGGTAATTATTAATATGTATGCTACTGCTGCCATTTTGTTAACTGTTTCTTACTACTTTCATTCAACACAGTTTTATAAGTCCTAGCTACAGCAATCAGAGAAAAAAGAAATAAAACGAACCCAAATTGGAAAGGAAGTAGTAAAACTGTCACTGTCTGCAGATGACACACTATACATAAAAAAAAAATACTAAAGATATCACAAGAAAGCCACTAGAGCCCATCAGTAAATTTGGAAAAGTTGCAGGATACAAAATTTATATCTAGAAATTGAATGCAATTCAATACACTAATAATGACATATAAGAGAAATCAAGGAAACAATCCTATTTACTATCCATCGAAGAGAATAAAATACCCAGCAATAAACCTACTTGAAGAGGATAAAGACCTGTACTGTGAACAACTATTATTAGAAGATGCTGAAGCTGACACAAACAGATGGAAAAGAGAAACGTTTTTGAACTAGAAGAAACATTACCCAAGACAATTTATAGACTCAATGTAATCTCTTGTCAGATTTCCAATGGCATTTTTCACAGAAATAGAAGAATTTTTTTTTTTGTATGGAAACAATTAAGATCCTGAATAGCCAAAGCAGTCTGGATAAAGAAGAATGGAGCTGGAGGTGTTACACACTCTGATTTCAGACTGTACTACAAAGCTGCTGCCGCTGCTGCTAAGTCACGTCAGTCGTGTCCGACTCTGCAACCGCATAGACAGCAGCCCAGCAGGCTCCACCGTCCCTGGGATTCTCCAGGCAAGAACACTGGAGTGGGGTGCCATTTCCTTCTCCAAAGCTATAGTAATCAAAACAGTGTGGGTACTGGTACAAAAATAGACCCATGTATCAACAGAACAGGATAGAAACCCAGAAATAAATCCACACTTTTTGCCAATTAATCTATGACAAAAGAAGCAAAAATAGACAAGGCAGAAAAGAACATCTCTTCAGTAAGTGATGCTGGGGAAACTGGACAGCTACATGTCCACGTGTGAAATAAGAATATTATCTAATACCATATACGAAAATAAAACAGTTTAAAGACCAAAATATAATACTGGATACTATAAAACTCATAAAGGAAAAAAAATACAGGCAGAACACCCTTTGACATAAATTTTGATAATTTTTTTTTGGATCTATCTCCTAGAGTAATGGAAACAAAAGCAAAAATAAACAAATGGGACATAATTAAACTTATAAGCTTGTGTATAGCAAAGGAATCAATAAACAAAAGAAAAAAATCCTACTGACAGGGAGAAAATACTTGCGAAAGTTCCAACCACCAAATGCTTAATTTCTAAAAAACACAAACAGGTCATACAGCTCAATTTAAAAAAAAAAAAAAGCCTCAATCAAAAAATAGGCAAAAGATCTAAATAATTATTTCCCCAAACAAGATATATAAATGGCCAACAGCCACATGAAAAACTGTCCAACCATCTTAATGAGTAGAGAGATGCATTAAAACTCTAAGGAGATACCACTTCATACTGGTCAGAATGGCCATCAAAAAAAAAAAATTCTACAAATATAAAATGTTAGAGAGGATATAGAGAAAAGTGAACCCTTCTACTCTCCCTGTTGGTGGGAATTTAAATGACTGAAATCACTATGAGAATAGTATGGAGGTTCCTTTAAAAATGAAAAATAAAGTTTCTTCTATGATACTTCAATCTCATTTCTGGGCATATATGTGGAAAAGACAAAAACTTTAATTTGAGAAGATTCCTGCACCCTAATGTTCATATGTTCATAACAGCACTATCTACAATTGCCAAAACACAGAAGCAACTATGTGTCCACTGACATATGAAAGGATAAAGAACATGTGGTCTACATATGTATATAGGGGTGCGCTTGTGTATATGTGTGTATACCATATAATGGAATATTACTTAGCTATGAAAAAGAATGAAACAATGCCTGCCATCTGCAGCAACATAGATACATCTAGACATTATCATACTAAGTGAAGTCAGTCAGACAGAGAAAGACAAATATCATATGCTATCACTTGTTCGTGGAGTCTACAGAAATAATACAAATGAACTAATATATAAAACAGAAACAGACTCACAGATACAGAAACCAAACTTATGGTTACACAAGTAGAAGTGGGGAGGATAAATTAGAAATTGACAGACATACACTACTCTATTATATAAACAACAAGGATTTACTGTATCACACAAGGAAATAAATTCAGTATCTTGTAAATAACCTATAAGGGAAAAGAATGAACATCATAGCAATACTTCCATGACATTTGGATAAAACATGCAATCCTCTAGATGCAAATATACTAGAAGTGAATCTGACATATTATAAAAACAGAAACACTGCCAATTTTTTTAAACACAAATGGCGTAAGATTATTGTTGACTTGTTAACACTTGTGATTTATTTTAATTATCAAAAAATTCCTAAAGTTGAAAATATGTTAAACATAGCTATAGTTGATTTTTATTAATAGCATCTAGATTCAGGGGGTTTAATAAGGAATGCTGAAGTCTTGATAACGAAGTAGCTGTCCATTACATTCAAAACTTTCCACATTATATTCATTTTATCTAAACTTACTGGTCCAGTGGTGAAGAATCCACATATAGGAGATGCTGGTGATGCAAGAGACAAAGGTTCAAGCCCTGGATTGGGATGATTCTCGGGAGGAGGAGATGGCAATCCACTCCAGTATTCTTGCCTGGAAAATTCCATGGCAGGCTACAGTCCCTGGGGACAGTCCATGGACAACTCAGCATGCACACACACAAACGCATAAATGTGTTAAGGTAATCAACCATGACAATATTTCAAAGTGCTTGAACTGCATTTTTAATTCCACTGAAGAAAGTTAAAATAAAATAGCACATATGTAAATACTAAAATTTAAGTAAACTCTATTGTTGAGTGAACTTTATATCTGTTGAACAGTTGACTGCCTGCAAAATTTAGTTATAGCTTATACCTATAAGTAAAAGAGACTAAAAAAAATTTGAATAAGACTTCTGTACTTAAAAAATAAAATGTAGGATATAATTTGATAACAAATAGCCCTATAAAACTTTATTCTTTTTAATATTTAAGGTATTTCCTTAAAGATGAATGGAACAGAGAACATACTTTATTAATATGTAAAGATAATTTCATTTAAAACTCAAAGTTTCAGGTATTTATCATGCTGTAAAACATCAACTAACAGTAATATCAGTGAAAGAAAAAAGTGCATTGTGGACATTGGGCAGAAAGATTTTGAAAAATATACCAAATAACATAAAATGTAAAGCATTTAATTATCAGAAAGTGGAAAAGTTTTGCTGCAAATCCCTAAGAAATTAAAATAAAAATAGAGTATGAACGTATTGATACTTATACATCACAGATACATGTAGATACACCTCAAAAGACATACACACACATGAAGATTCTTGAATGTGGACATTAAAACCTCACAATTGGGACCACTTTCAAGCTTTCCCAGGCTGATTACTGCTCAAGGGAAAGAGACTAGGGAAACCCATTCAGCCTGATTCAATTTAGATATGCAAATTTTATCTTGTGTGCTTGAAAGGAACATTATGGTACAGCATAATTTGCATTTTCAGTTGTAAGATATAGTATTTCAAATCTAATAAAAACATCCCTCTATAGTCCACTTTAACACTCACCACACTTTGGCCTATCCATTGTTCGCTTTCACTTTTAAACTACACTTCATATGTCAAACTATCAAATTAGTTTACTAGGAAAAGACAAATATATTATGGAAGTCATTCACTATACAAAAGGGGGGAAATATTAAGTGGTAATTAACTGCTACCATATGACATAATTTAGAGGAACAGACAAAAAGAGTCCTTGGAAGAAAAGGACATTATTCTATGTCAAATATATTTTTATTGATGAGTCTGATGGAAAGTTAAATTTTGGAATGAGAGCCAAGGTTTTCAATTAACAATATACCTTTACAAAAAGATATTACACACTCAACTAAAGTTTTATCAATTTAGCTAATGAGCTCTGAAAAATCATTTTAAAAAGAGACTATTGGGTTAAGATCTATCTGTAAGTCATATTTTTAGAGAAATATTTCTCTCATCATCATGTAAGTAAATAGCCACGTCACATTAACAATTATTTGCAATTTTCATAGATACTAACCTCTAAATAGGAGAAATAAATTGTATAAATTCCCTCACATTAATGCTTATATATCAGGTCTACTAATATCTCTGTTAATATCATGTCTACATGGAAAGAATTTTTAAAAGACCAATTTTATTCAGTCAATAAGATGCTATGAAATTTCTATTCTAAAACTGGTATTATTTTTCCTGTTGATCCTCAATCATACTCATTTTTCATGCTATCCAAGATGGATAATGTGGTATGCAAACAATGATCAAGTGTTCCATTTTGACAAGCATAATATGTAAACATGTGGGAAAACAAAAATGGGCAATTAGATGTAAGGTCTGTTATTCAAAGGCTTTGCTGGTGGCTCAGTGGTAAAGAATCCACGTGCTAACGCAAGAGATGTGAGCTCAATTCCTGGGTCAGGAAGATTCCTTGGAGAAGGAAATGGCAACCCACTCCAGTATTCTTCCTGGAAAATCCCATGGACAGAGGAGCCTGGCAAGCTATAGTCCATGGGGTCCCAAAGAGTTGGTCATGACTTAGCAACTCAACAACAACAATAATTAATAACTATCCTAATAACTTTAGCAATAACTAACTAATAACTTTAGAGGCTTTGGTTTCATTTTGTTTCGTTTTTTAAAGTTGGATCCAGTCAAGGCTCATCATGCCTCTTTAGCCTCTACACCAATCCCTCCTAACTTCCCAATCCGGGAAGAAAGCAAACATTTCTTTCCTTCTTTTTTTTCTGAGAATACAGCTTATTAGCTTGTCTGTGCCTGTACTCCTGACATTATTTTGCTATTATTTTGTTGTTAATGAAGCATAATTGATTTATAATATTGTATTAGTTTCAAGTGTACAAAATAGTGATTCAGTATATTTGCAGGTTATTTTCCATTGTAGACCACTGTAAAATAATGGGTATAATTACTTGTGCTATAGAATACATCTTTGTAACTTTGTTCTACACATAGTTTGTATCTGTTAATCCCATACCATCTCCACGTCTATCTCTCCTTTGATAACCAGAAGTGTGTTTTTCTGTATCTCTGTTTTGGTTTTGTCTATACAATCATTTGGTATTATTTTTTTGACTACACATATAAGTGATATCCCACTATTTGTTTTCCTCTGACTTATTTCACTAAGCATAATATTCTCTAAGTTCTTTCATATTGCTGAAAATGGCAGTATTTTGTTCCTTTATATGGCTGAGTAATATTTCATTTTAAAGTATATACCTCATCTTCTTATTTCAGTTATCTGCTTATGGGCACTTTGGTTGCTTCCATATCTTGGATATAGTAAACCATGCTGCTATGAACACTGGGGTGTGTTTATCTTTTCAAATTACTGTATTAATTTTTTCCAGAGAACAACAATATGTTTTTGCCAAGATTATTTTAGTTCCATCCTCAACAGCTTCTTCAGCCTTACAAACAAAACTAAGATATGAGTTAATTCAAAGAGAAATCAATAGATTGCATGAAAAATGGAAAGTTCTCACAAGCTTAAATAGAGGCATTCAAGAGTAAATATGATCCTAAATCCTTTCAGGGTTAGAATTGAGTTTGCCCCACTCACTCCCATCAGAAAAAGTCAATCCAATAGTGTTTCGATCACCTTATACTACATTTAAAAATATCCCATCCATCCCTAAGCTTTGCTTGTTCACATTTGGAAGCTTTTGCTTTCCACAGACTGAACTTTAAAGCAATTTGTTTTTACACACACCCTTTAAAGCAAATTGGTTTTACACACACCTTGCATTATAGCTTTAGAGGATAGAATGATAAAATTAAGCTAAGGTTAAGGATGTGCAGGAGTATTAGACAAGCCTCTGACGGCCCCCATACAGTTTCCTCCCCTTCCCTCAAAACATCTCAGCTTAATTCTGTAGTCATCACAAGCCACACCACGTGCCGTTTCCCTTGGAAGTGGCATAAAAGCCTCCCTGCTCCCATGATTATCTCGTTCCTCAAGGCCCTAATTGAGTGGCCCTAGACCTGAATTACACAATCTCTTTTTTACTTCCATTAGAAGAATCTTTGTAAAATAGTTATTATTCCTATATTATTCTGCAGCATACTTTAAATAAATGGCCAGAGTGTAAGAACAGATTAACACAAATTAACCTGACTTGTTCTTCTTGATTTAGCACATTTATTGTTGTATGTTCCACAAAGTTGCGGTAATTGATTCTTACATTTTATTCAAGATATGCCCATTATAAAGACTTTCAATTAGGCATTTTAGATCTCTCTATAGTATAGAAAGAGGATCATTAAAGATTTAGCCTGTGTCTCACAGGCCTCCTAGAGCAGTTTGCACAGTGTTAAATTTATTCTCACTTAATCTTTGAATCTTTCACTTACTCTGCTTAGTTCCTAAACATTGTGGTTTTCAGTCTGAAAATTACAGGGCTTTATTATCTTTTTAAGAACAAAGTTTCATTTTCTTTGTGATGATTTTAGAGTTTTTTCTAACAACTATATCCCAACACTGATTTTTATCTTAACGAGTTTCTCTGAAACATCTCCTTGCAGAATTCATTTTCATCATCACTGATGAATGTTTTTACATATGACGTATTGTTACTGCCTTTTGCTTCCTCGTATGGGTTTTCCTATATGATTTGCTTACACAGCTTGCTTGTGTTTGAGGCTATGCATTTTCAAAACAGATATGGGCTAAAGAAAGAAGCAACTTAATAAAATGACAAAGAAATCAAGGCCTAAACATTCCCCTGTAAAGATTCTCACCAGGAAATTTTAAAATATTGAATAAGCAAAGTCCATTTGGGGAGAAGGAGATTATCTGTGAGACAGGTTTTTATTAATGCGTTTGAAATGAACACTGTTCATCAGTAAAGCATCAATGAAACTGATATCCTTTTCCCTAAGATTTATATTCATTTCATTCTGTTTTTCTGCTCTTTGAACAGAATTGTCTGTTTTCTGCTTTCCCATGGGAAAAACCTCAATGAGCTTTTATGGAGCAATATTTTTTTAAACCTAAGCATGCAATTGTATATTGTTAATAGATAATATTATGTCTGTTTTTATAGTTTTTACATAATATGCCAGAAATGAAAGCATTTTTTATTTCATGGCCAACAATCAAAACCACTATAATGCATAGTATTTTTCTTGGAATTGTTCCTTATTAAATTCAGAATTACAAAACTCTTCAGAATAATTGTCTTGAAAACCTTAACTAAATTATCTAGTCTCAGCTAAATATAGAAGTGAAAATACAGTAATATTTGCAATCCATTATATTATCTGCTTTGGTGATTAAAAGTCCATAAAGAGATGTTAAGGATATGGTTTCATCTTATGCAGGCTTTACATCTAGAATGCCATACTGAGATAGGCTGTTTTAGTAGGAAGTCAATGGTGCAGTCACAATTTCTGAACCACGACAGTGAATTTTTTAAAACCCTGAGGAATTGCAGGCCCATTTAGTCCATCTGTGTTACAAGGCAGGTAAACAGGAGCAAGGGTGTATGAGACTTCAGTTACTGAATAAAATGATTCTTCCAGGCATCAAGGGCTAACAAAACATGCATTAGTATGCACTATGGGGGGAGAGGAGGATGGTCAGCATTTTCCCTAAAGTGAGGGAGATGGGCTTTTTAATCACTAAACCCAAATTGCCTAGAGAACCAATCTATTCTTAGGGTATTTCCAAAGTCTCTAATATTTTTTATGACTTTTTATTTAAATAATTTAAATAAACTGAGATTTTAAATTTTTGATAGATTTTCTGTAACTCCTGAGTTCCATAATTTTAAAATGTTTTTACAAAATAGCGAATTCACATATATAGTGACAGTAGAACCTACAAGGTTACATCTTTGTAGCATCAAACAGTCACAACAGAAAACAACAGCAAACAGCAAAGGAAACAGTTAAAGGGAACAGTGTTATTTTCCCAGATTAGTTATATTATCTCTTTTTTAGACACTGATTTGTTCAAGCAGAGCAATAATTTTGTAACAGTCATTTGACTGAGGATCCACATGGAGGATTCAAATGGTGTTCAGGCTTAATTATTTAGCAAGTCTATCCTAAGCACAGCATTTGAAATGTAAACAAACAAAATGGCTCCTGAGGAACAAAACACCCAACAGCTATCACCACAAAGGTAGAAACAGAAACTTGTCAAAGAATTTTCAGAGTTGAGGCATATTAGGAATTTATTGACTATTAATTCTACTTACCCATTTCACTGTTTCAGTGACTTGACTATTAAAGACAACAGAATGAATGGCTAAATCAAATTCAAGTTCATACTTCCTAAAAATTATGTTACCAAATTCTTTGTCCTCTTTCATTCTAATGTCTCTTTCCAAGTTATTGGCATATACATACTTGTATCTTCATGTGGCTTTTTCTATATACAAGGAAACAGTAAAGTGGTCTCAAAACTCTAATACAAAAATAGGTATAAGATTTTACAGTGTCTGCAACATTACAGTAATATGTTCTGAAAATATGAAAATGGTATTTCAATTTTAGTGCTCCAAAATTCCATTTTCCAAGAATATCTGAAGCAGATGGGGCTAAAATTATTTACATTTTACAGATCATTTGCATCTCAGACTTTTTTCATTTTCAATTCAATGTAAGCAATTGGGTGCACTTTCATAAGGGAGATAATTTGATACTGAACCCTCTAGAAAGAGAAGCTAACGTCAATTTTACTTGAGAGGCTAAAACAAATTATAGGCATACCTCCTTTTATTGCACCTTACAGATTCAGCATTTCTTACAAAATGAAGGTTTGTGCCAATCTTACTTGAAGCTAGCCTATCAGTGCCATTTTTCCAACAGCTCACTTTATGTCTCTGTGTCATATTTTGGTAATATGAGGCTAAAATTCAAACTTTTTCATTACTATTGCATTCATTATGGTGATCTGTGATCTTTGATGTCACTATTGCAAAAAGTTAAAACTTGTTGAAGGTTCAGATGATCTTAGAATTTTTTAGCCATAAGGTATTTTTTAATAAAGGTATGCACATTGTTTAAGGTATACTATTATTACACACTTAACAAACTATAGTATAAACATAACCTTTATATGAGCTGGAAAACAAAACAATTTATGTAACTCACTCTATTGCAATGGTCTGGAACCAAATCTACAATATCTCTGAGGTCTGCCTGATATAAGGGAATGGTTTGTGAGCACTTTCTTAAAAAGCAAGCAATGATCACTACAGATAGCAAAATTCATTAGTAAATAACAACATACACTATCTTCATTTTCTTTGTAAAACATTTGATCTTATAAATTAAAAAAAGGTGGAATATATTAACAAAATGTATTAAATCTTAAGCAAAGTAGGTTTTTTACTGTCCCTCAACTTGGCCTTTCATATCTGCAGTCACCAACTGCAGTGATTTTGGAGCCTCCCCAAAATAAACACTGTTTCCACTGTTTCCCCAACTATTTGCCATGAAGTGATGGGACCAGATGCCATGATCTTAGTTTTCTGAATGTTGAGTTTTAAGCCATCTTTTTCACTCTCCTCTTTCACTTTCATCAAGAGGCTCTTTAGTTCTTCTTCACTTTCTGCCAAAATGGTGGTGACATCTATATATCTGAGGTTACTGATATTTCTCCTGGCAATCTTGATTTCAGCTTGTGCTTTATCCAGCTCAGCATTTTACATAATGTACTCTTCATATAAGTTAAATAAGCAGTGTGACAATATACAGCCTTGACATACTCCTTTCCCGATTTGGAACCAGTCTGTTGTTCCATGTCCAGTTCTAACTGTTGCTTCTTGACCTGCATACAGACTTCTCAGGAAGCAGGTAAAGTGGTCTGGTATTCCTGTCTTTTTAAGAATTTTCCCACTTTGTTGTGATCCACAGAGTCAAAGGTTTTGGTGTAGTCCATAACGCAGAAGTAGATGTTTTCCTGGAACTCTCTTGCTTTTTCGATGATCCAACGGATGTTGGTAATTTGATCTCTGGTTCCTCTGCCTTTTCTAAATCCAGACTGAACATGTGGAAATTCATGGTTCATGTACTGTTGGATGGAATTCCAGTTGAGCTATTTCAAGTCCTAAAAGATGATGCTGTGAAAGTGCTGCATTCAATATGTTGGCAAATTTGGAAAACCCAGCTGTTACCACAAGATTGGAAAAGGTTAGTTTTCATTCCAATCCCAAAGAAAGGCAATGCCAAAGAATGTTCAAACTACTACACAATTGCTTTCATCTCACACGCTAGCAAAGTAATACTCAAAATTCTCCAAGCCAGCCTTCACTAGTACATGGCTTCACCCATAAATATCATCAAAAGGAGCATCATTACAAAACATGTGAAAATATGCTAGAATATTTAAAGAAGTGGGGAGTGTAAGTTAGAGCATATGTCTTGTCAAGGAAATCCAACTACTAAAAAACAAGGAATTTTTCAAGCACGTCTAACTTATTATCATGATAGGATTCAAAAATATTCTGCCTCTATTCAAACAGGATTGGGATTCACTGAAAAGAACAAATGTGAGATCAATAAATGGAAATTTAAAATACAGTTGAATTAAAAACTGCAGTAGAGAGAATGAACATCAGACTGCATTAAATCAATTTTTATAAACCCCAGTATATGAAGTTAAATGAAGTTTATGCAATTTTCCCTCATATCAAAATTAAAATTACAAAGATGTGAAATCATACAAGATATGTGAATTATTTCAAAAAAAGTTCCTTCCATCTACAGCGGAAATTTCAAAGGCACAAGAGAGGAAAGGAAGAAAACAATAACTACAAAAAAGAAAGATATTATAGAGGACTTTTCTTGCAAAGTTTCCAAAACAAGAAAGACATAGATTAAGAAAAACAAAACAATGATCAGCAAAATGATAGTCTAGAAGGTCCCCTGCTCATATCCCCCACTCAACATAATAATTTGGCAGCCATCTATATAGATAATAGTGATTTTGTGGGAGCTTTGGGATCCAGATAGAAAACTGTGAAACCCAGTGGAGTCTAAAACTGAGGAGGACTGTTTTGGGAAAACAGTCCACTGCCGAGACGGCTGACTCCTGGCTACAGACTTAGAAAAACCCTGACCCCTGTGGACTTGGCTGCAGCCCCAGTGGCCTTTGAGTCCACCACTGGCATCATATATACTAAGTGACCCAGGAGGAGTCCTATCCATACATAACTCAGGGAGGAGGTCCGGAGGACTTTGTCCTGGTTGTGGACCCCTAAACAGGAATGGTTCTATCCTCTCTCAGCTACAGTCAGAGGACAGTCCTGACTGCCCACAGACTCCGCAGATGATCTGAAAGGAGCTCTCTCAAGGACTTGGTGGGAGTCAGGGCCATCTGTATACCTTGCTTATATATTTGTGACCCAATCTCTCTGTATCCAAATATGAATGAACCCTAAAGCAGCCCTGTACTCAGTGTCAAACCCTACTGAACAAGGTGTTGGAGGTAGTCTCCTTCACCGAGTGATCAGTCTGCCCAAACCCCTGGTAACAGGTTCACCAGTTGTGGAACCCACTGCAGACTCAGCTACAGTCATAGGACCCAGCTCCAACCTAGGCTGATTGCAAGTTTGGAGATAATTCCATCCGCCTGGGGAACCAATAGAAGAATGCCCTTGCTTGCTGAAACCAGTCTGTAAAGAGTAGAGGAAAGGCCTGCTTATTCAGATGCACAGATATCAACACAAGGCTACGTGGATGACAAAAAAGTCAAGAAAACACAGCAACACCAAGGCAAAGCAGTGGTGTTATACATTTAAAGTGCTGAGAGAAAAAAAATAATAACTTGCCAACCAAGAATACTATACCCAGAAAGAGTGTTTTCCAGAAATTAAAGAAAGCCACTGCAAGACAAAAATTAAAGCTCAGGAGTTTACCATCACTGTACCCTCCTACACCTGAGAAGCCTGTAAAGTGACAAAATGTGGAGGGAAGAGAAATAAAAGTGTAGAGCATTTGTTTGAAATTAAATGTAAGTTATTATAAGTTTAAAATACTATTATAAATACATGTTATTTCATGTAAGCCTCAGAATAACAAGAAAAACTTTTAACAGAGACACAAAATATAAAGGAGTAATGTCATATAACAATAACAAAGGTTACAAAAGGAAACCACAAGAGAGAAAAAGAGAAAGAGCTTCCCAGGTGTCACTACAGATGCGAAGTTGATAAGAGACACAGGTTTGATCCCTGGGTCAGGGAGATCCCCTGGAAGAGGGCATGGCCACTTCAGAATTCTTTCCTGGAGAATACCATAGACAGAGGAGCCTGATGGGCTAGGGCTGCAAAAAGCTGGACATGACTGAAGCACCTTAGCGCAGTACAGCACATGTATACAGCAAAACACATATATACAAATAGAAATCCAATGTAAAATAAGTTACATTATTATAACCAGAAAAAAAAATATGTGAAAGAGCCAATGTTCTATAGCAAATAGCAAAAACTCTCAAAAACAAAAGTACTTCTAGATTATGTATGCATGTCTAGAAGTATTTGCTTGCTAGTGAGTGAGAGAGAGATAAAAATGCCAACTTGAATTGATGGGGAAAGAAGGAAAGTGCTCATTCTGGAATAATTGTTTATTATTTTCTCTCAATATAATACCAAATAGGTAAAGAGCTAAACACCAAGAGACCATCAGCATACTGAAACAAAATATAAATAAACATTTATGAATATCTTTTTGTAAAATGGACATTTGTTTCTACATGTAATATGAAAGGAAAGTATTAACGTAAAATATAAAACCACCTTATGTAATAGAAGGTTTTAATTATGTTGCAAATTTTCTAATATAGCATGTTTGGCCTGACATAGATGAAGTACTCTTCCAATAAATCACAATGACTGATTCAGGGATGTGCTCACAAAGAAAGCCAGAAGAGTAAAACTCAGCTCTAAGACCACTATTAAAACTGTCAAAACCAAAATCATTTTCTTCATGGCACTGACAATGAAAGGATCAGAGAAATTTGGAGCTGACAAGAGACTCAGGATTAAGAATAAGGTCAACAAAGAAGATAAGCAGTAAATTAAGCAATGGATAAGAAGATAATGCTGCTTTGGTATATGTGTCTAGTCAACCTGCAAATCTGTGGATGGTCCCATAAACCTATATGTTTTCTTTTTCATCCTTTCCTTTTTCAAAGATGAACTGTAAGTTGCATTCCTGATACTTGAGAGGAAATATTCTTAGGTGGAAATTATCATTTTACTAGAAAACAATATATGTTCATTTAAATGGTTCAAATTTGTAAACCAAGCATACAAATTTGAAACTGTTGTCCAGAATTGTTTACAGCTCAAATAGGTAATCCTTCTAGAGGTAAAAATGTACTATGTATAAAATTTTTAAAAACATTTATGAAATGACATGGAAACCATAAATTATTATATTATATTTAATTTTATTAATATTATGTTATGATTAGATTATATTTTCATGTAACAGTTCAACATACTGTTCTATACCTATAAATATGGATTTTTCATATTCTTTTTAATAGCTATGTAATATTTCATTAAACAGTAATGATTTACTCAATATTCTATTTTTAGGCACTCATATTATTTCTGTTATTTTTAAAATTACAAATAATATTTAGTAGACATCTTTGTATGTACATATTTGCACAAGTGTACATGTATTAATACACTGAACAATGAATTCTTATCTCAAGTTGTCTGACCTATTGGTGGAATGGTACAAAACACAGAAAATACAATTTGTGTTGACATTCATTACAGAAATAAATTCCATCCTGAAGCCATGCATACAAAATGCAACTGGAATGGTATTTTTGCCTGCCTGAGAGAGAAATACTCTTTTCTTTAAATTAATTTATTTTAATTGGAGGCTAATGACTTTATAATATTGTAGAGGTTTTTGCCATACATTGACATGAATCAGCCGAAAAATACTCTTGATGAATATAAGTCATTATGCTTTATTGTCCTGGCCCTGGTTTATCCTTCCTTCCAGGCCATTACAATTACTTCTCTTTCTAATTCTCATTATAGTCTAAGTCACAAACCAAATTGTCTTTTGTGAACTTATGAAATACACAATGTAGGTTGCGATTTTCAAATAAAATCAAGTAACAAATGTTCTTGAAACCTATGGGGAAGCTATGTATCTTAGAGGCACAAAAGACAGTGATAACTATGAATATCTAACATCTGTTGAGTGCTTATGCTATTTTGGATGAAAGAGCTATTTTTGAAAAAGCTCTGACTAGATTATTTCATTCAATCTTTACCTAACCCCTAGGTATTAGTGGCTCAACTCTGTGATCTCATGGACTGTGGCCCATCAGACTCCTCTGTCCAAGGACATATCACAACTTCATATAAGGAAAATGATGTATGGAAAGTATAAATAACTTGCCCATGGTCACACAGCTCAGAAATGGCATAACTATGATTGTGATTCATGGTAGCTGCCTACATAGAGTTTACAGTACAACTGGGATATATAATATATTTTGAACAAAGGCACAGAGATTTGTGTATTGAAGGCTGATAAAGCATTCTGAGAAAAAGAAAAGGTGTCAGAGGTACAGGAAAAAACATGGAAAATGATGTATAAATATTATGAACATGACATGGTGCATTTGGGAACTATGATTTGCTCCTTGTGGGTAGAATGTGATTTGGTTGAGGAAGTAGCAACTGAGAAGGCTGGATAAATGAGCTGGAGATGGGAGTGTGGATACAGGTAACATCAAAAGGTACAATGAAGACTGAAACTGCATTACCAATGTGGCTCACCAGCATGGCTATAAAAGTACAGCACATTTTCAGTGGACATTCTGGTCTACCTCCTTAGACAGTGCAGACTGACCAGCGAGCAGCCACCTTATGACCTAGGTTGGAAGCCCTGTGTATAGTGAGAATGTCAGAGCCACCGTTCTAGCTTGGGTCCCTGGGTGACTCAATGGAGTAGAACTTGCCTACCCAGGGCTATATGTGAAATACAAAGAAGCTTTTCTTTGTAAGCTACCATATTTGTGGTGTCTTTGATAGTAGCTACCTGGTCCACTCTCATTTACTCAAAGATTAATCATGGTTTCTGCAAATAGCTTCCTGGGTGAGTTTCATTTTGAGACTAAAATTCAATTCAAATATGTCAATATAAAAGCTCTGTTACCAGTTACATTTACATGTATGAACAAACACTGCCATCATCCTAAGTTTAAGAATGGTAAGTACATAAGAATTATTGAGAATACTTCTACAGGAAAATTTAAATGGGATATTTTAAATACACATGGTTATGGAGAGTATCCTTAACAAATATTCAATCTCCTTTCAAGGAAATTTAAGGTTAGAAGCTCAAAAACAATGTAAAGTAAATGGATACATGGATGTATTAGATCACAGGCCACCTAAGTGAGTAAAAGGACCACAAGATATATATTTAAGGACTGTGTTAAAACTAGGTCCTGAGTTTATCTCTAGATTTCCTGCCAGGTAAGACAAAGAGAAAAGTATGTTATTTATTCTATTATTTTCTTTAATAGCCTTAAAATGTATTTTTGAAACAGAAAATAAAAATGCAAATTTTGCACTTAAGTTCTCACATTTTGGACATCTACAAACGTTCAATTTCAATTAAATGCAAAGTCTGAAGACATTCTCCTAAATATCTGAAATCTACTCAATTAAAAAGATTTAAATTTTACTACTGCACAAGCATTTAAACACAGATATGTATGGTTTAGGAATTACATATAAATTGAAGAAAATCAATAAACTAGCTAATTTTCTCCTTATTTCATATGCACTGATTTACAAGAAGTAGGCCATTATGTCAGAGTGCTCACATTTATACAATATTAGCACCATAGAGAGCATATTACTCAATCATCATAATACATTCTTCACTTACATTAAACTAATCATAATTAAAATAGTCTTGATCAATTCAAAAGTATATGGATTTGGTGAAAGGACTCAAGATTGACATTATCCCTTCATTAACTTGAAAGGAAAATTAATACTTAAGAAGTAGAAAAGTTCCTGGTCTGTAATTCAGTCCATGTTTCTAAGAGTCTGATTTGGAAGGATGACCTTCTTTGATATCACATTCACTATAACATCAGCCATAGAAATTAAAAGAGAAAAATTCCCAGTTCTACTCAGTTTATTTCATGCTGGGGATCCTAATTTCAACATGGAAATTAACTTTTCCTTCAAAAACATTTTCCCACCTAGTACCAAGAATATCTGATGCTTAAAAGCTAGAATTTTATGGTAAAAGAATGTTAAAAGGATCAGAAGAGATGATCTTATATAAGATGAGACAATTTGACCAGGAGGACAATGGGTTTTTAAATGTTAAATAAAGTTTTCAAACATAAAAGCCCCCTTTACTTTTAGTAAGAAATTGAGTTACACTGTTAGCTATTCTTCCAGCAAATTTCAGAAAAACGTAATATTTTCCAAGATTTTTTTCCAGTTTATTACATATTGCTAGGATGTTTCATGGTTCTGACCGAAATCAGCCATTTCACAATCCTTAAAGGAAAGATTAAGATAATTATGGAAATTCAGAAATGAACACTAAGAATAAATTAAGGACTGATAATCTCAATGATATTAAAATAGGTATATATTTTTTTTTAACTGAATAAAGACTAAGACAGAATTAAAGTATAACAATTACTTGCAAATATCTGATGGCTTCCAGAATAAGATCTTTTGCTTGTTCCAAGCAAACCTATCTGTGAACAAGAATGAAGTAAAACAGGAAATTATATCAACAAGTACTAAAGATTTTATATATGTGACACTTTACAGAGATAACTTAGTGTTCTCAGAAACTTTAAAAGACACCTATTTATTACTAAATTTTACAGACAAGCAAACTGAAGTAGATAAAAGTAACTTCCCCAAAGACATAAAAAGTGGCAGAGCTGGGACTTGCATCTGAGCTACTGGGTTCTGGATCCTATATACTCAACTCAAAATATTAAACTGTCTCCTACTAGGATAATTGAAAGCAAATTAAACTTGGACTGCCATTTATATAATTAGTTAAAGAACTTTCTGTGTGAAATGGTAGTAGGATATTGGCATCATACTTTATCTTTTGAAAAATACCTTAAAGCCAATGCGAGAATATACAGAAAAGTAGATACTAGCTTTATAATTGGAAACCACAGACTAGATCAAAGGGACCAAACCATGATGCAAAATCAAAAATTCAAAGTCTTCAGTGGCACTAATGAGATGCATAGACTAAGGATGAGAGCACATATGCAAACCATAAAAGAAAATATTATTCTGGCAGAAAAGACATCTTTTACTGTGTGCAAAACTACAGTTGCACATCTCCACTGGCTTAGAATACAAATAAATAAATATAAACACAAATCCCTAGGTTGTTAGCAAAAATCTGTTTGGCTAGAAAACACCCCTGGTCCTCCATGATTAAAAAAATGAAGGAAAACAGAAACACCACCTCTTTAAGGGACTGATTAGTACAGAGTATATAACGAGCATACAAAAATACTATGAGACAAGAAAAAGAAAAGTGGCAGATGAAGAAAACTCATTACAGAAAGTTTATCAATTATATTAGCTTCCTAATAACAAATTACCAGAAAGTGGTTGGCTTAATACAGCAGAAATGCATTCTCTCCGAGATCTAGAAGCTTAAAGTCCAAAATCAAGGTGTGAGCAAAGCCATGCTCTCTCTGAAGCCATGCTCTCTTTGAATCCTTCCTTGTCTCTTCCTTACTTCTGATGATTGTTAGCTTCTTTTACACCCCCTTGCTTGCAGCTGCATTCATGCAACTTTTACCTCCACTGTCACATGGATTTTCCCAGAGTGTCTATGTCTCCACATGGCCTTCTTACAAGGACATCAGTCACAGGATTTAAGGACCACCCTAATTCTTCAAAACCTCTTTTACCAACTTATGTATGCAAAGACCCTATTTCCAAACATCCACCTTCTGAGGTTCTCAAAGGACATAAATTTTGAAGGTACACTAGTCAACCTGGTATACCATGGAATACATGAACATTTAGTCCAAAAACTTCTCTTATGAATTTACAAAATGAATAAAGATGCTGCTTTTATGATCAAGCATACCAAACAAAAATATAAGAATTTAGAGATGAGATAGCGAGAAAACAGAAATAGATATAATGGAAAGGTAAAGAGTTCAGGAAAGATGTGACATTAACATTAAATATCACAAAAATTGAAGCAAAATTAGAATAAGCCTGACAGAAACAAACTAAAGAACATGAAAATAGAATATTATTAAATAAGAAAGTAAACAGTGGAACAAAATTAATAATTATACATATACAAATAAGTAAAGTCTTAAAATACAAGTATATTTGAATCTAAGCTTTGGTAGAAACATGTAATACTACTGGGAAAAAATGGCCAAAATAGATAACATGCAAACATACACTACTAAAGTTACCAGTAATTGAAATCAAAGAAACTATCATTTGTCCAGCTAAAGATCAAAACATAAATGGAGAAATAAATGGAGGAATTTTTGGAACGGTCTTAGAATTCTTCATATTAGCTTTTAATGTCCAAAGACACTGGACAATTTCCACAAATTCCTAAGTGAAACCTAGTATAACCCAAAAAGTATACCCGAGTAATACGTAAAAGTTTTAAACATGTAAAAGTATTAGGAATAATAGTCCAATAAACTCTTCATTAACAATTGAGTCAACTAATTGATGAAGCAGTCAAGTCTTAATCTTTATACCAATATCGTGTTCCCATAATATAACTGAAGTAAAGGCACTATGATGACACATACAAAGAGTAAAACAGAATGTATCAAATACAAACACCTAAAAAGCAACTTAATTAGCACTGAAAATTTATGCCAGTAATGTCAGCTCCTATTTTTATATTACTTCATCTTCAGGACCTCAAAGTTTTAATAAAAGTAACCATTTTGCTTTTGCATTTATATTTACTCAAAATATAAATGTTAGATAAAAGCACAATTAAATTTACTAAAGAAATTTAAAATAAAAGTTTACTCTGATTAAATAAATTTCTTAAAACTTGCCTTCCAAAAATCATTTTATCACTAATATGCTTTAAATATTATTTATTATTAAAAGTAAAATTTATATACAAACAAACTACACTGGTTTTATTTAAACAAAGTACCTATAGCATATTCCAGTAATAAATATTCAAAATTAAGATGTTAGATAAAGCCTTGACTTCCTATCCTTCGCATTATATTGTATCAACTTTACAAAATTTTGGGGAGACAATATCTTTGTATTGAATAATTTGATAATATACCTGGTAAAGGAGTGATTTATTTGGAAGCAGAATTAGGAGTAAAAAGTGGTTATCTGAAGCTCAGTTTAGGATACTCTTTATACTAGACTAGAAGAGAAGTGAAATCTCAACAAAGCAAGATTCGATTTACTCAGTTATCATGTATACCTAAATTTCATTTCTTTAAAAATACTATATAAACTCCTAAAAGTCATTTAAACGTTGTTAATTTTCAAGCCTATAAATAAACAACAATTTAATTTAAAAGATAACTGTGAGTTCTTTAATTTTTCCGGAATCTTTCAACCTAATCTAACCACTATACTGAAATTAAAAAAAGAAACTGGCAATCTGTGATTACATAAATCTAATCAGGACTTAATAGTTATTCTAATTAAATGGACAAATAAGAAATTTTTTAAATAAAAGTTTGTGTGTTTGTTGTTAATTGTTTTTTCTTATCCCTAAAATTCTTTGTTGTACCATCTGGCCTAGAAAGCTTGAAAACACTGCTGTCTGGATAGAACTAGGACCAAGTAACCACAGGTGAAATTCCAGAACATAAACAGTCTTCCATAATTCACTGATGAAACCACCAGTCTGTTATTGCCATATATTTTACTTCTATCATATCAGTCATGTTGACTTTTAATCTAGATTAAATGTTTTAAATAATTTTTATATAAAAGTTGTATTTTAAAAGTTACAATAAAGAGGTCTGCAGAAAACCAAAAACAAAACAACAACAAAAGACAGAAAAATGCCATAAAGCCAGCGAATAGGGTAAGAAGAAACTGGGTGTTGGCAGCATTGAAATGATGATATTTTAGATTTAAATAATAAATTTGGTTATTACCAAATAACAAACTGATAAAATTTGAGTTTATTCAATATAAAAAAATTTACTTTTCCTAAGTTTGTCCTTAAATCAATCACTGTAATGGCTACAAATATCTAAAGAGTAAGCAATTAGTGCTATAATGAGATATTACCCTGGGATATATCAACTTTGCAAATGTGAAATAAGTGGAGCACAAGTGAAAATAGTATAATAGCTTCATGACAAAAATTCTGTTTTTAAATTTAGGATTTCTGAAACTAACTTTAGACTACACCAAATTTGAAAAAAAGGAAAATAAGAAATTTACCTAAAAGCATGCTGTGATTTCTACTTACCTGACACTACTGGAGTTCACCACACTTTATCCTGTCACTTAGTTTCACTTTTGACACTTCCTTCTCCAAGGCATAAAACCCTGTAGTGAAAGGCATGTGCAAAGGCTTCCTTCACTCAAGGAAGAAATCTTTGGGAATGGGCCCCCAGTGGCAATTTGGACAGCTTTTTCAATTTTACAGTATTTTCTCACAGACATCGAGAAGAGGTAAAGAGAAACACAGTGACACATAGCCTGACGTTCCTAGGTACTTGCTAGCAAATTTGGAAAACTCAGCAGTAGCCACAGGACTGGAAAAGGTTGGTTTTCATTCCAAGAAGGGGAATGCCAAAGAATGTTCAAATTACCATACAATTACACTCTTTTCACACGCTAGCAAGCTGATATTCAAAATCCTTTAAGCTAGACTTCATAATAAGTGAACTGAGAACTTCCAGATGTACAAGCTGGATTTAGAAAAGGCAGAGGAACCAGAGATCAAATTGCCAGCATCTGTTGGATCATTAAAAAAGCAAGAGAATTTCAGAAAAACATCTACTTCTGATTCATTGACTACTTCAAAGCTTTTGACTATGTGGATCACAGCAAACTGGAAAATTCTTAAAGAGATGGGAATACCAGACCATCTGACCTTCCCTCTGAGAAAACTGTATGCAGGTTAAGAAGTAACAGTTAGAACTGAACATGGAACAAGGAACTGGTTCTAAACTGGGAAAGGAGTACATCAAGGCTGTATATTGTCACCCTGTTTATTTAACTTATATGCAAAACATCATGCAAAATTCCAGGCTGGATGAAGCACACCTGGAATCAAGACTGTCAGGAGAAACATCAAAAACCTCAGATAAGCAGATGATACCACTCTAATGGCAGACAGCAATGAGGAACTAAAGAGCCTCTTTATGAGAGTGAAGGGAGAGAGTGAAGAAGCTGGCTTAAAACTCAACATTTGAAAAATAAAGATCATGGAATCTGGTCCCATCACTTCATGGCAAATAGATGGGGAAACAATGGAAACAGTGACTGATTATTTTCCTGGGCTCCAAAATCACTGCGGACAGTGACTGCAGCCATGGAATTAAAAGACGCTTGCCCCTTGGGAGAAAACTTACGACAAACCTAGATGGGATATTAAAAATCAGAGACATCATTTTGTCTACAAAGGTCTACATAGTCAAAGCTATGATTTTTCCAGTAGTCATGAACAGATGTGAGAGTTGGACCATAAAGAAGGCTGATTTCTGAAGAACTAATGCTTTCAAACTGTGTTGCTAGAGAAGACTCTTGAGAGTCCCTTGGACAGCAAGGGGATAAAACCAGTCCATCCTAAAGGAAATCAGTCCTGAATATTCATTTAAAGGACTGTTGCTGAAGCTGAAGCTCCAGTACTTTGGCCACCTGATGTGAGAAGTCAACTTATTGCAAAAGACCCTGATGCTGGGAAAGACTGAGGACAGGAGGAGAAAGGGATGGTAGAGGATGAGATAGGGGGATGGTATTACCAACTCAATGGACATGAGTTTGAGCAGACTCCAGGAAACAGAGATGGACAAGAAAGCCTAGTGTGCTGCAATCCATGGGGTTGCTAAGAGTCGGAAACGACAGAGTGAATGAACAATAGTTTCCATACATAAAATACAGGTAATAAAAGAGGTAGTGCCAATACAAGTTTAGTATGGGTTCTAAAGTTTACCCTAAGCTATCTGAAATCTGAGAAAAAAAGAAAATAGCAATCATATTCAGTCAAGCATATATAAAGTTTAAAAGAATAGGTGTCTTTCTCAGAAGGGTCTAACAAGTAATTATCTTGAAAATTGAAATCTTTTTATTATGAAATCTTATTCTCTGGCCTGTGGACATCAGTTAAAAATTTGGCTGGACTGTTCAACACAGATAGGAGGTTAAATTAGCAAACTGCTTTATGGTTATTATGCAAAAGTCTGATTAGATTTACCCTACAGTCAATATAAGAATTAGATCTGCTATTCAAGAAGCAATCTGCTCTTTGAGTGGTAGAGAGAATACCTCAGGCTTCAACTTATTCTGCATTTTATCTGTGGAAGAATATGCTCATTTTCAAGGTTTCTTTTAGCACCTGTCAGCTGATAACACTAGGCTCTACCTCTCCCCAACCCATGTCTCTCCAGAGTTCATCCCACGGGTAATGATGCTGATAATTGATTTTAATTACTGTTCAATAAAAATAAAATACAAATTATAGCTATCAATGATTACCATCATCTCCTTTAACAACATACATATAATAAAATAGAATATAAGGGAGAAAATACACACAAATAAATTTGAGAAAGAATTTTCCCATCGTAAATGCTAAAAAAACTAAAAATTTATAATATATGGTAAAAACTATAAATGATTCAGGTATTTAAAAGTATTTAAGTAATTAAAAATATTATATATGATGGATTTTAAAAGTAGATCAATATATAGTCAAGTAATACATGAACTTCATGTTATCTAAAAATTCAATAGAAGTATCATAATAGATATAAAAAGAGATCAATAAATATGTCAGTTCTGTATACTACATGAGAAAATGTGACTGAAATATCAGATTTATTAAAGAGAAAAAGAAATCATACTAGGGTGAGCTAAATCACACTAAATATGATTTAAAGAAGGAATAAGAACATTGAGACCAATCTGTTCAGCTTTCTTCCAACTAAGATTTAAAATGAATTAAATTATTTGACAAAATCTTTTTACTATCTTAGTATGAATACAGAAAATTGAAATTTTAATGAAGCTAACTTCTATCAAAGCACTTCACAATTAAAAAGAATATTGCTCCTAATAAATTTAGTTTATAAGAAAAGGCAGTTTCTGTACAGCAGTTTGCTGAATTTATATGGAAGTGATAGTAAGAAAGCCTACACAGAATATCCTTTGTTCTCACTTATTTGAACAGGAAATTAGAGCAATGATTTAACTTAGAATCAAATGTTTAATACACAACTGTATTAAATAATAATAACAATGAAAAAATATACTTCCTAAGGTTGTTTAAATACATTTAATTTTTGTCTTATTAATATAGAAATATATAAAATTTAAAGCAGTAATCACTAATTATAAGATAAGACAAAGAAATAAATAATTATTCATAGACCTCTGTCACATAATTTACTTATCAGGAAAATCATTCAGATAGGTAAAATGTTTTTAATTGGACAAGGATTAAGTATAAAATAAACTGTCCATTAAAGAGCAGTATTATTGTTTACTTCTATACCTAGAATCTAGCAATTCGGTAAAAACTTATGTGTGAATATTGATGATTGAAGTCTTTGCTCCAGTACTTTCTTTTAACAACACATTTAAAATCTGTAGTCAAGTCTTAAATTTACTGGGGTATCCATGCATACCAAACCAAAGCCAAGGCACACAGTCTATAGACTTGAAACAATGTGGGTACCAAGAAGGTAAGGGGAAAAAAAGTCCCTAACAATTACTTCCACATAACATCAAATTTTTAACATAAAATAATTGGGGTTAAGTACAAATCACTTTCCAAAGATTTCGTATCTAGATTATAATCCTTTTCCAAAGGTAGGGTGCCATTTAAGTTGATCAGTGCTCTTTGGCCTGGGTCTTCACAAGCCTATCTGTGATGAAGGACTGATTTTTTTCTATCTATTACAGAGAGAAATATAAATAGGAGACAGTCTGACAGACAGATAGATAGAGGAAAGAGACAAACAATAAGCTTGGTTTGAAATGGAAATTCAGTGATTAAAAAAAAGTTCATATGAAACCAAAATAAATGACTACAACATCATCATACATTATAAGAATATTAGAAATCCACACCTAGAATAAGATAATAACAGTACGATTGCTTTCCAAACCATGCTTATGATGCGAGGACTAGCAAAGGGTTAGGCTCACATTCAGGGCGACTAATACAATGCAGGTTTGACACACTGGCAGCTCCCACCCAAAATACTGGTAGACGTTGCTAATTGATTATGGCACTTTTTAACCAGTAAGTAGAGGTGTAGCTTGTCTTTTGCCATACAGCATGGCAGACAACCACTTGTAATTGATCAGTTTTGACATTAAAACCAGCCTGCCACACAGAGAAATGAAAAACTATCACAAGAATAAAAAGATCTATTCAAGTCTTATTTTTTCCTGTCTTTACAATTAAACATATGTACATGACAGCATATAACAAACTTGCTTAAGTGAAAAGGTATAATGGAATACCCAAGCTAATATGAATGAACACATAGGTTGCAGCCAAACAAATCATATTTCAAGATACTGTAATGATGCAGAATTGTGATTATGAATACACGAAGATCAACTGGAGACTAGAACGGACAGGGAAGATTAAGCACAGGATGGACCTGGAGGCCCTGTTTAAGTAGATTGAAAAAAGTCTGGTATTCCATATATGTCATAAAGCAATAAAAATATATGAAGGGAGAAAAACAAAAAACTTTCAGAAAGACTGAGCAAACCAGTGTATGGAAAAACATTTAAACAGGAAAGCTCTTGGGATAAAAAGTCAAAATGTAGTAAGACTTTAGGGTCAGGTTCTGAGAATATTATCTTTCTTGTGCCCTAGTTCTTTTCAGGTCTAACTCCCTATAATGAACCAATTTTACCCATTTTGTCCTGTTTTGAAATGTTTACTCACTGAGATTAGAGACTTTAATGCAACTTTTTTCAGTTATGAAAAGCCAAAGACATGGGAACACAGCTTACCAATTTTCTTTATATTGAATTTCTCTTAAATCTACTCACATATTTTCTCAAAAACATTTTAAGAAGTTCTAAATAGCGATTGTATATGCTAGATGCTCTTATACAGTTATATACAATATTATACACAAATACACACAATATTTACTAATAGGAAGGCTTAATATTGTTAAATTGCAAATTCTCCCCAAATGGATTTGTAAGTTTAAGGCAATCCTATCCAAAAATGCAGCAGGCTTTTATTCTTAGAATTGTCAAGCTTATTCTAAAATACATAAGGAAATAAAGAATCTAGAAAAGATAAACCAGTTCTTTAAAAAAAGAAATCTTATACTATTAATACTTGATTGAAAAAAATTTCTATAGATCTACAGTAATCTCCATTGCTTGGGACTACAAAAAGGCTAAAGTTCAGTGATACCAAATAGAGAATTTGAAAATGAACCCAAGAATCTGCCTGCAATGCAGGAGACCTGGGTTCCATTCTTAAGTTGTAAAGATTCCCTGGAGAAGGGAAAGGCTACCCACTCCAGTATTCTGGCCTGGAGAATTCCATGGACTGTCTAGTCTATAGGGTTAAAAAAAGGGGGAGGGGTTCCCTTGCATCTCAGCTGGTAAAAGAATGAACCCAAAAATGCATGGCCATTTGATTTCCAAAAGAAGTACCAAAGCAAGTCAGTGGGTGAAACCCTTTTCTACAAATAGTGCAAGAACTAATTATCTATAGGAAAATATAAATAATGAATCTTAATTTTACCATGTCCACAAATTCACTCAGTATGAATTATAGAACTAAATGTAAAAATTAAAATCATGTACATTCCTAAGTTCAACAGATGTATTTGCTACCCAGGAGCAAGCAAAGACTTATAAAATAGGTTATAAGAAGTAGAAACTAAAGACACAAAGGGTGATGAACTGGATGTTAAAATTTAAAACTCTGCTCATTGAAAGGCTATTAAGAAAATATGGCAAATCACACATAACAGAAAATATTCTTAATGCACTTTCTGTCAAAGAACAAGTAGATAGAATAATGAACTCAGAACTCAATAATAAAAATATACCCAAATTAAAAAGAGACAAACAATTGGACCAGATCTTCTACAAGAGAAAAAAATGACAAATAAGCACATAAAAATTAGTTGAATATCACTGGTCATCAGAGAAATGCAAATTAAACCCCAAATGAGATCCATTACATACCTATTAGAAAAAGACTCGAAAATTCTTTGTAAATTTTTTTCTCAGCTGGGCAGTGATAAAATGAAACAAACTTCTTAAGCTAATTTAACAAAACTCAAAACTGACCTATATTTTTTGAGGCTTATATTATTGCACTAGTTGTTCTCCACAACATAGTAGAGAGTGCAGACAAAAACACAAAATGACAAACACAATTGTCAGGCAAGTGTATGCTCCTCAGTTCTGTCTTGTCACAACAAAGATTTGGAGCGACGGACATGAAAGCCCTCGGTGCGTCACAGCTCTCGGGTCTTGGACAGACCATGTTATAGCTGCTAGACAAATCAGTGTTACAGCTCTATTTTATTTAGAAAATGGCAGGAGAATCCATCCTCGAGGCGTGAGGGCATGCAGACCCAAAGAAGCGAGGAGAAGAGAGTGGAGGAGCGCGCCAGCACGCAGCAGTGTGAGAAAGAGAGAGTGAGAGCCCTTTGGCTCCTCTTTTTATATGTTTTTCCTCCCCCTGGGCCTGCCCTATGCAAACTGGGCTAGTCAGGAGTGCTGTTTGTTCTATCTGAAGTCCTCACTCAGGTCCTCGGACCTTCCTTTGATCTTCCTTTGTTCTATTTTTGCAGGCTTTTCCCTTCCTTGTCTTTTAGCCACTGCCATTTTGGACTCCTGTTTCCTATTCTAACTACCTAACACACTGCTGAGGGAAAAAAGAGGTAAATCAACAAATATATATAAGCCATAAAAAGTTAGGTTCTACCCATACTAAACTCTTTTGCCTTTATTACAAATATACAGTTCAAAGGAAAATCACCTTAGCTCCTTGCACATGATTCACTTTACTCATTTTGATACTACTGACTGGTCAGAAGAGTTCTTTTTCTAGCAAAAAGGTAGCATCTTCCCCAACTCCTTTACTCCAATATGATAGTGGGGTTGATTTTTCGTACTTTTAAGCTACTCAGAAATTTCTAATGAGAATTAAATGAGATGTATATGAAAGCATTAGGTAAACCACCAAATGTTACTGCAGGGTTATCACTCACCATTAGTTGTACCTTCAGCATTTTCTCACTGTTCAAGAAGAGCTCTGATAAATTTCTGGATCTGCTTAAAATAAAAAAAAATAATCTATCAGATACTACAAACACAACTTCTTACAGAACATGGAAAATGCTATCTTCTCACTTTCTATGGTAATATAACGTAATCCTGCCCTTAATAGTTTTTAAACTTTATCCTAAATGTCTATACAACATTACCTCACTTAGAGTCACCCAAACACAAGACGTAAATATTTCTTCAAAGCAAAAACTGAAAAAATTCAAATCAACACTCAAAATACTATCTTGCAGACAAGCACTCTTTTTTATCATTGTAATTTTCCTAAAATATAAATGATTTGAATAACCTTAAAATTACATGACATATCTTTTAAATTTCTTAAACACACAAAAAAATATATGGTCCCTGGGAATCATGTTACTCAAATATTTCTCTGTAAACTTCAGGAGTCCAGTCTACACTGATAACACTTACACTGTGAAGCAAAGGTATTTCTAGGAAATGTCAGTTAGGCAGGCTGGAGAAACAGTGTGAAAAGGGGATTAAACAGTGAATTGTGATATGATTACAGAAAATAATTTATTGACCACAATCAATATATTCTGCTTCATTTGCTTCAGATGCAAATGTCCAAATTTTTAAAATTTATTCTGTGGTAATTTCAGACTCATATTTAAAGGTTTTGAAAACAGTACAGCTTATACCCCAAGAAGAGCCTTTCACTCAGCTTCTTACGTTAACGTTTTAACCACAGGGTATTTATCAAAACTAAGAAATTAACCTTGGTGTGCTATTTTACTATTTTAACTAATATATTTAACTTGCTCAGACTTTATTAATTTTTCCTCTAATATCTTGTTTATGTTTCAGGGTCCAGTTCAGGACTTCATAAAGCATTTCATGAGCAAGTTTCATTAGTCTCCTCCTATCTGTGATTTCTTCAGCCCTCCCTTGTCTTTCACACGTTTGAAGATTACTGATTGGTTACTTTTTTAGAATGTCGTCCTGCAATTTAGAGCGTTTGATGTTCTCTCATAATTAGGCTCAGACTTTACATTACTGCGAAAAATCATACTGAGACGCTGTGTCTTTTTTTTTTTTTTGAGACGCTGTGTCTTTCACAGTGCATTGTATCAGGGAATATATGAGGTCAGTATGTATCAGTATTACTCGGATGTTAACCTCAAAATCGTCCTTATTTAATAACCAAATACACTTGTAGCAGGAGGACACTGGAAGGGATGTAGATAATTTGCACCTGTTTGTTTGATACCTACTAGTCCTAACATCTCTCCATGGACCTATCTTATGGAGATTATTTGTGTGTTCCTCTAATTGCATAATTCTATTTCCTTCTCCACTGTGGCTTCTCTGAAAAGGTCCCAGTGAGGTGGGGAGGGACTCTTCATTACTTCTTGGTAAGGATGAGAGTCCAAGCTCTTTAGGTGGTCTCCACTGACATAATGGGGGTCTTAGAGATAGCTGGCTGTTGGAGATGAGAAGTGCTGGCTCCCTATTGGGCCTTGCTTGACACCTCTCCTGTGGGAGGACTGAGGCGTCTTGTTATACCTTGGTGAGAGTTGAAAGTGAAAGTGGGGACGGAGGGGACCAAAGTTGTCTTCTTTAGTGTCTGGCTTCTGTAGAGTGATTACTGTCTATCTTGATAGACTTGTCTTTGCTTGTCTGGTCCTTGGGCTGCAGAGGGCAAGCTTTCTGTTAGGACACTTTTTTTTTTTTTTTGTCTGTGCCTATTGGTGTTTCTAGATTTCCAACTTTAGGACCTAGTCTGGAATACATAAATTGAAATAAAAATTCAAGAAATTCACCATCATGCTTCTTGGGTCCCAAGGTTCCTAGAAGGTCTGTGTTCTCTCCACCATTAAAAGCTATCATATGAGATATATATATAGAGAGAGAGAGACACACACACAGACAAACACACACACATATGATATATACACACATGCACATCATTCATAATGTCCAGGGTTTTTTGTTTTACTGCATAAGAAGAATAAAGGAAAGTATTATCAACTTCGCCTTTCCAGAAGCATAAATCATTTTGCTTATTTTGAAATTAAGACACCTGAGTACAAATTCCTTGTCAGAAATGTAATTTTCAAATTTTATTCCCTCCTGCTATGGAGATGGTAAAATTTGTTCAGCATCTTCCTTGTGCTGTATATTTTAGATGCATTATTCAATTTAATCACAGCAACTTTATAAAGAAGAAACTATTCTCATTTACAAAAGGTGAAACTACATCTTTAGGTATAGAATAACTTTTCCAAAATCACAGAGTAAGAAATGGAGCTCAGTGTAAAACTCAACTATGTCGTTTCCCAAAGTGTGAGCTTTTCAACTACATATATATCTTCTAAAAAATAAATCTAAACATATATGAAAATAGTTTTTTAAGTGACAAATATAAACTAGATCAATCATAACCTCATAGGAAAACAAAATCTGTTGGGATGCATATCTGACTGTACACTGTGTTCCTAGTAAAACTGTGAAAATAAATCATGAATGCTTATTTGAAGCACCATAACAAGTGATACTAAATATATGAAAAATAGAATAGAGAGTGCAAAAACACTCTGGTTCATGAATGCATCATGTTCATGATAACAGCTCTCCCAAATGCCAAGAAAACTATTCTCAGTGTGTCAATGCAACATTTATGCCAAAACAGCAGGAGCCCGTCCGTGCCAAAACAATAGCAGCAGGGGCAGTGCAGGGAGGGAGCTCAGTTACCAGGAAGAGAACCCCACTTCAGTGAGGAGGCCCGCCTAAGGACACAGTCTGAGGAACGATGCACCAGAAGCATCCTATACGATCTGGGCCACCAGGAACCAGCACCTTTGATATAAAAGGCACAGGATAGGCAATAAATCATGGTTTTCTGTTCATTCACACTGATTTACAAGAGAAAAGGAATTATAAGAAAATTATCTAGTACTACTTATTCTTCAAATTAGAACTTGTAAACCAATAGTGAGTTTTAAAATACCAAACAGATGGTATAAAATCAGGTACAAGATGATTGCTACATACACTTATTAAAATGATAAGATTAATTTCACATTTTTCTTGTTTAATAAGCCATTCAGAGATTTAGGTCATTTTCACACTTAGCATGAAGAAGGGTTTTCCATTTTATTTGTGTAATATATACCTTAATAAAACCTGGGTCCAGAAAACAAACTGTAATTTCTAATAAAGCTGATGTAATATATGAATTGCTAAATCAGATAAAATATACTTTAGTATCTTAAGTTTTCTTTATACACTGTGAATCATTACATCAACAGTTAGATAAGTATAACATTATTTTTTATCACAAAAATCCTTTTTGAACACCATTCAATTCTTTTCTACATACATGTTACTTAACTGAAAACCCAGAGTACTAAAAGAGATCATCTTGAAGAGTGTAATTCATTATAGCATTCTTACCTTCAAGTAAGATTAGTTCTGAAGACTGAAAAATAAAATTGTGAAATTCATATAAATGTATAAAACATGTATAAAAATGTATAAAAAGTGACAGTCGCTCAGTCGTGTCTGACTCTTTGCAAAGCCATGGACTATACAGTCCATGGAATTCTCCAGGCCAAAATACCGGAGTGGGTAGCCTTTCCCTTCTCCAGGGGATCTTCCCAACCCAGGGATCAAAACCAGGTCTCGCTCATTGCAGGAGGATTCTTATACCAGCTGAGCCACAAGGGAAGCCCTTTGATTGCAGGGCAAGGGGGGTATGAAATTCTTATCTTCTGCTGTTTAAAATTCTTAAATTTTAAATTTATTTAAATTCTTAATTTACACTAATGCTTAATAATAAACTATTTCATTCAGTTAGCAAATACATATACTGGAAAAATGTGAAAAACAGCTAATGGATATTCAAGAGTGACTAAACATTGGTGTTTTAGCCACTATTATTGCTGTAAGTACAACTCCTTTTGAAGTAAGACCTTACTAGTCTGCATTTAAGATCAGTAATAATGGAAGTTCATATGAATAGCAGGGAATTCCCAGAGAACAAAAAAATATCTGCCAGCTTTTTTGAGCCACTCTGCTGAATAAGAACTTTTTGTCTACAGTATATTTACTAAAACTTTTCCAAGTTTTAAGTATAATATTCCTTGCCTTGGAAGAATTCCAAAACAAAACACTTAATAACACGGTATTCATGCTAAGTAACTTTTAGAAAAACAATATCATGATCATGGTATTTAGTATGAAATGTTAGTCACTCAGTCATGTCTGATTCTGTGACCCCAGGACTGTAGCCCACCAGGCTTCTCTTTCCATGGGATTCTTCAGGCAATAATACTGGAGTAAGCTGCCATTTTCTTCTCCAGGGGATCTTCTCGATCCAGGGATTGAATCCAGGTCTCCTGCACTGCAGTGGATTCTTTATCATATAAGCCACCAGGGAAACTCTCATTTATATTAAAGGAGAGGTTTTTTAAACTACAAGATATGCTTCTAATTTTCTTAACAAAAAATCCTAGTAAGAGTAAATAAAATTTAACAAAAGTGTTAAAGTCCCAAGACCTTTGATATTCACTTCAATTTTTTACTTTTTTAAAGAATATTTAAAATATATGACAAAAGCCTACGCTTCATAACTAGAATGTGCTGAGATTACAGCATCAATGAAAATATTCTATCAAAGTCATCTATTGTGTGTGTGTGTGCACTCAGCCACGTCCAACTCTTTGTGGTGCCATGGACTGTAACTTCCCAGGCTCCTCTGTCCATGGAATTTTTCAGGCAAGGATACTGGAGCAGTTTGCCATTTCCTCCTCCAAGGGAGCTTCCTGACCCAGAGAAAGAATACTCATCTCCCGCATTCTTATGTTGGCAGGTTTATTTTTGACCACTGAGTCACCTGGGAAGCCCATTGGTATGTGCAGTAACTAAATATAACATCCAGTATCTGAATTTGAGGCTTTAAGTTTATTAATAAATTTCACCAAAACATTTTGTGATACCATTGTTTCCGTTTTAAACTGAAGACTGTGAAATTAAACAATTTCAGTATTTTATTTTCAAAAGTTATTAAGTTCAAGAGTACTAAGGAAAGCTAGGAAGCTTCTGAAATATGTCAGATGGACCAATGCTCACCCTATGAGTCAAACTAGAAATTCCCATTGTGAATTTCTACCTGAAATTCTGAAGAAACGATTTTCCATTAAATCATGTTCATTATAAAACTTTAACCTGCAGCTGACAGACCTTCTATTATTGAATGAACAAAATAAAACGTTAGCCATCTGTTAAAATTTTCTTTCTACCTTTTAATGAAAAATTTTTATTAGTCAATAGAATTTCTCTATTTCCCAGGAATAAAGGACACAAGAAACTTCCATTGTTCAAGTTGATAGGGCTGCCAGACAGAAGCCTCATCAGTCACTGAATTGCCCTTGAGCGGCACAGTTTTATAATATTTCTGAAGAGTCTGTTTGCACCTGAAAATGTTCTTCCACTTAAGAAGTGCACTCTGAAAGCAGACACATTTTCTCTCTGTTCTATTCTCAGGCAGAAAAAAAAAAATGATACGTTTCTTTACTGCCTTTCTTTGTTTTCCTCACGCACATTCAATAAACTGTTCTGTCAAGAAAAAGAGCAAAGGGCTCAAGTCAATAAAAAATTGCAGTGATTATGCTATGCAATTTCGCTCCTGCTACTTTATCACAATTTGCCATTCAAGTGGACACTGCTGTGCTCCCAGCTTTAGAGGTGGAGGGGGAAAGTCCATCAAGTGCTACAAGGTCATTTTATACTGGAAAGACACAAGGGAATTTGAGAGCAAGTCTATGTCAGATCGTCAGCAGTCTTTGCATCATAAGCCAAAGTCATGACTTCAAGTGACACAAAGCAACCAGAAAGGATCGTTATCAGATAACACGTATTTACCTAAGTAATCTCAGGGTTTCAGTTAATCCCTATTACACAAGAAGCTGCACAGTTCAGGCCTCAAAGGCACGATTTAACTAGTTATTGCTCTTTATTATTGCTCTACCTCAAGGCCACAGAGGGGCATGAAAAACTAGAAGTGAGCTCTAGCTTGGGAAGATGATTCAGTAGGCTTCTTGTTCTGTGTATTTCCTTTCAATACACAGAACTGAAAGGAAAAATAGTAAGGACAAATAGGCTAGATGATCTAGGTTTCCTTTTAACCAGGGTATTTTTCTGGAAACTAGGTGACTTCAGAACTGACTTCATATTAACCTAGTAAAGATTTCTGCAAACATTTGTGTATGTGTGCTACAAGTTGTAACATGCTTGTCGCTGTTATGGTTCACAATAAAATAATAAGATATTTTACATTTTTTATTCATACTGAGTCATGAAAATCTGGTATACATTTTACACATACAGCACATCAATTCAGACGAATCATATTTCAAGTGCTCGGTAGCCACACTTGGCTAACCACCACTAAAGAAATCACACCACACTAGACTATACAGGGAAAGCCAGACATGTACAAAAACATATCATCAATATGCCAATATCTCTAAGAGGCTCCTGGAATTCAGAAAAGGTAGAAAGTTTCCATCTGGACTACCAAAGATAGTTCTTGATGAATAAATTTGCTCTACTGTGATTAGTATCTATCTGTTTTAACAGCAAATTATGTAAGAAGCTGGATTTATTAAGGACTTAAAAGGGTATTTCTGGTGTCCCTGGAGGTGACTTTAAGATAGTCAGGTCTATAGAAGCTAGCTTGAAGGCTCTGATTCCTTAATAAGTGAACTGAAGAGCAGCGCTGGTGTCTGGGGGAAACAAAAGTGTGTATGGGGTGGCCGTGGGGGAAACAGTGTTGACGTCCTTGGAGTCCAGGCAAAAGTTTACTACCAAAGTGATTCTGATATGTCAACCCTGTAAAGTCAGGAAAATAAGGTCACCAAAAAAGTCAGAAATGGCAAATATCTGAAAGAAATTTAATGAAAAAAAATTAATGAAATAAGACACGGATAAGAGAAAAGAGTTCATATAAAATTGAGAAACAGAAAAATAAGTGGTGTGATCTTCAGTAATATATTTCAGAACATTAATATCATGACTAGATGACAGAACTGACAATTGTACAGAAAACGGGATATGTTAGAATTATGAAAGCTGATGAGACAAATGAGTGATAAGATGTTGGAGGGAAAAATCCAGTAGAACCATGAAGAATTTCACATGCAAAAGTCTCCAACATTAGAAGATAGGTAAAGACAGAGCAGAGAGATAAAAAACCAAAATGCAGCTTATCTTGGAAGCTATACTACTATGATGCCTCAGAGGTTATTCACAAAATCTCAGTCTGGAGACTTTCAAGGAACATGGTAAAGTAAATGACTTTCCCCCTTCACTGCTACACACCATCACAAAATCATGAGACTATTCAATGAAACAAAAAGAAATTTTCATACTGGAGAATATACAAAGATATTTCATACTGTTACATTCTGAATCAGGTTTTATGATTTTAAAAACAAATGAAGGATGCCATTTATTGCCTAAAATAGGTTGAGCCATATAAATGAGAATTTTGATAGACTTAAACTCTAGACATTTTCATTTTGCATGTATTCCATTACTTAACCTACTCCTCAAAAACAGACTGAGGTTGAAGAGCAAAGGATTAAGAAATATGATTTTGACCAAGAGGGTACAGACCAAGGAGAATCCTATTTAAAGCCAGAATGTCACTGACAGCTATGTAAATGAAGATGATCTCCACTATATAGTGACCTGCACAAAAGTAGGCTGAAATTGGAAAGCACTAACAATTAATTAACCACACTTTCTCACTGTGTCTGCACAGTTCTTATCTCTTAAATGATAATACAGCTATCAAAAAAAATCTAAATGAAAACCCTGCAATACGTGCAGAAAAAAAAGGCATCAAGAACAGTATGTGGAAGATACAGTACATACATATATTTGACATGGACATTTCAGGAATGAGGAAAAGAAATGTTGGAGATGCAAGAAAAATATTAAGCTGAGAAAAGTGGTAAGTACATACCTAAATCTAAATCAATTCTTGTTTTATGGGACAATGTCAATACTGAACAAGAACATTTGTATCAGAAGAGAGACCAGTGTTGGCACACTCTGTAGTACCTGGATTCTTTGGGAAACAGGAAACATGCTGCCTGAATGTAAACCTAGCTAGTAACACCTGTTTCAGCACTAACTTCTAAAAGAAGGGAAAAAAAAGTGTGCACCTTCAAAGTTAGTTAAGGAAATAAACTGGAATGGATGGGGAAATATATTCAGTAGATAAAAAATACAACAGGGTAAAATACACACACACAAAAAAACCCTCCAAGACATCCAGTGAGGTTGGGACAAAGTATCACCTTACACTTCTGGAGTGCCCATTAATTGTTTCGAACTTTGTATATCCAAGAAATGAGACTGGGAAAGCTCTGATTTTTATATTATGTTTGGGTGAATTTCTACTCTTGAGACACTTTAAAATTTTTCATACATATAACATATTTGTTCACTAAAGAAATTATAAAAATATACAACAAATTGTTTTGTAGCTATAGCTAAGAGGATTAAAAGGTATAAAATCTCCGGTGAGTATATCAACAAACAGTATCAATATCACTTAAAATGGAGGTTCCCCTTGTTCTTTACAGCAATTGTTTAGTTATAATTTTATCATACAATGAAAAAGATTCACTTTTTAAATGGTTCCTGACTTACAAATAGCAAATATCTATTAACAATATTCCTTATTACACACTCTATTCTGCTGACCCCGTTTTAACAATCAGAACACTACACAAGAGCTGGTGTCTTCAACATACAGGGATGTTCAAATACAGGAATTGGTTAAATAAACTATAGATTTTCTTAATGAATGAATATAATAAATGTTTTAAAAATAATGTATCCTAGAAGATTTTCAGTTGCGTGGGAAATGTTTAATACACATTAAATGAAAATTTCCTGAGTATTTATACTACATGATACACTACTAGTGACACAAGGCAAAAAGTGACTCTTCATATGTTCTTAAGAATTCTCTACTTTCCAAATTGTCTATAATAATTATGTATTGTAACTGTGTAATGAGATAATTACAAAAGAATCTATAATTTGACTACGTAACATTACATTCACTGCACAAAAAATACCAATGTTAATTTTCACATATAATCAAAAATCCATGGTTTAAAAACATCAAAACTCACATGATATGGTACTCATTGTAATGAAATAACCCATAAAGCAGTGTTGTGATCCACATAAATTAGCTATCAAAGTTACTGTTCCAGGATCTAAGCTACAGCTAATTAAGAATACAAGTGAATGTGTCACAAATAAGTAAGCATTCATATAACACAATAAGACTTCTCAAGCATTCTTTGTGTAGTATTTAAGTCTTTTTTCATCCTCTGTGCTTCAGTGAACCTTCTGAAAAAATACACAGGATAAATATGTATATAGTCCACTGTAACATCAGTATGTTTTTGACAGTATCAGCCTTATACTTTTATAACAAACACAAAGAAAAATGACATGACCATTTTAGGAAGAAAAAGTACATATTAAGTTTCAAAAATATTTTTCTTTAATTTTAATTATTGAGATCTTAGGATTTAAAGAAATTCAGTCACTACTTAATTCAATAATTTGATAAAGTTTGCAGGAACCAATTAGAAGATAACTCTTTAAAGCTCACCTGTTAAACTTTTGCTTGCCACTAGGTCATGAATTTTTTATAAGCATCAATTTTACTGACTGATCCACTCATAAGTACTTATATAAACAAAAATGGTTTTTCAATATATAAGTTGGATACATTAATAAGTGCCTCCCAGAACATAAAATAATGCAATCCCTTTCCTTTACCCAATATATCCCTCTCCCTTATTTAAGGGATGGATGCCACTGTTTCAGAGATTTCTTACTGTTATTATTTTAATTACCCAGATCCTGTTCATAGAATCTTGTATATATTGAAAATCACTGAGCAAAAAAGGAAAATACAATATAAATAAATCATACATTGATGCTTTTAAAGGAAGAATTTTTACAAACTAACAAATCAACCAGCTGTTCAAATAAATAATGTATGCTGCAGCTGGCTCTTACATGAGCTTGAATGTCCAAGAGTAGCAGATGTCCCAGTTCTATAAATGAGCTAGTAGAAGAAGGTCCTAAATTGTGATGGAAACAAACGGTGATGCAAACCTACAAGTGAGCATCTGACTATAAAAATGATTTGATATATATTTTTCTAAAAATTCCTGTAAACAGAGTAAAATGCTTTTCAACTAAAAGATATAAAAATATTCTACAGCCTCCAAAAGAGTGAACTAAACTCTCCACTGATCTTTTGTTTATTTTAGATAAGCTCTTTTCCCCCCCTAAATTATGCAAGTGAATGTGTTTTTTTTTTTTCCATTTAGAAATATGTTTAGAACCTAGAGTGATAGCAATTGAGACAATTAACATGGTTCTGTCTACAGTGATACTTACTTTGTCACTTATTTAAAGCGGACCTCTTTGAGCCCAGAGCTGCTCAAAAAGTAATGTCAAGATGAAAAATGTCAAACCAAAAAATAAAAAATGTTAAAATACAATAAAATTCCTGCTGACCATGTAATGGGGAAAAGAGAGTTGAAAAAATAACAGTATTTCAGGTCCAACAAGAGGAGGGTGCACGTGAAACAAGAGCAGCATGGTCATGCCACGATGTAACACTCGTCACAAGTAACGCCATGACAAGCAAGAGAGGAGGCCACAGAAGTTCTCATAAAGAAGATGATTACCAAGTTGGTTTGAAGCCTTTATAGGCACTCCCTGAGTAAGCAACAGAATGCAAGGGAAAGTATTCTAGGCAAAAGGAATAATTTCTGCAAGATCAGGTATATCTGAATTAACATAGCAAACAGGTTTGGAAAGACAAAATAGCAAGTGGAGGCAACAACCAGGGAAGGAATCAAGAGGAAGTCATAAATGACGCTGTAGGCTGCACTCAGAGGCTAGAACTTATCCTATAAGCCATGGAAATCTGCTCAAATTATCCTGAGGGGTAAGACAACGTGCATTGGGTTTTTCACAACAGGAAGGGAAAGTGCCTTCATTTCAGAGTGTGTGTCTGTGCATGGGCCTGCGCACACTCAGTCACTCTGTCAGGTCTGACTCTTTGCACCTCCATGCCCTGTAGCCTGCCAGACTCCTCTTTCCATGGATTTTTCCAGGCAAGAACACTAGAGTGGGTTGCCATTCCCTTCTCCACGAGCAATCTTTCCAATGCAAGGAAGATAGAATCCATGTCTCCTGCATCTCCTGCAGTGGCAGGCAGATTCTTTATCACTGTGCCTCCTAGGAAGCCCTCATTTCACTGTATTTAGGATGAAATCGAGGGTTAATACACAGGAGGTGTAGATGGAAAAACACTGAAGCCATCACAGAAGAAAAGATGATACTCTGAACTAACGCAGTGAGGATGGAGGTCACCTATTAGTCAGAACCAAAGTATGCTTCCTTATTGACCCAACATAAGACCCAAACTCTTGGTAAGAGCATTAAGTTTCCCTTAAATTTGAACCAATCTTCCATTTTAACTTTTTAACCTATCCCCAACCATATTCCCCTACCAACTCCATTTGAGTACACTGGATCAGTGCTCCGAAATGAGACCATTCACGTGTCTCCTAAACTCATCCTTATTAAGCAGGATTAATTACAGAGTAATTACAGCTCTTCTTGGATACCTTTCAGTTCACTTCAGTTTTATCCCTTATAATGCCTAGAACAATATCTTCCACGTGGTACCCTTTCAAGGAATGTTTGGTGAATTTAACTGAGGAAACGCTGAACAGTTGACTTGTTATCCACGTAGCACGGGCAGAGGTAAAATCTAGCATGGAGAAGCATCGATGTTTCCAGGGCCCAAGCTAGTGCATGACTGTTAAGTAGGCAAGCAAGCACACACACAGTAGCCACACTATTCTCTCATGTCACCTGAGTTCAGCACAAAAATATTAAAATCTCTCCTTTTGGGCCTATGGACAGAGAAAGATCCTGCCGCCTCTGCAGTCCCACCCCTTTGAAGGTAGCATTAGGTTTAGAGTACATTATTCTAAACACATAGCTTTCCTCATTACACATTTTCTTTTTCATGTAATCCAAGGCAATTTCTGAATAAGTGATATTTGTCTAACAATATTTTGGTGGTACCTGTACTTTTTTCCTCTCAAAAGAAATGCATAGTGTGCATTATATCTCCAAATATGTCTTAAAATAAATGGAGCTATGCCTACACAGTATTAAAAACACGCTATAAAATTTGGTGCTGGTGGATAGCAACATTTGAAAAGGCAACTTTAATGCTATGGTTTTTAATGTGAAAAGAAATCATTTTTAAGACCCAGAGAAAAACTCATGAAGGCAGTTAAAATAAGGATGGGTCATTCATCATTACAGCTATCTAAAGGGCAAATAATCAATTAACAAGTTGTCATATAAATTATGGCATGAAACAGTTGTTTATGAGCGAAGTAGTCACTGATGTTGTTTCTAATCATGCTCAATCAGGGATTCTCTTCTCCCCAAAAGGTATATCATCTCAAAGGCCACTAGGAGTATATGAGGATTCCTGCGTAAATCCAGCTCTACTTAGATCAAAATTATCTATCTCATGAATATATTTACAATGCAGGGTATTTCCACCTAATCCTTTCCTTCTAATCCACACCCATGGAATTCAGAATGAGAAGCGTTTGCATTTTAATGAATGCAGAAATGCAGTATCAATATTTACTCACCAATATTTGTTAAATTTCCTAGTGCAAAAAGTAAAATGACCAAACTCATTTCTACTGACAATTACTCAGAATGGACTCAACTAGCTCCCACCAGTGCTTCTATATCCTTGACAAACACCATAGTTAAGATGATTTCATGTATCTGCATAGACATATTTTTCCTAATTCTCTGACAAGATAATGTGTTAACTTTGTTGCTTAAAAAACAAAATCAGCCAGCTTGAGACCAGGAAGTTCTTATGGTAACAGAAACAAAAAAATACAACTTCTTACCAGGGATAGCTCCTTGGTATATGTGTCAAAATAGCTTCCTGAGTATTACCAGGTAAGAGAAAACTATGCTCACTTAAAATGACAGTTACATGAGTATTTGCACATGCTTTTGTGACTGGAATCATTAAACAGAATTTTATTAAAAGATGAATACATTTCCTTGGTCTTTTTCTTTAAAATAGCTGGAAAAATAAAACATAGTAAGTTTCTCTTTTTGGCTTTATGTAATTTTTTTAATTGTTAGCTTCCTTACCTGCAAAAGTAGTACTAAAATGCTTCTCCTTGGTTCTACAGGGTTTTATTCTGCTTATTTCTAGAAAATCATATTAAATGTTCTAGTCTATGAAAATTTAGATTAAAACACACACACACACATACAAAACACTGAAGAGTCAATTATAACAGCAAATCTCTGATGGTCCCTGTCTATTTTCTTGACTGATGGAGGTTTTTTTTAAAATAAAGAGAAATATGTCTTATGCCGAAGCCAAGTAAAAATCTTCAAGATTTATTGAGCCTGTACTTCATTTAATATTCTAAGTCTTAATTTATATCTATACAGACAGAAGAAAGAAAACTATTTTAATTAATAAGTCTGACATGAAAGCAATATATTGTAACTGAGGGATTTAGAGATAACTAGCATTATTTCGGAGAAGGAAATGGCAACCCACTCCACTGTTCTTGCCTGGAGAATCCCAAGGACAGAGGAGCCTGGTGGGCTGCCGTCTGTGGGGTCGCACAAAGTTGGACATGATTGAAGCGACTTAGAAGCAGCAGCAGCAGCATTATTTTTGTTAAGTCCATCTGACCTCTAAGTTTTAGTCAAAGAATAAATCAAATCCTTAATAAATTTTAAAGCACTGAAATCATATCAAGCATCTTTTCTAACCACAACAGCATGAAACTAGAAAATAATTAAACAAAATAACTGGAAAATTCACAAAATGTGGAGATTGAAAACATGACAATGAATGACCAATGGATGGAAGAAGAAATAAAGAGAAATCAGAAAATACCTTGTGGCAAACAAAAATGAAAATATAACATACCAAAATTTGGGTGATGCAAAAAAAAAGCAGCTTTAAAAGGGAAGTTCATAACAATGAATACCTATCTCACAGAACAAGTCTCATACAAACAACCTAACTTTACACCTCAAGGAACTAGAAAAAGCAGAACAAACTCCAACATTAGTAGAAGGAAAGAAATAAAGATTAGAGCAGAAACAAAGAATAAAAAGACAATAGAGATTACTAATAAAAATAATAATTCTTTGAAAAGATAAGTAAAATTGACAAGCCTCTAACTAAACTGAAAGGTAAGAGGGAAATAAACAAAATCAAAAATAAAAGAGGAGATATTACAAGTGACATCACAGAAATATAATGGATTATAAGCAATTACTGTGAACAATTACAAGACAACAAATTGGACAACCAAGGAAAAATATTAATGAACTTCTGGAAACCCAACCTCCTAAGACTTAACTAGGAAGAAACAGAAAGTATTAGTATATCAATTAATAGTAAGGAGACAGATTCACTAGTCAAAAACCTTCCAACAAAAATCCAGGACTAGATGACTTCACTAGTGAATTCTACCAAACATTCAAAGAAGAATTAATACTGATCCTTCTCAAATGCTTCCAAAAAAACAGAAAATAACTCTTCCAAACTCATTTTAAAAGACTATAAATCAAACAAGGACATTGTAAGAAAATTACAAGTCAATAACTCAAAATTCTCAATAAAATATTAGCAAAGAGAATTCAACAATATATAAGAAAAAATGTAAAAAGTCCCACTATGATCAATTGGAATTTATTCCAAGGATGAAAAGATGATTTAACATCCACAAATCATTCAATGTGACATACAACATTAACAAAATGAAAAATAGATACTATGTGATGATTTCAACAGATGCCGAGAGGCAAAAGTCAACGTTCATTTGTGATAAAAACTCTCAACAAAGTGGGTATAGAGGGAATGTTCCTCAATATAAAAAAGGCTACATATGACAAGCCAACAGTTAATCCTATATTTCATGGTGAAATGCTAGAAGTTATTCCTCTTACATCAGGAACAAAGTAAATATGTCCACGATCAGCATCTTTATTCCATATAGTGTTGGATGTTCTAGCTAATGAACAATTAGGCAAGAAAAAGAAATAAAAGGTAGCCAAATTATAAAGGGAGAAGTAAGACTATCACTATTTTCAGAGGACATTATATAAAGAAAATCATAAAGTTTCTACCAAAAAAAAATAAAGTTGCAGGATACAAAATCATTCTGTCAAACTCTGCTGTATTTCTATACATTAATAATGAAGTATTAGAAAAAAAATGAAGAAAACAATCCCATCAGAAAAAATAAAATACATGGGAATAAACTTAACCAAGGAGGTGAAAGATCTGTACATTTAAAACGATAAAACACTGGAGAAAGAAACTGAACAAGACACGAATACACAGAAGGACAAGACTGGAAAAAACAAATGTGCTAAAATGTTCGTACTACCCAAGGAAATTCCAGATTTAATGCAATCTCTATCAAGATTTCAATGCATTTTTCACAAAACTAGAAAAAACAATCCTAGAGTTTGTGTGGAAACAGGAAAGATACTGAATAGCCAAAGAAATCCAAAGAAAAAACAAAGCTGGAGGCACTGTGCTTCCTCTATATTACAAAGCTATAGTATTAAAACAAAATAGTATTAGCAGAAAAACAGATACACAGATAAATGGAACAGAAAAAATAAGTCCAGAAACAAATCCACACATATTTATCAATTAACTTATGACAAAGAAGCCATGAATATGCAACAGAGAAAGGACAATCTCTTCAACAAATGGTGCTAGGAAAACTGGACAAATGCATGAAAAAGAATAAGACTCAGCCACTATATTACAACACACATAAAAATCAAAACAGATTAAGGTATGAAGTCACAACACTTCTAGAAAAAAACAGCTTGTAAGCTCTGTGACATAGGTTTTAGGGATAAAGATCAGATTTCAAACAATCTGACACCAAAAAAGTGAAATCAACTCCTCTATAGTCCTGCTGTTTCCTTTTTGAAAAAAATTCATATATATTAGTAGAAAACCTAATTGGGCTTTCCTATGGCTCAGCTGGTTAAGAATCTGCCTACAATGCGGGAAACCTGGATTCAGTCCCTGGGTTGGGAAGAGTTCCTGAAGAAGTGAATGGCTAGCCACACCAGTATTCTTATCTGGAGAATTCCATGGACTGTACAGTCCCTGGGGTTGAAAAGAATGGGACACGACTAAGTAACTTTCACTTTAATGTTTTTTGAAAAATGTTAGTGTCCTAAACAAATGACATCAATGACAACAAAATCAAAAAATAACCAGACTGAACCGTTCAATCTCTTCCAATAGAAATATTACATAAACCTATGCTGAACTACTGATCATACATATTGAATAAATATCTATTAATTAATGATATAAGACAAAAGAGTAATTGATTCATGTGATCAGATCAACTGTTGCTGCTTTAGTATCTTCCACATGTCCCTCTCTCTGGAGCATTTCATTAGAACCACTATGAGACAGGGGCTGTTAACTAGTCAGCAACTTGGGTTCGACTTCAGCAAGATCTAGCAAAGGAGCTGCAGATGGGGTTTCCAAGTCTGTCATTTGAAAAGCTTCTGAGGATACTCTAATTTGAAAACACATGAGATTTCTGTACTTAAGATTTATTGAGTGCATTCTAAGTCCCTTCGGTTGTGTCGAACTCTTTGTGACCCTGTAGACTGCAGTCCGTCAGGCTCCCCTGTCCATGGAATTCTCTAGGCAACTGGAGAGGCTGCCATTTCCTTCTCCAGGGGATCTTCCTGACCCAGGGAACAAACCTGTGTCTCTTATGTCTCCTGCATTGGTAGGTGGGTTCTTTACCACTAGTGCCTCCTGGGAAGCCCAGGCACCTGGGAAGATACAAAAATATATTAATTCCAGAAAATTTCCTTTCTCACCATGTTTTACTATCTGAACCATAGAAGCAAAAGGTCTCATAAATGAGATGGACATTTAGCAGTCTCGTTTTTTTAAAAGCACAGTAATAAATTACTTTTCCTGCAGTCTCCTGCTAATTTTTATTGTGTTTATCTGTGTAATTCAAAGAAAAAAATAGTACAGTTGACATCATCTTTAGTAACACATAAAAGAAAATGAAATAGGTTAACAAATGTTAGTACGATAAAACTGACTTTACAATATCAATATGTATTATAAATCACAATCAAACTCACTCATCACTTACCTGAAAGCAAAGGTGGATTAGACGGTGATACATCTGCCTGCAATGCAGGAGACTCGGGTTTGATCCCTGGGTCAGAAAGATCCCCTGGAGAAGGGAGTGGAAACCCACTCCAGTATTCTTGCCTGGAAAATTCCATGCACAGAGGAACCTTGCAGGCTACAATCCATAGGGTTGCTAAGAGTTGGACTCAACTGAGTGACTAACAGTTTCATGCTTTTCACTTATCTATTGTCCTCTGGTAAAGTGTCAAACAGTCTGCGTTACATTTGGAAAAAAGAATTCCCCGTTTGGAGCTCAGTACTCTGATGGTTATAACTGCTGGTTAATGCTGCCAAAAAACTGTAGAAAATTCTGAAAGAGATGGGAATACCAGACCATCTGACCTGCCTCTTGAGAAACCTGTGTGCAGGTCAGGAAGCAACAGTTAGAACTGGACATGGAACAACAGACTGCTTCCAAATAGGGAAAGGAGTACATCAAGGCTGTATATTGTCACCCTGCTTATTTAACTTATATATAGAGTACATCATGAGAAATGTTAGGCTGGATGAAGCACAAGCTGGAATCAAGATTGCCGGGAGAAATATCAATAACCTCAGATATGCCAATGACACCACCCTGATGGCAGAAAGTGAAGAAGAACTAAAGAGCCTCTTGATGAAAGTGAAAGAGGAGAGTAAAATCTTGGTTAAAACTCAACATTCAGAAAACAAAGATCATGGCATCTGGTCCCATCACTTTTTGGCAAATAGATGGAGAAACAATGGAAACAGTGAGAGACTTTATTTTTGAGGACTCCAAAATCACTGCAGATGGTGCCTGAAGCCATGAAATTAAAAGATGCTTACTCCTTGGGAGGAAAGTTATGACCAACCTAGACAGCATATTAAAAAGCAAGGATATTACTTTGCTGACAAAGGTCCATCTAGTCATAAAGTGATAAAGGCTATGGTTTTTCCAATAGTCATGTATGGATGTGATAGGTGGACTATAAAGAAAGCTGAGCCCCAAAGAATTGATGCTTTTGAACTGTGGTGTTGGAGAAGACTCTTAAGAGTCCCTTGGATTGTGAGGGGATCCAATTAGTCCATCCTAAAGGAAATCAGTCCTGAATATTCATTGGAAGGATTGATGCTGAAGGTGAAACTCCAATACTTTGGCCACCTGATGTGAAAAGCTGACTCTTGAAAAGACACCGATGCCAGGAAACATTGAAGGCGGGAGGAGAAGGGGACAACAGAGGATGAGATCGTTGGATGGCATCACCGACTCAATGGACATGAGTTTTTTCAGTAAGCTCCAGGAGTTGGTGATGGACAGGGAGGCCTGGCATGTTGCCGTCCATGGGGTCACAAAGAGTTGGACACGACTGAGTGACTGAGTACTGCCATGACTCAGGATGCTACTAGGCTTTTAACCTGCCCTACGGTGAGAATATCTTGGGTTTTTTAAAATTCAGTTAAGGGCCCTTGGTAAATGAAAGGAAGCAATTATGCAAAAGTTCCTATTTATCTTCATATCACGTAAAGAAAAAAGTACCATGCACTGTGTATCTCATCAGTTTATTAAAATTGGGCAAAACATCTTAATATGTGGCCCAGATGTTTACAATATACTTTCAAAAATGATGCCATATTCTATGAGTTTACTTCCCTGTATGGAGTATCTTTGTTTAATGTCAATGACTCTTGTGTATTTCATATCAAAACCCAGTTGCTACACATATATCAATCACAATTGAGTCCTATAACTCAAAAACGAATCATGCTGTCTAAACCCTGCTCTTTTTCCTTACTCTGATAAATGCTCCTCCTATAAAGTTAATGGCAAATACACAGTTCAGAATTTGGAGTTATATATTATTTAGGGTCATCAGCACACAGCACTGGGAGAGAAACTACGAGTCCGTCACCAGGGGTTTTACCAAACAGAGCATGAGCGCTCCGTAGGATGCCATGGATGTGGCAGACAGTTGCACAAGCTCTCCAGAGAAAATATAGGGCGTTATTCTTCAAACGCCAGTTTTTCCAGTGTAGCTAAATGTTACTGAAAATGTACGTTTGTCTTCCCCAAATCATATTTTCCTGGTGCATTTTCTGAGTTATAGAATCTTCAAAGGAGAATAGATTCTGTATTATTCATTGGTCCTCACAGTCCCCTCACAGTCTTCTTAATGCCTAAACTGTGAGCTTACTTACATGCACTCAGGAGGCCTGCTGCTCATTAAGCAGGTAAAAATAGTAGTTACAGTTAGGAGACTTTCTTGTGCAAGTGACATGGCCTTGTTCTGATACCAGTGCCTTCTAAGGTATATGCTAAAGTCTGTGGGTAGTTCTCTCTTTAAAAAAAAAAAATTCTTTGATAAATGCTCATTAATTTAGAATAGGGGAAAAAACAGGCTGTAATTTCTTCGAATGTATGCTCTTGTCCATTTGTGCCATTAGCAAAATGGATGTAAAGGAAAAAATTATACCAAAGACCTTAATATTTACATGAATATTACTTTTCTATAATATTCTTCTAACCATCAAATAAAACACATTTTCCACAACTAATGAAGAAAAACTACCTACCCTTCTGCTTTTATCTCTTGGTCCTAAAATGGCCCTTATAATTCATTTATTTTAACTTAATTTCAAAGATTGAGAAAATGAGACACATAAAGTAATGTTGTATCTAACTGACTTGGTCATATCTCTTTAAAATAATTTTTACCATGCAAAAAAGTCTTAACTTATTGAAATACATATTTAACTCTTTCTTGAATTTTACTATCATAGCATATACTGATTTAAGATCTGGTTTAGTATAAAACAGTGAAAGAAAATAGTCTAACAATAGACTTGTTTGTAATTATGAACTACTGTAATGAGAAATAAGTCCAAATACGTCACATTCTGAGGTACTGGGTATGAGGACTCAACATATGAATTTTAAGTTGGCAGTAGGGAAACACTACTCAACCCATAACACTCTAACAATAAATTCCCAATTTTTCAGCTTTAATTGAAAGAAAGAAATCATAGGAATTGACAACTGTGAGCTTGCATTCCTGCAAAGCCTCCATCAGCATGAGTTAAACTGTGACTATTCTCTCCTGCATGCCCTGCTCTCTTTTTCCTGTTGTCTTAGTCTCTTAATTTCTTAATCTCTGGCTACTACTTGTCAACTGTAAATTTATGAATATCAAGAACTATTTGAGGATTTTCCGTTCTTTGAGTAATATGAGAACATTTAACTTCCTGTACCACTAGTGTCAAAAGTGAGAAAGTGAAAGCATTAGTCATTCAGTTGTGTCCGACTCTTTGTGACCCTATGCACTGAAGCCAGCCAGGCTTCTCAGTCCATGGAAATCTCCAGGCAAGACTACTGGAGTGGGTTGTCTTTTCCTTCTCGAGGGGATCTTCCCAACCCAGGTATCGAACCCAGTCTCCTGCATTGTAGGCAGATTCTTTGCTGTCTGACCAACCAGGGAAGCGATGGTGCTTCCACTGAATGGCAGTAGTTAAAACTAGTCTTTCACGGCTGCCTTGAGGTCAGCCATCTTTCTTTTATGTATAAGTGATTATTGGATCAACCACGTGATAGGTGCAGGCTGGACTGTTAAGTGGCCAAAGCCATTTTGAGCAACTATTCAAAATAATAAGATGGATCTAAATAAACTGGTTGAATTCATAGATTTAAGAACTACAAGTCTAATTTCCTTTTAACTATATGGCAGGCACAGAACAACCAAACAGCAGTAAAAGAAAAACAGGCTTTCTAAAAGAATTTATTATCATCTTTCAAGCTCATACCTCAGATGTCATCTTCCCTTGGTGGGAACAACATTCAGATCATAATGTGTCCTTTTTATTTGAAGTACTGACTAGCCTCTTGCTTAAATGACAGTGTTTTAGACTAAAAACTTTGATTTTGACCACCTTTAAAAATGAAGAGCCAAAAAGATTTTTTAATTAAAAAGTATTTTAATAAATAAAAAGGAAAATCCCACACAATACACGTTTTGGGGAAAAAACACATCAAACCCTCAAACTAAACCTCAGTTTCACAGCACCAGCAAAATAAGCCTACCTTCTTGATTAGGGATTCCTTTAGAAGCTGCCAATGTTACTAATTGAAAAACAACAACAAAAAAGTCAAACACATACATGCATTAAGAAGAAAGTAAGCAAAATCTACATGGAATAGAAGTCACAACACTGATCAGAGAATTTAGAGAGGAAGGCAACGCAGGAGGAAGTCAGCAGGATAGGAGGGAAGTAGACAGGAGGGAGCCAAATCAAGACAGAACTCAAACTCCCACTGGGTTACCAGACCTGTTGACAGATGTAAAAGCCTCTGAACTCCCTTGGTCTGCAAGGTATACTCACAATCAACTCCCATTAAGTGAAAGAAAACAACAACAAGCATGTCTGAGTTCCATAAAACTAGAAAGTAACTTACAAATACCTTATAAGATAATCTTGTGATAAATACAAATATTACCATTTTTCCTAGCATTTGCCAATTAGATTAATACTATCTTCACACTTTATGACAAGAAATGAGTATAATTTACCTCACTTCCATCTAATGACTGGAAATGGAAGTGTTAATGACACAGTCATGTCCAGTTCTTTATGATCCCACAGACTGTAGCCCGCCAGGCTCCTCTGTCCACAGAATTTTCTAGGCAAGAATACTAGAGTGGGTTGCCATTCCCTTCTCAGGGGATATTTCAGACCCAGGGATAGAACCTGGGTCTCCTGCATTGCAGGTAGATTCTTTACCATCTGAGCCGCAGATTAGTTGCTCACATACAACCACAATAAAAATTCAATTAAATAATTTATTTAGTTCTTTACCAATTATATCTACCAAGAAACTATAACAGAGAGGAATAAAAATTAAGCCCAAGGTATGAAAAACACCGTGTTCCAATAAAAAAACCCTGAACACATCAAAAAATATGTATGCACATGTACACACACACACATATACATCCTCACCACACAGCATAACTAGTGGCAGATTTGGAATTAATATTTTAAAAAGCTTTAGTCAGGCTCATTGTATCATGAATTTGACACTCTCATTTATAATATGTTACAGAGTGTGGATTGACAAACTTGGCCTGTGGGCTAAATCTACCTAACTAGTTTTATATCAGTGGAGGGATTAGAATGTTTTTTTTTTCCACAATTTTATATGATCACATTTTAAATGATGATATAAGGACCTACAAAGCAGTTAGTTTTCCTTCTTGACACACAAAGTTTAAACTGTCTTTACATGACAATTTACAGAAAGTTTGTCCTGGTATTGAGTATAAAGTTTGTCTTGATATTGAGTATACTGCACTCATACACCCACTCTAGTATTCTTGCCTGGAGAATCCCGTGGACAGAGAAGCCTGGTGGGCTGCTGTCCATAGGGTCACACAGAGTTGGACACGATTGAAGCGACTTAGCATGCAAGCATGCATTGGAGAAGGAAATGGCAACCCACTCCAGTATTCTTGCCTGGAGAATCCCAGGGACAGAGGAGCCTGGTGAGTTGCCGTCTATGGGGTCGCACAGAGTCGGACACGACTGAAGTGACTTAGCAGCAGCAGTACTCATATACTGAAATGCTGTTACAAACTAATTATTGTCATGCTTTGAGCTAGGCTTTTACTATCTCAAAAAGCAACCAAACATCACCATGTTATCAGCCTCCCTGTTCTCAGCTGTTACTGATTCTGGCTACATCTCAATCCCTGGCCATCATTCAGGGAGAAGATAAAAAGTCAGGTTAAAAAATAAGATTCTGTAAAATATGATCCATATATTGTTTAATTCAACAAAATTTATTAGGCACCTCCTTTGTATCAGAAAAAGTAAATTAATGAATCTGCTCTAGGTCAATGCCCAAGTTATTGGCTTGGCCAGCTGTATGGAGAGATGTGCACTCATCCAGTAAAGGGATATTTAAAAACCTGCAAGGTGAGGTTCCAAATAAATTGAAGTTCTGAAATGCTTATGAGGCATAAGGTGAAGACACATGGAAGAAACTGGAAATATGGCCTAGCAACTCAAGAGAAGTATGGCCTGAAGAATATTTCAAAGCCATAAGCATGTACTTGGGAATTCAAATATACTTGAAATTAACAAAGTAGAGATATATAGGTAAAGAATGAAGGAAGAATACATAGGGATTACCAACAGTTAGGGCTAAAGAATTGTGAAATCAGAAACACTATCAGAAAATGTCAAAGAGCTCTGATCTAATTTTAAGAAAAAAGTCATGGCTATCACTACAGAATAGTCTTAGAAGTTGTCAATTAGCGAAATGTTTTTCAAAAGTAAGTTAATTTAAGAGAAAAGTTAGTGGAAGAAGATAAAGAGGAGTGACTAGGGAAGAGAAGAGATTGTACCATGCCGAAGCAAAAATTGTACTGGACAAAGTTAAAAAGACAAGGAATGCTTTATTTATGGCTATTGCCAGAGGGAAGAAAGGCCAGACTCAGCCTGAGATCAGTTCCACTGAGACAAAGGCCTGGAGAGTTTTAAGACAGGCAGTGGTGGCATCTTGGGCCATCTGTGTTGGCTAACTGGCCTTACAGATAAATTTTCTCCCAGCTTCATGACAGGTGACCGTTTTACAGTCTGGAGCAAAGTGCCTCCCTAGTGTAGGTTTTCTACTCTTACCTAGAAACTGGCAGCCAGGGGCCCTATCTTCCTTAATGACTGAAGGATGGCTCCCAAGTTTTAAAAAAGACATTCCTTGGTTTTATCAATAAAACCATCTGACTCTGTGCGACTCTATGGACTGTAGTCTGCCAGTCTCCTCTGTCCATGGGATTCTACAGGCAAGAATACTAGAGTGAGTTGCCATTTCCTTATCCAGGGGATCTTCCCATTCCAGGAATTGAACCTGCCTCTCTTATGTCTCCTGCACTGGCAGGCAGGTTCTTTACCACTAGTGCCACCTGGGAAGCCCAAACTGTCAAGAGGTCTCTTAAAAGATTTATACTTCAAAGGGGAGAAAAAGAAAAGAAAATTCCATTTTTTCTGAAGTAAATGCTCTAAGAAAAGGTAAGTTAAGAGCCTAGAATTAATAAGAAGCCTTTCTAAAGTTTAGTCAAGATGAGGAGATTTTTAAAGTTGACTCGGTCAGCTAATTTGAAGAGTAAATTGAGATAAGTTGGAGACAAAGATAATAAATTACCTCTTCAAGGAGCTCAGGTGCAAAGGGATAAAGACACTGGAACCAGAAAGACTGCAGGATTAGAACTAAATATAAGTTTTTATAATATAAGAAAAGCATTTTTTAATCTGAAGGAAAATGAGGGATATCATATAGAGATTTTTAGGAATAATCATGGAAACAGTTTCTGAGCAAAAGTCAGAGTACTGGGTATAGCGTAAATTTTTAAGGGTAGACAACAGTTTCTCTTCCACTGAGACAATAAGGACAGAGGAATCAAAAATATTTGTGTAGCATAGCTTAGCAAAATAAAAATACGTGGAAGTTAATTAAAATTAATTTCTCCCAGAGTAGAGGCCTGATATCAAGGCAACAGGCTTTTTTGAAAACCTTCCCACTAAAGTGTTTTGAACTATTAATATTCTGTTAATACCATCATCTTGTTGACAACTCACATTTTACTATACTCTTTTCAGGTATTCTAAAAACACACCCACAGCTGATGACCTCAGAAATAGAAGAAGTCTCTCACTGCCCAGTAGTGACCCTGCTGTCTTTGGAGGAGTCATGAGCTGTTCATAAGCAATAGCTGTTAAGACTGAAGGTAGGATTCTAAACTGAAGGTTAAGTGCAGCCTTCTTTTGAGTCTGCAAGAAAAATGTTTAATCTTGGGTTTTATATGGACTATTGAATGCTGGAATATTTCATGTGACAAAATAAAAATATACTTAAATATAAATGGGCTCTGGTAAATAAGGGAACCCCTAAATTAGACACAAAATTCTGTATACCATCTAGAGTACCAGCTTTTACATTTTGTGGAATCACGATATTCTTCACGAGGCTGATGAAATCCACGGGCACATAAATTTCCTCCAGTAGAGGTGGAATTCACTGCCTATGCTCTCAGCAAATGTTATACTGGGATAAGACAGAAAGCACACTATAATATTTAAGAAGTAGAAAGAATATTAAAAATGGCCCGTTCTCATAAATTGAAATGGAGTTTCAGGTAAAAATACTGTTAACTTTCTGTCAGTTATCCATATTTCAATATTATATAATTATATAGACTTACTTCAGTAGTATTTATGTGGGAGACAGCATATTAAGTTTAGGCTCTAATTCAAAAGTTGAGAAAACTTTTAAATATCTTCACATGTGGATCATACTTTACTACTATGACACAAAATGAAAATACTAGTACTTCAAATGCTTCTCAGTAAATTCGAAAGTTTGCAGATAAAAAGTTATCGCTAGTGTTAGGAAATAGCCATAAGAAATTATTTTCCTGGAAAAAAACAAAGAGAAGCATCAACATCCTATCATTCAATAAAAGAAGATCCTTTAAAGAAATATTCAATTCAATGCTTAAAATTTTATATCTAACAAAAATTAGTTTGTGTAGTAATTCTGAGTATTGTTTTGATCTTTTAACCAGTATAATTCGGAAAGGCTATGTCATTTAACTTAATGAAAATTGTTTTAATCTAGATCTTACAGGTTTAAGTGAGGCAACAAAAAGTACGTGATATGAAGTAAGTCAGAAAGAGAGAGATAAGTATGGTATACTAACACATTTATATGGAATCTAGAAAAATGATACTGAAGAATTTATTTGCAGGGCAGCAGTGTAGAAACAGACATAGAAAATAGGCTTATGGACATGGGGAGAGGGGAGGAGAGGGTGAGATATATGGAGAGAATAACATGGAAACTTGCATTATCATATGTAAGATAGATAGCCAATGGGAATTAGATGTATGTCTCAGGAAACCCCAACAGTGCTCTGTATCACCCTAGAGGGGTGAGATGGGAAGGAAGGTGGGAGGGAGTTTCTAAGGGGAGGGGATATATGTAGACCTATGGCTGATTCATGTTGAGGTTTGACAGAAAACAACAAAATTCTGTAAAGCAATTATCCTTCAATTAAAAAATAATTTTTTAAAAAGTATATGATATATAGTAGTAATAAAATAGAGACCAAGCTTAAAAACTCCCAAGCAAACAAAAGATCACTTAAGCCACATAAGAAAAACTAAGTTTAGCTAATCTCATAGATATAATGGAAAGTTACTTTAGGTCATTTCTTATAAATGCCTCTGATAATCATAAAAGAAATTTAAGACATCTTCCAAGTTAATCATTTTTAACCAATCCCCTGCTCTCTGGAAAGCCCCACAGTAATAACTAATCCTTGTAAAGGTTAAAAAAACTTTGATTTTCACTTTATAAGTCATCTTGTAACATTATGAGCAACATGTCAGGTTGAGACTTGAAGGAACCTACTCTTGAACAGTTTGTTTCTCACTCAATAAAATATTCATATCATGTAAAGCTCTCTGAATTGTCTTTTAACAGTAGAGAGCTAACAATCTGAGACTGATTATACTTGTTTCAAGTTTTCAAACTGATTAACAAGCATTTTTTTTTACTGGGAAAATATCTAGAAAACAGATTTTTTTTCTTCCCTAATAATGTGATTCAAAGGAATATTAAGGGGGAAAAATCATGACACACAAAACAAGATGCATAGTTTCTTAACATATGCCATATAAAACGCAGAATAAATGCTCAGAAGTGGTTCCCTCTCTGCAGTAGAGGGATAATGAGATTCCAAATCTACCTATAATTGAAACCAATAGCTTATTACAGAATAATAACTACTTTCCAGTCCAAACTCACTCTCAAACTTAGTGAATTAAGAAATATAATGATTTAATATCTATTGCATTAGACCACAGTAGGGAAACTTAGTGACTGATTCTCACGATGAAGTCTGTATCTCTAGAGAAGAACAGAGCTATAAGAGCATTGGATGGCAATAATTACCAATGTGGTCTCCACAGTAATTATTATAAACCTAAATAGCAATGTTTATGATCTATCTATTAATTGTCATTAACTATGAAAATATATCTACAATAGAATATATAGCCAGTAAATTTAATACATATTGAACTCCATTATTTTACTAGGATACATATTACCATAAATACCACAATCAGCTTTTGTGGACAGCTATAATAATAATGCTGCCTGCAAGTTTCTCTGAAGCATAAGTAAACTAGCAGCAACACCAACAATAAAAATCAACTTTTACTCATATTTATTAAAGGAGAAATGTGTACCACAGTAAAACTTTTTGTTGTACTGTTGATAACTTTTTATTCTTTTTGATATAGAAGGAAAATATACAGCAGTCATTTGCCCAAATAGCTTTAATGTAGTGAAATGAAAGATATCTACCCACACACAGAAAGGCATGAATAACAGAAAGTGAAAGTCACTCAATATGTCCAACGCATTGTGACCCCATGGACTATACAGTCCATGGAATTCTCCAGGCCAAAATACTGGAGTGGGTAGCCTTTCCCTTCTCCAGTGGATTTTCCCAACCCAAGGATCGAACCCAGGTCTCCCACACTGCAGGCGGATTCTTTCCCAGATGAGTCACCAGCAAAGCCCAAGAACACTGGAGTGGGTACCCTATCCATTCTCCAGTGGATCTTCCCAACCCAGGAATCAAACTGGGGTCTCCTGCATTGCAGGCAGATTCTTTACCAGCTGAGCTACCAGGGAAGCCCCTGTATAACAGAAAAACATAGGTAACTGGATACATGGAGATATATATTTAGGAAAAAATCCATATCCATTTAAATACATGGAATATATAAGACAGTCTCAGAAATCATAAAGCATTTAGTAAAGCCTTAGATGCTCTGAAAATCAGCTCCAAATATTCAAGCAATACATTAGCTTACTATTAATAGCAAACAGTAGCAAACAATGACCAACCTGTATAACCAAAATCTAACCACCCTTTTCCTTTTTGCTCCTTCCCTTCTTTCTTCTCTTCTCCTTTATTGCTTTCACCCAGCACTTAGGTTGTGCGCCTTCTATGCACTACGCGTGCTTAGTTCCTCAGTCGTGCCTGACTTTTGCGACCCCATGGACCCTAGCTTGCCAGGCTCCTCTAACCATGGAATTTTCCAGGCAAGAACACTGGAATGGGATGCCATTTCCTTCTTCAGGGGATCTTCCCAACCCAGGGATTGAACACGCATCTCCTGCATTGGTAGAAAGACTCTTTACCACTGAGCCACCTGGCAAGCCCTCTTGGTGCTAAGGACCACTCAATATGTTCGCATACAGTTTTTGTTGTTGCTATTTTTTATAAAGCTATTTCATTCTCTACCATCTCATGATTCCTTTCCAATGAGGAAAGGAGTTGATTTACAAAGCTGTGTTAGTTTCATATATATAGCAAAGTGATTCAGTTGAACATACATGTATATTTTTTCAGATTCTTTCCCCTTATAGGTTATAACAAGATATTGAACATAGTAAAGAAATGAGGTATCAGGCCATGAAAAGACATGGAGAAAATTTAACCAATATAACTAAGTGAAAGAAGCCAATTCAAAAAGGCAATGTACTGTTTCATTCCATATGTATAACATTCTAGAATACACAAAAGTAAGGAAACAGAGGTTGCAAGGGGTTAGGAGGTAGGGAAGGATGAATAGGCAGAGTGAAGATAATTTTTTAGGGCAATGAATATACTGTGCATGATACCATAATGACAGACATATATCCTTATATATTTGTCCAAACCTATAGAATGTACAACACAAAGTGTGACCACTCTGATAATATGTGGATCCTGGGTGTCAATGATATCTCACTGCAAGTTCATCGGTTACAATAAATGTACCACCCTTGTTCAGTTCAGTTCAGTTCAATCACTCAGTCGTGTCGGACTCTTTATGACCCCATGAATCGCAGCACACCAGGCCTCCCTGTCCATAACCAACTCCTGGAGCCCACCCAAACCCATGTCCATTGAGTCAGGGATGCCATCCAACTATTTCATCCTCTGTCATCCCCTTCTCCTCCTGCCCTCAATCTTTCCCAGCATCAGGGTCTTTTCAAATGAGTCAGTTCTTTGCATCAGGTGGCCAAAGTATTGCAGTTTCAACTTTAACATCAGTCCTTCCAATGAACACCCAGGACTGAACTTCTTTAGGATGGACTGATTGGATTTCCTTGCAGTCCAAGGGACTCCCAAGAGTCTTCTCCAATACCATAGTTCAAAAGCATCAATTCTTCGGGACTCAGCTTTCTTTATAGTCCAACTCTCACATCCATACAAGTCTACTGAAAAAACCATAGCCTTGACTAGATGGACCTTTGTTGGCAAAGTAATGTCTCTGCTTTTTAATGTGCTGTCTAGGTTGGTCATAACTTTCCTTCCAAGGAGTAAGCGTCTTTTAATTTCATGGCTGCAATCACCATCTGAAGTGATTTTGGAGCCCTCCAAAATAAAGTCAGCCACTGTTTCCCTATCTATTTGCCATGAAGTGATAGGAATGGATTCCATAATCTTAGTTTTCTGTATGTTGAGCCTTAAGCCAATTTTTTTCACTCTTCTCTTTCACTTTCATCAAGAGGCTCTTTAGTTCTTCTTCACTTTCTGCCATCAGGGTGGTGTCATTGGCATATCTGAGGTTATTGATATTTCTCCCAGCAATCTTGATTCCAGCTTGTGCTTCCTCCAGCCCAGTGTTTCTCATGATGTACTCTGCATATAAGTTAAATAAGCAGGGTGACAATATACAGCCTTCACGTACTCCTTTTCCTATTTGGAACCAGTCTGTTGTTCCATGTCCATTTCCAACTGTTGCTTCCTGACCTGCATACATGTTTCTCAAGAGCAGGTCAGGTGGTCTGGTATTCCCATCTCTTTCAGAATTTTCCACAGTTTATGGAGGATGTCAAAAATGGAGGAGGCTATGAATGCATGGCTCCCCTGGTGGCTCAGACAGTAAAGAATCTGCCTGCAATGTAGGAGATCCAGGATGATCCCTGGGACAGGAAGACCCCTTGGAGAAGGTAATGGCTACCAACACCAGTATTCTTCCATGGAGAAGACCATGGACAGAGAGGACCAGAGGGCTACAGTCCATGGAGTTGCAAAGAGTCAGACATGACTGAGCAACTAACGTGTACATATGCATGGGGGGCAGGGAGCATATCAGAAATCTCTGTACTTTCCCCTCAATTTCCTCTTAACTAAAAGTGCTCTGAAAAGAAAGAGTCTTGACAAAAATAAGCAAATAAGTGGGAAAAAGTATAGTATGCTTAAGTTCTTTCAGCATTACATGGACACACGATACTATTACTTAACACATTATTGATGCCTTTCAGCTTTCAAAATACTTTTATTACATTATTTCATTTCACACTCACAACCTTTTATAGCACACAAAGATATCCTAATCCTCATTTAACATATGAAACAATGAAAACTTCAAAGCGCAAAGTGCTTTGACCACAGTTCCCTGGTGGCTTAGATGGTAAAAATTTGCCTGCAATGCAGGGGACCTGGGTTCAATCCCTGGGCTGGGAAGCTCTCCTGGAGAAGGAAATGATAACTCACTCCAGTATTCTTGCCTGGAGAATCCCATGGACAGAGGACCCTGGAGAGCTACAGTCTATAGCGTCATCCAAAGTGTCAGACACGACAGAGCAAATGACACTTTCAAGATACTAATAAAAGGAATCCTGACTTTTTAATCAAAACACATACAACTATATACATATCAATCATTAGCAGCAAAATTCATCAAAATTTGGAAATGAACTGTGGTGTTTGGAAAAGACTCTTGAGGGTCCCTTGGACTGCAAGGAGATCAAACCTGTCTATCCTAAAGGAAATCAGTCCTGAATATTCTTTAGAAGGACTGATGCTGAAGCTGAAACTCTAATACTTTGGCCACCTGATACGAAGAACTGACTCCTCGGAAAAGACCCTGATGCTGGGAAAGATTGAAGGCAGGAGGAGAAGGGGACGACAGAGGATGAGATGGTTGGATGGCATCACTGACTCAATGGACATGAGTTTGAGCAAGCTCCAGGAGATGGTGATGGACTGGGAAGCCTGGCATGCTACGTCCATGGGGTCGCAAAGCTTTGGACATGACTGACTGAACTGAAATGAACTGATGGTACATATAAAATAATAAGGAAAATGCCTTTAAATTTTCTTTCAGTTAATCTTTTCCAAGGTTTCCTCTGCTTTACCCACTGGGAAAGCCAGGCATACCTCTTCACCTTCATCTAAATTCAGCTTCATTAGAATTGAGAATAGATACTGAACCCACTATGGGCTTTAAACTACAGCAGTGTCTAACTCCCTTCAGTTAGACACTAATATGATATATTAATCTCAATAATCACAATAACTATCTTACACAAATAACGATGTCACATATTGAAAATAAAGTAAATAGATTTAATTCTCCCTCACTTTATATGCCTAGGGACCAGTGGTAAGATCTATTAATAACACTAGGAAATACTATTTAGTGACACTATTCTGAAAGCTGCTTTTAATTTCACAGTTTCACAATTTAAAGCCATATAAACATTAAAAATATGTTCTGAACAAATTATGTTTATAAACTATGGAAATGCAGAAATTAAGATGAGTATTCAGGCCCAGTTACAACCGTAAGCTCAAATGACCTTGAAGGCATTACACGTGAGTACCGTACAGGTACACTTGGAACATGTTCAAGTCTTGATCTCATCAGTTAAGTACACTCTGGCTTCTAGGATCAAGCAAGCTGTTTTGGCTCAATATATTTCTTCTCCCCTCCACATTTACCCCTCCTTCTCCTTCTGGCATGAGGGCATCAGTACCCTTTCCATGAGACATCTACATCACTGTCAAGGTTATATTTTTTCTGGAATATCGTAAGAGTAGACATCATTAAGGGCTTCCCTTGTGACTCAAACAGTAAAGAATCCACCCACAATGAAGGAGACTAGGGTTTGATCCCTGGGTTAGGAAGATCCTCGGGAAGAGGGAATAGCAAGCCATTCTAGTATTCTTGCCTGGAGAATTCCATGGACAGAGGAGCCTGTCAGGCTACAGCCCACGGGGTTGCAAAGAGTCAGACATGAATGAGAGACCAGAGAGAGAGAGCAAGACATCATAAACTGATAAGTGTACAGTGATAAAGTACTCCTAAAGTCTAAAAGATTTTTAAACATCACATGTTCAATGACCCAAACTTAACAAACTTCAGAAAAAAAAAAGTAGCTATTTTAGACAATGTATTATTTCCCTAGGCTTCTCTTTAGCTAAAATGAATTGTCAAAAGGCATGTCTTTATATACATACACTCATCAGCCACCAAAAAGAAAGCATGGCATAAAAACTACATGACCCTGTTGGTTATAAGGACCTACCTATTGTTTAGCACAGGGAGCACTGCTTAATTTTTCCTGGCAGCCAGGATGGGAGCGGAGTTTGGGGGAGAATGGACACATGTACATATATGGCTCAGTTCCTTTGCTGTTCACCTGAAACTATCATAACACTGTAAATCAGCTATACCCCAATACAAAATAAAAAGTTAAAAAAAAAAACTACATGACCTTCTGCAAATGAAGACAAAATCAACTTGATACAGTACTTATTGCTCCTGTGGATCACTTTTGTTATAGTCAAGAGAAAGCTATGGTCATTGCTGTTGTTTTTACTCGTTTAGAACTCTTAAATTAGGTGATAATGGTTTCTCTCAGTTTTATTAAAGTATAATTGACAAATTTAAAAGGTATATATATATATATATATATATATATATATATATCAGATGTACAAAATGATTTAATATATGTATATATTTTTAAAGAGTTACCCAAATGAAGCTAATTAACATAACCATCACCTCACATAGTGTGTTTTTACTAAGATCTATTCTTTTTCTTTTTTTTGCCCAGGCTCTGCCACTCCCAGGATCTCAGTTCGCCAACCAAGAATCAAATCCAGACTACAGAGTGAAAGCACTGAAGCTTAACCACTAGACCACTGGGGAACTCCCAAGCTAGAACTCTTGCCAAATTTCAATTACTCAAAGCAGTTTAACAATAAAGGGATTCACTCACTCAGAGCATATAACAACTGTAAGTAAACATGCACCAAATCAGCACACCTAAATTTAGTAAGCAAATACTAACATATTTGGAAAGAGAAATAAATAATAAAAGAGTAGTATAGAAGTTTAATACCCTACTTTCAACACAGATAGATAATCTCAAATGAATATGCATAAGCAAACTTTGGACTGGACTTGAGCCATACTTTAAACCAAACAGTCCTAACAGACATGTCTGTGACATTCCACACAACAGGACCTGAGCACACATTATTTTCAAACACACACAAAATATTCTCCAGGATAGATCATATGTAAGGTCACAAAACAAGTCTTAGTAATTCAAGACAATTAAAATATCATGCCAAGTTTCCTTTCCAAACACACTGGTATGAAACAAAATCAACAGCCAAAGGAAAAATGGAAAATTCAGAAATATGTGCAAATTAAACAACACACTCCTGGACAACCATGAGTCAAAAAGAAATCAAAAGTGAAACTTAAACAGTATATTGAAATAAAAATTTGGGAAATGTGCTGGTCGGAGTACCCAGCCCACATGGGGCTATGGTTGAGTACCAAGTGACAAGACTACATCAGGCTAGTAACTGGGACTGTGGTCAGCAAGCCTGCCACCTGGATGCAGACGTGGCCTCTCAAAATGACCCTTTTCAATCTTCAGCTCTGCTAGGCTTTCACAGCCTCCTACTTCCCAATGGATCCCAAAGTTCACAGAAAGGCACTTTTGTGCATAGATGACTACCAAGTTACTATTCTTATGGTGGAATACAAGTAGGGGACCTCTTATTTCATTACCTTGCTAACATCACATCCAGCTGCTATGGATTAAGATTCAACTTGCCTATATTATTAAGTGAAGCTTTATTTTCTTGAAAATCTACTAACTTTATCATTTTAAAATTTCTCTGCAACCCCAGATATTTTGACAAATAACCAAGGAATCTGATTTTCTAAGGAATTATGTTGTATAACCACTGTCAGCTATAGGCTGAACAAATTAATCTGGTTTCTACCATATTAATTGAAGAATAAATTAATATCCTACAGAATAATTAATAGAATATCATTACTCTATCAATAGTAATAGGATATACAGAAGGTTCTGTAGGATGATGGTTATATGGAAGAATTTGTTATCAATAAGCCTGCTTCTTTAAACAGATAATATAAGTGAGAATATTTTGTAAATTACAATTTACTATATTATACTAGCTTGAATTATTACCATTGATAGAAGTGTTAATATGAATTAATAACATTATTATTAATAACTGTTATCATTACCATGAGGGGTGAGCAACCATTCACCATAGTCCATGGTTGAATAAGAATAAGCAATACACAAGCAACACTATTTAGCTGTGAAGTGCACTCAAATCTTTTTTCTGGTCTTTTCAAGGAATTATACCTCAGTGAGTTGCTTGCATTTCTCAGTGTTTTCTCAGTCCAGCAACTGTGGTTATTATTGAAAGGTACTTTCAACATTTTCAAGCAAGCATGTTTCACATTTTAACATGCTTCTGAATAAATGACGGATCTGATTGTTCACTTTTGAGGCTGTAAAGTAACTCCCCATACTTACATTTCATTTTTGAGACATTTGGTAAAATAACAACATTAAATGATTTGTTTTACTTGAAACTCTTGTAAAAACTTTTGTCGTATTACAGAATACAGTCCTAACGGCAGTAAGAGAAGAATCCTTCTTTTAAAGACTATCACGGTCATGCTTCACAGAAAACAGTAGCTATACAAACTCTACACTGCATTGTTTTGGCAAAAAAAAAAAAAATTGCTTCAATGCAGGCATGACTTCAAGCATAGCAGAGAAATGAGGAAGAAGGTGTTATAAAAATTTCCTTTGGGAACTATTGGTTTCATCCTATTTTTCCCAATTGACTCATATACAAAAGATTTGAGCTGGGCATCAGGCCAAGGCAAAGACTAAAATCAGACCACAGAAGCAGAAGCACATTCAGATTGCAGATAAAAATCAATGAGATGACCAAAAATAATTCCAAAAGAAGATAACCTGAACAGATCTAAAAATGGGAAAAAAAAATTATACAAAAAAATTAGTTCCAAAAGAATTACCAGACTAGGTACTTGAGCTCACCACATAAAGTCAGTTTTGCTGTAACACATGTTTTAAACAGTGAATTTGTTCCAACATGATTGAAATACTAAGGAGAAAAATTTAGCATATCCAGAATTTTGTGTTTACCTAAAATGTGATTTCATCTGTAAAAAATACTTGGTGATGGCAGAAAACTTCACCCAGCTGAACAGAGATGGTAGAAATACACAATACAAAGACACACACACACACACCTCCTTCCAGCCACCCGAGTTCGGTGTGAATTGTGAGCCATACACACCCACAAATGGCGTTACAACTCTCTGCATTTCAGCTAAGCCTACTTCCACCACTTTGAGATAACTCATCTGCAACCCTTCAAACTTCCACTCCATAAGCAAAGCCTCAAGTCTTATTTTAAAATGTGTAAATGCAATATTTATTGTAGTATTTACATATTTTACACCAAATTATGTTTCCATTTTATGAGATTTCAACTTTTTCCCATAATCCTTACAGTGTTTTATTGAATCATTTTTCATAGTAGGTGATGATTTTTAAGAATATGTGTCACATTATAAACTGACAGTACTGAAAAAAGGTATAATTACAATGCTATATAAAACATTCAAGAAATATTAATTTGTCCCTAAGATATCTTAGTATTTCCTAGGTGAGAAATATGGAAAGTCAGAAAATCATTTAATGTAGAAAATACTATCAATATGACTAGCCAATATGATTTTGATACAAAAATTATTTATGCAACACAGAGTTATTTTTACTCAGATATTTCTTTTTGGAAAAAACAAACATGTATTTTAAGCCTACTTTTTCTCTATACAGCTTTAAGTTTTTCAGTTTTTTCCTATAAGGTCAAGTGGAGATTTTGAAGAACCTCATTATTAACTTGCAATAAATGCATACTACTTGAGTTTTTCAAAAGAGTCAAACTTTTAGCACCTGTTAATAAAGTAATTAAGCCACATAAAATAATACAACCAATGATCTAACCTGAATTTCATAATGCTAAACAAGCTACTGGCAAATTAATGGAATTCAATTATACAGTACAACAGTTAGTAATTACAGGAATAGATTAATATCTTAGCAGTAGGTGCCAGTATCATGTTATAGGTATAACTATGTGAACAAAGGAAGAGTAGGACTGTGATCTAATTCAAAAAGATTTTAATAAAATTCAACACCATTCTCAAATAATTTTGATAAAATTCAATACCACTCCTTAGTTTAAAAAAAAAATAATAATAGTGAGGTATTATTATTTTACTGTGGTTACCAAGCATGAATGACTTAAACTACAGAAGTTTATTTTCTCTCAGTTTTCTAAAGTGGACGTCAGAAATCAAGGTGTTAGCAGGACTGGCTTATAATGGCCATCTTTTCTACATACTTTCAAATGGTCTTCCTGCTATAAGTCTGTAGCCTAACATGGGCCACCCATATGACCTCATCTTTCCCAATGACCACTTTACATGTCCAATCTCCAAACATAATCACATTCTGAGGTATTTGGGGTTAAGATTTCAATGCATGAATTATGGGGTGGAGGCACAATTCAGCCCGTATGGTGTGTCAACGTAAAAATTACACTGGCCGAGGAAGACTGTGATCAAGGCTTTCGAAACAGAACAGAGGCCAGAGTTCAGTCTGAACTCAACTCCTCATAAAGGAAGAGCTGGAGAATTTTGAGAGCTGGAGTGAGAGGATCTTAGGCCACCTTTGTTAAGTAACTGGCTACACCCAAAGGAAAAATATCTTCAGTTATTTTTATGAAAGGAGACAGAGAACCTATCTTCCATGATGATAACATTATTTTTTAGACTCATTAATTAATTAATTAATTAATTAATTAATTTTCTTTACATTATCATGTTGGTTTTGCCATACATTGGCATGAATCTGCCATGGGTATACATGTGTTCCCCTTCCAGAACCCCCCTCCCACCTCCCTCCTGATTCCCTCTCTCTGGGTCATCCCAGTGCACCAGCCCTGAGCACCCTGTATCAAGCATCAAACCTGTGCTGGAGATTGATTTCACATATGATAATTTACATGTTTCAAAACCATTCTCCCATATCATCCCACCCTTGCCCTCTCTCATAGAGTCCAAAAGACTGTTCTATACATCTGCGTCTCTTTTGCTGTCTCGCATACAGTTATCGTTACCATCTTTCTAAATTTGATATATATGTGTTAGTATACTGTACTGTTGTTTTTCCTTCTGGCTTACTTCACTCTGTATAATAGGCTCCAGTTTCATCCACCTCAGTAGAACTGATTCAAATATATTCTCTTTAATGGCTGAGTAATATTCCATTGTGTATATGTACCACGGCTTCCTTATCCATTCGTCTGTTGATGGACATCTAGGTTTCTTCCATGTCTTGGCTATTGTAAACAATGCAGCAATGAACATCGGGGTACACGTGTCTCTTTCAATTCTGGTTTCCTCGGTGTGTATGCCCAAAAAGCAGGAATAGAAGGAACATACCTCAACATAATAAAAGCTATATATGACAAACCCATAGCAAACATTATCCGCAATGGTGAAAAACTGAAAGCATTTCCCCTGAAGTCAGGAACAAGACAAGGGGTCCACTCTCACCGCTACTATTCAACATAGTTTTGGAAGTCTTGGCCACAGCAATCAGAGCAGATAAAGAAATCAAAGGAATCCAGATTGGAAAAGAAGAAGTAAAACTCTCACTGTTTGCAGATGACATGATCTCTACATAGAAAACCCTAAAGACTCTACCAGAAAATTACTAGAGCTAATCAGTGAATATAGCAAAGTTGCAGGATATAAAATCGACACACAGAAATACCTTGCATTGTTATACACTAACAATGAGAAAACAGAAAGAGAAATTAAGGAAACAATTCCATTCACCATCGAAACAAAAATAATAAAATAGTTAGGAGTATATCTACCTAAAGAAACAAAAGACCTATATATAGAAAACTATAAAACACTGATGAAAGAAATCAAAGAGGACACAAACAGATGGAGAAATATACTGTGTTCATGGATTGAAAGAATCAATATAGTGAAAATGAGTATACTACCCAGAGCAATCTATAGATTCAATGAAATTCCTATCAAGCTACCATGATGATAACATTTTAGAGGGATAGCCCCCAAGCCTTTGAGAAATACAGTCCTGAAAGAGAAAAACTGGGAAAGATCTTTAAGAAGATTTACATCTCAATGGGAAAAGAAAGAATGAACAATTACAAATTTTCTACAGCAAATGCTCTAAGAAAAGGTGATTCAAGAATCCAGGGTCAGGAAGAAGAATGTCTACAGTTTAATGAGTCTGAGGAAAAGGTAAAGCCCAGCTTAGTGCAGAGTGGTGGGGGGTGGTTACTTTACTTTCTTGTGAGCATTTTGAAAGCTGTATCTAAGTTCTTGTCAACTCATTTCTTTTGAAACATTCACTTAATTTGGGAAATGCTAGTCTAGGGGGGGAAGATTTAAAAGCATAAAAAGAATTGTGTTTTCAAGGTGAAACAGGAGAGAAGGGGGCAGGACATAAACTTTAAAAGAACAACATTTCCCAAAGCCATGACATAAACTGAGGTCCAAGATGGCAGACAAGTCAAATTCCACTAGACCTTGGGCCTGAGAACACACTCTTAACACATCACTCACCAGCGCCATTACAGTTCTGAGGCCAATCATCAAAGACCAAGAAGTGGGTGCTGGCCCAATTCCTGGAAGTCCCTGCCCCTTCCCTGAAATAGTTGAAAGAATCCTCCCATTCTTTAGCCTATAAAATTAGCCAGCCCATACAGCCTAACCACCCCATATTTTGAGCCTGCTCTCACCTTCTGAGATGGCCCACATTCTATCTGTGGAATATGCTTCTCTGAAAATAAATCCACCAGAGCCCAAAAGTGGGCTCTTGTCTAACACTCGGAAATACACTGTCCAAGGAGACACATGTGCTGACAAAGCAAGAAATTTATTGGGAAGGGACACCCGGGCGGACAGCAGTAGGGTAATGGAACCCAGAAGAACTGCTCTGCCACCTTGGCTCCCAACCCCAGCTTTTGTGGTGATGCGATTAAGTTTTCCAGTTGTCTTTCGCCAATCATTCTGACTCAGAGTCCTTCCTGGTGGTGCACACCTTGTTCAGCCAAGATGGATGGCAGTGAGGATTCTGTGACATGGTTGGACACATAGCGTCACTTTTTGACTTTTCCTGAACTCTCCCTGTTGGTGGTGGCTTATTAGTTCCATGGTCCTTACCAGGACCTCCTGTCATAAAACAGCTCATGCAAATGGTTACTGTGGTGCCTGACCAGGGTGGGCAGTTTCATTCTGTGTGCTTTCCCTAGCAACTTTAACTCTCACTGAAATCATTCTGCAATGAGACATCAAGAACTTGAGCTTCATTAAGTCCTGAAACCAGGTGTGTGACCTCAGATTGGGACAAAACTCACACAGCCCAGACTCAAACCTGGCC
>ML661346.1:13691167-13875670 GCA_007570785.1 Antilocapra americana
GGCCAGGTTTGAGTCTGGGCTGTGTGAGTTTTGTCCCAATCTGAGGTACATAGTTTCAGAAGCATTATTCATAATACTGAATAACTGTAAACTCCTTACTTCAGTTTCAAAAATACACAAATAATTTATTCTGATTGTCAGGGGAGTGTGTAATTTCCTCAATTTTGTCTCACTGCAGCAAAGATTTGAAACAGTGGACCAGTGTTACAGCTCAGTTATAGCTCAGTTTTGTTTAAAAAACAAAAGTTAGTACACCCTCGAGGTGTGAGGGCAGGCTGACCCCAAAGGAGAAGCCTCAGTCCATCTTGGCTTCCTCTTTTTATGTTTTGTCTCTTCCCCTACTTGAGCCTGCCCTAAGCCAACTGGGCTAGAAGTAGGGGGCATGTTTGTTTCACTTGAAGTTCTTACTCTGGTCCGTGGATTTTCTTTTGTTCTGTTTTCTCAGACTTCTCCCTTTCTGTTTTAGCCACCACCATTTTGGACTCCTTTTTCCTATTCTATCTACCTAACATGATATTTACCACAAAATATGATCTAACTACTACCAATATAGTTTACTAGAATTTTTTCATGTAGAAAATACCCATGGTTTCTATTTAGGGAAAAAATACATACAAACATTGTACACAGTATAATCTAATCTGCAAATACATTTTATGTATATACAAATATACATATACAGAATCAGAGACCAGACAGATTTGAAGGAAAATCAAAAATATTTATAGTATTGACCTACATGTTAGAGAACTATGAGATTTTTATATTTATTTTTATGTATTCCTAATTTTTAAATATAACATAAGCAGGTCAAGAAAAAGTAAAATAAACACAATACCAATGAAACAACGAATTTAAAAAGCTGGTAGAAGAGCAGTACATATTATAGTAGTGAGGGTAAGCAGAGTTTGTCACTCCAAAATGTGCTTCTTTGGCATAAGAACTATTTTTAAGCAACAGCAGATCTAGCAAAAACTATGAAACTGAGACATAAGAAAGTCTTCCTTGTTATCTCAGGAAGAAGAGGATTGGCAAAACTGTAGAAACTCTTTTATCAATAAAGAGGGCAGGGACTTCAATCTTCATGACAATCACACCTGTGCTTACTCTGCTTTGCATGCTCATCTCCCATAACTGAATCTCCCCTCACCCCAATCTCAACACATCCTTCTATTTAGCTTGCAATAGTATTTAACATAAAGGCTTGGGCAATAAAGGAGCTACTTTTCCTAAGTAACTCCCACATATACAAGACATATATACATTTTATTAAACTTCTGTTCTTGTACTTGTTTTTTATAAGGTGGAGTGGGGAGGTGGGTCCCAGCCAAGAACTTAGATGGATAGAGGGAAGATTACTTTTTCTCCCCACATCAGTATTTTTGAAATAGCTCTCTAATGGCTAGATTTACGGACTAGATTTCAAAACTGAAAGCAAGTTAATGGACTAAGAGCTAACTACTAGTACATTCTTAGTTTCTAAGCCCAGAAGTGAAGGAACAAGCTAATATTTTAAAATTGAAAGAATTTCTTCAAATTCATTTTCTCTTGGGTAATTTTACTCTTGTTTAATGTATCTGAGGTATGATGGGGTTTCAGAGTTCTCTGCCCTCTATATTTTTTGTCCCACTCAATCACCTTTTGTTGTGGGAAGGAAATGTCTCAGCAATGTGCCAGAGCTGGCACATACCAACTTTAAACAGTCCACTGTGAGTATCTCTTTCTGAACATCAGTTCACAGTGATGCCAAGTTGGAAATGTGGAATCTGCAACGATGGAATTATTTGCATCAGGGACAGGAGCTACAAATCAGGGCACACTTTGCCCCTTAAGAGTCAATTGCTGAACATCTATCAGTGCACCTAGTTGTAGTTGTATCAAAGTAATACAATGAAAAGCAATCAGTAATATTTAGAAATAAATATATTTTTAAAATTTATTTATTTTTTATTGAAGGATAGTTGCTTTACAGGATTTTGCTGTTTTCTGTCAAACCTCAAAATGAATAAGCCATAGGTATACCTATAACCCCTCCTTTTTGAAACCCCCTCCCATCTCCCTCACCATCCCACCCCTGTAGGTTGACACAGAGCCCCTGTTTGAGTTTCCTGAGCTGTCAGGGGACACTCAGCTTTAAGGGATCCACTGTGTTATTATTTTCTTTTGTGTGCTGTTTCTCAAGGATTCTCTATTCCTTATCAGTTCCTGGAAAACAGGAATGAGCAGAGCTGCACGCAGTTCTCAGGACTGAGATCATGAGAGAGAGCACCTGCTTGGATTCCTTTCAGTGACCTTACTTAAATGTAATCTATTCAGTTATGCCCCTCTTCCTCAGGATATATGGAATGCTTTCTGGCCCTTTGAAGTTTGTTATTTGCTTGGCTTTGTTTTTACTCAATTTTTTACTGCCTAAAGCTGCTTTGTATGAAGATATAAAAGCATGCATTTCTGCAAATAAAGCACCCTTGTTTCACTAGAAACATGGGTCCCCTGCAACTCTCTTCTCATCAACTCCAGTCCCCAGGTCCCGGTCTATAAAGACCATGACACTGAGCCATACAGCAAATTCCTTATGGCTGTCTATTTAGCAAATGGTTATGTAAGTTTCCATGTTACTCTTTGCATACATCTCACCCTCTCCTCCCCTCTCATGCCAATAAGTCTATTTTCTATGTCTGTTTCTCCATTGTTACCCTGTAAATAAATTCTTCAGTACCATTTTTCTAGATTCTGTATATATGTGTTAGAATACAGTATTTATCTTTCTCTTTCTGACTCACTTCACTCTTTATAATAGGTTCTAGGTTCGTCCACCTCATTAGAACTGACTCAAATGCATTCCTTTTTATGACTGAGTAATATTCCACTGTGTATATATACCACAACTTATTTATCCATTCATCTGTTGATGGACATCTAGGTTCCTTCCATGTTCTATCTATTGAAAATAGTGCAGCAGTTAACATGTGTCTCTTTCAATTTTTGTTTCCTCAGAGTGTATGCCTAGGAGTAGGATTGCTGGGTCATATGGTGGTTTTATTCCTAGTTTTTTAAGGAATCTCCACACCATCTTCCATAGTGGCTGTATCAATTAACATTCCCACCAACACTGCAAGAATGCTCCCCTTTCTCCACACCCTTTCCAGCATTAATTATTTGTAGACTTTTTGATGAGGCCCATTCTGACCAGTGTGAGGTGATATCTTATTGTAGTTTTGATTTGAATTTCTCTAATAATGAGCAATGTTGAGCATCTTTTCATGTGTTTGTTAGCCATCTGTATGTCTTCTTTTGAGAAATGTCTGTTTAGGTCTTTTTCCCACTTTTTGATTGGGTGTTTGTTTTTCTGGTATTGAGTTGTATAACCTGCTTGTGCATTTTGGAAATTAATCTTTTGTCAGTTGTTTCACTTGTTACTATTTTCTCCCGTTCTGACGGTTGTCTTATCACCTTATTTATAGTTTCCTTTGCTGTATAAAAGCTTTTAAGTTTAATCGGGTCCCATTTGTTTACTTTTGTTTTCATTTCTGTTACTCTAGGAGGTGGGTCATAGAGGTTCTTGCTTTGATTTATGTCATTGAGTGTTCTGCCTATATTTTCCTCTAAGAATTTTATAGTTTCTGGTCTTACATTTAGGTCTTTAATTGATTTTGAGTTTATCTTTGTTTATGGTGTAAGGAAGTGTTCCAATTTCATTCTTTTAAATGTAGCTGTCCAGTTTTCCCAGCATCATTTATTGAAGAGGTTGTCTTTGCCCCATTGTATATTCTTGCCTCCTTTGTCAAAAATAAGCTACCCATAGGTGCATGGGTTTATTTATGGGCTTCCTATCTTGTTCCATTGGTCTATATTTCTGTTTTTGTGCCAGTACCATACTGTCTTGACGACTGTAGCTTTGTAGTATAACCTGAAGTCAGGAAGGTTGATTCCTCCAGCTCCATTCTTCTTTTTCAAGATTGCTTTAGCTATTCAGGGTCTTTTGTGTTTCCATGAATTGTGAAATGTTTTGTTCTAGTTCTGTGAAAAATTCCATTGGTCATTTGATAGGGATTGCATTGAATCTGTAGATTGCATTTGGTAAGTATAGACATTTTCACAATATTGATTCTTCCTACCCAGGAACATGGAATATCTCTCCGTCTGTTTATGTTATCTTTGATTTCCAGAAAGAAATACATTTGTCTTCTAGATGATATTAAGACTGAAGATCCAAGTCAACTGGGGGTTACAGACATAAATTCAAAAGACAGCTGCATGAAACAGAATTTTCTTGGAGAAACCCAGGATTGTCAGGAGATGAAACTCCATGGGAGAGAGGGAGACCAAGAGGATGGTTTCAAGGCACTTGTGTAAGAAGATTTGCAAAGGAAATGGAAGAAAACAGTCAACCAATGAACATACAATCCTATAAATCAAAATGATTTTAAAAAAAAAACCCTATAAATCAAGAGAATATGGTTTTAATCAAGCAGGTCATATGGGCCGTTCGCAGGATAGGCCCTTCCCCCATATCCTCTGCTTAAGCTCCTCTCTGAAGTACCTAAAGGATAGTATTTGATGCAGATTTTCTGATTTGTTTTACAGATATCACACACACTCACACACACACACACACACACACACACACACATACCCCACACCACACCAAATGGAAGATGTTAACTTCCTGATGACCATGGCCACAGAGCCCCAGGCCTCCTGGAGCCTAAGGACTGATAAAATTAAACCCTGTGACACCACCGTGTTATCTCACCATCAGCTAGCAGAAGAACTGTACATGATTTGATCATGTACCTTGAAACCTTCCCCTCCCTGACCTGGCTTTTAAAAATGCTTTTCCTGAAACCCTTTAGGGAGCTTGGGGTTTTCAGAGCATGAGTCGCCCATCTCTTTGCATGGCCCTGCAATAAACCTTCCTCTGCCTCAAACTCTGACATTTTGGTTGTTTCGCCTCACTGTAGGTTGGGCAAACTTGTGCTAACTCTGAGATTACTCATTAATTATTCTTCTTCAAAGTGTTATCACTTCAAGAACTAGGAAAGCTTCAGTGTGTTCTCAAGAAGTCATATGTCACAGAACCTAACAAGCTGCAATACACCTAATAGGTACAAAATAGGTAACTCTCAAACAGAAATGAACAAGACTGAATCCACCCCCGCTTTTTATTTGTAGTATCTGATAAGACTTTATTGACATGGAGCTTTACCAAGATTTAAAGGGAGTAAATCCTGTCTTAAAAGAATCCTAATTGACAAATTAATTTGAACAATGTTCTAAAATGCAAATCTGTTCACTCATTTCCATATCAAAACCATTTTACAGCTTGTCACTGTCAATGAGATGAGTTTCAAAATTCTTAGCATAATTCATTAGATAATTCATAACTTGGTTCTGCTGACATTCCAAGCTTTTCAAATTGTAACCACATAATACCTCCCTTAACCCCTATATATTGCCCAGATCCTCACCCACACCAGAGTAGATTCACTGACTAGATTCTATATTCATAGAGAAAACTAAAAGTTTCCTGCCTACAGCCCAAATCACCTGGATTTTTAAGTTATAAGTATGCATCCTTTAAAACTCAAATTCTGCACAAGACTATATTCATCCTTTACAATGCTTGTCGCATACACTGTGACAATATACAGGAAATATTTTAAAAGAATGAATGAATATTTAAGGAGTACTTATAGTCTTCAGGGAAAGAAAAACTAATACTTAGTTACAGAATATAATTTCTATAGTATTTATTCTTTGCAGGTTATGAATGAAGTCATATTACTAAGAAAATGCCCAAAGGTCCTCAGATAGTTAATGGAGTTTAAATCTAGCACTTTGCTTTTATACTACTCTGTTAATTCAAATAAAAATCCCTTTATGTTTTGGTTAGAATCCGTTGCTGCCATTTCAGACTAACCTTGTAACTGTTACAGGGATCAACAAAATCTGACTCTTTGTTGAATCTGTTTCTTTTATTTTAACCTCTGCTTCCAGTTGCTTTTGTTTACTAAAAGGATACTGTTTATACATAATGGGCCTGCCTCAGGGAACTGTGCCCATCTGCCTGAATGTTAAACCAAAGTGCCTTTGTTCAGGGAAACAGCCTGATCCTGTCCACTGTAAATGGCTACTGGAGGACAAAATTAACACATTCCCTCTCTGAGGCTGGCCATTCCAGGAGACCTCTGCAAGACTCATGACCTTTTTATTTTATTACCTCCTCCTTCTCTCTGTTCTATAAAAGAAACTGGCATCCAGACTCTGAGAAGATGGTTATTTTGAGACATTAGTCTGTCATCTTCTCGGTCTGCCAGCTTTCCAAATAAAGTCATTAATCCTTGTCTCAACACCTAGTCTCCAATTTAATGGCCTATAGTGCAATGAACAGAGCAAGCTTGGACTTGATAAAAAAAAAAAAAAACCACTCTCCTTTCCTTAGTCAGAAAATCTAGACCAAAAAGAATTGATTAAGTTTTTAGTGAAAATATCTCTAAATTAGACTTAGTTATTATGGCTTAACTCTATGAGGGAATGCATGTCTGTGTGTAAACACACATACAGAAGTAGACAGATGTATATTCACAATCCAAACTGAAAGGAAGATAAAGCAAATAAGAAAAAATCTTTAAAATTGAAAAAGAAAGATATGTGTCAATTTCTAGAGTAAACTGGTTAACCTGCCTCTTCTGCCTCCAAGTCCAAACCACAGCATTCTGCCTAGCCGAAGCAAGTGATATTCTCTATTGATTAAAAATGAAATGTGTTGCTAAATCTGTGCACTTCAATCAAGGCTCATTTTTATTGAGAATGACCCAACGTTTACTTCAGCATGAATGTGCCTAGCAGGCAGTTCCATATACAGTTTTTAATAGTGTGACTGTCTATTACCAGACATCTGTTTTGAACCTATCTTTATTGTAGTTACTCCAAATAATTGCATTATTTTGGTAAACAGAAGAAAGCAATTTAAAATGACATCTATCTGGATCAGTCCCAAACTAATCAGTTTTTTTTTCCCCTTCCCAAAAGATGTAAAAACAGATGTTTCTGTTATTCCCCCCGATACTACATATCTTTTTATTATGGAATCAATTCATTTTCCATTTCCTGCTACTAATCCTACTACTTGCAATCTTATACAGAATTAGTTTTAAAACATTTAAACTTGAAATTGTTATGTTTTAAGCACAAACTTTCAAACCTAGTATCTTTGATGTGAAAGCAAGTTGTGGCCCCACACCTGCCATTGAATCAGCCCCGCATTGTACTGGAAGGACTTTGGATAAGATAATAAAATACATGAATAAATGCCATTTCTGATAAAATTAATCTGTGGCATCAGGTAACTACTCTGAAAATCTGTTTCTTTCTCTGAAAGATTAAGAAGTCAGAGTAGGTGGACTATTACTCAGCCATTAAAAAGAATGAAATAATGCCATATGCAGCAACATAGATGGACCTAGGAGATTCTCATACTGAGTGAAGAAAGAAAAGGAGAAATATCATATGGCATCCCTTATATATGGAATCTAAAAAGAAATGATACAAATGAACTTACTTACAAAACAGAAAAAGACTCATTAGAGAAAGAACTTTTGGTTTCCAGGAGGCAGGATGAGGGGAAGGGATAGTTAGGGAGTTTGGGATGGACATGTACACACTGCTACATTTAATCTGTATAACCAATAACGACCTACTTCATAGCACATGGAACTCTGCTCAGTGTTACGTGGCAGCCTAGAAGATGGAGTAGTTCGGGGGAGAATGGATACACATATATGTATGGCTGAGTCCCTTTGCTGTTCACCTGAAATTATCACATTGTTAATTGGATATACCCCATTAGTGACTTAAAAAAACAAAAAGAAAGAAAGAAATAGAAGTCAGAGTAGGTAACATCTCAATTTCTCAGAGTCGAGGATAAGACTCTGGCTTTTACACCTTCCTGTGGGGATTAAAATAGTGCCAGAAAAAGACAAAGAAAAGGAACAGTTAGAAAAGTTGAAAAAGATCACTGTCACAAGGCCAGAAAGAAAACAGCTGAATAAAGAAGGAGGTTTTCAACAGTCCAAATGGTAATTATCTTTAGACTGATAAAGTACCTTCAAGCTTCCAAATATTTTTTCATACATTAAAATTTGTCACCAGCGAAAACTCTGTGATGGAAGTGTCAGGAGAGTGTGTAATTTCTTCAGTTCTGTCTTGCCACAGCAAAAAATTTGAAGCAATGGATGGACCAGTGTTATAGCTCAGTTTTATTTGGCAAGCAAAGGAAAATACATTCTTGAAGTGTGAGGGCGGGCCGACCCAAAAGAAGTGAACAGATGTCAGCAGCTCAGTTTTGGCTCCTCTTTTTATATGTTTTTCCTCCTCCCCCTGAGCCCGACCTATGTAAACAGGATGGCTGTTTGTTTCACCCGATTCTCACTCTGGTCCCCGGGCCTTCCTTTGTTCTATTTTCATGGGCTTTTCCCTTCTCTGTCTTTTGGCCACCACTATTTTGGACTCCTTTTCCCTATTCTAACTGCCTAACATTCCCCCCGAAAGAGATGGGGAGATGGGAGGCCCGATTCTTTGGGAATATGGGCGTCGAGTTCTCTCTGGCTACTTCCTGGCTGAACTGGGATGGCGAGGAGTACTGGGCCTCCCCCTCTTGCTAGTCTCAAGTCTCAGAGTCCTTATAACACTATCAATCTAAGAGTGAGTGATATTTTCCATGGTTAGCGGTAGTTTTATATATCCTTGTTGAACTGGCACTGCACGTTGTAGCTTATTGACATGGGCAGAGACAAAACAGGTTAGACAATTGATAATATATGTAACCATCATAAGCAGCATCAATATGGTGATAACAGAGGCATTAGCCAACTCCAAATTCCCTTACCAAGAGAAGAATCCCCCAAAGAGAGATTGTAGCCACCCTGAGGACTCTCCAGATTGTTCTTTGAGATCCCAAAGGATCTGGATGTTTTTCTTGAGGACTGTGAGACTTTCTTTAACTTAGCTTGAGGTATTTAACCAGAAACAACATTTCTCATTTAAATGCCTCAGGTCCCTTCGTGTTCAGGGATTAGATCTATCCCCTGTCTATTTTGGAGTACAATCCCTGCCAAGCTGTGTTGGATCTTTAGAGCTATTCTGAGAAATTTTATCCCCAGAATCTTAATTTTGTGAGTATTCATTAAAATGGCACTCATTTGTAGTCCTAAATAGGTGTCTGAGTTCTTCCAGGGGCTCACAGGTGTATGGAGTGTCCTCTTCTGTTTTCTCCCATGGCTTGACTCGTGAATAGTGAATCCAGGAGTTGTGTCCTGTTACCTTTACTGCTGTAGGGGAAGAAAGTATTACAGGGTAGGGGTCCTTCCATGTGGGCTGGAGTTGAGCCTTAGGGGATCCATCTTTTCAGACTTTAATTAGAACTTGAGTCCCTGGAGCATAGAGTGGTGGCTCTTTAGAATCTTTTGGGTCCTGGCTGACACCCCACAAGTGTGGAATCTTGTTGGAATTGCCTGATGTCCATGGTATAAGGCCAGACAGTCTGAGCCTCTGGATCTAGGAAGAGGTCATTGACATAAACAAAAGGTCTCCCACACAGCATCTCATAAGGACTAAGACCAACCTGTTCCTTAGAGGCAATATGGGTGTGGAGGAGAACTACTGGTAAATCCTCCTTCCATCCCAGGGAGGTCTCCTGGGTTATCTTTTCTATCACTGATTTTAAGAATTGATTGGTTCTTTCTACTTTTCCTAAAGACTGAGGCCTCCAGGCACAATGGAGATAATAAGTTTAGACCAATGCTTTAGAGATCCATCCTGTGACCTTAGAAGTAAATGATGTCCCACTGTCACATTGTAACAACCTGGGCAGACCAAATCTCAGAACATAATTTCATGGAGCAGTTTTTTTACTTCCTCCTCAGCCTTCTCAGTCCAGGTGGGAAAGCCTTCAATCCATCCTGTGAATGTAGCTATCATGACTAATACGCACTGAGAAATACTAATGCCCTTGAGAAACTGGCATCTGGGTGAAGTCCATCTGCCAGTCCTCTACTGGGTAGTTCCCATGATATTGGGTGGGCTGGGCCAGCTGGGACCTTCGAGCTTCTTGGGGGTTGTTTAATTGGCAAGTGGGACAAGAGTCAACCACTGTCTTACAGTTGTCTGGAGGCCTGTTCCTCTGAAGGACCTTTCTAATAATCTTTGGAGGGCCTTTTCCCCTAAATGGGTGGTGGCATGTAAGGAGTTAACCAACTTCCATTGGAGATTCCCAGGCAGAAAAAGGAGTCTCTCCTTTTGGAATCAACCTATATGATCTTCTCGAAAGCCCTCACTCTTAGCTTTAAGTGTATGAAGGAGTTTTTGGCAAATTAGTCTGTGGAACTAAGGTGGCAACCCTTATTAAGTCATTGTTCTGTAATGCTGCTCTCTTAGCTGCATGATTGGCTGCTTGGTTTCCTCGTGCCACTTCTGTGCTCCCTTTTTGGTGTCCGTTATAATGTGAGGCTGAAACCTCAGCAGACTGCCTCCAAGAGCCTAAGGATTTGGTCACCATATTTGATTGGGGGCCCTCAGGTGGTTGAGTGGTCTCTTTCTTTCCAAATAGCAGCATGTGCATGTAGCACCAGAAAAGCATACTTGGAGTTAGTGTAAATGGCTACTCTTTTTCCTTTTCCCAGCTCTGAAGTTCGAGTCAGGGCTATAAGCTCAGCTAATTGGGCTGAAGTACCTGGTGGCAAAGGTTTAGCCTCTATGATCTCAATACTGGAGACTACTGCATTTCCAGCTCTTCTTTTTTCCATCCAAGAAAAAGCTGTTTCCATTAGTGTACCAGATTTCTTCAGAATTGGTCAGAGAATCTTCTGACAATCCCTCTTGGGGTTTACTCCAGTGGTCCAAGGTTTCAAAGCAAGAGCGAAAAGGGAGAGAGCCATCAGGCATAGGCAGGAGCATAGCTGGGTTAAGAACCTCACAAGGGGATATATAGTCAGGCCTGGATTTCCATAAGCACTACTTGATATTTGAGGATCCTTTGATCAGACATCCATAAATGGCCTCTCTTATTCAGGAGTCATTTCACTTGGTGGCTGGTAAAAACAGTTTGCCCCCAAGAGAGAATTTTAAAGTATCTTCTATCAGAACTGCAATAGCTCCAAGATTCTGAAGGCAGGGACAGAGGTCTTCCCAATAAGGAAGTAGGACACTCAGAGACTACCAGAAACTGGTGGGAAAATATTTGTCCATTCCAGCAACAAAGTGCTCACTGTGCATCTTTTTTGTACTTGCTTTTCCTGTAGCACCCAAAATGGTACAGGTTTGGGAGGAGAAGGCTCTGGAGTAGAAAGTCAGGACAGAGTATGTAGCCCCTGTGTCAACCAGGAAATTCTCAGACCTACTTGCCACATTCAGTTGCACCCTTGGCTCCAGCCACAGGATAGTTATCTGTGACAGGCAGGCTGGCTGGAGCGGGCTACTTCAGTCCTGTTGAACAATTGTGAGGGAAGGCTTGGCACTTGACCTTGAGGTCCTTGAGGCCCTAGGGCAGAGTGCCGCCCAATGTCTCAATTGATGGCATTTGTAGCAAGCCATTTTAGGAGAGTTGTCATGGTTTGGACACTCTTTGGCCCAATGTCCCACCTGTCTACAGATTAGGCATCTGCCTCGTGCCTTGTCCTTCAAGGACTCAGGGTTTGCCATAGGGCTTCCCTGGAGGGCGGCCAGCATCTGGGCATGCCTTGTCTCTTTCCTTCTCTCCCTCTCCTGGGCCTTGGCCTCCCTCTCCTGTTCTCTGTTATAAAGGTATTGGTGGCTGTCTGGACCATCTCACTAAAGAGGAAGCAGGGTCCTGCTGCTGGAGCTGTTGTAACTTTATCCTGATGTCTGATGCATATTGGGACAGGAATTTGTCCTTTAAAATCACCTGTTCCTCAGAGTCTAAGTCCAGATAGGGAAACTTTTGGAGGACCTCTTTTAGCCTTTCCAGAAAGGCAGTGGGGTTCTCATTGGGCTCCTCAGTTATTGCTGAGACTTGGGCACAGCTGATGACTTTTCACTGGCTGCTTTTAGTCCTGCCTTTACACAGATGAGAAAATGATCCCTTTCCCAGATGTGCTCAGGGTGATTATAATTCCAATTAGGATCTGAGGAGGGGACTGCAGTTTCCCCACTGTGTATTTATCGCTTGATATGTGAAGCCCTGTACATACCTTCTGGCTTCCTTTAAGACCCTAGCATACTCAGGGTCAGATAAAGTTTGACTAAATATGACAATGATGTCCTTCCATGTCAAGTCAAAAGCCAAGGTTGTGTGTTGGAATGTATCTGTATATTTGCCTGGGTCATGTGTATAGCTTCCCAGGTCTCATTTGATCTTAGTTCTAAGAGGGAGAAGGGCTTATGGATCCAAGTTGGTCCTATTTTTCCTCCAGTTTCAACTAAGGGACACACTCGAGTTGGCATTTGTGCAGGGGGTGCTCCAGATATGGGGGTGTGTTTGGATACAAGGAAGGAGCACCAGGCAACTTGGGAGCCATGGGAGGTGAGCCTTCTCGGGGGGCTTCCTTCTCTTGGTTGTCTGTGCCTAACACCATTTGTGTAGTAGGCTCACTTTTAGGGCATACACCAATCCTACTTAAGACAGAGTTCCTTCATATCTCTTAGTTGGAAGAAAATTTGGACATAGGGGATCTCTGTCCATTTCCCTTGTCTTTTGAAGAATAAGTCTAGCTGGTATTGTACTTTAAACTCCCATCCTCAGGCCAGTGTTCCTTGTCTCCCAGAGTATACCATGGCCACACAGTAGCACAAAAGAACTTTAAGTGACTTCTCCTTAGAGTCAGAGAATCAAACAGCTTCCAGTTATCAAGAATGCATCTCAAGGGCATCTGTCGGGAAATGGATTGGTTGTTTTCCATCTAGAAGACAGTGATGACAGGGAGGAAAAGAAAAACAAAACTAATACACCTCCTTCCATTTTTATGGGTGGACTTCCTTAGAGGTGAGTCTTTCTGAAGCTTAACCTTTCTGAAACCTGGGTCAGGGTGCAGATCCCCAGGCAGGTTAAGGCATGACAGCCTCTTGGAGATCGAATCCCTGGGAAGGTCGAGGCAGGTTGGCCTCCTGAGAATTGGGTCTCTAGGCAGGTCGAGGTATGTTGACCTCCTGGGACCCCTGGACTGGCGGATCTCTGAGCAGGTTGAGGTGTAGCAACCTTCCAAGGGCCAGATCCCTAGGTAGGTAGAGGCAGGTCAATCTCCTGGGACCCCCAGACTGGAGTTGGGCATCCCTAAGGTCTGAAGCATAACCAGTGCTGGGTAGGATTAAAAGGTTGTAATCAACTCATTGCTGGGTTGCCCACCATGGATGGGAATAGATATGATGATGTAAAGCAATCCAAGCTTGTGCCCTGAGACTAGGAAACTGGTGAAACAGCCATAACCTTATCTTCTAGTTGCTCTGAGGGAATGTAAGTCACTGATTTCTTCCCCTAGTCCTCCACAAGAGCAGTTTAGGGTGTTTCCAATCATAAATATTTCCTTGTCATTGAACAACTTTAGGCAGTAACAGAAGTAATGATAACTGCCATATGACCCAGCAATCTCACTGCTGGGCATACACACCGAGGAAACCAGAATTGAAAGAACCACGTGTACCCCAATGTTCATCGCCACATTGTTTACAATAGCCAGGACATGGAAGCAACCTAGATGCCCATCAACTGATGAATGGATAAGAAAGCTGTGGTACATATACACAATGGAATATTACTCAGCATTAAAAAAAAAATCATTTGAATCAGTTCTACTCAGGTGGACGGAACTGAAGCCTATTATCCAGAGTGAAGTAAGCCAGAAGGAAAAACAACAATACAGTATACTAACGCATATGTATGGAATTTAGAAAGATGGTAATGAGAACCCTGCATGTGGGACAGCAAAAAAAACGCAGATGTATAGAATAGACTCGTGGACTTTGTGGATGAGGGCAAGGGTGGGATGATATGGGAGAATGGCATTGAAACATGTTAATTATCATATGTGAAATCAATCGCCAGCCCAGGTTTGATGCTCCGGGCTGGTGCACCGGGATGCCAGGGGGAGGGAATCGGGAGGGAGGAGGGAGGGGGGGTTCTGGAGGGGGAGCATATGTATACCCATGGTGGATTCATGTCATTGTATGGCAAAACCAACACAATAAAGTAAAGAAGAAAAAAAAAAGAAGAAGAAGAAAAGAAGCAATGACAAAGAAATGGGTTATCTGGTCCTGTTAGGGGCATTAAGAGTATTTTAATAACAAGAGGGGTGGAGCAATGTTGCCTACAAGGGGACAACATTGGTTGTAGGAGTTAGTAAGTACAAAAAAGATCTTCATGACCCATTTCATGCAAAGATGGGCAAAATAAGGACAGAAATGGTATGGACCTAACAGAAGCAGAAGATATTAATAAGAGGTGGCAAGAATACACAGAAGAACTGTACAAAAAAGATCTTCATGACCGAGGTAATCATGATGGTATGATCACTCACCTAGAGCCAGACATTTAGGAATGCAAAGTCACGTGGGCCTTAGGAAGCATCATTATGAACAAAGCTAGTGGAGGTGATAGAATTCAAGTTGAGTTATCTCAAATGTTAAAAGATGATGCTGTGAAAGTGCTGCACTCCATCACAAATTTGGAAAACTCAGCAGTGGCCACAAGACTGGAAAAGGTGAGTTTTCATTCCAATCCAAAAGAAAGGCAATGCCAAAGAATGTTCAAACTACTGCACAATTGCACTCATCTCACATACTAGCAAAGTAATACTCAAAATCCTCCAAGCCAGGCTTCAACAGTACATGAACTATAAACTTCCAGATGTTCAAGCTGGATGTATACCAGACAGAGGAACCAGAGATCAAACTGCCAACATCCTTGGATCATTGAAAAAGCAAGAGAGTTCTAGAAAAATATCTATTTCTGGTTTATTGACTTTGCCAAAGCCTTTGACTGTGTGGATCACAACAAACTGTGGAAAATTTGTAAAGAGATGGAAATACTAGACCACCTGACCTGCCTCATGAGAAATCTCTATGCAAGTCAAGAAGCAAGAGTTAGAACCGGACATGGAGCAATAGACTGGTTCCAAATCAAGAAAGGAGTACACCAAGGTTGTACACTGTCACCTGTTTATTTAAATTACATGCAGAACACATCATGCAAAATCCCGGCCTGGATGAAGCACAAGCTTGAATCAAGATTTCCAGGAGAAATATTAATAACCTCAGATATGCAGATGACACCTCCCTTATGGCAGAAAGTAAAGAAGAACTAAAGAGTCTCTTGATGAAAGTAAAAGAGGAGAGTGAAAATCTTGGCTTAAAACTCAACATTCATAAAACTAAGATCATGGCATCCAGTCCCATCACTTCAGGGAAAATAGATGGGGAACCAGTGGAAACATTGAGAGACTTTATTTTGGGGGGCTCCAAAATCACTGCAGATGGTGACTGCAGCCATGAAATTCAAAGACACTTGCTCCTTGGGAGAAAAGCTATGACCAACCTAGAGAGCATATTAAAAAGCAGAGACATTACTTTGCCAACAAATGTCTGTCTAGTCAAAGCTATGGTTTTTCCAGTAGTCATGTATGGATGCGAGAGCTGGACTATAAAGAAATCTGAGAATTGAAGAATTGATGCTTTTGAACTGTGGTGTTGGAGAAGACTCTTAAGAGTCCTTTGGACTGAGATAAAACCAGTCAATCCTAAAGGAAATCAGTCCTGAATATTCATTGGAAGGACTGATGCTAAAGCTTAAATTCCAATACTCTGGCCACCTGATGGGAAGAACAGACTCATTGGAAAATACCCTGATGCCAGGAAAGACTGAAGATGAGAGGAGAAAGGGAAGACAAAGGATGAGATGGTTGGATGGCATCACCGACTCAATGGACATGAGTTTGAGTAAACTCTGGGAGCTGGTAAAGGACCGGGAAGCCTGGCATGCTGTAGTCCATGGGGTCACAAAGAGTAGGACATGACTGAATGACTGAACTGAACTAAGAACAAACTGATTAGAGGCAACAGACCAGATGTTTCATAAAAGTGGAGTGTATATTTGATCTGGGGGTGTGTTTGTAACTTTAGGAGAAGAGTGGCAAGGGTTTGGGTCCAAATGGCCTGCAGGGCTAACTTCCAAAGTGGCAAACATTATCCCTGGAAGCCCAATTGCCCTTGCAGGGATGCCACCAACAGATGGACTTACAGCAGGCATTATGTACCTGTCACCTGCCCTAGCGGGTCCACTGAGAGATGCTGTTGTTGTGCATCTTATAGGAAACACAGAAGATGAAGCCCTGAATATCTACAGGGATTGGACATTATACAGTATTTTCCTCCCAAAGGCCAACTAATTTCTGGTTGTCCCTCCAGAAGATTGTAGAGGCAACATTGTGGGCTTGGAAGGGGCTCAGGAAAAGAGCATGAAACAGGAAGGAAGAGGGCAGGGCACAACTTTTCAAAGAGTGACATAGTCCAAGGGCACGACATAGATTAAAATCAAATGGTTCCAAGATGACAAGTCAAATTCAACTAAACCTTGCTCCTCAACTTGCAAGCTAAATGACACACCCTGAGGTGGCAGGACAGTTCCAAGGCATTGTCTAAAGACCAAGGAGTGGGTGGTTCCCCGATTATTGGAATGATCCTCCCACTCATTAGCACAGGAAATCACCCAGCTTGCCAAACCTAACCACACCACATTCCATGGCCACTGCACGCGCCTTCTGAGATGCCCACACCCTGTAGAGCGTGTTTCTCTCTGAACCCAAACAAATACACCTCTTACCTATCACTGTGTCTCTCACTGAATTTTTTGCAATGAGACATCAAGAACCTGAGCTTCACTAGATCCTAAAATCAGGCACCGTGGATTTTGGCTGGGCTCAAATCTCAGTCAGATATGACTGAGTGAGTAAGCATAGCACAGACTCCCTGCCACGTGGGTTTGAGTCCCAATCTTAGGTAAATGGTTTCAAGCACAACTTTCAGAAATTGAAAAATGATGACCTGCCCAATACTTTGTAAGCAGTGGCATAGATTGAGAGAGGAACTGAAGGACAGGAGGAAAAAGCAATGGGAAAAACATTCCAAGGAATCCCCTTCATAACCTTCCGGAAAATCTGCTAAATTACTGACCTGTGCTCACAGTTTTCTTTTGTACTGATCCTTGGCACAAGGAAGATTAAGGGCAAAATAATCCCCACCCCCTTGGGAAACAGCTAGTAAGTAACCCCTACCAGAGTTTCTCAACTGTGCCCACTGGTGCACATCTGTTCCCAGGCGGGGGGGGGGGGTGGGGGTGGGGGTGGGGGGGGGGGTGGGGGGGCGGGGGCAGGGCAGTGTTCAAGGGAACAAGTGTCAGTTAAAAAAATAGATGTACAACTTGAGAGTTCCAAGTGTTATTTGAGATGTACAACTTGAGAGTTAACTTTTATTTGGGGCAAAATGAGGACTGCAGCCCAAGAGGCAGCATATCAGATAGCTCTGAGAGACTGCTCCAAAGAGGCAGTGGGGGAAAATCAATATATAAAGTTTTGGTGAAGGGGGAGTTCAATACCAGGAAGCACTCATTTTACAAAATGTTTTTTGTTAGTCATGAGGATCTGATGTCACCATGAAGGGATTTAGAAATGAGGAGATGTAAGGATTGAGATCATAAAATCTGTTCCTAAAAACATCCGACTATCTGAAGATCTGTCCCACCAGATTCCTGGGTTTGTTGAAGGTCAATAGCCATAGTAGTATGGGGTTCAGTCTCTATAGAGGCAGATGGCAAATGCCTTTTTTGTTCAGGGGTTGGCAATGCTCTTGGTAAATGCCAATTTGGAGTTGAAACAAGAAACAAGAGGTTGTAAAGGAATTAAGATTTTGTTAGCCATATGTCCTTCCAGCCATGGGAGCAAGGACCTCCTACATTAACTAGAGGTCTCCTGGAATCTGAGACAGCCTCATGAGCTTTCTGCTGAGTTTGTTTTTGCTGTCTGGGTTTCCAGCCCTCTGTGCTTCTTGTCACTTCCACTGCGCTGGGTTTTCTTTGCATTCAGCTTCCACCACAGGAGCTTTTGCTGAGTTAGACTTCTGCTGTGCTTGGCTTCTGCCTCACAGGGGCCAAGATGAGGTTGTTTCAGCCAGGTTAAATTTGAGAAATGGCACCAGATATGTTAGGGGAGTGTGTCATTTCCTCAGTTCTTTCTTGCTGCAGCAAAAATTTGAAATGGCAGACCAGTGTTACAGCTCAGTTTCAGCTCAGTTTCATTTGGCAGAACAGTGTTAACAGTTCAGTTTTATTTATTTTGGGCTCCTTTTTGCTATTCTAACTACCTAACAGAAGCAGGACACAGACTCATTTTCACATTTTATGAATTAAAAAGTCAGAGTTAAGGAAGATTAGGTCAAACACGTGAACATGGTACAGGAAAACTGAAATCATAAAATATTTTTGCCCCACAGTCATGACTTGTTATAAGCATAGCTTCTGATCTGGATAGCCTGGGTTCAAATCTCAGATCACTGGGAGTTTACTGGCCCTTTGACCACCCTGGGCCTCAGGATGCTTATCTGTAAAATATAGGTCCTGAATAAACTTAACAAAAAGACTTAAAGTAAGGATTAAAAAGCTGAGTATACATGTGAAGTACCAAGACAATTGCCTGACTTTCAATATGGGTTAGCTGCCATTATTATAGTCAATAAGATGACCAGCGGACAGAAGATACAGCCACAAGATCACCATCTCAGTTTATGGGGCCTTCTCTTCATGAGGCTCTGGAGGAGCTGATAAGACAAAGAAAGTATGTCAAGGGAACCAATGAGCAGCAGCCAAGTTGGCACAAACAGAAGCAGGATGGCAAGGTCTAAGCCCCACTCTCCGCCACAAACACTGGGAGAGGTGAACTCTGCCCTGGACAGTCTCCTCAGAGGATAGCCTATGAGCATATAACCAGAATTTTCTCATTTGCAAGGAATTTACATCATTCTAATAAAAGTTTTGTTTTAAGACAGCATTACACAAAGTCATAACATGTGAATTTAATTCCAGTCTAAGAAATTGCACAAGTGTAAGCATGTAAGTTAATTACTTTTAATGTTGAAGACAGAATTAACTCATGTAGTAACATCTGGTGAGCCTATTTGGTTTTTCAAATTAGGATAATTAGACCTGACAAAATACCTTCGTTCCAACTTCTGTTTCTCATCACCCTTTAGATTATTTTCCAGTTTACATTTTGTTGTTGTTGTGTCAGGGTTTTTTTTTCTTTTATGTCACTAGACATACTCAATTTGTTTTACATTAAACTATAGCAGTTGTAATCATTACTATGCCACTGTTCATAATTCACATTTATATTATGTTGAAAAATTTTATTATGAAGAAACTATATAGCATTTAATTGGTTGGTGTGTGTTAGTCACTCAGTAGAGGCCGACTCTTCGCAACACCATGGGCTGTAGTCCACCAGGCTCCTCTGTCCATGGTATTCTCCAGGCAAGAATACAGGAGTAGGTTGCCATTCCTTCTCCAGGGGTTCTTCCCCACCCAGGGATCAAACCTGGGTCTCCTGCTGCATTGCAGGCAGATTCATTTCTGTCTGAACCACCAGAGAAGCCCTTAAATGGTCAGTATTTATCCTCATTATATATTGATGGGATCTATGAGACTATACAAACTGAGTAAACAACTTGTATACAACTCTACAAGAAAACTTTCTAAGACTTTCTAGAAGACTTTCACTCTAGTGTTCCAAGCTTTTACTATACAGGTCTTTACTGGACAGTAGGCACTCAATAAATATCTTTGCCATGTAAGCATGATCAAACCAATCACTTACATGCAATTTTATGCTATGTATTAGTTAGAACATAATTATTTTGATTTATTTTAGAAGGTTTTTTAAATTGCCATTTTAATTTATGAAACTTTGTTACATTTGTTCAAATGTATATCTTCCTTGTATCATGTGCCTCTTTCATTGTGTGCATTCTAAAAAATCTTACACTGCTAGGAAAAAATGCTGACAAATATGAAACTCTAATCTCATGCTTTAAGTATAGGATTATTCATTCTATAATTTTACATTGATTTTTGACCAATGTTTTATAATATATAATATTCAGAACAGTTGAGTACCCATTCAGACCCTTAAAAAATTCATTTAATCTTCCTGGGCCAAAATTTCTTCATTTACAAAATGATAATAACCATGCACTTATTTTCCTTAGTTCAGAGCACTGTTCTAGAGATCAAATTATTTCTTAATAAAAAGTTACATAAAATTATTAACTTAGATTATTCCTTAATGCATTGTGGGGCTCCCCTGATGACTCAGATGGTAAAAGAATCTGTCTGCAGTGCAGGAGATCTGGGTTTGATCCTTGGGTTGGGAAGATCCCTCAGAGAAGGGAATGGCAACCCACTCCAGTATTCTGACCTGGAGAATTCCATGGACATAGCAGCCTGGCAGGCTCTAGTCCATGGGGTCAAAAAGAGTTGGACATGACTGAGCAACTTTTAATTTACTTAAAGTATTTCAGGATTTTATTCTGTTTAGTGAAAATGAAATATTTCAAGTATTTTTTTTTAAATCTGTATTAAGACAAAATTCCTTCTTTAATGTATTCAAAGATTTATATGGCAAAAATATGACATTGTGATTGAGTAAAAAAAAGGAAAAATGAGAGAATCTACCTTTAAAATTCTATTTTTAAAGTCATCTGAATCTGTAAGTATAAATCTGTTAGATCAGTAGGGCAATTAATATTTTAATACATGATCTAAAAATCAATCAATTCAGGTAATAATATTCTATGACACCTTTCAGTTTTTCTATCTTTTGTCCAGAAGTGAGGTTTATTTTCAGAAGAATACTTGTGAACATGCCTAAAAACACAGAGATTTTAATGTTTTTAAATACCAACCTGAGGCCTGTGGCAAATATATAAAAAGAAAGCTTCAATCAAGCTATTTTATACCTTCTTCATATTTATCACATGATGGTAATAAATTTTCACAAGCTCAGTGTTACTTTGTGAGATTAAGTTTAACACAAATTGAAACTCAGATCTTCCTATCTCCTAATTTCTCTTAAATATGTGTTTCTTTACTGTCCTTACTGTAGAAAATCTCCGTAATCAATTTTTAATCTACAATGCACACTATTTCCAAAAGGTCTAGTATAGAGTATACATTAAAAAAATCAATCCCACTGCTGGGCATATACACCGAGGAAACCAGAATTGAAAGAGCCACGTGTACCCCAATGTTCATCGCTGCATTGTTTACAATAGCCAGGACATGGAAGCAACCTAGATGCCCATCAACTGACGAATGGATAAGAAAGCTGTGGTACATATACACAATGGAATATTACTCAGCATTAAAAAAAAATTCATTTGAAGCAATTCTACTCAGATGGACGAAACTGGAGCCCATTATCCAGAGTGAAGTAAGCCAGAAGCAAAAACAACAATACAGTATATTAACGCATATATATGGAATTTAGAAAGACGGTAACGAGAACCCAACATACGAGACAGCAAAAGGAACGCAGATGTATAGAATAGACTCGTGGACTTTGTGGATGAGGGTAAGGGTGGGATGATATGGGAGAAGGGCATTGAAGCATGTTAATTTTCATATGTCTAATCAATCGCCAGCCCAGGACTGATGCTCGGGGCTGGTGCAGCGAGATTTCCCGGGGGGGGGCGGAGAGGGAGGGGGGTTCCGGAGGGGAAGCATATGTAAACCCATGGTGACATCATGACAATGTATGGCAAAAACAATTAAAAAAAATAATAAATAAAACTTTAAAAAAAAAAAAAAAGGAAAGGTAGGTCGTAACCTGAAAAAAAAAATCATAAAAATTAACATAATAGCTAAGTTGAGACAAGAGTTTCCATTATATTCTAGGTATATCAGAATCTCCTTCAAGGAATATAGATGCTACCAAGCAAAAATATACAAAGAACTATAAATGCTAGCATTTTAGTGATAATTTTATTGAGATTATTTAAACTTAAAATTCACTCTGCCTTAGGCAATCTAACAACTGCAGAGTATAACAAACATTCTAATTTCCAAAGCATTAGGAAAGAGATGAATGCTAATTGTAAGCAGTTATAGAGAAATGGCAAATTAAAAGAAGGCAAATTCAAGTCCTTGAATACATGACTGCTTTCCCTACTCAGTACCTTTGAGGATAACCTGACTTGCCCATTAAAAAAATGAGTGTCTGTCAAAACCGTTGTATATAAGATGCTTTCTTGTTTTAAACAGGTGTACCAGATGGTAGAACTTACTACAGACATTTATCTCCAGAGTATAGTCAATTCATAAACAAAAGCTTTCAGCATTTTGCAGATTATCTTTTATTCAAGGACCATAAAGGATGTTTCAGGAAAAAAAAGTAGGAGTAGGGTGGGCTTTATAACTCCTTAGTGTCTGTCAGTCCCACGCAGTAGGTAAAAAGTCACATTAACTATGTATGAGATGAGAGAATACACTGAAAAGTATTCTCAAGTCATAAAGAACCAATGCACTGATTTCCCTTGGCTCTTTACCTATTGTTCAAAGAAGAGTTTCACAGAAATTTTTGGTTGGTTTTATTCTCACTGGCATTTAATGTGAGCTAGGAATAAAATTCATTTCATTCTACAATGGAATTGAAATCTATTGCAAAAATATATAACGAGTTAAAGTGACTAAATTAAGCAAGTTGATTCTCTTAGAATAATATTGTTCATTCAATCCTTTTTTAAATGACTGGAATAAAGATCAAACAAAATGAGCTATTTTAAGGCCCAGTTAGCCCAGTATTGTGTGACTTTTGGGAAGGCCCTCACTGTGGTACTTAAATTCCTGTCCTGTTTTCAGATTGAAACTAATGAAAACTAGTAAAGAATTTAGCTAAGTGACCAATCCTTGTAAGCACTCAAAACACAATAATTATAACAAATAATCTAAAAATGTATGAAGAAAAATAGCTTCTATTCCCTGCCACACTGAAAAACTTAATTCATTGAGGAACTTGGTTTTCATATATAATTCTACACTACTGTTTATACAGACAATGATAAACACATCTATGGCTTCAGACTACTAAGAATTTAATGAGCGCTAGAAATTCCCATCTTTACCCTAACAGGTCAATATAGGCAAAATTTAAATTATGTGATGTGGTATATTTGATATACCAAAGTCATTCTACTTCAAAATTTCTAGTTTGTTAAAATTACAAGTTAAATAATTTCATTGTTCACTTTCAAAAAAATAACCTAATACAATGGCCAGTAGCCACATGAAATGCGGCTACTATGAAATGAGACACTAAGTCAAAAATACACACTGATTAAAACACACACACACACACACACACACACACACACACCAAATTTTGAAGACTTAGACTGGTGAAAAATATAAAATATCTCACTTGTAATTTTTATATAATTACAAAATAATAATATTTGGGATATATTGGTGAAAATGTTTAATGAACTTCACCTTTTTTTTTTACTCTTTAAAATAGCTACGAGAAAATTAAAAACTTTGTGTGTAGCTCACACTTGAGGCTTACATCATATTTCAAACTTACAGTGCTAAGTTATTTCCTCTCAAATCATTCCTGTTCTTGACTTACCCATTATATCTATGCAAGTTATGGCTTTCCTGCCTTCAACCCTAGATTCTTAGCGCAACGGTGCTTCCCCACTCCACCTTGGATATTTCCACCCCAGATTTCCCCAATTATCCTCTGACCATGACACTGTATCCACAGTTCTCTCTGTGCTTCAGCTAAGGCGGAAATCCTGCTGATCTGGAAACAGAGTTATGCCTTTGCTTTACATCACTGAAATCCAGCACACTCAGAACAGAAGATATTTGTTGATGTTATCTTTATTTAAAAAGCCAAATCCTTTACAGCATCACAGTCATTTCCATTACAATTAAAGTGACCAGTTTGGGGCTAAAATAAAGTTTACTCACTGAATCCTTTTAAAAAGAAAAATCACAAGGTGACTTAATTTTTCATTTTACCTTAGCCAAACTTAAACTTTAATCCTAAAATTTACACAGTTAAAAAGAACACAAGCAGCAAATAAAAACTAGTTTTCTGGGAAATTTTAGAAACTGATCATTTTTGTAATACTCAGTTCAATTCAGTTCAGTCACCAGTTGTGTCCAACTCTTTGTGACCCTAGGGACTGCAGCATCCCAGGGTTCCCTCTCCATCACCAACTCCTGGATTTTACTCAAACTCATGTCCATTGAGTCGGTAATGCTATCCAACCTTCTCACCCTCTGCTGTCTCCTTCTCCTCCTGCCTTCAACCTTTCCCAGCATCAGGGTCTTTTCCAATGAGTCTGTTCTTAACATCAGGTGGCCAAAGTATTGGAGTTCCAACTTCAACATCAGTCCTTCCAATGAACATCCAGGACTGATCTCCTTTAGGATGTCCTGATTGGATCTCCTTGCTGTCCAAGGGACTCTCAAGAGTCTTCTCCAACACCACAGTTCAAAAACATCAATTCTTTGGAGCTCAGCTTTCTTTACAGTCCAACTCTCACATCCATGCGTGACTACTGGAAAAACCACAGCTTTGACGAGTTGGACCTTAGTTGGCAAAGTAATGTCTCTGCTTTTTAATATGCTGTCTAGGTTGATCACAGCTTTTCTGCCAAGGAGCAAAAGTCTTTTAATTTCATGGCTTCAGTCACCATCTACAGTGATTTTGGAGCCCCCCTAAAATAAAGTCCATCACTTTTTCCACTGTTTACCCATCTATTTGCCATGAAGTGAAGGGACAGATGCCATGATCTTAGATTTTTGAGTGTTTAGTTTTAAGCCAACTTTTTCATTCTCTTCTTTCATCAAGAGGCTCTTTAGTTCTTCTTTGCTTTCTGCCATAAGGGTAGTGTCTGCATATCTGAGGTTACCAATATTCTCCTGGCAGTCTTGATTCCACCTTGGGTTTCATCTAGCCTAGCATTTCACATGATGTATTCTGCATATAAGTTAAATAAGCAGGGTGACAAACAGCCTTGACTATATATTGGGGTAAAGGAACTATACCCCAGTTAAAAAATATAGAAATAAAATGTATTAATACATATGGGTGATTAATGTAAAAAATCATCTGACTCTTGAAACTTTTTTTGGCATTTAAAAGTTAACAGGAAACAGTGATTCCCCATACTAAATACCTATACACACAATTTGAATAAACAGCATATATAAAAATATTTAAATATTTTATGTGACAACCTTGCTTTTTGTTTATTTCTCTAATCTGTATTGAATTGCCAACAAAGCTATTTGTGTACAGTAATGTATATATAAAATACTTTTAAGTGTTAAATATCCTTTGCATTTGAAAACATTCTCACACAGGCATGCTGATAGCAAGGAGTGAACAGCTTTTAAAGCAAGCTCAGCAAGATTAGGTTAGTAATTTCTATCTAAAATAATACTGTTTATTTTCCAAATTAATCTTCAAAATTTCATCAGTAGTCAGTTTCCACAATTTAGCCTGCATTTTAATTAAATTTACATCTTTAAATAAAAGTTGTGAGTGGATTCCAAATTTTGTACTTTACTAGATGGTATTCATCAATAATGTTAAACTATTACATGCCCTAATGTGACTGGAATATAATTTCCATTCTCTGTGACTAAACCGTCAAGCTCAACAGTGCCCTAAATGGTTTATACCTTATTCAACATGACCATCACTGACCACATGATCAGACATCATGACAATGTCAAATTGCCATGAAAATGTCTGAACACTTACTTTCAATGTCTATACCTGTTTCAGTGTTAACAGGTAAGAGTCCATGGACTGAATTTTTATTTTTGTATCCCCTTCCCAGTATGCAGCATTTATGCAACAAAAATCTTTTACAAGATCTTTTTCATGGTACTGAAATACAAACTCTAGTATTTTAAAAGTAACTTGTGCATTAGAGTCACTAACGCCCTAATTCTCAAATGTGCTAAGAAAAATAGTATTTTGTAAATCTAATCCTCTAAGAGAAACCACTGTCCTAAGTTCTTCTCTCTTGGTCTGTAAACGCGTGGGCCATTTAATTAGTAAGCTCTTGCTCACAGTATCAGTTTCATTCTTCGGTTCATTTATTAGCTAAGGCAGACAAAGGCAACAGATTTAACACTTCCTGAAATGTACTTGAAATATAAGATTTTGTGTTTTTATCTCCAATTCCAACTTCCATTCCCTTTTCCAACAGAAACAGATTTTAAAACACTTTTGGCACTGTACATAATATTAAGCATCTTGCTAGGTCTTTATGTGTTCTTTATAAACACATAAATACCCCCCCAATAAAACTACAAATCTCCCCCACACTTTCTTTTAACTTAAATACAAACTTGACAAGATAGATCCAGGTATGTATTTCTTTTTATTGCTTTGATTTCACTAATTTATTGGAATGTGATAGGCTCTTTTGGTTTAAATAAGTAGCACTCAAATTTCAGCCCCCCTCCAGGGTCCTATGTTAATACCTCAGATGCTCTGACTGTTGTTTGAATTTCAGAAGAATATAACTGAATGACTCATACTCTTTATGTCATGTCATGCTATATCATTAGTTGATATGAGGTCCTTCACATTTAAATTTCCAGTTCTAGTTCTTTTTTCTATCTCACCATCTACCATAAGCAGTCACTTTAATGTTTATTATGTGCATTTTGAGAAGTATTTGTCTTTTAAAAAATATGCATTATTTGATGCATGTAAGCATTTTTATATTTATAAAAAAAATGGGATGGTTTCACACTTTCCCCTGATCCATTCAAGACTGAGGTTTAAAAATCAACACATAAAATCAGGATGCATCTAGTTCTTTACAACTGTCTTCTGCACAGTTACTTCTATCACTTCTTATTTATTCTCATAGTGATGATACCTATTTTATCTATTCCTGACTGCACAAACAATGCTTTAAATATATTTATACTAGCTCCCCTATAGATCTGTTGAGAGATTCTCCTCCCTCTAAGCACTAAGAATACAATTGTGATATTCTGGAATTTTAGCATGCTTAATTTCAAAAAAACCTTTCAAATGACCTTCCAGAGAGCTTATTATTAGTTTATATACTAATCGGAACTACATAAGAACTTGTATCCCCTATTTCCTAAACAGTCTAATAATTCAATTTTCTAATGTTTAAAAATCTATTCCACATAGAGTAGCACATCAGTTACTTTAATTTGTAATTTTTTCATTACCGATTACCTTACATTCACCATTCATTACATATTTGTTAGCCATTTTATATCTGTGTACTGCCTATTTATATACCTTGCTTTCTCCTGTGTTACCTGTTTTCTCTTGCTAATGTAAATTAGTGCCCTCAAAACTTTTTGAGATTTATCCATGTCTTACTCAGTATGGGCTACTATAACAATATACTATAGACTGGGTGTCTTAAGCAACAGGCATTTCTCATAGTGCTAGGGGTTGGCAAGTCCAAGATCAGGGTGCCAGTAACCCAGTTCTAGTGAAGGCCTTCTCCCTGGGTCCTCACATGGTGGAGAGACCTCTGGCTTCTCTTCCTCTTCTTATGAGAACACTAATCCCATCAGCTGCACCCCCTTCAAGACCTAATCTAAACCTAATTACCTTCCAAAAGCATCACACTGGGAGTTTCAATTTCAACATCCCTTAACAATCCCTTATTGGCTTGATATCTTCTCCCAATTTAACTTTTTGGGGCTTGAATAAAACCATGACTTTGATGCAATCAAATGTACTAGCATTTTTTCTCATTACAGTTTGTGCTTCTATGGTTCTATTAGGAAGTCTTTCCATACTGCAAAGTCACAATCTTTTATATCTTTTTAAAATTTTTATTCATTTATTTGGTCGCACTGGGTCTTTGCTGCTGCATGGGCTTTCTCTCACTGCAGTGAGCGGGGGCTACTCTTCGTTGCAGTGTGTGGGCTTCTCATGGTGGCTCCTCTTGTTGCAGAGAACAGGCTCTGGCTGTGCGGCCATCAGCGGGCTCAGCAGTTGTGGCTTCTGGGCTCTGGAGCTCTAAGCAGCTGTGGTGCATGGGTTTTAACTATATAATCAGTTACACAGTGTTCTGAACTTGGTGAATGACTGAAGTTTATGGTACTTCCAGCTGTGATTCCCTTTTAGAGGTGGGACAACTCACTGTTGGAACCACCTCTCACAGTTCATGCACAAATAAATGGCAAGAAAAAAGGGAAGGTCACACCAACTAAATGTATTGTTTGGACTGTGGACCTAAATTGGAACAAACCAACAGTAAAGGGCCATTTTTGAGATGACTGGGGAAAAGTATGGATTTAGCATTAAGAAACTATTTTATTGTTATAGATAAAGGTTATGTTTTCAAAATCCTCTAGTAGAGATATTTATATGAAGTATCAATATTAACGAGTACAAAAACATCTAAGGTTTTCTTTACGATATTCACACACATATACACAAAGATATTAGAAGAGATTATTCCATTCCTCCATTTTTTAGATGCTTGAAAATTTCTAGGTGTAAAGAAAAAGTGACAAACAATAGTGTATGTGTGTGTTATACACACACAAGGTAAAAGAAAAGCAATATGAAAACACTATTTCAAAAATGCTTGCCTGGGAGATCACAATATTGCCAGTGGTAATGGGGAAATAGAAAAGGGAAGAAAGCTAAGACTTCCAGGATAAGCTGTTCGCAGATGAATCTTACATATGCTGATGGATGCCAAGCATGTTTTTAAGTGTTTTAGTGCTTGTATGTGTTGGGTTAAATCTTCAAGGAAGCTCTCCAAAAAACTGATGATGACCCTGCGTCCTAGAAGCCAAACTGGCTTTTAATTTCACTTTTGTGTCTCTATATTTTATCACTTTTAAACAATTGTGCAGATTTTTATTTTACAATCACAGGAGACATAAAACAAAGGTACAGTATATAAAAATGCATTAAGGGATAATTTTTTAAACTATAACTTCTAACTTTGCCATATCTGCCTTACTTGGCTGCAGAACATTCATTTTGAAATAAACTGCTAATAATAAATGACCAATTATTTTTTCAGTAAAAAAAAAATAATAATCTCTGAATTAACAGACATAATGGAAGAGACAAAGAACTCCCAACTACACCATTCACACAATCATACTTGCTACCTCATTACTGATGATTGCTAGATGATTACTTTATAAATACCTTCTGGTATTCAGTTAAGACACAGAAATAAAGTATGTCATGGCAGTAAAGTTAGCTATTTTAACCATCAGAGAGAACTACAATAAGCTACTCTCTCTATATAAATCAAAAGAGTAGTGAGTCTTCAAAGTATACATTAATTAGAAGGAGTTTGCTTGAACGCACTGTTTACAAGCGTGTAGAACTGTAGGCTTTTGGCCTCCAATTAAATATTCTCTTGGAGCTTTTTTTAACTTAAACAGTTCCCATTTATTTTTTCTTTGCACTCACTGGTCAGATTGAATACCCTGATACCTGCTGAGTGCTGTTTTTTCCTGAAGTGGGAGAGTGAATAATACTTTCCTTCTCCCTGATGGCAATGTTTTTGCAGCTGCTTTTCTTGGCTATTTTGTTAGTCCTAAGTTCTTTCTTTTCCATTAAATAAAAAGAAAATATTTTTACTTGTTTTCAATTTTCATTCCCTGTATTTTGCTTTTTTGTTAAAGAAACTGATCTTATCTTGACAAAGAGCTATATCCTTAATACCTAACACAACATCGACTGCATGTAAGAGATTTTATAAATTCTGAATGTTTAAGTAAATGCAGAGTCTTGTGCTGATGCACTCACTACATAAAAAACAGCAAATGCAGCACTCAGAGTTTAAAATATTCAGGAATCTCTGCTAAAATCTCACTTATCTACCTTCAGAAGCCATTGTGATGTTTCTGAAGGCACAGAGATCTCATTTTCTTGTTAGTTTGCGGGACAATTTAAATAACTGATGATGTGTACCTAATAACACAGAAACACTCAAGCTAATCAGAAACAGAATGAATACCCATTTTGCGTGATAAAGCCTGCTGTCTTCTCTGTACAAATATGCTACTAATTCACAGTGAGAACTGCAAGATATTTCTCTCAGCAGGGCTGCTGGGCTTGAGTTGATGTATTTCACTCTCTAGATTTCTCTTTTGGTGAGGATGGGGAAGGAGTGAGATGAGCATTTAATCTGTAGTTACAAAACAGTCAAATCTACCTGATTACAGTGAATCTTAAAAAAGTGATGCTGAGCTCATCAGTAACATGTACCGACTATGCAGCCATGCTTACCCCAGGCCTTTATAATTCGAATACTGCTCACGAGTACAAAGTACTAGTGTGGGGTTTAAATGCTTTCTCTTCTTCAAAAGTTACGCCAGCCTAATTGTTTTCTGTCTGAGACTGATGATATCACTTGATACACTGTATTTCAGTTAGAATGTCCATATTTTTACGGAGTAAAGAAAAAGGCATTTTGGAACAGAAAGGAATTGCAAAACTGAACATTTTACCTAGAAGTATCTCAGGAAGAAGCCATGCTTGTTTGTTTGTTTTTAACTTCATCTTTGTTCCTCTGAGAATACTATGAACCACAGAGCTGTATGCCTTCGTATATTAACGTGAAATAAAATGTCCGATAATCAACAAAAATGGGAACAAGTTTGCTTAATATATGCTTTTCTCCCTCAGTGATAAGGCATGAATGCTTAAAGACGGGACTCTCCCAAGGCTACAAGCAAAAAACCAAAGACATTTTAGGAATAAAGCTCCAGGAAATGATATCAAGTTTCCATATACTTTCTCACATGTCCCACCATTCCATTTTAAAACAACACAACTCTTAATTTATCTTTCTTGTTACTAAATGACACACAGTAGAATTCTTATGGGAACACTGCAATAAGACAACTGCCTATCACAGAGCATGAATTTACACTGTAGCAGAAGTACAATACATTCTAACATAGAGAGTCTCCTGTGTCATCAAATGCAAATCTGAATTCTTACAGATTAAGATTATTAAGGAAAGTTGATCTTACACCCAATCATTTACAGTCAAGTGTGTTATGGTTTCTGGCCTGATGTTTTCTTCTGGGAGATCCAAAAAGAAAGAAGAGTACAGCTACATTTCTTTGTATATAATTTTATAAATACAGTTGGTAGGAATGTAAATAGGTGCAGCCACTGTGGAAAACAGTATGGAAGTTCCTCAGAAACTAAAAAACAGAACTACCATATGATCCAGCAGTTCCACTCCTGGGAATATATCTGAAGAAAACAAAAACACTAATTTGGAAAGACACATACACCCTGATGTTCATAGCAACATTATTTGCAATAGCCAAGATATGGAAGCAACCTAAGAGTTCATCAACGGATGAATGGACAAAGATGATGTGGTACACAAACACACACGATGGAATACTACTCAATCATAAAAAAGAAATTTCATTTTGCCATTGGTGATGACATGAGTGGACATGGAAGTTACTGCTGCTGCTGCTGCTCAGTCGCTTCAGTCGTGTCCAACTCTGTGCGACCCCATAGACGGAAGCCCACCAGGCTCCCCCGTGCCTGGGATTCTCCAGGCAAGAACACTGGGGTGGGTTGCTATTTCCTTCTCCAATTGGAAGGTACTATGCTTAGTGAAATAAATCAGACAAAGATAAATATGTTAACACTTCTTTGTGGAATCTGAAAATTAAAATGAATAAATATAACAAAACAGACTCACAGATACAGAAAATGAGCCAGTAGTTACCAGTGGGGGGCAAGATAGTGGTAGAGGGTTAAGATGAACAAACGAGTATAAAGTAAGCTAAAAGCTATAGTACAGCACAGGGAATATGGTCAATATTTTATAATAAGCTTATATAAGGTAGCACTATGTTGTACACCTGAAACTGGTGTCTCAGACAATAAAGAATCTGCCTGCAATGCAGGAGACCTGGATTCGATCTTTAGATTGGGAAGATCCCTTGGAGAAGGGAATGGCAACCCACTACAATATTCTTGCCATGGGGCTGCATAGAATTGGACACAACTAATACAATAAATCAACTATACTCAATTAAAACAAATTACAAATATAATACTCTCACAGCTAAGTATGGATGACGTTTTTAATTCACCACGTGATGTCACATTCTAAGAACTAATATTTTTAGGCCCACAATAAATATTAGGAGAAAAATTCTCCTTTATATTGAAGATTACAAAAATAAGTGATTTATTACATCACAAAAAGTATTCTAATTCCCTGCCCAGATTACAATTAGATATACCATAAAATTATTAGTCTTCATGCAAGTTTTTCCAAATGAACATAGCTAGAATTTCCTCTTTAAAAATCATGAAATTGAATTTTTACTAATTTAAATGCAAAACACTTGCAAATTTTTTGTCTAAGGTGCTTTGTCTGATCTTCTAAATTAATAGTAATATGTTTTGAGATGGCACACAAGAAATACTGAAATAAAAGAAGTAAAACACTTTATTTTTTAAGTATTCTCATTCTCTCTCATTTTAGTTTGGGACAAAATATTTTCCAGTATAATGTATGTAGCTATCCAAAGTTTTAAATGCTCAACGTAAATATCCAGTTTAAAAAGTAAATTTAAGATGAAATTCAGTATGCAACTCTATCAATGACTTTTCATCTAAATTTTCCATCATTTAAATTTTTATTAAAATTATTAACATACTTTGGACTAACATATGATAAAGCAAAGTAGTAAACTATTAGTATGAAAGAAGAGAATGACTCAAATATACATTAATAAAGTATGTTATATATACTTTTGAAAGACTTTCCATGGATCATGAGCAATAAAGGCAACAACAACCTGAGTCAAACTTTCAACCAAGATTTGTAAGAAGCTACCAATACGTTTTCTGCTTCAGGTTTTTGTTTTATTATTGAAACCAGAGAGACTTGAGAGCTAGGTATTCGGTTTGGTGCACATAGGTCACAAAAAGATTATGAAGATAAAGCTTATAGAGATTTTGTCTTTCTAAAATTAGGAAACAGGACAACTAGACAAGGTCGGTAACTAGACACATAATAACCTTAAATAGCTTGTTCCTCCAGATTTCTTTTAAAAATACAGTAACATAAAAAAAAATACCAACAATAAAATTATTCTTAGCATCTGTTCAAGTTTTACTATATACAATTGTACTGAAATCATGCACTCATAACTTGTTCATAAAACATCAACATCCTCTCTTTTATTTCATCTTTTTTTTCCCCTTGTGTTTGCTGGAGAAGGATGCCCTCAGGCACTTATTCAATGAGTTGATAGTCAACCATCATAAACTAAAATAACATATCTGAAAAACAGTCATAGCTACACATTATATTCAAAATCATATTAATGATCCCTAAATTACTACAAATTGTCTATTCTGTGCAAAATGCAAAGTTACATACTGAGAAATGAGAACAGCATTTGGGCAAACCTGGCTTACAGCAAATATATTTATATCCAGTGTGTGCCAACATAAACTGCTTTAAAGTCAGGCTTTGTTTTAGAAGATTGCTTAGAGAGCTTTCAAAGTATCTGTGTCTTAATTGTGAAAATTTTGCTGACAAAGGAGGAATTTGTATTATTAAAAGTGTTGTGGAAAAAGCCATGAAGGATTCAAAGGTTGTAATAATACTAATGAACAGTTTAATTTAGAAGAAAATGTGCTGGTGGGGGTAGCAAGAGAAGGGAAACAGAGCAGGAGGAGGATGGCTGAGGCCTTCTGAGGTCAGGAGTGTTTGACATGCAGCTGCCTACTCAGGAGTAATGACAGAGAAAACTGTTCTCAGGATCACGGTCTCTCCCCTAAGTCTTATTAAATGTTTTATAGTTAAACGCGAAGAACTGAAGAAAACATTAATACACAGAAATACATGAGAACATTAAAATATATGGGGGCATGTATTTCAATTCAGTTGGTAGTCAGAATTTTATAAGACATTCAACACAGAAACTGCCAGCAACGTCATAATTAAACTATTAAATAAGCAAATTAGACTCCTTGTTTAGTTAAGATGGGGTTTAAATTTAGTTTGAATTTTGACCTGAAATTTTTCATGAGTATTTTTTTTTTAGCAGCCAGGTATAAGAAAATTTATTAATAATAAATGGTTTCATAATTAAAATTACTTAACTTTGGAAAGGTTATGAATAAAGCAGAAACTCTTAAGAGTTCACAAAGATGGACAAGAACATAAAAAATTAATATCCTTGGTATTTTTCTTCAATATTACTGGAACAATAAATAATTTCTCATATAAGTTATTGATTATTTAACTGTATTTTAAAATTTAATTTGAATTTTAAATTTAATTTTAAAAGATATTTTAATATTTGAGGACAAACTTTTTTTTTCAAGGAAGATCACTTACAGTTCCTAAGACTATTGAGATTGACTCTAAATCATTTACTTTAACAACATCTGAAGTGCATTTTAATGTAAATAAATATATGAAAAGTTCAAATTGAACACAATTTTCAAAATATATAATCATTAATTTTAACTACAATTGAATTTAAGGTCGAATAATCTGTACATTAAAACTCTGCATCACAGTTAAACATCGTGTTGTATTACCATTTATAGATTTAAGTTGACACCATAAAAAAACAAATAAAAACTGTTGAAATCTCTCTTACAGTTTAAATAAAACATTGTCCTTAGTCTAAAATAATTCTCCATAAAAAAACTTTTAGTGGAAGTAGTAGACTCTAACATTTACCTAAACAAAATCTGATTTTTGTTTTTCTAGTAACTATACTTCTTAAAAAGGATTTTGGATTTTGAAAAAACAGAATTATTTTGTGTCATAATGACAGGACAGCATGGAAGACTTTGTTTTGTACTGTTTAAGGGAGAACATGTGACTAGGATAAACATATTTAATTAGTTGGCATTCTCAGGACACTAAGAAGTCAGCCTTAAGTTGTAAACATAATATAGTAATTAAAAAGCATTAAAAAAGAGAAGTTGTCTAATACATATTTTTGAAAATCCTTTACCTGTCTTCCATTATTTATTCTGTGAAAATCTTTAAGACAAAGAATCCTTCACAAGAACACAGAACACGAAGAGGAAAGCCTTGGTTCTATGATATGTATAGAAGACATACATCTTATGAATTTTAAAATTTACTGTCCAGAGCATCAGAAGAAGTTGCTCATAGATATTTCTTCAAGAAAGGCAAACCCACATTTTCTGTCGCACACTGTATCAGACTCATTCACAGTAATTCATTTTCCCCTCTCTACAAACCCATCAGATTTCTTGCTGAAATTAGATTAAAGCTTTAAGAAAGGTTTAGAGTCTGGGGAGGTCTCAAGTGTGCCCAGTGAGGCTGCAGCTCAGGGCTCCTAAATGAGGGTCTTCACCGCCATGTTTCAAAGACCCGCACCGTGTGTGTCAGCTAGCTCAGTGGTCGGGTCCATTGTCTCCAGTGAATTGTGTGTGACCTGCTCTCTGTAATGCAAAAAGAAAGGAGGACTCTCAGGGGTGGTCTGCAAAGAGCATGCACCAAAGGGATGGCTGACGTTCCAGGATGTGGCTATAGACTTCACACAAGAGGAGTGGGAATGCCTTGACCTCAGTCAGCGGGAATTGTACAGGGACGTGATGGTAGAGAACTACGGGAACCTGGCGTCCTTGGGTCTTGCCTCTAAGCTGGACCTGGTCGCCTTTCTGGAGCAATTGAAGGATCCCAGGAAAATAAGGAGACTGGAAACAACAGCCATTGACCCAGCTATGTCTCCACAAGATGCGCAGGATTTGATGCCAAAGAATCCAGCATTAGAAGATGTATTCCCAGAAGCAAACCTAGGAATATATCAAACATTTCCCCTCAGAAACCTAAATTTAATGAAAGACTGGGAATATATGAGAGTATATGAAAGACAGAGAGGATGTTTATCTGGATATAAAGAAATGGAGACAGTTACAGATAGTGCTGACATTACCGCAAAAACAAATGAGCAACGTGAGTGAAATTGGGGTAAACAGCGACTTCAGTCTTCAACATCTGCCGAGAAATGCAAGTCTTTAAGGAAAGATTTCCATCCTTTTATGAAATTTATATGTTCTATGAAAGGAAATGTGGAAAATTTGAACGGTAATCTAGTCTGTACTACAAATACTCATTCAGGCAATTCTGAAGGTAGGCTTCCACTAAACATACATTCAAGCCTGTCTGAGCACCTACAATGTAACAATGAGGGGGAAAACTCAGAATCTTACCATTTTGAGGGATCCGTGAGCAGGGGGTCATTATTGTTCTCCCAACAGATATATTCTCTCCATTCCAATATGTATCATGATGATAATGGAAGAGACGTAATCCAGCCATCATTGTTCAGTACATATTGTGATATGGTTAATACAAAACAGCTTTCCACATGTAATCAAATGAGTCAGGCCTTAAATAAGAGCTCCACTTTGAATAATTACAAGAGTATTTATGGTGCAGTGAGAAGGTATTCAGGCAATGAAACTGGGTATATGCTTGAAGGAGACTCAAACCTTAAGACATATCAGGGAACCAAATCTTCAAACAAGGATTCTAAAACTAATAAATATAGAAATACATTTTATCAAATGTCAGGTTTTTCTCTACGTAAGAGTGCTTGTACTGAAGAAAGACCTTGTACTGAAAATGGTCAGGTTTCTAATCAGTCTTCAGAACTTTTTCAACAGCAGACTGTTCAGAATTCACAGAAAGAACACAAGTGTAAAATATGTGGGAAAGTCTGTAGTAACTCATGCCATCTAGGTAGACATAAGAAAATTCATACAGGAAGGAAACCTTTCAAATGTACAGAATGTAGCAAAGTTTTTAAACGTCGCTCACATCTTACTCATCATCAGCGAATTCACACTGGAGAGAAACCGTATAAATGTACAGAATGTGGCAAAGCCTTTAGTGACCACTCACATCTTATTCGACATCAGCGAATTCATACTGGAGAGAAACAGTATAAATGTACAGGATGTAGCAAAGCGTTTATCCGTTCCTCACATCTAACCTATCATCAGCGAATTCATCCTGGAGAGAAACCTTATAAATGTACAGAATGTAGCAAAGCCTTTATATGTTCCTCACAGCTAACTTATCATCAGCGAATTCATACTGGGGAGAAGCCTTATAAATGTAAAGAATGTAACAAAGCATTTCATCATCCCTCACATCTTACTCAACATCAGCGAATTCACTCTGGGGAGAGACCTTATAAATGTAAAGAATGTGACAAAGCCTTTACTCGGTGCTCATATCTTACTCAACATCAGCGACTTCATACTGGAGAGAAGCCTTATACATGTAAAGAATGTAACAAAGCCTTTATTCGATACTCACCTCTTACCCAACATCAGAAAATTCATACTGGAGAGAGACCTTACAAATGTCAAGAATGTGGCAAAGCCTTTGTCTGTGGCTCACTTCTTCTACAACATCAGCGAATTTATTCTGGAGGGAAACCTTATCATTGTACAGAGTGTGGCCAAACCTTTACTTGTCATTCACAGTTCATTATACATCACCAAATCCATCCTGGGGAGAAACCATACAAATGTAAAGAATGTGGGAAAGCCTTTACTAAGAGCCTTTAGTACGAGTTTGGCCCTTTCTCAACATCACCGAGTTCATACCGGGGATAGATGTTATAAATGTACAGAATGTGGCAAAGCCTTTATTAACGGTTCTTATCTTACTAGACATCGGAGAATACATACTGGAGAGAGACCATATAAATGTACTGAATGTGGTAAAGCCTTTGGTTACTACTCAATGCTTAGTCAACATCGGAGAATTCATACAGGAGAGAAACCTCATAAATGTACAGAATGTGACAAAGCCTTTACTCAGTGCGCACATCTCACTCGACATCAGCGTATTCATACTGGTGAGAGACCTTATCGTTGTACAGAATGTGGCCAAACCTTTATTCAGAGTTCAGCTTTAACTGAACATCATCGAATCCATACTGGGGAGAAACCATACAAATGTACACATTGTGGCAAAGCCTTTAATCGGAACACAACTCTTATTCAACATCAGCAAATTCATACTGGAGGGAAACATTCTAAATGTACATAAAGTGACAAAGCCTTTAGTCAGAACCCCGGTCTTACTTAACAACAGCGAATGCATGCTGGAGAGAAACCTCATAAATGTACAGAATGTGGCAAAGCCTTTAATCAGAAGCCAAGTCTTACTCAACATCAGCGAATGCACACTGGAGAGAAACCTTCTAAATGTAACGAATGTGACAAATCCTTTACTTGTTGCGCACATCTTACTCGACGTCATTGTATTCATTCGGGAGAGAGAGCTTATTGTTGTACAGAATGTGGCCAAACCTTTACTCGGAGTTCAGCTTTAACTGAACATCATCGAATCCATACTGGGTAGAAACCATACAAATGTACAGAATGTGGCAAAGCCTTTGTTACAAATTCAGATCTTACTAAACATCACCGAATTCATATGAGGGACAAATGTTATAAATGTATAGAATGTGGCTAGGCCTTTATTGACAATTCTACTCTTACTAAATATCAGCAAATCCATACTGGGGAGAGACCATATAAATGTACAGAATGTGGCAAAGCCTTTAATGGGAGCTCAATTCTTACTACCCATTTGCGAGTTCATACTAGAGAGAAATCTTATAAATGTTCAAAATGGGGCAAACACTTTGGTTATAGCGCTCATCTCTAAACATCAGAGAACACACACTGGAGAGAAACCCTAATAATGGAACAAGTAATGGAAGAGCTTTCTTCTAAACATGCATCAGAAAACCCAAGAGTTTGTACAAGGACCCAATGGAAATGATGTAACAAATACATAGAAAGCTATTTAATCAAAAGTTAAATCGAAATAAATATCAGAGATTTCATACTAGAAGGCATTTCATTAAGCTTGTTTCCAGAAGTTTCTATGAAATAGAATTACTGTAGAGAGTAATCCATAGATAAAACACAGAAATGGATATATTAGCATGGTTCATGAGATGAAGGTTGATGATTTGAAAGTTACAGTTTTTAGCGATGTATCCTTGTTTATAATCACATGATTTGAGATTATTTGACAACCAAAATGAATGTAATTCAGTGCTCAAACAATGCATAATGTTTTTCCTTTCTAGTGTGAATGGAAACATGAGTTTTTGATGGTTTATGCTTCAAAGATTAGCCTTTTTATATTCTGTTGAAACCATTTCCATCTATTCTCCATCAGAAGACGAAGGATACTGTCATGTAAAATGTACAGTGAACACCTAATTGGGTGTGTTTGTTGTTGATGTGAAATATCCCTGGAGGTCACCATGATGTGAGTGATCATGGAATTTTTCCATGTATTAAAGTAACACAGAAATTGGTTCTAAATTTTCAGCAGTTATATAACTTGATTTGTAAAGAGAGCACAATGAGAGTTCACTGCAATATTGATGTGTCTTTATAATATCAGCATAAGTCATGAACATGACTTAACAATGATGAAATAAAGACAGCTTCCATGAAAACCTAGAAATGTATTAGAAACCCTTCCTGGTAATGGCATGTAATTAGTGTATACCATGGTTACTAAGTGTTCCCTAGGCTTTGTTTTGTAAGCAATAAAAATCATGTCATTATAGGAGAAAAATGAATATCTTTCTTTGTACTCATCTGGATGTAATTTGTAAAAGGTTTTATTGCAACTATGTGTGAAAGTAATACATGGTTATTAATAAAAGTGAATGGTTTTTAGTGTTTCAAAAAAAAAAAAAAGAAAGGTTTACACCAGCCTCGTTTTACCTCTATGGTTGCCAACCTTTCATAATGTGGTAGCCCAAGAAACATAAAGGGACTGAGGGAGAAAGGCAACAAGCTTGTAGTAGAAAAAATATTTTAAGTTTTTCCTCTTTGTAATTTCCTCTCTTGAAATCTTGTTTCTTTCCTTTCTTAGAGCTCTCCCTTCCTGTTAGGCTCCTTCCTTCTAAGGTCACAATTTTTCAAACTATATTCTATATTTTAGAACTCCAAACACTGCCCAAGTTTGGCCTCTTGGGACATGATCCATGAAGAAGACTGCTAGACCTATCTCTCCATGGCCAAAACACTCCTCATTTTTTCACACTGAACCATGCCAAGTGTTTCATGGTCAAGTTCAAGATTTTAGATTTCCTAAAAACTCAAGTAACTATATGCCGAAAGTTCCCCAAATCTAAAATATAGATGTATACTAGTTACAAAGAAAATAGAGCTACAGCTGCGGATGAAAATTAACTGAAGATGGAGTTTAAAGGATTGAATCTCAGACCTGGCTGAACATCAGAATCACTTTATGACTTAAAAAAAATTGCGGAATCCCAGAATCCTTCCACATCCATTAAATCAGAATCTCTGAGGGAGATATTTGGTCATTAGTAATTCTTCTAAAGCTCCTAAGATGATCCTAACAGTCAGCAAGGCTGGAGAGCTACTGATGTTAAATCAGAACAATGTAAATAAGTGAGTAATTGAGACTAAAAGAAGAACCTTGTTTCTTGAGTTTGTAAGCAGTGGTAACTGGGTGAGGATATGGATCTGTGAAGAGTTTTTAAAGATGAGAGATATTTTAACATACGTACACGTGCTGATGAGCAAGAATCAACAGAAAGGGAGAGATTGAAGGTATGTTTATAGGAAAGGGAAAATCCACCCTTAAGGTCTCAGAGGCTGAATGAAGTCCTGGGATTTGGAGCACAGGAGAAGGAAATGACACCATAAAGAGAGCATCTCCTTTCCCTCCTATAAAGGAGGAAACATGGGAAATATGGGCCCAAAGCAAGTGTATAAGGGTTGGAGAAGGTGAGAGAATTCTAATAAAATACTTTCTCTTATTTCTCTAAGGTAGGATTTGAAAATACTTGGGTGGGGGGTGGTAGTGAACCTGACTTATAAACAATAAATATTTTCCAAGTTATGAGACAATGGAAAAAATATATGTATTGATTTTTGCCTTTGCTTCCTGGCACAGAACTGCTGAAACCCTTGTAATATCCTAAGTGAAAAGAATACTAGGAGAATCTCTTGTTCTGATATTGTCTTTGAACCCATTCCTCACACAGGGCTCAAAATCCCTTGTAAAAATTTTAAGTGATAAGAGTATTAGTAGTATCCTTTGTTTTATTGACACAACTCTGAATAGGGTCCTGGATGACTCCTGAATGGATGGGAGTCACCAGATTAGAAGCTTGGGATTTTTGAGTCCCAGCCATCAGCCTCCAGAGAGGGGACAGGGGCTGCAAATTTAAAAATAACTAATCGTGCCTATACGAGGCTTCCCAGGTGGCACTAATGGCAAAGAAGCCACTTATCAATGCAGGAGATACTGGTTTGATCTCTGGTTAGGGAAGATCTCTTGCAGAAGGGCATGGCAACTCATTCCAGTATTCTTGCCTGGAGAATCCCATGGACAGATGAGCCTGGAGAGCTACAGTCCATCAGGTCACGAAAAGTCAGACTAAAGTAACTTAGCATGCAGGCACACAAAGCTAAACTAATTTATGGTTACTCATGCAGGAAAGGGGCTTCAGTTTTATTCAAAACCAAAAAAGAAAAAAAACCAAAACAATGCATATAGCTGTGTATCTTTTATTATTAGCCTAAGTATTTTTACCTTATCTTAGCCATTTCTATAAAAATAATCTATTTTTCTTAATAAAACTAAGTTTTAAAATCTATGAAAGTTTAAAAGTTTCCCAAATCAAAAAATTTTAAGTAATCATTCTCTACTAATTATATTTTTCAGCATTTATAATAAGATATGTGATAAGTATGAAAAATGTCTATCATGTCTTATCTTGAAAATATTCAATAGTTATCTATTACCTACAAGGGAAGGCTTGTGAACTTTTATTTTTCCTGACATTTTAAAAATTGTACACAAAATGGACCTTCATTTGTCTTTCAAGATTCAAATCTTGTTACTCATTATTTCATTCATTTGCACATTAAGAAACTACTGATTGAGATGATGTCACAGGAACCATTTTAGAAGTTAATCTCTATAGAGGTAAATGAGAGGCACAGTCCCCTCATCCAGTGGGATCACAATCTAATGAAAATTTACTGATAAGAAGAAGAAACTAAATACACGGGGTCTACACTCTTCATCTCTGACCCCTAGCCCCACCACCACTTACTCATGACTAGTGGAAAAAATTTAGAATGCTTTTGTTCTGCTATATGCAGCTGAAACGGATTCTAATTAATACATCTGTTAAACATGGTAAATTTAAGAAGGGAGAGAAGCTCTTACAAGGTATCCAACGTAGTCACAGTTATTCAGGAACTTGTATGAAATATCCCAGTTCTACCATATGAAGGTATTCGAGAAGCAGGACTGGGTTCCAATGGCTCTCCTGTAGGTCCTGATTCAAAAGCCACTGTTAGCTGCCTTTATTCTTACTTTAATTCCCAGGGGTGATGTGTGGTGCCAAAAAAATGATGCACTATCTAACAAATACATGCAGAAAACTGCAAAATTTAGCAGATGTGTTATAGTCCTCAGTCACTGAAAATTCCTATCAATCCTCCTGCAAAGGAAAAGTTATTTTGGACCTGAAGGTATTAGGTAAGTTTCCCTTAAGACCAAGCTTCAGAACATGTCAAACTGTTTCTACCACATTATATTCATTATTGTACTAGTCATTCAGGATGTCGTAACAAAGTATCAGGACCTGGGTGGCTTAAACAATAGACACTTATTTTGTCACAATTCTGGAGGCCAGCAGTCCAACACCAGCGTGCCAGCATGGTCAGATTCTACCAGTCCCTCTTTTCCTGGCTTGCAAATGGCTTCTATGTCCCCACATGGACTGCAGAGAGAGAGAAAAATATCTCTTCTGAAGGCCATCAAGTCTACAGGTTTAAGATTGCACCATCCTGACCTCATTTAACTTTAATTACCTCCTACAAGCCCTTTCTCCACATATAGTGTTATTAGCATTAGTCAGATTGTGAGTTAGGGCTTCAATATATGAACTGGGGTTGGGGGTGGTGCACAGTTCCATCCACAGGACTTTTATTTTATACGTTTAGGATATACAGATAAAGCCACAGGAACTTGTGACGGCAGCAGTATAACTGTTTTCATGTTTTAAGATGCTAATAGGCCTAAGTGTTAGGGGATTAGCACACAGTCTTCTGTATTCACACTTTCACATCCACAGATTCGACCATGAACTGTGTAGTACTTTAGTACATATTTATTGAAAAACATCTGCATAGAAGTGGCCCTGCACAGCTCAAACCTGTGTTGCTCAAGGGCTAACTGTACTTGGAAATGAAACAATCTTCATAAAAAGAATACTTTCTTTGATGACCTCTGGAGACATAGCCAATGAACTGATCTTGACTTTAGTTTTGGTTTAAGCATCTCTCAGCTTGACTCAACTTGAAATATGTTTCCTTCTGACTATAAGGTGCCTCAGACAGTAAAGACTCTGCTGGCAATGCAGGAGACTTGGTCAATCCCTGGGTTGGGAAGATCCCCTAGAGAAGGGAATGGCACCCCACTCCAGTATTCTTGCCTGGAGAATTCCATGCACAGGGTCGCCTGAGGGCCACAGTCCATGGGGTGGCAAAGAGTCGGACGTGACTGAGCGCCTCACACTCATTTTCACAAGCTCCGACTTCTCTTTTCACTCTAGAAAAGTGACATGAGTTCTCTTACTTTAGAAAACTTGCTATTTTATATTCGTCCTCTGCCCCTTTGAGATATAAATCTTCTCCCAGCCTCTAGCCAGTTTTATGACCCAGGATGTCTCTCTCAACCCAGAATGTCTCTCTCGAAAACATGGAAGCCATCCCTTTGAACTATTTTCAACCAGAAAGACAGTGCTCCAGTTGGTAGGTAGAAGCCATAATCACCAATTTGCAAATAATTGGCCTACTCACTCTGACCAGCCTCCTCACTACTACGTATATCTCTCACTAGTTTTTCACTAGCTCACTTCACGGCTTACAATTTCCTCCAGACTTTTGTTTGAGCAGAGTTGAGTTCCATCTCCCTCCCCTGGCCACCACAAGTCTTCAACTGAGTCTTCTCTGTCTAATCATCCAGTCCAATTTTCCTTTACAGTTCTGAACAAAAGTATGGACATAATCCACAAGATACACAAATTACAGTAAATCCTACAGTCTTATCTTACTGAGCAGCACATTATAAAGTTATCATCAGAAGTTACACATTTTACCAAGGGGAAAATGAGAGTGAAAGTGACGAAAGCTTGAGCTGAGATTTTCTCCTTCATTATGAGGAACATGCTAAGCTAATCATTCAATTCTGCCATAAAGGTAGACTCGATAACTTTTACTCAGGGTTTAGAAGGAACTGCACTGCACTGTGAAGTCGCTCAGTCATGTCCGACTCTTTGTGACCCCATGGACTATAGCCCACCAGGCTCCTCCATCCACGGAATTTTCTAGGCAAGAGTACTGGAGTGGGTTGCCATTTCCTTCTCCAGGGGATCTTCCTGACCCAGGGATTGAACCCGGGTCTCCAGGCATTGCAGGCAGACCCTTTACCATCTGAGCCACCAAGAATACACTTTATATAGTCTATTATTTAAAATCTAATAATACCTACTGTCCTAATTTTAACATTAGATAAATTTTAATATATAATTACCTGAAAAAGAAACATCTTTAAAACTTATATACAAAGGATATTAATTAATAAAAAACAAAGATTTCTGGTCTTGATTTTTTTTTCTCTTATTAAAAATAAGTCATTTAGTTCTCATATTGCTAGAATTTGTCTAAAAACACCCTTACTGACAGAAAAAAATGACAGTCTCCCTTCTGTCAATTTATTTCCCTGCTCTAAATGTTGTCCCCACACCAGAAATATACATTAATTTACCCAAAAGAGGAAAACAATGAAAGTAATAAACCAAAGAAAATATTGCTCTAATCTTAGGTTTATTTTCTCATTATTCAAGGTCAACTACAACAACCAAACAAGCTTCAAGTTAAATATAAGAAATGCAATAAACCAATAACTTATAATTCTCTTAAGGGATATAAATTGTGAGGAGCTTTTTATATTTTAATGGGGAAAATAAATCTAACATGATGATTTACAAAATGTTCCCACAAAACAGTATTCAGTAAATTATTCTACACCACCTCACATTTGTCACAAGGCATGGCTATTTTCTTAATCATATTTAAATGCAATCCCAACAATCTTATTTTCCAAACTGCTTTTTTTGGTCACATTTCATTTTAGCAGGGAGACACATCTCATTTGCTCCCTCATGAAAAGCTGTATTTTTGCTCTCTTCATTCATCTATAACCCATCTTGAGTCAACAAATAAATTAATTCATCTGCTTTGCTTTTAAATTTTAAGTTGCTATTTGACATAGTTTTCCAGTTAAACTACTGAAAATTATTGTATGCTCCCCAAAGTCCTTCAGTGTATATTCCATGTTGGATCCAAGCACACATTTGAGGAACATTCTCAAAGCACAAATTGGTATTTTATATAAGTTTTTTTTAAGTACGTCCTTCAACTGCTTGACAGAAAGACCAGCTTTAACCTTTCTACTATTTATTTCCTTTTGCCTTGCAGAAGGAAGGTACACAGAATGTATATGAGTGAATTGACTTTGTTCTGTCCCTCTCAATTATTTTCTCAATGTTACAGCCCCCACACTTACACCAGTAATCAACTGGTTTCCTTTACAAGGATGCTGCTGTTAAATTACTTTGAGCAAACTATAAGCAGGAGAAACTAGTCAGAAATGCAAAAAATTCGTTTGATCAAAAGTTTTCCTAAACGAGGTCTTATTAATGCTACTGTTTCACCATTCAGGTTAGTGGCTGACAACGTTAAAGGTATCCACCTCAAGATGCTGAAGAATGATTAACAGTGATTATAACCCTACCTGCCGGCCAGTATGCTACTGGGAGGTTCACATTATTTGGTAAGGAAGTTGGAAAGCCACATGTAAGAGGTAAAGAAAAGAATTTTTCTAGTGGTGCAGTGGACAAGAATCCTCCTGCCAATGCAGGGGACACAGGTTCAATCCCTGGCCTGGGAAGACTCCACACCCCTCAGGGCAAGCCCGTGCACCACAACTACCGAGCTCACGCTCTAGAGCCCAGGAGCTGCAATGACTGCGCCTGTGTGCTGCGACCCCTGCGGCCTGTGCTTCCAGAACCTATGCTCCACAACAAGAGAAGCCAGCAAAATAAGTCCCTGCACCACAACGAAGAGCAGCCCCCACTTACCACAACTAGAGAAAGCCCATGTGCAGCAATGAAGACCCAGCCCAAATAAAAATAAGTTTTAAAAAATGACCAGTGAAAAAAAAGAGGTTAAAGGAAGTCTCTTTAGTATTCGTATCTAAGGAAGCCATCAGCTATAATCTAAGGTTTCACAGTACAACCTTTTTATAAGTTGTCTTCAATTATATAAAACGATGTTCATGGAGTAGAGTTTAAAACCATTCCCTTAACATGAGACAAAATTGACACTAGTGGAACTGGTCTACTTGAACACAGGTTCTTCAGATTCAATAATATTCCAAAACCAGTTATTTTATACTCCAAGCTGAATTCTACTGGCATATCTTAGTGAAGGGACCTAAGACTGCTTTTCAAAGTGGTGATATATGCGTATTGTATACTTAGACATCATAGGAGAAGACTCAGCCAGTTTGGACAACCTGTATAATACCACTGCACTATGCCTTTGATTCACTCTGTCATAGATGTGATATGGAAACTGGATCATGAGGCATTGATGATTTCAGAAACAGAATATGGTAACAAAACAAGAGAGGCAAGGACCATGAAAAATGACCCTTTCGGAACAGACAAGAAAATCAAGAGCAGTAATTACGCAGACAATTTATACATAAGGCAGAAGAGCATACCCACTTAGAATAAGCTCATTAAGTCACAAGACTTTTGACAATACTTGGAGAAAAGGTAACAATGAGTTGAACATCAGATGGATTTCACAGATAACTTCAACCCCTGTTTAGGCCCTGTGAAGCCCAAATTATTCCTCATGCTTTTGAAAATTCACATGAGGCTTATTCTCCAGCTCTACTCACTTTCATAGCTGGCAACATGGCAGCATTACCCACCATGTCAACTCCCTCTCCCCAAAAACATCCTTCTTCCTTGAACTCTTTATAGCACATGCTTGTCTCTGCACATGAGAAACTAAACCCTGCCTAGTGTTGAGCAGAGGCAATTAAGAATCTCAAATGGGTTCATCCTGGATTTAGGGTATTGCTAAATGCAGTGACAGTTTCTTTCTAAGAAAAAGGCTGAAGGAGACAAGACAGAAGGCACGGTGAAGACAGAGGTGGAAACTGGAGTACTGCGATTATAAGCAAAGCAACGTCAAGGTTGGCCAGCTGCCACGGGGAACCAGGAGTCAGGCATGGACTGGATTTTTGATAGAGCCTCCAAAAGGGAGCATCACTGCTGACACCTCAATTCTGGACACAGAGCCTCCAGAACCGGGAGAGTAAATACTGTAGTTTTAAGCCACCAAGTCTGTGGTTGTTATGGCAGCCCTAAGCAACTAACACCCAGGGACATGTCTTTCCTCTTCATCAGTGGTCTCTACTTCAGGTCTGCCTAAAGGCCTCCTCAGAGGAAGAGCTTTCTTTGGACAAATCATTAAAATCTCTAAACCTATCAATCTCTATCACCGTATCCTATTTTTATAGCCTTCACCAAAAGTTACAATTATATTCTGATGTGTTCATTTACTTACTATCTGGCTTTCACACTAAACTATAAATTCTATAAAGGCTCATTTTTTTTTTCTTTCTTCAATTACACTCAGTATGTTCAGCAACACATACACGGCCAGCGCACAGTTGGGTTCAAAAGTCATTGTTGAATACATATATTCATAAATCTGTTTACTCATTTATAAATAATTTATTTATTATTATAAATATTATTTACAAATAATCTATTTATAAAATCATTGAGGCTTCCCAGGTGGCACTAGTGGTAAAGAATCCTGCCAATGCGAGACATATAAGAGATGCAGGTTTGATTACTGGGTCAGGAAGATCCCTGCAGTAGGAAATGGCAATCCACTCCAGTATTCTTGCTTGGAAAATTACAAGCCTGGTGGGCTACAGTCCACAGGGTCCCAAAGAGTCAGACACAACTGAAGCGACTTAATAAAATACAAAAAAGCATTCACTGATTTACAAATTAAAGCATACACACATTCATGAGCACAGAATTTACTAAAGAATGGAAGACAAAGAGATAAATTATATCATCCACTGAACAGTACAAATAACTTCAAATCCTAGCTATCTCCATTTTCCAAATCCCTTTGGTAGTGCCACAACTATGGGTTTTCCTTAGCCTTCCCTCATGCAGTGCTCAATATCCTTTTTTCTTTAACTTATGCGTTTTATTTCTGGTCCATTCTCTGTTATTTCATCTCCTCCCCACACCCAACTCTTGGGAATAAAATAAATTTCTATTTTATGCAAAGGAGTTTTATTCTCTAATTTTCACCCTAAACATATTACATTTTCCTTTGTTTTTAAACATTTACAAGTTGCTTTTTATACATCAATGACTGCTGCTGAGAAAAAAAATACTCACACTTGGAAATAAGACAAAAGAAAAGCAGTCTAGCTTCTGAATATCACACTGCAGCATTCTTTAACCAGCCTAAAGAGAATATGTGTTTGACATATTCATTAATTAAAAGCCCAGAGCAGGTAAAGTTACAAGTTAACTGGTAGATTTTATCTGATAGTGATGCAAATGACTTGTCTGGTAGAAAAGGTAATCCCCAAGTTTATGGGCCACTGCCCAGGTGGCTTAGTAAGGAATCTGTCTGCTGGTACAGGAACCATAGATTTGATCCCAGGGTCAGCAAGATACGCTGGAGAAGGGAATGGCAACCCTCTTCAGTATTCTTGCCTGGAAAATCCCATGGACAGAGGAGCTGGGCAGTTACAATCCATGGGGTCGTACAGAGTTGGACATGACTGAAAAAATGAGCATGTACACGCTGCAGGACATTAATCAGTTATGTAACTAACCTAGCCATTCTTTCCCCAATAATCTTTCTCTGATGCCAACATAGCTCTCTTCCTATAATCAGTTACATAAATGTTTGGCATGTATTCATCCTGGGAGTCATATGATGCACTGTAAAAAAAAAAAAAAATGGCAGTTAAGCAGTTGTGAGTGCTTTAAAAACATTAACTTAACAATTACTATTTACCAAAAAAAAATTTAAAGGAATTAAAATATTTTCCCTCTAAATAGAAAAACATCTATTTCTGTTTTATTGACTATGACAAAGTCTTTTATTGTGGATCACAATAAACTGGAAAATTCCGAAAGAGATAGGAATACCAGACCACCTGACCTGCCTCTTGAGAAATCTGTATGCAGGTCAGGAAGCAACAATTAGAACTGGACCTGGAACAACAGACTGGTTCCAAATAGGAAAAAGAGTACGTCAAGGCTGTATATTGTCACCCTGCTTATTTAACTTATATGAAGAGTACATCATGAGAAATGCTGGGCTGGAGGAAGCACAAGCTGGAATCAAGATTGCTAGGAGAAATATCAATAACCTCAGATATGCAGATGACATCACCCTTATGGCAGAAAGTGAAGAAGAACTAGAGCCTCTTGATGAAAGCGAAAAAGGAGACTGAAAAAGTTGGCTTAAAGCTCAACATTCAGAAAACTAAGATCATGGCATCTGGTCCCATCACTTCATGGTAAATAGATAGGGAAACAGTAGAAACAGTGACTGACTTTATTTTGGGGGGCCCCAAAATCACTGCAGATGGTGACTGCAGCCATGAAATCAAAAGATGCTTACTCCTTGGGAGAAAAGTTATGACCAACCTAGACAGCATATTAAAAAGCAGAGACATTACTTTGTCAACAAAGGTCCATCTAGTCAAGGCTATGGGGCTCTGGGAGCTGGTGATGGACAGGGAGGCCTGGCGTGGTGTAGTTCATGGGGTCACAAAGAGTCAGACACCACTGAGCGACAGAACTCCCTGACTGAAACTGAGTTGCACTACCAAGCCTCACGACATCACCTTAGTAACTTTCCCACACCACTTAGTACCTAGCATTAAAGAGTTCAGAAAAGAATAATGCAAAAGATAAAATACTTTACCCCTGAGTAGTAGACCACACTTTCCCTACATTCCCACTTTCATTTTTTTTTTTCTGATTTAAGTCAAACTTATTTGAAAAGAGCAGTCACACAGAAGTCAGGGAACTGTTCTCTCATTCACACTGACACTGTATTACAGAGATAGCTATTCAGCACGGCCTGAGCTCATTGTGCTGCTGTCCATCACTCCCACAGCATCCACAATGAAAGTTATCCCTGGGCAGCAGGTGGAGAAATGGCACTAGGTCAGGTACAAAGTGAATGGCAGGCCATCTTCTTTAAATATTCATTTTGGAAAAACACTGCTGAAGCTTCAAGTAAAAATAGTCTCAAGTAAAGCCACGGACAGATTTATGATACTCTGCTTTTACCATCTTTGCTATGTAAATTAGAACCTAAGCTCTTCAGGATATATACTATAAGCATACACAGGCACTTACACACAAGCATACATCTAAACTACAGCAATAATATTAAATAAGCAATTCATAGTTATATTAACTTACAGTGGACTATCAATATGACTTTGTTAAACTTGAAGATTACAGAAAAGATACTTCAATAGTGTTATTGATTCTTTAAAAAATTTTAATGCGTGCATCAAGACGACACACTGATCATCAAAATATCTACTGTCCTTCACTCAGCATTTGTTTTTAAAATAATGGAGACAAAAAACTAATATGTAGTTGTATTAGGACATCAGATAAAGAACTGACATTATTAACCAATGAAAGTGTGAGTTGTGTGTGTATTCACACACACTATGTATCTATATTTTTTGCCATATACCGATTACTAAGGATGAAATTTAAGCATTTGTTTATAAAGTATATTCTATAGTACATTTTATTGATGAATTATTAGATTCAAACATTAATATGAAAAATCATTTTACTTTCTATGGTTTCACATACAATTGTGGGTCATTCACAGAATAGAGTCAAACATACAAAGTCATGTTAATATAGAGTATGTGATACTGCTTCACTATTCAGTAAAGAGATTCTGTAGGCAGAAAGAACAGAAGGTATGGCTTGTTTTTGCTGTTTTATTGTTAACTTGCTTTAATGACATTTAGCCTGGGTAATAGGACCATAGGATATTTTGTGTGTTTTTTCAAGTACTTATATACAGCATCCTTTTTGAAGGGAAGTCCTCAACTATAAGAACTTGCAAATAGGCACATGAGGGTTCTTTCCTCTAAATTACAGAATTGCAGCTGTGTAAGTGTTCAAACCAGTAACTAATAAATCAGGCACACTAGGGACCATTCAACAGAAAAACCAAAAAAGCCCTAAACAGTAATTATACACACAGGATATCTGCCAGTAGTTTCAGCATGGTTTTGATCAACCATATGCTGCTCTGTTCCTCATCAGCACCCAGGGCCACCAGTGCTGAGCAAGACCCGAGGTACTCCCACAAGACCTAAAGACTTGGTAGACAATAAAAAGGAAGAAAGAAGGTCAGGTAGAAAGGAGAGAGGGAACAAAAGTGTTACGAAGGAAAGAAAAATAAACGGGAAAAGGATGAGAGATCCAACTAATGACACATGCTGAAAGAATGATTTCCCAGTGCCAGCCTGATGTCGTTTTATAAAAATGTTCACGCCTGCCTAAACTGAAGCTACAAATCTCTCCATTCTTTATTCAAGAGAAAGTAAATAAAAATACTGTAGGCTTTGTACGAGGACTTTTTATCTGTTACACATAAAGAAAATACTATTTTTCATTTTGCTGAATAATAGCAGAAAGACCAGAAGAAAATGTAGACATTTAACTAAATCCTGTTATTAGGAAATATGGGCAGAGGGACTTCCCCAGAGATCCAGTGGTTAAGACTACATGCTTCCAGTGCAGGGGGTAAGGGTTCGATCCCTGCTTGAGCCCCACATGCAACATAGCATGGCAAAAATAAGTGGGTACAATAACCAGCAAGAATCAACTCTCCCTTTCTCCCTAACCCTTGAAATAATCAGAAAATTCTATATGTATCAGCAAACTGGTCTGTGTACATAATACAAATTGGTTGTATTTTACATAGTCCCTTCATTACTCAATGTATTATTTAGACTAAGTATCAGGCAATCTGCTAGATGATTGACACATATGCTGAATAAAACCTTGCATTGATGGAACACAAAGCTTATGTCAACAGGCATTACGCTAATAATCCATCACTAATATATAAATGTATATTTAAAATCTTGATGACCACTATAAAGTGTTAGGACAGCAGTTAAATATTAAGATATTAGTTACTGGGGTGGAGGGCACATATATGTATTTACTTCACATTAAGAAGTTTTAAAATATTGATAAATCTCAGTGGAAATGTCAATTAGGCAACTAGATCCATAAGTCTGGGTTTTAAAAAAAATGTTCTGTATTAGAACATAAACAGTCAGATTCAAGCACGGATGTGGTATTTAATACCATGAAAGTAGATAAGAAAAACTTCTGCTGTCTTCCAATGCCGACTCACAAAAAATATTTAAATGTTAAATTTTAGTGTTAATCAAGGATAAGTTATTTAACATTTCGATTCCATCTTTTAGCCAATGTGTTATTCAAATAAAAGTCATATTTAGTGATTTCCACCTTTGCTTCCAAGTGCTATCAATGGAACTAAGGTAAACTTTAGAACAATGACATTTCTTGGTTAATTGAAATGAGGAAGGACTGATGGGGGACACTTTTCAATCCAATCACTACTGGTTCTTGGATTTCACATTATTGCAAGAAAAATTAAAAATCAAAAATAATATTTTTAAAATCAAAACTAACAAAAACAAAACTCAATTGATAACATTTATTTCTTTTATTTTAACAAATATCTAAGAAAGTGAATGGTAAGAAAAAACAATGCTAAGAAAAGAAAGTCCCAAAATTATGAATACTGTTACATAATTGGTAATGACTAATATTCCTGAGCATAAGCTTTGGATAGTTTAATGACTGGGTTCAAATCCTGAAACCTCAGATACCTAGTAGTTCATACAAACTGTCTTTCAATGCTTGAATTTTTCTACATGTGGATCACTGCTAATAATTCTATTTGAAGGGTTAATATAAGGACTAGCTATTTATGATAAGGTTAATAAAATATGAAGACTCAGTAGAATCCACAGAATGATCACTTTTAATTTTACTTTAAAATTCCACTCACCAAGAATACCAAGATAAAAAGATAATTCATTTGACTTGACCAAAACCAAGACTATACTTAATGCTTCTAATACTCAATGAAGTGATTCTTTTAAAATGTCATAATATTCTGCTATTTAGAGTCAGATATGATCTCTTCATTAGAAGAAAAAAAGGGTAAATAAGATATACTTCTATTTATAAAAGCTGTTCTATTCACTTAAAGATAATGCTTCTTCAATTCTTAAATACAATATCTGACTGCACAGGCTAACCTGAAATATCCAGAATAAAACAGAAATAGCACAAAAATGGAATCTGAAATTGGAGAAAGAATTATATTTATGTTATTCTGTGTTTCTCCAACCATGACTCTCTTTAGACTGGCTAAGCAATCTTTAGAAACAATCACTATCCTGGTATTTTGCTTACCTCTAGACTTCTTGATCCCTGAAGCAAAAAGGATTGACACTTCTAAGACAGACTTTGATTATTTACTCTGCTTCACAGATAAGCAAGTCAAGACTATGTAAGTCAGATACAAAATCCCAACTATAATATATTCATCATCTTAAGAAACACTCACCAAAGAAGTTTCTCAAAAACTCTGAAAACCCCATGTCACACATACCCATACACCTTTCCAAATGAGATTTCTAGTTAATACATATCCTGAAAACCACTCAAGTCACATTTACATACACATTTCTTTTTTCACCATGTGTTTAAATGATCAAGACATCCACCTAGGACTGAATATCCTGATATATGCAGCATGAATTCTTCTACACACCCTTGTGCAAACTCTTCTATCATTATGACAGTGTCCTCTTAGCAAAGGAGTTAAATTTATCAAGATAAAGAATCATCTTGGTAAAACTTTAATATACTAAAAATCTATATATTAATTATCCTAAACCAACATATTTCTAGGATTCACATTTCTAAACTGTGCTCTTAGCTGGTTCAAATAACTAGTTAACATCTCTGATGAAATCCTTTGCCTTTTTGATAATATTATCACTGGGACTGGTTTCCATCAACTCTTATGTTACTGGTCTTTACTGTCTGAAGCTCAGAATGATCAAGTTCACTACACTTCAAAACAGGAGATCAATATTAAAAGGCAGCATGCATCTGGGTTCCACGCTCAGTTACTCTATCAACTGATAAAGCACAACTTGTACAGGCACCAGCAGAAATGTGACCACCAAAGAGAAATTACAGAAACTGCTGATTTGTTTCTGAATGGTACTGAATCACTGATACATTTGAATCACTTCTTCTCATGTTTATGGGAGCTACTTGAAAATTATTCGCATAACTTTCATATGAACTGAGTTCAGTAGAACAGTTGCAAATGTTGGTGGTAATCCATTGACCCAAACCAATCAGAATTTTAAATTAGGTCAGTTAGTTCACCAAAACCAAATCTGTACAATAGATCAGTTTCCGTTCAGTTCAGTTTAGTCACTCAGTCATGTCTGACTCTTTGCAACACCATGGACTGCAGCACACCAGGCCTCCCTGTCCATCACCAACTCCCGGAGTTTGGTACAAGTTAATTCAAAACTGTCGAATTTTCAATTCTGATTTTAGTTCTCTAAAAACTAATATCTTTTCAATGTCTCTCACTGATATAGTTGAGAACAGTTAGGAAAAAAGGATCCTGGAAAATTTGTTTTTATAATTCTTTTGGAGAATACAGGGAAAATGTAGAAGTGAGTATCAAGAATTCCAAATTTATAACAGAAACCTATCAGATGAAGTACTAGTCTACATATGGGAAAATAAAGCATTTGGTCTATGAGAAAAATTGCTCTGCTTTATTCATAATCAAAGAATATCAAATGCTAAAAAAGATTAAAAATACCAATAAAATTTGGTGTTGTTTTTCATCATTGTATAAAACAGCAAAAACTGAGAAAAAATGCAAATATTCACCTCCTGGAGCATGATTAATCCAATGAATTGGATATTAGCTGAACAATGAAAATGAAAATATTGTAATTGAAAGAAATGAAGTATATTGAAATTTTTTAAATATCTAACATACTTCTGAGAGAAAAACTGTAGAACCGGAAAGCCAATATGATTACTTGTACGTAAAATATAGTGTTAATGCACAGAAAATCTAGAAGGATATATATATGTATGTAAATATATATATGGGCAGAGACTGACTTTTTATATACATATATACATCATTCACTTGGTATAGCTTATTTGTTACTAATATATCTTTTTATAATATAAAGAGATACTTTTACATTTTCTATTTAGGTATAATTGGCATCCATCATACAAGTTTCAGGTTTACAACAAAATAATTCAACATTTCTATACACTGTGAAATGACCACCACGATAAGATCTAGTTAAGATCCATCACCATACATATTTACAGACTTTTTTCTCTTGTGTTAAGAACTTTTAAGATATATTCTCTCAGTACCTTTCAAATATGCAATATATTGTCGCAACATATAGTTGCCATGCTAAAAATCACATCCACATACCTTAGTTTATAATTAGAAGCTTATACCTTTTAACGCCTTTCATCCATTTCACCCAAGCCCCACACCTGTGTTTCTGGCAACCACCAATATGTTCTCTGTATCCATGAGGTTCGTTTTTGTTGTTTTGGTTTTCTTTTTATTCCACATACAAGTGAGATAACACATTTGTCCTCGAGAGGGCTTCCCTGGCAGCTCAGTGGTAAAGAATCCACCTGCCAATGCAGGTTTGATCCCTCGGTTGGGAAGATCCCCTGGACTAGGAAATGGCAAGCCATTCTAGTATTCTTGCCTGGGAAATTCCATGGACAGAGGAGCCTGGCTGGCTATACAGTCAATGAAATAGCAAAAAAGTTGAACACAACTTAGCAACTACACAACAACAATGCTCTCAAGGTCCATCCATGATGTTTTAAAAAGAAAAATTTTTTTTCTTATGGTCAAATAGCATTCCATTTTATACATACATACCATATTGTCTTCACACATCCACTGTTGGACACAGGTTGTTTACATAACTCGGCTATCATAAATAATGCTGCGATTAAACATGTGGCGCAGATCTTTTCAAGATAGTATTCTAATTTTCTTTGGATAAATACCCATAAGTAAAATCACTGGACCATACAGTAGTTATACTTTTAAGTTTTTGAGGAACTTTCATACTATTTTCCATAGCGGTTGCACCAATTTACATTCCCCAAAACAGCACACAAAGGTTCTCTTTTCCACATCCTTCCATACACTTGTTGTCTCTTCTCTTTTTGAAAATAGTCATTCTAACAGGTGTGAGGTGATATCTTACAGAGGCTTTGATTCACGTTTCTCTGATGATTAGTGACACTGAGCATCTCTTCATGTACCTGGTGGACACATCACTATGTCTTCTTTAGAAAAACATCTATGCAGATCCTCCTCCTCCATTTTTTAAAGTAGGTTTTTCTTGCGGGTGGGCGCTACCAAGTTATGTGTGCTTTCTGTATATTTTGGATGCATGTTCAGCTGCAATCGAATCTTTGCAGTCCCATGGACTGTAGCCCACCAGGTTCCTCTATCCATGCAATTTTCCAAGCAAGAGTCCTGGAGTAGGTTGCCACTTCCTACTCCAAGGGATCTTCTTAACCCAGGGATCAAACCTGCAACTCTCACATTTCCTACATTGGCAGGTGGATTCTTTACCACTGGTACCACCTGGGAAACCCCCGGTTTTGGCTATCAGTGTCTTATTAGAAATATGATTTGCAAACATTTTCTCCTACTCAGATAACTGCCTTTTCATTTTATTGATTTCTTTTCCTGTGTAGAATTTTCAGTGTGATGCATTCTCACATTTTTTTTCTTTACTTTTGTTTCATTTGTTTTTGTTGTCAGATCAAAAGAAAACATTGTCAAAAACAACATCAAGGAGTTTATCAGCTATGTTTTCCTTTAGGAATCTTGTGGGTTCAGACTGAGGTCCAAGTCTTCAATTCACTTGTGTTAATTTCTGTATATGGCATAAGAGTGGCCCAACTCTCTCAACACCACTTTTGAAGAGATTCACCTCTCCCCTTTATATATTCTTGTCTCCTTTGCTATAAATTATTGACTATTTACATGTGAGGTTATTTCTGGGCTGCCTGTTCTGTTCCACTGATCTATGTGTCTGTTTTTATTTATATAAGACTATTTAGGGTCTTTTACAGGTCTGTAAAAATTTTAGGATTGCTTGTTCTGTTTATGTGAGAAATGATATTGAAATTTTGATAGGAATTGCACTGAATCTGTTGATTTCCTTTGGTGGTATGGATTTTTAACAATATTAATTCTTCTAGTCCATGAGCACAGAATACTTTTCTATTTGTGTCTTTAATTGTTTGCATCAGTGTCTCATACCTTTCAGCATACAGGTCTTTCATTTCCTCTGCTAAGCTTATTCCTAAGTATCTTATGTTTTTGGATGCAACTGTAAATACAACTGTTTTCTTAATTTCTCTGTTAGCTCATTATTGGAGCATATAAATGCAACAGATTTCAGTATACTATTTTGTATCCTGAAACTTCACTGGGTTCTTTTTTTAGCTCCATTTTTGGTAAAGTTTTGGGTTTTCTATATGTACTATCATGTCATCTATAAACAGTGAGTTTTAGTTCTTCCTTTCCCGCGTGGATATCTTTAATTTCTTTTCCCTGACTAACTGCTATGGCTAGGACTTGCAATGCCATATTGAATAAAAATGACAAGTGTGGGTATCTTTATCTTGTTTTTGATCATAGAGGAAAAGTTTTCAGCTTTTTACCAGTGAGTATGATGTTCAATATAGGCTTATCATACAGAGCATTTATTATACTGTGGTACATTCCCTAAACAAGAGGCATTTTAATAGAAATTATTGCAGCAACTTTATCTAGCTACAAAGAAAAATTATCAGTATAAGGATGTAGCTATTAGCAAGCAGTCAAAAAAGAAAAAGAAAAGACTCTCTAACTCCCTGGTTTTGTGGAAGGCAGAGCCTGCATATGTATTGTTTAAAGCTATGTTATAACAGATTACCTGCAACAAAGTAACTATTCCATTTTTATCAAGTAAGTGAATGAATGGTTAAAAATTCTTATGATAAAAGAAAAACAATAGATAACAGATCACACTAGAAATAGACCACAGTTAATTCATTAAGGAAAACTGAGCTGGATAAAGTATTAAGTAATATTTGAAATTTTTTCAGGGAATTAAGGTCATGCATAAATCCTGTTCTACTTTTCTGTTTAAACAGACATCAGTATTAGTAATAAGGACATAGTTTATACTTATAACTTAATAAACTTATTACAAATTATGTAAAAAAAAATTTACTAAAATCAGTAAAGCTGTTAGGGCTGGGAGTTGACATGAATTCTCTGGTTACACATCTTATAATATAGCTTGGGAATCTGTTTTTAGGTATGTCACAATCACTCATATATGCTAATAAGCCTGGGGAAATTTTCCTTCTAATAAAATGTGAAAGAAACTCAGAAAACCCCTAAGAAATAATTTTCTAGTTGCGAACACATCAGTATGGTGTTATGTAATGGACTTTGTTTTAGAAAAAGAATCTGGTAACAAACGGCAACAAAGCCAGCTAGCTCCTTATATACTTTTAAAGCTGGAAATAATCTGACCCCTTCCCGAACCTCCTGAAGGGAGAACCATGCCAATTTCATGTTGATGGATTCCAAGCCTTGAGGCAAGGGTCTACTGTACCTGCATATTTTTACCTATTTTTTTTTTCCTGCATAATCCTTTCCCAAACTGAAAACCTTTTCTGGGTGTTCCCTAAGATTGGTTACTACGAGCAGCTATGCCACTCATTTCACATTCCACCTCATCTGCACCGACAAGGAGAACACACAGAGGGTATCATGAAGGGTTCTTGAAAACAGAAGAGATGCAAATTAGACCTTAAGTTAGACCTTATTTTAGAACCTTTCATCTCAGCAGGCTCTCAAGCAAACTGAGAGAAAAACAAGGACTTTGAGAATCACAGGAGCAGGACAGAAGGACAAGGTCCAAGTAAAATATACCAGAGAACAGCCAAGTGGGAAACAGCAGTATTCTCTTACTACTCTCCATGAACTCTTATGATTTCTAGTCCTAACATTATATTCCTAAGCAGGAACTGATATTATGGGGGAAATAAAGATGTTAACATGAGGACCAAAGTTTGAACAAAGACTTGCAGTAACAGGAAAGCATATTATAAATTGCAGCATCTAGAAGATGGGGAGAATTCGAGAAGACTTGGCTGAATCAATTATTTCTAAAGAAACTTTACTTTAAGATATGCACAAAAATACTTAGATAATACAAATTTTAACTGGTGTTATCTATTTCTAACACAAGTTACTAACATCATATGGAACATAGAATAAATCGGTGAGGTGTTTGATATCAAAGCAGTAGCTCAGCTAGAACCATTAAATAGGGTAACACATGTGAGGCAGAGCAACTGTCATGTAGTAAGCAATTAATGTCAACTGAGTTTTTCCCTGATAACGTAAAAGTATCATTAATTGTGTGCCAGTCACTCAATCATGTCTGATTCTTTGAGACCCCATGGATGGCAGCCCACTAGGCTCCCCTGTCCATGGAATTTTCCAGGCAAGAATACTGGAGTGGGTTGCCACTGCCTACTCCAAGGGATCTTCCTGACTCAGGGATTGAATCTGTGTCTCTTAAGTTATCATTAATTGCATTTCCCAAATAAGCACAATTTGAAAAAACATGAACATAATATTCACTCTATTTAATATAAAAATGACTTTTAACTTTGGCCACTACTTTGTAATGTTACCCTCCAACTGCTGTAACACAATAATCATATTTCCACTGTTTCTAATACCAATATCAATCATAAAAGACTAAGAAGAGAAAATGTGATTTATTTAAGATAATTTCCTACTCCAAAATAAGACAGGTCAAAAATCTGGAAAATTTTCAATTATTTAGAAACAGTAGTTCAGACTACATTCACTCTCCAGTAATACAAAAGAATTGGTTAGTATATATGATTTAAATCTGGATATGGAGACCAACAATAATTTGCCATCATAATTGTCTGAAGGCTTTGAATTATCTGTCATCAAAAAACAAGCAATACCTGAATCAGACATTTCTCTGGCATTTACTTTAAAAGGTTCTTGACTTTAAGAACAACAGCATGCTTATCTTTGTGTCCTAGGGCCCCTAGTAGTGTCTGGCACGTGACATTGTAGGTAATCAATAAACTCATAAAATGGATATAGGTATTTCATTTGAACAGGGAAGGGACAAGATGTGATTCTTCTCACTCTGCATAGCATCAGTAGATCATTCTCCTTCCTATTATAAGACCCTTGGAAAAGAGGTAAAGTTCAGCAATAAAATGATGAAATACAGCTAGAGTAGATAATTTTAGAAAAATAGAAAGAAAGAGGAAGATATTTGGTAATGACAGAGTCAAGACAAAAGGCAAAGAAGAAAAGAAAAAAGCTATATAGAAATACACAGATGAAGTGAAAGGGAGAGAAACAAACTGTAGATACTAGAGTGAGGAATAGGTTCTACCTGCTACATCTCTTAGTAACATATTAATGAAGGATTAGGACTAAAATAAAAAGCTTCAGCTAACCAGAGAAAGAAGCAGATATCACAGTATAGATAAAAGACAAGATGTGAGAGCATTTGCAAAAATTAAAGTTCTCATATATATTACTTATCAAAATATTACAAATAATCTAAAAGTCTGAAAGTTTTACATGAAGTTCATTTTCATAAGCAACTTCAGTATCTGGTAGCTATTTACAAAACATAGTATTTGTGAAGATATTCATTCTTTGAAGATGGCAGCCATGGACGCTTTTGTATTTTTTTCAACATTAACCAAAAACAGTTCCCAAAAGATACAGAGATCTAAGTAACTGAAATGATAATCTTAATTATCCTCAAAAAACACATAGCATAAATGTTTAAATTAGATTTCTTAGATTATCCTGTTATTCTCTCTGCATAAAAAAAAGCATTTACAATTTTATTCTAGTTTATCATGAAATTTTGAATAAAATAAAAGTTCCATAAAGCCATCTGGAAATATTCCTATATAGGACAGAGGATACAAAATCTATACTGATGACAGTGGGACTGAAGAAAATGAGTCTTAGAGGTCATGTTTCCTAGCTTACTAATTTTAGTACAACATTGGACGAATTATTTTTCAAGAACTGATTTGCTGGATTGAATTTCTTTCTCATCCCTAATATTCATGAGGAAATCTGTAAACTGAAGAGAGGCAAATAGGCATACCGCCTTTCACTGCCTATTAATATAAGACAATTTTTTAACATAGCCCAGGGCAGGGAAAGGCGGGTGCTCTTGCATTCTGGTAAGACCAGAGTTATTAGCTATTTGTTTGTTACAAGTAAGGTCAAAGTTATGTTAATAGGAAGAATATGAATTTCTCACAGAGACCAGATGGGGACCTTTAGAAATAAATGAGTCGTCACAGTGGGAAGTGTGTTGATTTCAAATACTTTGGGTGAAAATGAGCTTCAGCCTGGAATAAAAGCCCTTTACCCACAACAGCATCTATTTCCTCTAAATCAGAGACAGAAGTCTTCATTATTCTCCTCTGACAGTCATAAGACAAACACTACTACAAAGCATTCACTTCTTCAAGGCCAGCAGAAAAACATCAAGAAAGATGAGAAAAGACTTTAGTGTGTGCTATAGGCTACAAAATTTGAAAGACACGTGGGATAACCGGAGAGAGGGGTTGGGAAATTCTGTGTATTTGTGTATGTGTGTGGTTGGGAGGATGGCCTCCCAAGGGGGTTAGACTGAGAGCACCGGAGAAAAGGGCAGAAATGAAGACTGAAGTTTAAAATGTTCAGTTATGACATCTCCCCACAACACAGTCCTACCTCAAGTCACTGATGCTGATGTGACAAGCAGCAGTCAGCTAGCTAAGCCACCTCATCTTCCGTTTATCAAACCAAGCAACAGGAACTTTGGGTCAACTATCTGAAGCCTACAGTAAATTCGTTAAATTTCCCTTAATAGTGTTCATAGTCACTTTGGGAACAAAAGATTATAATAGAATTTACCCAAGAAAAGGTGTAGCCCCATCCCCATGCCACAGTCAATGGCAAACTTCAACAGCATTCTAAATGTGATGTACTAGAAATGAGTGGGGTCTACCCACAAGGCCAAGTCACAGAGGCCAGGCCTCTCTAGTTTCATATTTTTCCTAAAAAATGACTTGAGGCAACAGAGGTATACAGATGGGCAAGTAAAGGACAAAGCACCTCATGGATTACAAACCATTTTATTTCTCTTGAAATATGGCTCTCATCAATATCAGATTCCTAAAATGTAAAATGGGAATCATCAGAAAGATTTCTTCCCTGTCTATGGCCTTCAAAATATCACAATTACATTTTGCAAATGGAATCTACATTGAGAGATTAAAATCAATAAAATTACTATAAAACCTTAAGTAGGAAAGATTCTTCAGTATTAAGAGCAAAGAGAAGAAATATAAATGTATATAATAAGAAAAATACAAGATAAAAGCTGAAAACTATAACATTCTCTAGGCTTTCAGGAAGCTTAACACTTTTTCAGGGTATTCTTATATGCTGTTAACACTCCATGAGAGGTTAGGCCCAGAGTCAGTTGCTCCAAGACAAAGACTTTAGGTGACATATTTTAGCACAGTGTGTATTTTTTACATCCAATTAATTAAAAACAAAAAACTAGTGGAGGTGATGGAATTCCAGCTGAGCTATTCCAAATCCTAAAAGATGATGCTGTCAAAGTGCTGCACTCAATATGCCAGCAATTTGGAACACAGCAGTGGCCACAGGAATGGAAAAGGTCAGTTTTCATTCCAATCCTAAAGAAAGGCAATGCCAAAGAATGCTCAAACTACCACACAATTGCATTCATCTCACACAGTAATGCCTAAAATTCTCTAAGCCAGGCCGTGAACCATGAACATCCATATGTTCAAGCTGGATTTAGAAAAGGCAGAGGAACCAGAGATCAAATTGCCAACATCTGCTGGATCATCAAAAAAGCAAGAGAGTTCCAGAAAAACATCTATTTCTGCTTTATTGACTATGCCAAAGCCTTTGACTGTGTGGATCACAACAAACTGTGGAAAATTCTGAAAGAGATGGGAATACCAGACCACCTGACCTGCCTCTTGAGAAATCTGTATGCAGGTCAAGAAGCAACAGTTAGAACTGGACATGGAACAACAGACTGGTTCCAAATCAGAAAAGGAGTACATCAAGGCTGTATATTGTCACCCTGCTCACTTAACTTATATACAGAGTACATCATGAGAAATGCTGGGCTGGAGGAAGCACAAGGTGGAATCAAGATTGCCAGGAGAAATATCAATAACCTCAGATATGTAGATGATACCACCCTTATGGCAGAAAACTAAGGAGAAATAAAAAGCTTCTTGATGAAGTGAAAGAGGAGAGTGAAAAAGTTGGCTTAAAACTCAACATTCAGAAAACTAAGATCACGGCACCTGGTCCCATCACTTCTTGTCAAATAGATGGGGAAATAGTGCAGACTTTCTTTTTGGGGGCTCCAAAATCACTGCAGATGTTAACTGCAGCCATGAAATTAACCGATGCTTACTCCTTGGAAGGAAAGTTATGACCAACATAGACAGCATATTAAAAAGCAGAGACATTACTTTGCCAACAAAGATCCATCTCGTTAAGGCTATGGTTTTTCCAGAAGACTTGTATGGATGTAAGAGTTGGACTATAAAGAAAGCTGAGTGCCGAAGAATTGATGCTTTTGAACTGTGGTGTTGGAGAAGACTCTTGAGAGTCCCTTGGCCTGCAAGGAGATCCAACCAGTCCATCCAAAAGGAGGTCAGTCCTGGGTGTTCATTGGAAGGACTGATGTTGAAGCTGAAACTCCAATACTTTGGCCACCTGATGCAAAGAACTGACTCATTTGAAAAGACCCTGAGACTGGGAAAGATGGAAGGCACGAGAAAAAGAGAACAACAAAGAATGAGGTAGTTGGATGGCATCACCAACTCAATGAATATGAGTTTGAGTAAACTCCAGTAATTGGTGATGGACAGGGAGTCCTGGACAGGGAGGCCTGGACAGGGAGAACCTGACATGAAAGAAGATCCAACCAGGGCAGGAGGAGAAGGGAACGACAGAGGCTGAGATGGCTGGATGGCATCATCGATTCAATGGCCATGGGTTTGGGAGGGCTCCGGGAGTTGGTGATGGACAGGGAGACCTGTCGTGCTGCAGTGCATGGGGTCGCAAAGAGTCGGACATGACTGAGTGACTGAACTGAACTGAACTGAGGGAGGCCTGGCGTGCAGAAGTTCACGGGGTCAGAAAGAGTTAGATACAACTGAGTGATTGAACTAAACTAAAAAAAAAAAAAAAACTAGAATGAATAGAATATGAAATAAATAAGAGACTAGCAAATTTTTTAAATTTGAGCAACCAATTTTATAAAACTTCACTCAGGTTAGTAGAGATGCAAGTGCATACTGGAGAAGATAGCAATATAAATTTTAAAATTTTCGATAATTACCATCTATATACTCACTCTTCATGTCATATGTAGAATATATAAATGATTTACATAGAATACACACATGTATGTATGTAATCAAATTTAATTTATATCTATATTTTAACATCTCAGCAAAAAGAAATCCTATCAAAACCTCAGTGTTATGGTTTCTCTATGTTAATCATGAGCTCAAGCAGTTGGAATTCATGAATAATATGCCTAGGGCTATGATAGTGTATGAATGTTCTTTCTACTGAATAAAAGAAATGAGGAAGATGAAAAGTTGAAAGGTTTTATTTTTAAGGCATACCAGTTTAAAAAATCAAGTTTAATTTTATATCTGTAAGTTGTTGTCATAGAAACATAATTTGAAAGTAAAAAAGAAACTGACAAAAAGAGCATCTAAAATCCAGGTAACGTAAGAAACAAGGAAGCAGTACACTATGATGTACTGCGCACTGCAGTCCACTATTTCAAAATGAATTTTTACTACCTCAGAAAACATGATTAATTTCAGTGCTGTCATACATACTAACTTCAGAGCTATGTCTGTATTCCCTTTGTCTTACAAAGGTCAAGTGGAACAAGATAGGAAAATTAATACCACTGAAAGTAAAAAAGGAACTTAGAAAGTCTCCTAACATGATCCCTCCATTTTTTCCCAAGTTAAGTTTTTCCTGGTCTATTAAGAATCCAGTGACAATATCATACAATTAGGGAAGAGACAAAAAGGCATGAAAACCTGGGTTTATTCCTTTGAAAGTATCATTTTCCTTATTATTTCCTTATTTTTGCTGTCCTTTTCTCCCTAAAACACTCATCCTGGAAACCTTTTACTTCCTTCATCCTAATAGATCCCATTCCACTTTTCTTCTTTCGCTTTTCTTCTTTCCTTAAAAAGTAACCTCTAAACTTTCTCCAAAGTCCCTTTTTAGTCGTTTTGAGGAAATCATCAGAAAAAAAAACCTACATATGGAAAGCAGACTGTCTCAGGAGATGCACATTAGTATTGAACACTTTGGTGAGATTCACAATTTCCCTCTACCAAACACGGATAGACACATTTCCATACTAGATGATAATGAACTCTCTATATGAAAGAAAAAAATATAAACTAATATACCTGAGAGACTAAGAAGGCATAGAAGGCTGGAGGTAGGAAATGGCAGACTTTAATAAAATAATGTATTATACAGTGGCATATAAAATTTCCCACAAAACACCATGTTGGATAAATGAAGCTCCAAAACTGTATGGACTTCACAGTTGTTTTTTAAAAAATTAACTCACACAAGAATACACATACACCCTCCTGCCAATTACACAATTTCGACAGACATAATTTTTGTAGCTTAAAAAACATTTACTCTCCCTCAGTTCTTTTTTTTCTGTTTGCCTTTTAGTTCAACTTTCTACTGACATGCCTTTAAATTCACTGATTCTTTCCAGCCTGCTGATCAGCCTACTAAATGTAATTTTTCCCTTGACTAAATTTTTTCCTTGTGATTTCTAGCCCTTTTGAATCTTTAAGTTTTAATCTGATTATTTTAGCTGTTCTTGTATACTACCCACCTTTGCCATTTGGGTTATTAGCATATTCACCAAAGTTAAATTCCCAGTCTGATCATTTCCAAATCTCTGTCATCCTTCAGTCTTGTTCTGACTCTTGCTTTGTCTGTTCAGACTATGTTTTGCTTTTTAGCATACTTTGCAAATTTTCTGTTGAAAGCCAGGTTTGATGTATCAGGTTAAAAGACTAGGGGTAAATGATTCTTTAGTGTGTGGCTAAGAGTTAAGTTTTCTTTATGCTCTTCTGCGTGTGATTTCAGAGGCAAAAGTTTCCTCTGGAGTCCTTGTTTTTGTATCCCTTGCTGTCTATTGCTTTCCCTAGAAAAAGATTCCTTCTTAAACAGGCCTGATGTTTACAGCTCTTTCACTGTTCTACAGAAGCCCTACTGATTTGGCAGTTAGGTGTGTGGCAGATCAGAATAGGCATTCTATATTCCTATGATTAAGCTTCAGTTTATTTTATCGAAATTGTGTCCCTGGTCTATGACCTTCACAATGGCTTGCCAGTTTTTATCTTTTCCTATCCCTTTAGATGACTGGAAGGCTAGAGGGGGACAGATTTAGGTATTTCCCTTCCTCCAGGGAAGTTGGGTTCTGATAAAACTCAAGTCAATTAGACTCTAGTAAAATAGCTTTCAATGAGTATAAGCCTCGGTTTATTTCAAAATGGTTATTTCCCCCTTCTCCCTTTTAAAAGCATGGACAGAATTTTACTCTAATTTCTACCTGAGAAACTGGTGGGGACCCTGGTGGTAAAACTTGAGGAAGTGTGGTGGCTTTCCTAAGGTTAAGCTCACAAAACGTTCTCTCTGTCAAGCTAGTCTCCAATAATTAATTATACTTTAAGTGTTCCTACCAAGGTACAGCAAGAGATTCTGCTTCCCATAAACTGTTATTCTCTGTGTTTGCCTGTGGTTACAGTTTGGGGGCAGCAGTTTGCCCTATGGTTTCAATTCTTTGATGAATCTATAGACTTGCTGCTGCTGCTAAGGCACTTCAGTCGTGTCCGACTCTGTGCTACCCCATAGTTGGCAGCCCACCAGGCTCTCCCGTCCCCTGGGATTCTCCAGGCAAGAACATTGAAGTGGGTTGCCATTTCCTTCTCCAATGCATGAAAGTGAAAAGGGAAAGTGAAGTTTCTCAGTTGTATCCGACTCCTAGTGACCCCATGGACTGCAGCCTACCAGGCTCCTCCATCCATGGGATTTTCCAGGCAAGACTGCTGGAGTGGGTTGCCGTTGCCTTCTTCTATAGAGTTATTAACTTTCAATTTGTTCAGCTTTCTCCTTGTTAAAAGGATGGGACTTACAACCTCAAAGCTCTTGACATGTTGAACTGGCTTTATAAATGCTACTTTACTGAATTATTCATCCTCATTTGCTTATAAGTACTTAATATTCTTTAATCATTAAAAATCTGACTATTCAGGGACATAAGCCCATCAGTCACCAGTTATTTCAGCTACTGTGGAAACTTGTAGACTTTATTTTCCTGACCTGCTGGAAAACAGAACTGGTTCTCCTGATCCTCACAACATACATCCTGACTTCTGGTTCAAGCCTTGATCCTAAAAGGTCTATCTGTAACTTGAGACATACCTGATCTTCACTAGCATATGAATAACTGGTAAATAATTTCACTATGAATGTGATTAGCAAGTCTCTTTCACTATATTTGGCCAAAGGCCAAATACTTACTGTTAACTGAAAGGCTGCTTTCCCTCTGGAAATGTTTGAAAGAAATGGTAATTTATTAGAAGTTGAAAGTAGTTCTGTTTTACTTGTATGCCATTCCCTGAAAGTACTTTTATACAATTAGGCAGAAATTTTGGTAGACAATACCAAAACACTGCATTGTTGTTGTTATTTAGTCACTAAGTGGTTTCCAACTTTTTTGTGACCCCGGGACTGTAGCCTGACAGGCTCCTCTGTCCACGGGATTTCCCAGGCAAGAAGACTGGAGTGGGTTGCCATTTACTTCTCCAGAGGATCTAAACGACCCCGGGATTGAATCTGCATCTCCCGCACTGGCAGGCAGATTCTTTACCACTGAGCCCTCAGTGAAGCCCAAAACACTACATACCAAAAGTTAAAGAAATGACCTTGAGAAAACTAATGAATGGAGGAGGATTTAAAAGTCAATGTTTTCTAAACTCAACTTTGAAAAATAACCATGTTGAAAAGAATTTGTTGTGATATAGTCATGATGAACCATGCAGGTCAAACTAAAGGATTGGGGGAGGGTTGCTATTTTTAAGTTATATACTATATAGTGAGTTTGGCAACTTTCATACAACCAAAACAAACTATTTGAACTTTTAAAATATTGTTAACAGAGTCACCATATTTTCACATATTCACTTTGAGCTCATACTTTAATGACTTTTTAAATAAAATGACAGATGAAAATTACACTAAACAACATCAAATTTTCACTAAATATTTGTCCTTAGTAGAAAGAAAATGCCTTCATGGATAAAAAGACAAAGGAAAAAAATACAAGCTATACCTTAAGGGAGGTGGGGACTAGTGATGTGTAAAAATTTAATAGGCTTCAGTACACCTACTATTCTGTAACTCCATTTGTTAAAGAATGGTATAAGTAGCAATTCTCTGAGTAATGTGAATAAAGGTTATTAGCAATAATAATGGTTTGCTAGCTGATATATTTGCAGATTAAGCAACCTCTGCCATGGAGGTTAGTAATATTTCAAAGATATTGCTCAAAAGAGAATAGAATGAGTATTTTATTTCTGTATCAAGAAAACTAGGCTCATTATCAAAGTGTGTGGCAGCAAAAGTCTTGCTTCTCTCATTTTTCAGTCTAATGAGTGGTGAGAATTCTACCCAGTATTGAAAATTTTATGACATTTTACTCTATGGTGCTCTAGAATTATGCTCAGACCTTCTGCTACTCTGTTCTTGTTAAAGATCACATCAGAAAAAGCAACAACTTATTTCATATCCAGGTCAGTTTTATAATAATAATTAATAATGTATATAAGTTTCTCCATTAGGACTGCATTTTTGCCATTTTTGTAGTGAAAATAATAGTCAGTGCTAAATTTTCAAAATGGCCACGAGGTTTCCTACATTTGAGTTTTCATTTATGCCTTTAAGAAAGAAGCTTTGAAACTTCATAAAATAGCTTCAGGGTGCCAAGGGTACCGATTAGCTAGACTGGTGGTCAGAAATGCAGGTGTGGATCAACCATGTGATTATTTTCTTGATAACACTAGGAATTCAAGAAGGTCTCTAAGAACATGGCTCTGAAATTAAGCACACTGTGCATGCAGTTTAGTCTGACCTATGCAACTTTGTGAATTGTCCATCATGTTGCCTTGTTTCATGACATCTTCTAGTAGAAGTCAGAACCACTCAAATTACATGACTAATTTCATTTCTTTTCAATCACTATTACTATTTCATCTGAACTCACTCTACTGCAAATGCCATCAGTAGTTCTGTGAACATTAGTATTAGTAGCAACTCTCAGTACTGGACAATTTGGCCAAAATAACAAAATTTATACTAAATCACTCAAGTAAATCTTGCCTAGATGATCAGGCATTATTTTCCAGATGCTATTCTGAACGGCAGAATTAGAAGTATTTTGGAGTGAGAACAGAGTACACTTTAGCTTGCCTGAGACTGTGGTCCAGAAAGCCAGGAAGGAACTAGCCCAGGGTAGCTGACAGTGCCTAAGCCCAATACCCTCTAACTTCAGTCAATTTAGGAAGCAAAAGGTCAACACCAGAGACCTGCAGACATAGAGCTGGAGTCAGTCTGGAGGCTCAACTTATGAAGGTAATGATCATAGTTCACGGTATAACCCCAGAGAAGTTAAGATAAGAATCAAACCTAAGATTTGAAGATAAAGATTGTAATAAAGATATAAACTCACGTACCACAAAAGAATCCCTTAGTCCCTCGGTTTTCAAATATTGCCGTGCCCTTGAATCACTGATGGGAAAATTATTTGAGGAACAGATGTTAAGCAGTTTCCTTTAAGACAGGGAGCTAAAGTTTTTCAAAAAGATTTGCAATTTATATCAGTTTATATCAAAGTCCCATTCCTTTTCCCTTTCAGGAACTGGCAGGTACAAATGTTTCTTTCCCTTCCCACTTCATGTCCAGACTTACATCCAGCATAAAAGAAGAGAGTTCCTAACTCAAGAAGCAAAGACTAGTAGACTGCGTCTTGATTTCATTCTTGAAATAAAGACTTCTCTTTTAACTTAAAAGTCATCAACACAGGTTCTGAAAGTATGGTCCCAGACCAGCATCTTCAAGATCAACTGAGAATATTTCAGAAATGCAAATTAACTCCAGAGCTACTGAATCAGTAACCCTGAGTGTGGAACTTGGCCATCATCATTGTAACAAACTCTCCAGGTGATTTTGGTATATAACTCAAAGTTTAAGAAGCCCTGGACTTTACAAAAATTGATGTGACCTATTCACTATATTTTTCCTGAATTGGTGGGCAGTCCTATGATCTGTATATCGTTAAGATTTTCAGATTCAATTGTCTTTGTCCTAAGCATTTATTCAAATATATTCTGCCCTGGCCTGACTGCATATTTTACTCATAGTTTTAAAAGTTAGAGGGAACATTTGCTATCAGTCTCATTAAGAAATCTGAAGTACTTGTGTAGATAGCCCACATTCTCAGAGGTTTTCTGAACCAAAAATGAATGTATAATTTTCCAGGACATCCCTTTTCTGTCTGGTACCTTATAAACAATCTGGAATAGCCATAAGAGTAAAAAGTCTTAAATTAGAGGGCTCAACTAAGCCTTTGGCTTCTCCCGTAACTAGAAGCAAGTTTTTGTCAAAATATGTAAAATATATGTCAAATTTGTCAAATATTTGTCAAAATATGATAATTTTATGAGTCTCAATTTTCAAATAAAGTAGAAATAATAAAGTAAAATGAAAATAAAAATACTTCACATGGTGATAACTGAAAGATCATTTATGTGAGAGAGAAAAATTCTACCCAAAATTAATTTGCACATTTTACCTAACAGTTCTGTGTATTGCTGTCTTAGGGCTTCCCTGAAAGCTCAGGTGGTAAATAATCTGCCTACAATGCAGGAGACCCTGATTTGATTCCTGGGTTGGGAAGATCCCCTGGAGAAGTGACAGACAACCCACTCTAGTATTCTTGGGCTTCCCTTGTGGCTCTGCTGGTAAAGAATCCGCGTGCAGTGCGGGAGACCAGGGTTTGATCCCTGGGTTGGGATGATCCCCTGGAGAACGGAAAGGCTACCCACTCCAGTATTCTGGCCTGGAGAATTCCATGGACTGTAGAGTCCAAAGGATTGCAAAACATTGGACACAACTGACTGACTTTCACTTTCACTGCTGTCTTAAACTATTCTGTGGCAAGAAGAACGTCCACCCTTCCATAAAAGTTGTCCATATGGAAACCCAGAGCTGTCATGTGTTACCTGACATTGCAGGAGGGACTGGGCAGACGTGCTTAAGGACTTTGAGATGGACAGAGTAAACGAAGGAAAAGGGTCATGAGTCAGGGAATGCAGGCAGCCTCCAGAGACTGGAAAAGGCAACAAAATAAATATTTCCCTAAAGCCTCCTAAAAAGACTACAGCCCTATTGACAAGTTGATTTTAGACCAGTGACACTCAGGTTGCACTTAGTACCTTCAGAAATGTAAGATAATAAATTTGTGCTATTTTAAGCCACTAAAGTTGCTAATTTTCTATGGCAGTAGTAGGAAACTAATATTCCTGTATTTAGTCTCTCTTAAGCTACTTTAAGATGTAAAATGGGGTGTGCCCCACACATAACCATAAAAGGACCACTGACATCCAAGTGCATCCCAGAAGCATCATTAAAAATCACTGGCAAGGTAATTACTAGAGGTAAGCATTATGTACCCTCCTTTCACTGAATCAGAGAGGAACTCATCTTAAGAAAATAGTCAAATCACCATTTGGCAATGAAGCGGGGCCTTTGAACTTTTCAACTTGCTTTTGAGAAGAATGTTTCTTCTTTGTCTTTTGCAAAAGTTGAATACAAAGTCTTAGCTGCCCTAGCCACCAAAAAACAGAGCTATACTTACCATTAAGTTCCCCCAGGGAGAAATCAGAAATTAGCAGACATAGTGGGACAATGAGTTTTTTGAAAGTGCCTGAACGATTTGTGTTTGCTTACATTGTAAGAAAATATGTAAGGAATGAACTATGAGCTTCTTGATTTAAAAAAAAAAATGCACCCAATTGCTTCACCAGTGGAAATACATTCTAAGAGTTTTGAAAAGAAATTGAAATATATCATATTGATATGGTGTTTTGCCAGGACTGCAAACAACCAGGATATCTTTTTTATTTTCAAGATTTATAATGGTAATATTTCAAGTACAAACAGGAACGTGAACTGGGCAAAATACGGGATTACAAAGAGGTTTAAGTAGTCTCTTTACAAACTAGAGAGAAGTATTTCTGAGATGCTTACACATGGTGATCTTCTCACTGTATCTTCCCATGGTAGAGAGAGCAAGCTCCCACATCTCTTTCATAGGGACACTAATTCTATTCAAGAGGGCTCCACCTTCATGACTTAATTACCTCCCAAGGGCCCTACCTCCTAGTAACATCACACCGGGGCTTATGAACTCAACATATAAATGGGGATATTACACAAACGTTCAGTCCATAGCAGACGATAAATATTCAATCATTATATCCTCCCTAGCAAAGTCAGTGTTTCATGAAAGGAATCTTTTAACTGTGGGACCAAGTAGACTACCCTAGAGGACCATTATGCAGGCCAACAGGGTCCTGAGACATGTATCTGGGATGAAGAATCTGGCTACTGACACTGGAATGAGTGGGAGGGTGGATGCAAGGGATACTGGTCTGTACACCTGCAGTATTTCACAAGCCTATGTAAAGAAAACTGGACCGGAAGTCAGACTGTCCAGGGTTGGAATCCAGAACGATCACTTCATACTTCATCTAGAATTTCTCAAAGATCCAGTTTACCAGACTGTAGGATGGAGATGTGTGTCTCACTATACAGCTGTCATCAGTATTAAATGGGACAATCAAAGTACTTGCCTACTCTTGCTCATGTAATGAACATTCAGTAACGTTAAATATTATCAAAATTACGATGATGACTGATGATTATGCTGGGCCTGATGCTAAAGTAACATAGGTCAGAGTTGAGGGAAAGGCAGAGGAAAAAGGAACAACCTATGTTATCTTATTCTGTCTTTTTTTTTTTTTTTTTTAAACCAAGGTACATCACAAGCTGGCCCAGACCTGGGTTATGGAAGACACCAAGTCATGTTCTTATGGGACAAAATAGGAAGTAGCAGACTGGTCTTCAGCTATGTAAATACAGGGGAAGATGGTAAAAGGTGTCCCTGTGTATAACTGGGGAGCTGGATGACAAGAGTCTTGATTCCTAGGCCAAGGAAAATCTAGCTGCAAATAATAATGCTAAACCTCACACACAAATAAAATGTGACCATTTTGTGCATTCCCAAAATGATAATTGACTCTATCTGGTTGTGTATCCTAGTTTACACCCCTTTCTCGTGATAGTCCAAGCCCCCAGAAGTCAGTGCTCAATGATACTAACACCAAGTCATCACCGGTGACTAGTAGACTCCTGAGCAAAGCTGAAACAGATCATCTTCTCCAGAGCCACATACACTTCGTATATGGCTCAATCTGCCACATGTGACGTAAGTAAAGAGGAGTAGCCATATCCCACCAAGTGGATGTAGTAGAAGAGAGAACTTGTTTGCAAAACTACACAGTGAAACAGACATCCATGGAGGAATAAAAAAGAAGGATGGAAAGTCCCAATGGCTTTTCCTGTTTATGTTAAGTCTTGAATGAATTTCTGTCCCTGGACTTTTGGCTATGGCCCCACGCCTTCATTATTAGAAGGATCTCAAGTTGGTTTCTCTTACTTCAAATCAAATAAGTCAAATCACATAATCTCTGCTACTGAACCATGGATTTTTGCCTCAATGTTTACACTCTAGCTCATTTTGAAAATATTACCAAAACTTCCTCCTGAATAGTGAGTAATGGGCAGAAAGTATTATCATAACTACAAGAGTGTAACCTTAAGTTGTTAAAGGTTTACACGTATGTCAGTACTACTTTATAGAGATAACAGTATCACAACTCTGATTCTAAATAACTTGAGACATCTGCAAATCCACTAAAATATCCTGAGCAATCTTAGTATCACTGGGAGTCACACCATGTGGTATTAAAGTCCAGATTACTGGAAACTCGTGAATACATACACACATATGTTTTTACATTGTTTGCCAAGTAAGCAATTCATTAATTTTTTTAAAAAAAATCCTTATATTTTAGTTGTTGGTTTGTTTTGATGAGAATAACTGAAAAAAAATACAAAAGGAAGGTTAATGCCACAATATACATTTTTATTGTTTTAATGACAACAGTTTAGTCTTTTTAAACAAATCTGTTTCAATAGGGTGGGGAAAAAACACCATATAAAAAAATAAAACTACAAGTCACAGAATGTAAAGACTTCACTTTCAAACAAAATTTCAACCTGTTCCTGTGTTTTGGTTAACAAATTGCTTTTGTTTCCAATCCTTTCTGGTAGCATATGAAATGAATTATTACCAAGTTATATCCCTAGCATCTATCATTATATTCATCCATAGTAGTTAATCCTTGAAGACTGAATTCTCATATTATAATTATATATTTTTAAAAGAAATTATATTTTTTTTTAAAAAGTATTCTCAGCCAACTTACTTAGAATACAGGGCCAAATATTTACTGATTTTAATAACAGCATATACTGAAATGAGGACATGGCAACCCACTCCAGAATTCTTGCCTGGAGAATCCCATGGACAAAGGAGCCTGATGGGCTACAGCCCATAGGGTCACAAAGAGTCACACATGACTGAAGTGACTTAGTACAGCAGAGCGCACACACTGAAATGCTAATATACATTCACTGGATTAGTGAAGAGGATGGTAGGCAGAGGGGATTCAAACTCTTTGAGTTTGGGGGCACACACTATCAGGGGTAAAAGGCACACAGTGCTTTCATGAGCCTGTATGTCTAGTAACAGTATGGATTACAGTCCAACCTTGTCTCTTGGCTGAAGACAGTAGGCTTGAGGGAGGGGATAGATGGGCCCCAGGTTGAGAAGCTGGATTTTGGACTCTGTGGACTGATACTCCAAGATGAAGATAATAGCAGGAGCCAGGAGGAGCTAAGACTTGTCCAGATAAAAGATAAAGAGATCACATATTTCTCATTCTGAAGGTCAAGGAAACCTTACCAACTACACATGGTTCCTCAGGGACCACAAAGGTTGGGGGGAGCGCCACCTATAGGAGGTGATGTCAACCTACCCACAGACCTCTTCACTAGAATCCATTTTGGCTATGAGATGCATGCGCACACAGGGGAGGACCCTGAGTTAAACCAAATACCAACTCAGGGCCAGGCAAAGCCAAATGATTGGCCAGAAGAAACCTGGAAGAAATGCCCCCATAGAAGTAATTCATACTACCCCGAGGGTGCAGCTCACTCTCTCTGAGCCAGACCATGTGAGTCTATTAACACATACTCTTTCCTCATAATAAACACTTTACTTGTTACACTAATTTCCATCTCTTTGTAGAAATTCATTTCTACAAAGTTGGTGGATCAGGGTGTTGACACAGGCCCTTATGGTCTTGTGGCTAGGATTCAGCGCTCTCACTGCTGTGGCCTGACTTCAGTCTCTGGTTGGGAAACTGAAACTGTGCTTCAAGCCGCTGCAGGCTGACATCACCCAAGATCAGGCTGGCCTCTAGTTGCAGGATGTGAAGCCCAAGTGAACTGTCTAAAAGCTTGCAGAGCCACAGGCTAGGAAACCATAAGAAATCTGAACAACTACAAAACATGCAAAAGCAAGATTCAGTACCCAAAATTAAACAAGACTTAGTCAAAAGGTGGGACTTGGCAAGTACCTCTGGACAGAAAGCAGTAAGTGGAATGGCCAAGTCCATGGAAAAGTTAGAGGGCACCACACTCCCTGCCCCGAGGAAATTGATTTGGGGTTTCCCTAAATCACCTAATGCTGGGTTTCCCCACCTCAGGAGCTTCGAAAAAAAAAATACTAATACATTAATTTCACTCAAGACCAATTTAGTCAGAATCTCTAGAGGTTCAAAGCAGGTCTTCCCCTAAATGGCTCAAACAGTAAATAATCCATCTGCACTGCATGAGAAACAGGAGACGTGGGTTTGATCCCTGGCTTGGACAGACCCCCTGAAGGAGGAAATGACAACCCACTCAAGTATTCTTGCCTGGAGAATGCCATAGACAGAGAAGCCTGGTGGGGTACAGTCCACAGGGTCACAAAGAGTTGGACATGACTAAGCAGCTGAGCATGCATGCACGCTAGGGGTTCAAAGAACACAAGCATTTAGAACTACCAATTTTACTGGCAAGAATAATTATCTAACTCAGGGAAATGCTGATGGTGAAATGTAGGTTTCTACAAGGAATTATCTAACTCAGGGAAATGCTGATGGTGAAATGTAGGTTTCTACAAGGAATTCCCTGCAACCAAACCTTCCCAGGGGCATGCACACAAAGCTGGTAAGGTCACAGAGCTTCTAGGGTAACCAGCATCCATGTCGGGAGGGAGCTGCCCAGGCACTAAGCCAGTTCAGAGTAGAGGCTTAACACTGAATGGCAGAAAAAGATTGCATCAACTTGTTCATAACTTGATGGCTATAATGAAGTATATTCCAAAATGAATTATCACAAAATGGTTATGACTTAATAGCATATGTAAGTGCCTATGAAAAGCAAACAATGAGATATGCCCTAAATTTTTTACAGCTTCAATCCAAGACATAATATAAGCCTTCTGTCTAAAATTCATCAAAAGCATTTAATTTCTAAAAGCTGCTTCTGGCCGAAATGTTCACAATTTCATTTCATGCAAAAACAAAATAAAACCAAAAAATCTAAGCAGCTGATCCTTATAGCTGCACTACTTTTTCATCCTGAAAAGTAGTAGGCTTCTGTGGTATTTCTAGATGTTTTTCCTCCTAAAATGTGCACTTGACAACTGAAATGAGATGCCATGCCCTCCTCTGTCTGAGAGCCAGAAAAGGGGCTTCCGGGTCTTTGCCCCGAGGAGGTGAGAGCCCTCTTGGAATGTGTCCATCATTAAAACAGTGCCTGAGGGCATTTACCTGCTCATATTTTAATTATTGTTCTACTCATGTTATTATGTTAACCCTATGGGAAGTCAACCTCAAACCCACTTTTAGCAATATTTTCCTTTTTTATAAATATATTTGGGCTTGGACCAAAACAATAAACTGCTTTTTAACATTCATCATATTCACTAGCAGTATGGTGAAATCAACCCCTTTACACCACCGGTGCTGGAGGACAAGACAAACATACCACATGCGCTAACATTTTAACCTGAGTCAGCATAATAACTCTGTTATTAGAGAATTCTATTGTTCTGATTGGCATACATCAGCATACAAATCAACTTCAGGGTAAGCACCGAGCCCTTTCCCAAAATGTGGGTACACTGGTGCAGCTCCCTATCTGCCCCCACTTTTTTTCTGTCAGAGGAAGCTGAAAAACTTATAGCCAAAGAAGGGTTTATTTTTGCAACATCACTTAAGTCTGGAAAAGACAAGGTTTACTCGGTAAATAAACTATTTTCTTACCTTAAACATGTAACTTGAGGAGGTCAATTCTGTGCAACAGGGGAAGAAAAAGAAGCAGAAAATGTATTGGGGTGCACAGGAAGAAAGCAATGTTAAAGTTTGGGTCTCGTGTGTGCCCAGTCTAGGGCAAAAGATAAGAGATCACTGGATGATTTTGAAATGTGAAACAAGACATAAGTTCATTCTCTTGAGGGTCTCCTTGAGCAAAGATTAATTCTTGGATGTCCTTGAAATTCAGTACTTTCTCTGTTCTAAGAGCAAAAGCTCTCTGAGGGAAACTTTGCCTCTACCCTTTCTATTCTCTATAACTGCACTTTACTTAGTTTCATGTCGTAAGGTTTCAGAAGACAGAAATCACATATTATTGATTACTGCAGCCTCAGGGTGCCTAACTCTCAGTATATTTGCATCTGTTTACTAGTTGCTTTGCTCAGGATAGGTAAGAAGATATCTGAAAAATTCACTCAGAGCATCGCAAAGTGAGAGAGATGAAGGGAAGCTCCTTTGCCAGCAGGTGTCGCCTCCCGTATTTGGCATGTGGAAATAAGAACCAAGTATATTATGGAAAATAAATATATTTTGACATGACAGTGAAAGTGAAAGTCACTCAGTCATGTCTGATTCTTTGCAACCCCATGGATTGTATAGTCCCTGGAATTCTCCAGGCCAGAATACTGGAGTGGGTAGCCTTTCCCTGCTCCAGGGAATCTTCCCAATACAAGGGATAGAACCAAAGTCTCCCACATTACAGGTAGATTCTTTACCAGCTGAGCCACAAGGGAAGCCCAAGAATACTGGAGTGGGTAGCCTATCCCTTCTCCAGAGGATCTTCCTGACCCAGGAATTGAACTGGGGTCTCCTGTGTTACAGGCGGATTCTTTATCAACTGAGCTATGAGGGAAGCCCATGTATTTTTGACATATATAAAGTCAAAGTACATATTCAAAGAGGTAATTAATCTTGTAAATAAAACCATTTTTAAAAACTATGAATATAATTCACTTAAACGTAAGGACTTGGGAGTCACATATTATAAAATACTCTTGGACCAAGGTTGTAAAGAATTTTTTTTTCACCCCTGTTCTTTATCATGTCCTGTTTCACCTTAAAAGATACCCTACTTACTAGCATTCCTGCTTTATGACCTTCATCTTGTAAAGCTAAGATGGCAGGAACTCTAAGCACTTTATTGCATACGAATATATCTCAGTGTATTCAATGTATCTCAGGATATTTGATATATCTCAGTGTATTCAATACATCTCAGTGTATTCAATATATCTTAATTACAATACTGATGATGATAATTATCCTGCTTAAAATGTTTATCTTTCTTTTCTGTATGCAGAGCTTCTTGGTGGCTAGCATCTATTTCTATAAATCTTAATTCAACAATTCATGCATATTGTATGTATGTCACTATGAACATGTGTAAAGAACAGAATGCGAAGCATGGTTAAAGTAATCAAGGCATTCAAAGCACCAAATGTATTCACGTGTCTGTAAGAAATTCTATATAACTGAAAGCTACTTAGTACTAAAAGATGAAAACCAAAAATCCATTTTAATAAGAATGTGCTGAATTTTTTAGAATTTACTCAGTATATGAATAAATGCAAAAGCAAATAATAACACAAGAAGATTTATATAGAACTGGATGTTTTAATTCTTGAGCTCTGGAGGATGATGATCACTATGGGGGAATAAAGAATGGTGATATTAATTCATTTATCAAAAATGGGCTACCTGTCAAAGACAAATAGCCTCAACAAATTATTCATGTAGGATACTAGTCATTATATGTGTTATAAGTGAAGGCTGGGCCACTACTGACTTTTCAGAGCACAGCCCTAATATTCTAATATGCATACATGCTACTGGTGTTAACCGTCCTTCCAGCCCTTCCTGTTGTGAATGGTCCCTGAACACCGATGGTTGTGGTTTGCAGGTGGTCAGGAGGAGGAATGTATTTCCTGTTAAACTGATGCACACAAAGCACCTATAAAAAGCATCAAGGCCTACAGGTTATGGTAAAAATAACTCACATCTGAAATTTTAGAATCAAATATTTCAAAGAGTAATTTGTAGTTTATTTTTCTTCAATCATTACATCATTGTTTCCCTAAAATGTCATGTTAAAGTTGTAAGTCAAAAGTGCTGCTGAATGATTAAAATACTATGTAATTCCTTTCATGTGTCTCTCTCATTTGTTTGCTAAGCTATGTGAAATAGGCTTCCGGGGAAACGGTATACTAATGTGCATTTATGGTAATTCATAGTGCTGAGTTAAGCGAAGTAATAAAACAGCATTTCCTCTAATTCACTGAAGGACAAGGTACTCATTAGGAACTGAAATAAATGACATTTTCATAAAAAATGTGAACTTACATTGAGACTAATTGTCAAGAGCAAGGAATACACATACACACTTTCAGGTGTTTTATATTTGTCATCATGACATTCATTATCACTCAACCCCAAGCATTTTACTTATTACCACTTCATTACAAGAAAGAAACAAACTGAATGCAACAATGAAAAGTGAAAAAGATTAATGTCAGAAACGACTCACAATAGGAATCCTGTTGACATCCGATTCCAACTATAGCAGGGAGCTTAGGGTACAGGTTATGCATTTAACTCTCTGAATGGCATGATACTGTAGTTTAAAATATAAACTACAATCTAGACGAGGAAATCCAGATTAAAGAAATTACTGAATGAAATTATCCATTCTGTGTTAAGTATCTGTTAAGCACATTAGCTTATTCACTCACAGATTAATATGGTATCACTGCACAGTATGTTTAACAGTCACGTGTTCTCAAATTATCACTAATTCTACCAAAAAATAACACACTTAAGTATGCTTTTTATTTTTCCTTTTCTCTAACATATAGTGCTCTCTGCAGAAAAACTTGCAGAGCAAAGTTCCTGGGCACGGATTTTGGGAGAACTGTCTAAAATCCAAATGACATAATTTTGAAAGCACTTAAGAATTACCAAGGCTGTGGGCTTGAGAGGGCCTAGTCCCAGGGAGAATGAAGTACAAAGGACAGAGCCCAACATTCATTATTGCTTTTCCCTTTAAAATTATTTGCCAATTTGTAAGCAAAGGGTGGTGGCGTTATGTACAGTAGTGTCTGATTGTTTGCGACCCCATGGACTGTAGCCTGCCAGGCCCCTCTGCCCATGAAATACTGGAGTGGGTTGCCATTTCCTACTTCAAGGGGATCATCCAGACCCAGGATTTAACCCATTTCTCTTGTGTCTCCTACACAGGCAGGTGGATTCTTTATCACTGAGCCACCTGGGAAGCAAAGGGTAGGGGCTGAAAACTTGAACAGAGCTTCTAATGGGACTGGGGCAACAAACTGGAGTCGAAGGACATCAAAGAGAAGTGGTCCTGATAAACACCCCACTTAAGACCCATGAATGTTGATATCAATTACACAACCAAACGAGACTATATAGCAAACACTTATATTGATATCTGTGTGCATATGCACAGACATAAGCAACAGACTTATTTCAAAGCTGACACAGATGAGCAGCTCTAAGACTGCACTGAAATTCTATAATTGTGTTGAATTGAATTAATATAATTAATCTGCTCTCTCTACCTGAAGCAAAGTGAATTCACTCAGAAAAATAAATATTCAGAGACTAAAATTACCCCTAAATTTTTTTGTACATTATGGAAAGAGAACACTTCATTGAAATTTTTCAGGCACATCAAGAAAAAAGAACAAATTACTCAAGGCCAAATAGGAAAAAGACAACAGAAACAAACCCATGGTAGAAACAGACATTGGAATTATCAGACATAACTGTTAAAATAAATCTTGTGAGTATTGTCATTGATTGCATAACAAGCTGGAGGTCTTCAGTTGAGAGGTTAATAAAAATTAAAAATTAAAAAATTTTGGTTAATAAAAATTAACCAAATGGTCATTCTAGGAATAAAAATTTAACAATGACTGAAATTTAAAAAACACACCATGCCTCCTGGCATATAATTATATTGAATACTAGACTCAGTATAATTAGACCAAATGAAACTAATACCATCCTTTTTTTACACAAGTATAAATTTCTAATAACTACAAATTAACCAAAATTTCCCCAAAATTACTCTATGGTATATGAATTTTATCCTCATGCTCAAATATAGGTTGTGATTTTCATTCTCCATCTATGAAAATATCATTTTATATATACATGTGTCAGGTCACTTGAAAATTTCATTTTCCCAAGTGTATTAAAAATGAGTTCTGAGGCAGGATCAAGATGGTGAAGTAGGAAGATTCTGACCCCGCCTATTCCCACAGACACACACCAAAACTACTACTGCTTCTAGAAAAACTCTGAGAATGACCTGAAAACTAGCAGAAAAGCTCTTTTACAACTAAGGACATAATGAAAGAAGAAAATAATCAAGATGGGTGGGAGGAACAGAGATGAAGTCAAGTCAGGACCCATCTCTCCAGGGTAGCAACCCACAAGCAAAAGGGAGGTATCGTAAGGGAAGAGCCCCCTCTAAAGGAGCAGGAGTTCAAGCCCCCATCATGCACCCCAGCTCTGGGGACCTGCATCAGGAAGATTTGCCTTTGAAAACCAAAAGGACTTACTTTCAGGAGAGCCTAAGTGCTGGGAAAAAACAGGCTTCCCTCTTAAAGGGCTTGTGTACAAACTCACCTGCTCTGATACCTAGCACAGAAGGCAGGAGTTTAAAAAGTACAAGGGGCACACAAGAAAAAGACTGACAGATGAAAGTGCCAAAGAGGTAAAGATCTGTTGGAACTTTCTCCAGGGACTGAAGCAGTGGAGGGTGCCAGTTTTCAAACTCTCCCTCCACCTATCTAGCTCAGTGCTCAGTTCAGGAAATCGGTCCTGAATATTCATTGGAAGGACTAATGCTGAAGCTGAAACACCAATACTTTGGCCACCTGCTGTAATGAAGTAACTCCTTGGGAAAGACCCTGATGCTGGGAAAGATTAAAGGCGGGAGAAGAAGGGGACGACAGAGGATGAGATGGTTGGATGGCATCACCAACTCAAAGGACATGAGTTTCAGCAAGCTCTGGGAGTTGGTGATGGACAGAGAAGCCTGACATGCTGCAGTCCATGGGGTTGCCAAGAGTTGGACATGACTGAGCAACTGAAGTGAACATGTGCAAAAACAAGTCTGGACCACTTTTTTATACCATAAACGAAAACAGACTCAAATGTATTAATACCTGAATGTAAAATCTGAAACCATAAAACTTGAAGAAGAAAGCATAGGCAGTCAGTTATTTGACACCAGTGTTGGCAATAATTTTTTAGATATGTATCCTCAGGTAAGTGCAACTAAAGCAAAAACAAGAAAGGCTACAAATTTAAAATCTTTTGCACAGCAAAGAACTGAAAAGGCAAAAAACAAAGTGGGAGAAAATGTTTGCAAATCCTGCATCCACTAAAGGGTAATACCCAGAACACTTCAGTAACTTATAACTTAATATCAAACAAACAATCCAACTGAAGAAATAAGCAGAGGACCTGAACAGATAATTTTCCAAAAAAGAAATATAGATGGCCAACAGCTACATGAAAAGATGCTCAACATCACTAATCAAAACGGAAATGAAGGGGATTGCCCTGGTAGCACCGGGGATAAGAATTCGCCTGCCAATGCAGGGGTCATGGGTTCAGTCCCTGGCCTGGAAGATTCCACATGCTGTGGAGCAACCTAAGCCTTTGTGCTGCAACTCCTGAGCCTGTGTGCTGCCATTACCTGTGCCTGTGCTCCCCGACAAGAGGAACCGTTGTAACGAGAATGGTTGGAATTGCACTCCAACAAAGAGCAGCTCCTGCTCGCAGCAACTAGAGAAAAAAGCCTAAAGGCAGCAAGGAGGCATAGTACAGCCAAAAATAATAATAAAAAAAAATTTTTTTTAAGATATACAGGGCTTTCCCCGGTGGATGTAGGGCTTTCCCTGGTGGATGAGTGATAAAGAATACATCTGCCAATGCAGGATACATGGGTCAATCCCTGATCTGGGAAGATACCCCATGCTGCAGAGCAACGAGGCCTGCATGCCACAACTACGAGATTCTGCTCTAGAGCCCAGGAACCACAACTTCTGAGTCCACGTGCCGCAACTAAGGAAGCCCGCATGCCCTACGGCCCACACTCCACAACAAGAAAAGCCACTGGAAGGAGAAGTCTGTGCAACACTCGCCATGGCTACGGAAAAGCCTGTGCACCAACGAAGACCCAGCACAGTCAAAAATAATAAAGTCATTGAAAAAAAAAAGGAAATGCAAATTTAAAGCATGATGAGATAATCACCTTATATCTGTTAGAAAGGCCATTTTAAAAAGACAAAAGTAACAAGTGTCAGTATGTGGAGGAAAAAACTCCTTGTTGCTAGGAGTGCAAATTGGTGCAGTTACTACAGAAAACAGTATGGAAGCACCTCAAAAAATTGAAAATAGAACTGAAATATGATCCAGAAATTCCATTTGTGGATATATATCCAAAGGAAATGAAAACACTAAGGTAAAAACATATATGCACTCCTTTGTCTGCATTATTATTTATAGCAGCAACTGTAAGCATCCAGTGATAATGGAGGCAACTGAAGTGTCCAGTGATAAATGAATGAGGATGTGGTGTATATTATGCAGTGAAATGTTACTCAGACATAAGAATGAAATATGCCATTTGCCACGTAACATAAATGGGTCTAGAGGCTATTATGCTTAGTGAAATAAGTCCAAGGCAATTATTCTGTAATTTTACTTATATTTATAATCTAAAATCAAAACAATGAACCAACAAAACAAAAGAGAATAAACAAACAGACTCATGGAGACAGAGAACAAACTGCCGGTTGCCAGAGAGGTGAAGAGGATTAAGAGGCACAAACTGTCAGTAATAAAATAAGTCATGGAGATGCAATATGCATAACAGAAAATATGGTAAACAATATTGTAACAAGTTTAAATAGTGACAGAGTGTAACACTTATCATGGTGATCTTAACATACATGTGTTGGATAACTATGCTGTACATAAGAAATATATGTAGATTAAATATAATTTAATAATAGATAAAATGAAATGCAATTTTAAACAACAAGTCATGATTACACTGCAGTCAGACTGAGCAAAGAATGCTGAAACATGAAATGTATCTAGAGATATTTAGGTTTTTGGTATGCAATATGCCTATCTTTTTCATCTGTATCTTTAAGTCTTATTACAGTTTTGAGAGAGAACAAGGTAAAATGTAGCACTTTATTTTCTAAAGCTTTCAGAGAATGATTTTATGAAAAACTTCTATTCTTTTAAATTAAGAACAGTTTTCCCCCAAACTTAAGTGTCAGCCATATTGCTTTTTCCCTTATTCTCTGTTCTCCATTTTTGTCTACTGCTTAAAATATTCCTCCTCTACATGGAGAGGTTCCTGAGAGCTGTCTCCTACTTAGAAGACATATTGCCTACATGTTGATTTATTCTAGACACCAACACAACACTGTAAACCAGGTATTCTCCAATTAAAAATAAAACTAATAAGAAAATGTAATAAATAAACTTCTAATACAAAAAAAGACACTGCTTACACCAAAAGTAGCACATTAATATCCTCTTCATTTTTTTTTCAAAAAACTTCAAGAAATTATTCATCAATTGGGAAAAAAATTTGAATAAAATGCTATATTCACCACTTTCTATTTAACAAGTCTGAAGTCATATATATGTACACACACACACAGACACCAATGATTAAAAAAAAATAAGTCATTCACCACTGAAAAGATTAAGTCAGCTATAAAAACAAAGGATGTACTAAAGATTATCCAAAGGGAGGATAGATGTTATTTACTAAAGCAATTACTGAGACACTATCAGGCTTTTATCATTGATCTGGACAACATGAGGATACCTGTGGGCCACACATGCACAAAGGAAGTAATGCTGAATGTCTACATTGCCTCTTTCAGATTGCATTACATATTTAAACATGCGGCTCTATATTATTTTCTATTGTTTTATGATTCCAATTGCACTTCTCTACTGAAATTAGAAGCTTATGCTGCCAACCTCTTAATTCAAAGATGTGCTGTAATTCAGAAAGTCTTTTCTATGTCTAAAGCTTGGGACTGAAAAAAAAAATGTATTAAATATAGCCTCTCGCTTTCCTTCCTTAGAACAACAGTTTGGAGTAAGAGGCAGACTGCTTGAGATTAAATTCGAGGGTACTGTACACCAGCTATGAGTCTGTACAATGTGCTTAATGCCTCTGTGCTAAAGTTCCCTCCTCTATAAAACAGTTATCGCCAACTTCACATGATTACTATTAAGATTAAATAACACATATAAAGGGTTTAAAACAGTTTTTGGAGAGCACTGTGTGTTTACTGTTATTTCTGTGACCGTTAATACAACCATTGCTATTTACATATTCTAGCCCCTCTGCTCAGGACGTATTTTCTTTCCTTCTTCACTTGGAAAAATACTTCTCATTTTTCAAAACCTGACTCAAAAAAAAACCCTATCCTGAGCCTTTAAAACAATGTCCTTTTTCAGAGCTATCATAACAATCTTTAAAGCATAATTATTAACAAAATTATACTGATATTATCTATCTGAATGTCATACACAAGTACAAACTCGCCTCCTTCCTCCTCACTAAGTTCCTGAAGAACAAGTGTCCCTTCTCTGTTTGTTCCCTAGAACTGACGCACAACTTATGCATCAGGGATCCCCAAGGACACCCCCCTGGTCAGTAGTTCGCTAGAGGGCTCACAGGACTCCGCATACAGTTGAAGCATGGCTACGATTTATTTATAAATAAATAAAGACTTATTCATCTTTGTATGTGAAAACATACAAAGCAGAATAGCAAAGGGAAAGGGTGTATGGGGCAAAGACCAGAGGAAACCAAGTTAAGATGTTGAGTCCGCTGAGGCTGCCCTGGCAGTCCAGCGGCCAAGACCCCTCGCTTCCAGTGCAGGGGGTATGAGTTTGATCCCTGGATGGAGAACTAAGATCCCACATGCCCCACAGTGTGCAGGGTGGCAAAAAAAAAAAAACAAGAGCACTCTCCCTTTGGAGTCACACTGCTGCTGCTAAGATGCTTCAGTCGTGTCCGACTCTGTGGGACCCCACAGATGGCACCCCACCAGGCTCCTCTGCCCCTGGGATGCTCAGGCAAGAACACTGGAGTGGGTTGCCATTGCCTTCTCCAGTGCCTGAAAGTGAAAAGTGGAAGTGAAGTCGCTCAGTCGTGTCTGACTCTTAGCCACCCCATGGACTGCAGCCCACCAGGCTCCTCCATCCATGGGATTTTCTGGGCAAGAGGACTGGAGTGGGGTGCCGTTGCCTTCTCCGTGGAGTCACACAGGACATGTTTTTTTTTCCCCCTCCACCATGAAACTGTGGTAACACATGCAAAATACTATCAGGGCAGCTCATTAGAACTTCAGAGCTGAATGATCTATAGAGGAGGTTCACCACATAAGGTACTCTCTGCCTAACTAATAGCAAAATCCCAGACTCACAAAAGAAAAGCAGATATTCCGCATAAATCACGCTATTTATACAGTCTAGGCAAAGTGAGCCCTTTTTCTTATTTAGCTAAACTTTCATATCACTGTAAGGAACTATTTTATAGTTAAGTTCCCAAATGTTAGTCAAGGTCCAATCTTACAAGTAGGACTTTTATTTCTGCCCAAGTGCCTAACACGTAAAGTTTAATCAGTAACTATTTGCGTAACCTGGACTGAATTAAGCTACCCAATGAAACAATGTTAACAGCAAAATAAACCCAACTGGTAAAATCTCATAACTTATAATGCAACCATAACACCAGCTAATAATGAACACATTCATTTTAAGCATTTTTCTATACACACTGCAATATGCACCGTACTAGGTCTTCTAGACACACTGGTATCAAATGGGTGAAATCATGTAGGAAAGTCAGCTGTATAAAGAAATATTGAGAACTAGCTGTACACAATGTATACATACATACAACTATAACAATACTGACAGTAACAAAAATCAATTTTATATAATTAAATATTTCAATATTCTTAGGAGTCAAATAATTGTTTCAGTTCAAATACATTTCATAAAGTGTCAACCAACATCCAAAATTACATCTGTGGTTCAGCTTTGGACCACAGTATATTAGTTAATATATTCTGAAAAGTCTTCCCCACCCAGGGATAATCTCGTGCAAAGATGGGCACAATAAAGGACAGAAACAGTATGGACCCAAAAGAAGCAGAAGATATTAAGAAGAGGTAGCAAGAATACACAGACTAACTGTACAAAAACAAAGGTCTTAATGACCTGGATAACCACGAAGGTGTAGTCACTCACCTAGAGCCAGACATCCTGGAGTATGAGATCAAGTGGGCCTTAGGAAGCATTAGTGCCATCAAAGCTAGTGCAAGTGATAGCATTTAAGCTGAGCTGTTTCAAATCCTAAAGGATGATGCTGTTCAAGTGCTTAACTCAGTATGCCAACAAATTTGGGAAACTCAGCAGTGGGCACAGGACTAGAAAGGGTCAATTTTAATTCCAATCCCAAAGAAGGGCAATGCCAAAGAATGTTCAGATTACTGCAAAATTGCACTCATTTCACATACTAGCAAGGTAATGCTCAAAATCCTTCAAGCTAGGCTTCAAAAGTACATGAACCAAGAAATTCCATATGTACAACCTGGATTTATAAAAGGCTGAGGAACAAGAGATCAAATTGCCAATATCTGTTGGATCATAGAAAAAGCAAAAGAATTCCAGAAAAACATCCACTTCTGCTTCATTGACTATGCTGAAGCCTTTGACTGTATGGGTCACAAAAAACTGTGGAAAATTATTAAAGAGATAGGAATACCAGACCACCTTACCTGCCTTTTGAGAAATCTGTATGCAGGGCAAGAAGCAACAGAACCAGACATGGAACAATGGACTGGTTCAAAATTGGGAAAGGAGTATGTCAAGACTGTATATTGTCTTCTTGCTTATTTAACTTTACTGCAGAGTCCATCAAGGGAAATGCCAAAATGGATGAAGCACAGGCTAGAATCAAGATTGCTGGGAGAAATATCAATAACCTCAGATGTGCAGATGGCACCACCCTAATGGTAGAAAGCAAAGAGGAATTTAAAGAGCTTTGTGATGAAGGGAAAGAGGAGAGTGGAAAAGTTGGCTTAAAACTCAACATTCAAAAAACTAAGATTATGGAATCCAGCTCCATCACTTCATGGCAATAGATGGGGAAAAGTGAAAGCTTGAGAGATTTATTTCTTGGCTCCAAAGTCACTGTGGATGGTGACTGCAGCCATGAAATTAAAAGACACTTGCTCCTTAGAAGAAAAGCTATGGCAAACCTAGACAGCATATTAAAAAGCAGAGATATCACTTTGCCGACAACGGTACATCAAGTCAAAGCTGTGGTTATTCCAGTAGTCATGTTTAGATGTGAGAGCTGGGCCATAAAGAAGGCTAAGCACTGAAGAACTGATGTTTTCAAACTGTGATGCCGGAGAAGACTCATGAGAGTCCCTTGGACTGAAAGGAGATCAAACCAGTCAATCCTAAAGGAAATCAGTCCTGAATATTCATTGGAAGAACTGATGCCGAAGCTGAAGCTCCAATACTTTGGCAACCTGTTGAGAAAAGCCAACTCACTGGAAAATATCCACTGCTGGGAAATGATTGAGGGCAGGAGAGAGAAGCGGGCAACAGAGGATGAGATGGTTGAATAGCATCACATGGACATGAGTTTGAGCAAACTCAGCGAGATAGCGAAGAACATGGAAGTCTGGCACAAACGCAGTCCATGGAGTCACAAAGAGTTGGACATGACTAAGCAACTGAAGATCAACAACACAGGGATTGAACTCACATTTCCTGAATTGCTCTACTGATGAGCCACCAGGGAAGTTCATAGTCTTACTGCTACGAAACAACTGAATTAGACATAAGGCAAGCTTTGTTTTTCCTTGGTTTTCAGAAATTAAGGGAAATACACCTTTCTGGAGTGGGCAGGGGGAAGCAAGCATACAAATCAAATCCTGAAACTAGGATAGAAACCTATGAGTTGGAAGCAAATATGAAAGCTGGGTTTGGCCTGTGGGCCAACCTCACTACCAACAGTGGGACTGAAGCTATATCCTGAGACCACCGCAAAGTAAGACAGCTGACTGGGAGCCTGGGTGGGAGCAGGGATTTTAAGGGAGGTTAGGGAGGAAAGGGGAGAGAGAGAAGATTCACAGCTTTCATCAGATTCCCATTGGAGTCTACTTCCAAAACAAATTAGGATTCACTGAACTAGAGGTCTGCAGTCCATCTAAGGAGATGACTTTAAGAATCTGGGCCCCAGATACTAATCTGGTAGCACTGAGAAACTGAGAAGGAACTATTCCAAGTTCCAAAAGAATACAATTCACTATAATTGAAAGACAGACTGGGAGAAGATTCAGCACTGAGAAATGCAAAGAAATAATGGTTTTTGAAAGAAGTGATAAGCTTACCTGTATGGATTCAGTAAAATATACCTTCTTATCCTGCTCCAATTAACTTGCTAGAACTATTGAGTAATTCTGAGCAATCATACATGATTTAATAACTTGCACACTCCCACTCTTACAAGGCTTTATATAAAGTTGAGCTCTTTGAAGGTTGTCTTCTTTGAAAGTATTAAATATTGGGATAAAGAAAATCAGAATGTAGAAAATTATTCTTGATGAGCTGTAGATCATCTGAAATTAGAGCTAAGTTTTGAATAGCACTTTTCTTACAAAGGGCTTCCCTGTTAGCTCAGTTGGTAAAGAATCTGCCTGCAATGCAGGAGACCCCAGTTCAGTTCCTGGGTCAGGAAGATCCCTTGGAGAAGGGATAGGCTACCCACTCCAGTGTTCTTGGGCTTCCTTTGTGGCTCAGCTGGTAAAGAATCCACCTACAATGCAAGAGACCTTGGTATGATCCCTGGGTTGGTAAAGAATCTGCCTACAATGCGGGAGACCTCAGTTTGATCCCTGGATTGGGAAGATTCCCTGGAGAAGGGAAAGGCCTTCCCCAGTATTCTGGCCTGGAGAATTCCATGGACAATGTATGGAGTCACAGAGTCGGACATGACTGAGTGACTTTCACTTTCTTACAAAAACATGACCAAACTCAGTATCGAACTCAGTATCCAGATGAAAGAGATAAATTTGTATAAACATGAAGAAAATGTATTTATGAATAAATGATCACTCATAACTAGCAGATTTTTTTTTACTGTTATGCATTATTAAAAGCACAGGATTTTTTAAAAGGTCATTATATGTGATCTAAAATTCTGTCTCCAAAAATACTAACCATTAGCTTAAATACTGTTGTTGTTCAGTCACTAAGTCATGTCCAACAGCCCACCAGGGTCCTCTGTCCATGGGATTTCCCAGGTAAGGATACTGGAGTGGGTTGCCATTTCCTTCTCCACGGGACCTTCCCAGCCAGGGATTGAACCCACCTCTACTGAATTGGCAGGTGGATTCTTAACCACTAAACCACTTGTAAAGCTCAGAGCTTAAATATATTTTATCCTAAATGACATCACAATATCTCCATATGTACCCTAAGGTTTATCAATCAGCTGATAAATATTTCTATTAAATCAATTATAAAGCTATCAGGGTAGTCGGTATATCATTAATACTGTAAAGATTCTCATATGCTATTTAACTCAACTTCTGCCTATCTTTACAGATTAAAGATTATATGTACATATGTGCATACCTTTTATAACTATTTTAAATATTTCTATTCATGCTTGGAATAGAGGAGAACACAGACATACAAAGTTTATCTTAGATACCAATATTTATACAATATAGACTATTTGGGAAATATGGTTCACATTATTGGGTAACTTATTAATCAGAGAAGACTGCTCAAATTCAACCCCAAGGCCTGAATGGTCTGTACATTTTAAAATCAAACAACATTGACAATGTGAACTAACAGGAATATGATACAAAGTAAAGCAGAATCTTTCTTTCTATAGTTACATTAGTCTGAATAGGCTAGGTTATGCTGCAGTTACAAACAGTTCTCCATTGTTTCAGGGACTCAGGCTGAGGAAGGCTTTAATTCTATGTTATGACAACTGCCAAGACAAAGGAGAGAGGGGAGAAGGAAGGAGAGCAGAGAATTCTTTACCACTTGCCAACTCTCAGTTTTCTCCTTCTGCTCACTGTTCCATTGGCCAAAGCAAACGCATGACACACCTGACTGCTTCAGCTTATGGAGAACGTGAGTCCTACGAAATGCCCAGGAAGCAGGAAGTCAAGAACATTTGGTGAGCAGCACTGATCATCAAAATAATGGTCAAATACGTGCCAAGCACTGTGGTAGTTACGGCAGGCATCCATGCTGTAGACACAGAAGTGCAGTCCTTCAGTTTAATAATATATACCCTCAGAACTACTCCTCAAAGTCTTTCGTTTTCAATTTCTTATTTTCTTCTCCCAAAAGATTATTGTAAAATTGTTATTTAGTTGAAAATGTCAGGAAAAAGATCTCATGCCAAATGAGACTACTTTCAGCATAAGTGACTCATAATTACTCTCAGTACACTGATCCATTCACTCAACACTTATGAAATTCCTACAGTTCTTAAGCTCTGAGGTAGCTGTTATTCAAGCTTTAAAGATGTCTATAAGTTTCCCTAGTACCAGATACTTAAACTTGCATTACCCTATTTCTTATTGAATGATGACTTGACTCCATCTCTGTGAAGTATCTTGAGTTCTAATATAGCACTCCAGCTCTAGGTATGTAATTGAGATATACATAGTTTTTTGTTTGTTTTACAGCAAACTCAGCAGTATTATATCAGGTTACCAAGCATACACAACTAAAGCAAACACAATTAAAATCTCACTAGAGCCGGATAGCTTTAAAGAATCAGATATTCAAATAATATTTTTAAATGGTGTTAGATAGGAAGAGCTACCTAGTGGGAAATCATAGGGCTGCATTCTATTTAGTATTTTTCCAAATTTTTATCTAAACTGATATAAAAGTAGTACTCAAACTCATGATGACAAAGACCATAGACAAAGTGTAAGAAGAAGCCAGCATCATGTGTTTAATTACTCAGCAATAATTTGGAAGCCAACATCTGTGATTTATTTCATTTTTAACTCTATCACCATACGACTATTCCTATTTCCTCAGAATTCAAAATTAGCTTTCACTCCTGAGAATTCTGAAATGTTTGTTACCAAGAAAGTAATTTGGTTATCTTTGGCCATGACTCGGGCAAATTCTAAAACACTACTGAAAACATTATCAAAGTTAAATGTGCAACAGGGCTAATGAGATACAGGGTCTAGGCTCTCTATGGCATCAAACTCTTCCCAAATTCTACAGATGTCACAGAAGTATGTTCACATGGTCATGTGGTGTGCAAAATTTTTTACAAATTAAATTTTACCCACTTTCAACTAAGACCACTACTGTTTCTTTTCACTTTGCTTCTGCTCCATGATTCTTCCCATATTTCCAGTGCCACTGAACTGGCTACAAGCACTGTTTTGATATTCAGCTAAGGGACAAATTTGATTTGGGAACAAATTTGACACAACATATGTGAGTTTCAATCATTCATATATTATGTAACTGCTAGCCATCTAGCCCTAAGAATGACTTTCAAGCATATTCCTAATGACCACTCAGTGAATGATTCTCCCATGGACATACATGGCCAGAGATCACAGTGTATTTCAAATGTTCCCTGAAGAGCCCATCACTAGAATTATGTGGGTATTAAAAGAGAAGCATGTTTAAATGTAGTCACAAAATGGCTGTTGGAAAATTACTCCAGCTTTTATCATCATATGATGTAATAAACAGGTTCTCTCAACTCTGACAACCTAAAATTTTACATGACATCAATAAAAAGTTGTGGGGCTGAAAGAAACTCTTCTATACAGTCAATTAAAAAAAAAAACTTTAGACAATCATACTAGAGAAAACACTTTGGTATTTTGTTCTTTTTATAGAAAAAGATATGAAATTATTGTCATATGAAGAAGTAGTCAGAATATGCACTCAAAGCATAGAAAAATATATTCTAAAAGTGTTTTAGACAGTTAATTGATAACATTACATTATTTTTAGGATACTGCAATGACCATGGTATCTATCAGCTTCTGAAGACATCTGATATCTGACTCTGATATCTTTTCAGTCTAAATAATCATTTTGCAAGTAAACCTGTATTTGTGATTACAGATTTTATAAAGAACTCGCCAAATTGCTCCAGATTTCATTTAGGTCACACAAAATTTGGATCCACCCCAGAATCAAGACCTCTACCATCATCATTCATCATCTGTATCATCAACGTCTCCAATACAGTCAAGGCAGAATTAAGCAAGAATGACAACTGAAAAAACTCCAATCCCCAATTTTTTCTATTCCTTTTAACATCTATCATAATATTTGAGCTGTCAGAATTACTGGAATATGTGTATTTCATTGGAAAGTTTATGCCTCTCTGTCTGTTCTTTCAAAAGGAACAAAGGAGGTTACAACAGCTGGTTTATAATCTCCCTCACTTTACTATCCTCAATCAGATAAAATATATTGGTCACATTACTGATGACTCCTCAGTTTCAGCTGCCTTATGTGAATAAGGTAGGGGTGGATAAACTCCAAGTCCTTCTGGCTTTTACTTACTATGATCATACCTCATATTAACCCAGTTTAGGATATTCAATGGGAAAAGTGGCAGATTTTATTTTCTTGAACTCCAAAACCACTACAGACAATGACCGCAACCGTGAAATTAAAAGATGCTTCCTATTATTTTCTCCCATTCTGAAGGCTGTCTTTTCACCTTGCTTACAGTTTCCTTTGTTGTGCAGAAGCTTTTAATTTTAATTAGGTCCCATTTGTTTATTCGTGCTTTTATTTCCAACATTCTGGGAGGTGGGTCATAGAGGATCCTGTTTTGGTTTATGTCGGAGAGTGTTTTGCCTATGTTTTCCTCTAGGAGTTTTATAGTTTCTGGTCTTATGATTAGATCTTTGATCCATTTTGAGTTTATTTTTGTGTATGGTGTTAGAAAGTGTTCTAGTTTCATTCTATTACAAGTGGCTGTCCAGTTTTCCCAGCACCACTTGTTAAAGAGGTTGTCTTTTCTCCATTGTATATTCTTGCCTCCTTTGTCAAAGATAAGGTGTCCATAGATGCGTGGATTTATCTCTGGGCTTTCTATTTTGTTCCATTGATCTATATTTCTGTCTTTGTGCCAGTACCATACTGTCTTAACGACTGTGGATTTGTAGTATAGCCTAAAGTCAGGTAGGTTGATTCCTCCAGTTCCATTCTTCTTTCTCAAGATTGCTTTGGCTATACGAGGTTTTTTGTATTTCCATATGAATTGTGAAATTATTTGTTCTAATTCTCTGAAAAAGACCTCTGGTAGCTTGATAGGAATTGCATTGAATCTATAGATTGCTTTGGGTAGTATACTCATTTTCACTATATTGATTCTTCCAATCCACAAACACAGTATATTTCTCCATTGGAGGAAACCAGAATTGAAAAAGACACGTGTACCCCAATGTTCATCGCCGCATTGTTTACAATAGCCAGGACATAGAACCAACCTAGATGCCCATCAACTGATGAATGGATAAGAAAGCTGTGGTACATATACACAGTGGAATATTACTCAGCATTAAAAAAAAATTCATTTGAAGCAGTTCTACTCAGGTGGACGGAACTGGAGCCTATTATCCAGAGTGAAGTAAGCCAGAAGGAAAAACAACAATACAGTATACTAACGCATATATATGGAATTTAGAAAGATGGTAACGAGAACCCAGCATGCGAGACAGCAAAAGGAAAGCAGATGTATAGAACAGACACGTGGACTCTGTGGAAGAGGGCAAGGATGGGATGATATGGGAGAATGACATTGAAACATGTTAATTACCATATGTGAAATCAATCGCCGGCCCAGGGTTGATGCTTGGGGCTGGTGCACCAGGATGTCCCAGGGGGAAGGAGTCAGGAGGGGAGAGGGAGGGCAGTTCTGGAGGGGGAGCATGTGTAGATCCATGTCAGTTTCATGTCAATGTATGGCAAAACCAACACAATAAAGAAAATTTTAAAAATAAATAAATAAATAAAAGATGCTTGCTCCTTGGAAGAAAAGTTACAATAAACCTAGACAGAGTATTAAAAATCAGACATCACTTTGCCAACCAAGGTCTGTCTAGTCAAAGCTATGGTTTTTCCAGAAGTTATGCACAAATGTGAGAGTTGGACCATAAAGATGGCTGAGCACCAAAGAAATAACGCTTTTGAACTGTGGTGCTAGAGAAGACTCTTGAGAGGCCTTGAGACTGCAGGGAGATCAAATCAGTCAATCCTAAGGGAAATCAACCCTGAATATTCAACGGAAGGACTGGTGCTGAAGCTGAAGCTCCAATACTTTGGCCACCTGATTCAAAAAGCCAATTCACTGGAAAAGACCCTGATGCTAAGAAAGATTGAGGGCAGTGGGAGAAGGGGGCAACAGAGGATGAGATGATTGGATGACATCACCAACTCAATGAACATGAGTTCAAGCAATTCTGGGAGACAGTGGAGGACAGGGAAGCCTGGTGTGTTGTAGTCCATGGGGTTGCCAAGAGTCAGACACAACTTATTGACTGAACAGCAACAAAAAGGATATTCAACAGATATACAAATATAAAAATTACTTTTAAATTATAAGCATCTTGTAAATCATACACAAAATGACCATGCAGTATACTATACAAATATACTCTATTATGGAGGAAATGGTCAGATGGGAGGAATTTTGAGGCCAAGGATCAGAAGAGGCAAAGCAAGGGAGAATTTAATTATTTAGGGAACTGGAAGTTTTTTAGAATTGTAAATTTCTATTAAGATTATTATTACATGATCAAAATAAAGTTGATGCAATTTTAAAAAGCCAGTTTTAGATGCTATATGTCATTCATATGAAGAATCTGGTCATTAGCTTTGGGAGAACACAAGTCTCTGACAGTATCAGGCAGATCAGATTGGTCCATGTATTAGTTTCTCACTGCCATCATAACAAATTACCACAGATTTCGTGGTAAAAACACAAATCTATTATCCTACAACTCTGGAGGCAGAGGTCTGAAATGGGTCTCAGAAAGCTAAAATCAAGGTGCCCAATGCATTTTCTCTGAAGGCTGTAAGGGAAAAATCATTCCTTGTACTTTCTAACTTCTAGAGGCTACATGCATTACCTGGCTAGTAGCCATATCACTCCATCATCTTTTTCATGTTTTCAGATTCTCCTGGGTAGCTCTTTCCTTTAGAAGGACTAGTTTTTGTTACAATTTACCCACCCAGATGATCCAGGATAATTTCCCCATCTGAACATCCTTAATTTAATTGCACCTGCAAAATTCCTTTTGCCATGAAAAATGCCATGCTCACAAGTTCTAAGGATGAGGACACCAATATCTATGGAGGCCACTATTCTGCTTACCATATTGAGTTAGATAATCACTCTATGCTCACTTAAAAATATCTATTTTAATCAATTCTATACAGCAATAAGAACACGAGACACTGTGGCTAAAAGGATGAACAAAATAGTACACACAAGCTGGTAGAGGAGAACAACATTAGTCAAATTGAGCAAATATTACAATTATTTGTGTAAGTATAACAGGAAACTTATTATCAAGATCAAGAAACTGAATTTAAAGTGCAGAAAACTTTTTATTAAAAAAAATAAAGTGCAGAAAACTTGTGCAGTTTAACAAAGGAAGATCAAATAAGGCCAAAAATATGAAACTGAGAATAAAAAAGTAAAATGAAAAGTGTCCAGTATTTCATTTGTAAGATCTATTAAGTGGTGGAGAAAAGTTACTAGGTTTTTTTGTCAAAGGGATTACCAGGTAAGAAAACAAGAAGAAACAAGAATTCACTGAACTGAATAAAATGGCAGGTGAAAAAAAATTCAGGTAAGATATGTTGACAACTCTTCCAAGAAATCTGTATATTAGGAGGGAGAGGGGGAAAATAACTAGAAGGGAATGTGAAGGAGAAACATTGAGAAAGCAAATATGCATCAAAAACTAAAAATAGGAAGGTTGAGACTAAAGATACAGTATATGAAGGAATAACTGAACCCAAATAAAAGACCCCAAACCAGCTGGGAAGACATGGAACCCAGAGCAAACATGGGTCTTCTCATTGTATCAGAAGGGAAAGAGAAAGTATCATGTAAAGTTAAATTTTTGGTGTGTAGGTGAGAAATAACAGAGCTCCTTTGTGATAGAGTTCATTTCCTACAAAGCAGGCAGCAGGGTTCTACGTGCTAGGCAGCAAAAGTGGAATCATGAAGACCAGACAGTTGGACTGATAAAACATTAATGTTTTACCAAGGACATGAGGTGAAAATGGTAGATAATGAAGTAGAGGGTACTGGCAGGAAAGTGGTTATGTCATATATAAATGAAATTAAATAAATCTAAAGAGAAGAGAGAGCTAAGTAGAAGAGTCATATCACTAATTCCTTCAAATCACTCATTCATTTGAGATATCTATCAAGACCTCAGTTCAGTTCAGTTGCTCAGTCATGTCCGACTCTTTGCGACCCCATGAACTGCAGAACACCAGGCCTCCCTGTCCATCACCAGCTCCCAGAGTCTACCCAAACCCATGGTCATCGAGTCGGTGATGCCATCCAAGCATCTGATCCTCTGTCATCTCCTTCTCCTCCTGCCCTCAGTCTTTCCCAGCATCAGGGTCTTTTCCAATGAGTCAGCTCTTTGCATCAGGTGGCCAAAGTTTTGGAGTTTCAGCTTCAACATCAGTCCTTCCAATGAACACCCAGGACTGATCTCCTTTAGGATGGACTGCTTGGATCTCCTTGCAGTCCAAGGGACTCTCAAGAGTCTTCTCCAACACCATAGTTCAAAAGCATCAATTCTTCAGTGCTTAGCTTTCTTTATATTCCAATTCTCACATCTATTCATGACCACTGGAAAACCATAGCCTTGACTAGATGGACCTAAGTTGGCAAAGTAATGTCTCTGCTTTTTAATATGCTGTCTAGGTTGGTCATAACTTTCCTTTCAAGGAGTAAGTGTCTTTTAATTTCATGGCTGCAATCACCATCTGCAGTGATTTTGAAGCCCAGAAAAATAAATTCAGCCATTGTTTCCCCATCTAATTGCCATGAAGTGACGGGACCAGATGCCATGATCTTAGCTTTCTGAATGTTGAGCTTTAAGCCAACTTTTTCACTCTCCTCTTTCACTTTCATCAAAAGGCTCTTTAGTTCTTCTTCACTTTCTGCCATAAGGGTGGTGATATCTGTGTATCTGTGGTTATTGATATTTCTCCAGGCAATCTTGATTCCAGCTTGTGCTTCCTCCAGCCCAGCGTTTCTCATGATGTACTCTGCATATAAGTTAAATAAGCAGGGTGACAATATACAGCCTTGACATACTCCTTTTCCTATTTGGAACCAGTCTGTTGTTCCATGTCCTACTATGTGCAAATATCTACTTAGGCATTGAAGAGTCAAGGAAACAGCAATTTCAGAGAAGTTGAAGAAGTGAAGTAATGTGACAGAAAACTGGAAAGACAAAGTTATGGTCTGGCAATGAGATTTGAAATCAAGATTACAGATACTATCCATTAGGAATGGATGATGTAAGCATGAAAACAAAAGTGACTAAAGGAAAAGGTAATAAACCCTGGTGGTTTCAATCCTGAGTTGGGGAACCAATATCCCACATGTGACTGCTGAAGCCCACACCACAAGTAGAGAGTTCCTGTGCTTCAATGAAAGCTCTCCAAGATGCAATGAAGACCTACCAAGCCCAGATAATAAATGAATAATATTTTAACAGGAAAGGTAATGGACTGGCTCAAGTAAACAAAAAATCCAAGGGATTAGTTAGCTTAATTCTAGAAGACCTGGGCTTCTCTGGTGGCTCAGATGGTAAAGAATCCAACTGCAATTCAGGAAACCTGGGTTCAATTCCTGGGTTGGGAATATCCTGGGAATGGCCATCCACTCCAGTATTCTTTCCTGGAGAATCCCATGGACAGAGGAGCCTGGTGGGCTACAGTCCACGGGGTCACGAAGAGTCAGACAGGACTGAGTGACTAACACTAGAAGATATCAGGCTAAAATATCGGGACTTGGAGTATCTCTGTTCTTGGGGTATGATACATGGTTTTTTTTGTTTGTTTCATTCCGAGGTACAGTAGGTTGCTCAACCGAGGGCAGGAGAAGAAGGGGGCAACAGAGGATGAGAGGGTTGGATGGCATCACCAACTCAAGTCTGAGCAAACTCTGGGAGATAGTAAAGCATAGGGAAGCCTGGTGTGCTGCAGATCATGGGGTCACAAACAGTCAGACACGACTTAGCTCCCAAACATCAACAATAGAGAAAAAGGTCAGGAAGAGATCTGTTACCAAAGAAAACTTTATCTGAAAGACTTACCTACACAGCGGCATAAATATCTGATTACCAAACATCTGCTTTCATCCCCCTCCTATGAATCAGCGCTTTCCTCTTTGAAGCCCCAAGCCCCAACCTCTACCCTTAGCTCAGGTCAGCATGTAAGCCTAAACTGACTGCCTTTAAGTCTCATGTCTTTATGAGATTCTCATACGTACATAACTGAATTTTTTTCTCCTGTTAGTCTGTATTATATCAATTTAATTATTAGATCAAAGAAACTAGAAGGGAAACGTTTTCCACCTCTGCATAATATTCATGCTATTTTTTTAAATATTGTACTATAATGGAAAAATATAAGTGCCCAAGTACATGAAATGAATCAGTTTAAGAAAACTGTCTCCTTGCTTGTTCAATCAACATAGGTCATTCAAGTAGCTTACTACTAACATTTGTGGGTTTTTTTGTTTTTTAACTAAAACACTTGTTACCAAAATTGGTTTCATTTCTTACGATGGTTGGTATTATGAAGGAAAATAAGCTATATAAAAATTCAGATACAAGAACATGAAACATCTTGAAGTCCTTGAAACCAAATCCCAAGCACTTTGTTATCACAATGATTTAATGAAGCTATCACTGTCATACCAGGATTCCCATCAGATGCTGATACTATTTAGACCTCAGAAATGCATGTGTACCTTCTCACCTTCTGATGTGCTACAACTGAATGAGGTACTTCCCCCTCCCTTTCCCTCTCTACCCCCTCACACTCTCCCCCTCATTCTCATTTTTTTCTCTTTTCTCTTCCCCATTTTCTAAGTGTAGCAGAAAAACAACCCGAGGGGGGGGGGAAGCCTTTCATTATTCTACTGGCACTTATTTTCATATTTCAAACTCATAGTTGACAAGAATTAACTAAATTTACACTAATGATTCTGCACTTGTATGAGGAATTATTTTTTGGTTCACAAATAAAATGTTCCTTAGTGAGAGAAAACAGGAGACAATATGGCATTGTTTTGAAGGAAAATAAGGGCATGACTAAGTAAGGGAAACTTGGTCATGCGAAACCATTGAACTGATTTCCAAAGAATGATCAAATTCTTCCATTTCTTCTAACGAACTTCCAGTGCAGCAATGCATACAGTTAAGAGCCCCCTTGTGAGACACAATGTTACTATTCTGTGTTGTGAGATTATAATCTATATTAAACACAGACAAGTTATAACTTTTCAATAGTTCTTAGATCATGTCAAAACGGATAGCCACAAAGTATGATATTAAAACAATATTCCAGATATTCCTGTGAATAGGGAAATCTGTGCAAATTACACTCTACTCGAGCCTACAACAAGAAATGACAGAAGGAAGGTCATTAATGCTGAAAAGTCTCAAAGGGCATTGAGGTTTGTTTTGTTTTTTTAACAGAGCATCTTATAAACACATTCATGTTTATTTGTCCCAACCTCCAGCTCTGAGTTTTTTTTACGGCAAGTGGAGAAGGAAGATTTTGGCAAGGAAGGAGGTAAGAGGAATAGAGGAAACCACCTGTCTCTGTTTCAAGTATGGAGATTTTGTTCCTAGTTAGAAACTTTGGTCTTCTAAGAGTTAAACGTGGTAAAGGAGGCCCACTCTGTAAGAAAAAAATGCTCTTGTGCTACAAATTGATTCATTCATTGACTAGCACCTACTAGTTCCAGATGAGCTAGTTTCCAGGATCTGCTGTCAAGTAGCTCACTGTCTAAAAGCGGGGATGGGGCAGGCCAGAAAATGTATCATGAGGTATGACACAAAGTTCAGTAATATATACATGTGCTGTCTACTAAGGAAGAACAGGAGTTAGCATCAAAGAAGGAAAAAGGTTTCCAATTTAGAACAGTACAAATATGCAGAGGCAAAAAGGAACATGAATCAAAACACTGAACAGCAAATACCTCAATACATTTGGAAACAGAACTGTGAGTAGATATAAAACAATGAATCTGAAAAGGCAGAGTTTATAACATTGTTAAAAAATTACAAAATATTATAAACAAAAATGGGGTACCATAAAGGATTTTCATAAAGTAATGCATACTTTTAAAATACATCTAATACTAGAAAAATAAAGCCAAAGCAAATAAAAATCACATATCTTTCTTAAGAAAATCAACAGTTTTTATTTCATTTCTATGATAAATACAAAATAAGAATGCCTTTTTTGTAATATGATCACAATACCGATGGCAAACTGAAAAAAAATATGAATTCCTTAATGGCTAAAACACCCAGCTGGTTTCTGGAATTTTGAAACAGGATAATGGTGTGACCATAATCACAGTGGCAGTGGTAGGGAAAGGAAACTGAAGTAGGTGAGGATAGAACAAGACAGTCACATGACTTACTGTAAACCTAGTGCAAAATCCCAGGCTAGCAAGTATGCCTGGTTGCTCAGCTGGTAAAGAAAAGCCTGCAGTGCAGAAGACCTCGGTTTTGATTCCTGGGTCAGGAAGTTCCCCTGGAGAAGAGGCAGGCTACTCACTCCAGTATTGCTGGGTTTCCCTGGTGGCTCCGATGGTAAAGAATCTGCCTGCAATGCAGGAGAGCTGGGTTTTGATCCTTGGGTTGGGAAGATCCCAATCTTCCCCTGGAGAAGGGAAGGCTATCCACTCCAGTATTCTTGCCTGGAGAATCCCCATGGACAGAGGAGCCTGGTGGGCTGCAGTCCACAGAGTCACAAAGAGTCAGACATGACTGAAGCAACTTAGCACTTATTGCAGATGATTAATTTTAAAGAAAATCCAGTCAAAAAAGTAATTAGGCTTTTTAGAAAGAGAACCCATAAATTCAAATATTAGAAAAAAAAAGAATTCTTAACTCTTGGGTCCCTTATATTAAAGTTCATGAAGTTATAATAATCAAACCTTATATATAATTATAAGGGCTTCCCAGGTGGCTCAGGGGTAAAGAATCTGCCTGCTAGTGATTGCAGCCATGAAATTAAAAGATGCTTACTCCTTGGAAGGAAAGTTATGACCCACCTAGATAGCATATTGAAAGCAGAGACTTTACTTTGCCAACAAAGGTCCATCTAGTCAAGGCTATGGTTTTTCCAATGGTCATGTATGGATGTGAGAGTTGAACGGTGAAGAAAGCTGAGTGCTGAAGAATTGATGCTTTTGAACTGTGGTGCTGGAGAAGACTCTTGAGAGTCCCTTGGACTGCAAAGAGATCCAACCAGTCCATCCTAAAGGAGATCAGTCCTGGGTGTTCATTGGAAGGACTGATGTTGAAGCTGAAACTCCAGTAATTTGGCCACTTCATGCGAAGAGTTGACTCATTTGAAAAGACTCTGATGCTGGGAAGGATTGGGGGCAGGAGGAGAAGGGGAAGACAGAGGATGAGATGGCTGAATGGCATCACTGACTCGATGGACATGGGTTTGGGTGGACTCCGGGAGTTGGTAACAGACAGGGAGGCCTGGCATTCTGCAATTCATGGGGTCACAAAGAGTCAGACATGATTGAGCGACTGAACTGAACTGAATGGAGGAGACAAAGAAGATGCAAGTTTGATCCCTGGATCAGGAAGATTCCCTGGAAGAGGAAATAGCAACCCACTCTAGTATTCTTGTCTGGAGGACAGAGGACCCTGGAGGGCTATAGTCCATGGGGTCGTAAAGAGTTGGACATGACTGAAGTGACTGAACACACACACACACACACTAGTTTTCTTGCCTGGAAAACTCCATGGACAGAGGAACCTGGCAGGCTACAATCCACGGGGTCACAAAGAGTCGGCTGAGCAACTTAGAATGCATGCACGATATAATTATGAGTTCTTCTGGAGAATAATAGCTTTAGGCCTTAAAGCAATGACAAAATCAATGAAGGGCAATTTCTGACAATTTCAGCTGGAAAGGCAGTTTTTCTAAGAATAATGAGACAAAGACAGAGAGAAGGAGAAGTTAGGGATTTGAATTCAAAAACTACAGATGCATCATCATTCTTGGCACTACCCTGTCCAAACTTGTCTGTCTACTTTCCCAACTAATACTGAACCTTTTTCAACGGTATTGGACCTCCTGAAAAATAAAGTGAGATCTCCTTTTGTGGCCTGGAAACTTCTATGGACTGTATAGTCCACGGGGTCACAAAGAGTCGGACATGACTGAGCAACTTTCACTTGCACTTTTCCTTTTGTTTCTGCAAATGTTAGTTGCTCAGTTGTGTCCAACTCTTTGCAACCCCATGGACTGTAGCCCACCAGGCTCCTCTGTCCAGGGTATTTCCCAGGCAAGAACACTGCAGTGGGTTGCCATTTCTTTTTCCAGGGGATCTTTCTGATCCAGGGATCAAACTCAGGTCACCCACACTGTAGGCAGATTCTTTACCATCTGAGTCACCAGGATCCATTTTGTGATTAAGTCTAAGGCAAACTTGTAAATTTGGGAAAGGACACTTTCCACATTCTCACCTCCAGAATTACATGGGCAGTGCCCTGGAGGAGGGAGGGACTTTTTTTTTTTTTAATAAAATGCTCTTGTAGAATATTTCAGGACTTTCCCAAATTGTAACCTTCATCCAACTCCCCACTCAATGAATAAACCAGCTACATCATAAAACAGCTTTTAGTACTCACTTCCAACATCAAATTCTCTAGTATTATACATACATAAAGGAACTAATTAAATTCTTAATACTCCTATTTTGAAAGACAGAAATTGAAGGAGGTAAGATTAAAATATTAAATGAATGCCTTTATATACCAGATACCGTACAAGACATTTTACCTGTTTTATTTCACTTAACGAGCAGGTGGCTAATGGTTTAGCTATTGGAATAATTTGATAAAAGCAAAAACGTGATAGAGAACTACGACTGGAAGTAGCACATATCAAGTTCTATAAAAAGCTGTACATTCTTCACTCACTTTTTTTTTTATTTTTTTCCCTTTTCACTAAGGTTTTTTTTTTTTTTTTAATTTTCTTTACTTTATTGTGTTGGGTTTGCCATACATTGACATGAATCCACCATGGGTATACATATGCTCCCCCTCCAGAAGCCCCCACCCTCCTCCCTCCCAATTCTCTCCCCCTGGGTCATCTTGGTGCACCAGCCCCGAGCATCACTCACTTCTTAATTTGATTTATTTTGTGACACCTAACTAATATGCATATAGCGACTCTCTTTTGGTCAATGTAAAGACTAATTTGAGATGTAATATTGATTCTTGTAGAACTATGACCAGTATTGAAATCTGAGGGGTCAGTTATTTTTTAAATGTGTAACATTATTGACCTTATAGGATATTGCTTATTAAATATATGTTAGAAAAAGATATCTATGAGGCGAAACCATTTGCCATTTTAAAGTAACACTGATATAGAAAAAGTAACTATCAACTTGGTCACTTGAGATTTTAAACAATTTCTGGATATCACTTTGAATTTTTACCCTCAAACCTTTCTGAATAGCATGAGTATCGGCAGGAGGTCTGCAGGGGTTGGTTGTAGAGAACTTGGAAAACACTTCAGCTTCTCCCTCACTGCAATGTTCTGTGTGAACCCAGGCTCTGTGTGCTTTTCATCTCAAAGTTTGTAAGGAAAGCAAACCAGGAAAAGAGAAAACATGTAAATGAAAAGCAGATAGAATGCCAGAATGTGTAACTCTTCAGAATAACTTGCTTAAAATCAAAGAAGTTGTCTTTCTAAATTCCATATATATGTGTTAATATACTGTATTGTTGTTTTTGCTGGGAGACAACAAAAGGAACGCAGATGTATAGAATAGACTTGTGGACTTTGTGGATGAGGGTAAGGGTGGGATGAGATGGGAGAAGGGCATTGAAGCATGTTAATTGCCATGTGTCTAATCAATCGCCAGCCCAGGATTGATGCTCGGGACTGGTGCAGCGAGATTTCCAGGGGGGGGGGGGGGGGGGGAGGGGGGACCCGGAGGGGAAGCATATGTAAACCCATGGTGATATCATAACAATGTATGGCAAAAACAATAATAAAAAAAAAAAAAAGAAAGAAACTGAAACCCAAAAAAAAAAAAAAAAATCAAAGAAGTTAATTTAAGCTGACAAAAGAGCAAGAGCACCAGTTCTTAGCTATAGAATCTGGGACTGCATAGAACCTCCTCATTGTTAGGGGTTCAAACAGAGGCACCTCTGGAGCGGCAAGTGAAGGAACCAAACTCCAGACACTCATCAGGAAGCTGACACATTATGTCCTTCTGGAATAAGTTCTTTTCAGAATGGAATGTACACTTACTAAGGACTATTGTTTCTTTCCCTAAGGTAGAAGATTAAACATTCTGATGAGCAAAGCAGATTTCTGAACCCCTTTCCGCATGGTTTAAACCATGGTCAATACCTCTTAAAATGAAAGATCTTGTAAATTTAAATTCTAGTGTCCCATGTTGGATTTTTATTATTTTTAGCTTTTTTAAGCCAATAGTTTCTCAAGCCAGGTTGGTGCAAAGGGTAATCAAGGATTTGAGTTGATTAACTTTCCTTCCTTCTTTATGTGGGGGGGAAAAACTGAAAATATGACAATTTCCAATACTGCTAGACAAAGAATAGGATTTGGCTTTTTTTCCCCCTCACGACTTTACAAATACTAAAATGCATACATTCACTGAGTGTTTTAAACGTCCCAGGCACTGAGAAGCCTTTTCCATGTATTAACTCACTTAATCTTCATTTTTACCCCATGAGATGTGTGCTATTATTTGGTTTTCATGGCTTCCCTGGTGGCTCAGATGGTAAAGCGTCTGCCTGCAATGCAGGAGGCCGGGCTTCGATCCCTGGGTTGGGAAGATGCCCTGGAGAAGGAAATAGCCACCCTCTCCAGTACCCTTGCCTGGAAAATCCCATGGACTGAGGAGCCTGGTAGGCTGCAGTCCATGGGGATGCAAAGAGTCGGACACAACATCGACTTCACTTTCACTTTCATTTGGTATTCAGACACACAAAAAACTAAGCTACAGACAGGTCAAGAAACATACTCAAAGTAACTCAGATGACAAAGAAGGACTCATATCCCCTCAGTTTGGCTTCATAGTTCCACGGTCTTATCTGCCATGTCATGCCACATTTACTGGGTTTTCCTTCTGTTGGCTGGTGTCAGCCTAAGTTTCTCCAGATAATCAGCTGTTAGAAGGCAAACAATTTAAAACAAAAAGAGTCCATTGATTGTATTAAGGATATTAAAGAAAAGAGTGATATACCTTTAAGAAGATATTTTTTTTAAAGTATGTTCTGCAATAAATCAGTGATTTTCCAGAAATAGGATTATCTAGGCCAGCCTCCCAAAATGTCAACTGAATTTCAAAATCATTTTCTTAACGTCCATACGGCAAGTAGCAAACAGAAGATAATATTAGATACTGCCAATTAATGAACAGTTAAAATGTATTCATTTCTATGTAAATAATTCAACAAAAATTGGCAATTCACAGGGTTGTAAACTAGATGAATACAAACTATGAATCTCTGATTAAGATTCGCAGAACTGTTTTTAATGAGTCATTTTGGGAAGTGCTTTCTGTAGAAGAGTAACTCAAAGAGAAAATAGCTGTGTATAAAGTAGAACAAATACCCAATGAGGCACAAGTTGGAGAAAAGTAGGCCATGCTCTCATATTTAGCAAGAGGAAAATAGTATAGAAACCTAAAATGTTGTTTATATATATAATAATTTGTAAATTATTTTCTTCTGGTATTTTTTAGAAGACTGTTTCCTTGGGGGAGTCAAAGAATTCTTGGTTCATAACCATTTTTATTCAAGAATCCCATGACACATTCCTCTCATAGGTAAAATATTTAAAACTGTTAAGTTTATATTATTCTCGCTTGATGTATATATGTCACAAATATGTATCTTCTCTTGTAGTATTTGCTGATCTGGCAGTTTTACTCTATTTCACATATTTTAGAACTATCAGTTAGATGGTATCCAGACGAAAACAGGAAAAATGACATTAAGGGGTCTGGAAAAGTCACTCCTTGAGTGTCATTTTGGCATGCAAAGGAAAAAGTATAAGGATTCATGATAAATTTCTGAATATTTGAGGGAAAAAAATATATTCTGAGTTGCTTCTGCTGTAGGATGTTAACTGAGCTTCCAAAGTAAGGTTCCAGGCAAGAATTTTTTATGGGGATCAACAGTCAGTACAATGACTCTTAAACCCCTCAGTTACACTGATGAGGGTTTATAGTAGAGTCTTTTTGAAGGATGGAAGGATGGGAAGCACTATCTGCCAACTCCATATCAACAAAGAGGAGCTTCTGTAAGGGAAGTAGATCCCCTGAATGAGTGCCAGTCATCTTTCCATCTTTCAGGCTAAGGCCAAACACTTTTTTGATAAAAAGCACAATGAAGAAGTAATCCCCACTGGTCAGCAGGTACTCAGCTGTAAAGACAACGAATTTATCAGAATTTTCCATAGACACGATCAAGGCCACATAAATGAGAGATCATTTAAGATCCTTTCCATGAAGAACACTGGAAGAGGTGTGAAGACCTCAGCAAAACAAAGACTAAGTGACCAATCAGAATGGAGATTCATCAAAAAAACTGATGAGTAAGCCTGACTGAAAAGGCTATATATTTTACAATGCCAACTGTCGATATTCTAGAAAAGAAATAAGTACGAAAACAGCAAAAGGATTAGTGGTTTGCAGGGATTGGAAGAGAGGGAAGGATGACTAGAGCCCAGCAGACTCTTAGGGCATAAAACTACTCTTCACAATACTCTCAGTGCCAATGTATAATTATACATTTGTGAAACCCACAGAAGGTCCAACTGAGTAAATCCTAATATAAGCAGTGGAATAAAGTTAGTATATTAACATTTACTTATCAATTTTAACAAACGTACTATACCAATGCAAGATGGTAATAGGGAAAAATGCACGAAGGTGGAGGCGGGGATATATGGAAACCCTGTACATTCTAACTGATTTTTCTATAAGCATAAGTTGCTCAAAATAAAGTTTATCTTACTCTCCAATCCCACTCCTGAGCATATATCCAGAGAAAAACATAACCCAAAAGGATACATGTACCCCAGTGTCCACTGGAGCACTGTTTACAAGAGCCAAGCCATGGAAGCCACCTAAATGTCCATCAATAGAGGAGTGGATAAAGAAGCTGCTGCTGCTGCTAAGTCACTTCAGTTATGTCTGATTCTGTGCAACCCCAGAGAAGGCAGCCCACCAGGCTCCTCTGTGCCTGGGATTCTCCAGGCAAGAATACGGAATGGGTTGCCATTTCCTTCTCCAAGGCATGCATGCATGCTAAGTCTCTTCAGTCGTGTCCGACTCCGTGCGACCCTATGGACAGCAGCCCACCAGGCTTCTCTGTCCACAGGATTCTCCAGGCAAGAATACTGCAGTGGGTTGCCATTTCCTTCTCCATGTGGTACATATAAACAATGGAATATTACTCAGTCATTAGAAAGAATGAAATAATGCCATCTCCAGCAACATGGATGGAGCTAGAAATTGTCCTGTTGAGTGAAGTAAATCAGAGAAGAGGAAATACCATATGACATCCCTTATACGGGGAATCTAAAGAAATGATACAAATGATCTTACAAAACAGGAGGCTCACAGATTTAGATAACAATCCTATGGTTGCTGGGCAGAAGAAAGGGGAAAGGGAGTTTGGGATGGACATAGACACATGTACACACAGTGCTGTGTTTAAAATGGATAACCAACAAGGACCTACTATATAGCACATCAAACTCTTCTCAATGTTATGTGGCAGCCTGGATGGGAGGAGAATCTGGGGGAGAATGGATACATGTGTATGTATGGTTGAGTCCATTTTCTGTTTACCAGAAACTATTGCAACATTGTTAAATCAGCTACACCTCAATACAAAATAAAAAGTTAAGGGAAAAAGTCTATCTTGAAATAAAAAAAAAAAAAGATATCTCTAAACAAAAGCAGCTAGAAACTGTTTTAAAAGACAGCACCAATCATGAAAGGGGGAAAGGGGAAAAAATGGAAGATGAAAAGCAAAGGGAATGAATAGAGTGTGAAGTGTGAGACTGGGTAAAATTATATGAAACGTGGCTGGTATGCACCCACAGACAAATACCTTCAGAGACCCGATCATTCACCTTGCCAGGAGCAGAGAAGTCTGACACTGGTGAATAGGAAGCTTCCATGAATGGCATACCCGATCCTTAGTCAAGTCACAATTTGCCCTTAAGAATACTTTCCATACACCTCTAGCTTCAAGTATTTATCAGGATTTCCCATTGCCCTAACATTCATTTTCCAAAACACTGTGAATTTATAAAGTAGGATAGAAAAGCAAAACATCACTGCCCAAACTAATTCATAAGTGAACTGATGACCTATGAAACAGGTTAGTACTCATATCTTCCCCCACTTAATATCAGTTTACCATCTTCATTGCTCAATCTTACTGTTCAGTCCCTCACTGTCAATTAGACTGTTGACAACACTGTGATAACAATATTCAAATCATTTACAAAGTAAAATGTTCAAAGTAGCCTATTAAATAATAGATTACAATAAATTGGAAAGCCATAGACAAATGGTGATATACCAGAGATAAACAAATTAAAAACTGAAGAAAGAAGCCACCAAGGTAAGTTTCGGAAAAGATTAATTTTAATATCAAAGCATTAATTAAAAAAATATTTGGGAAAATGGGTAGTGTCTGTTTTTAAAAGAGATTCTTATACTGACTGCACTGTAGGACTCAAAGTGAAAGGATTACGTATAACATCCTGTTATTTTGTTTGGAAAATCATAAGAAAATATCCTAAATAAGTAAAAGGAAAATATCTCCATAAGTTCTTCTTTCATTTTTTAAGATAATGTCCTATGTCCACCTCTCCACTACCTACTATGACATTTTGATCCTTTTAATGTACACACAATGGGCTTTTTCTGATACTATTATATTTCAATAAGATTCCCATAATCACCCCTATACTTGTGAACACCTGTCATATTCATAAATTTAGAGGAAATATGACAAAAGAACCTATTAATAAGCATCTTCCACTGGTTTTCCCCCACCTTTAAGTCTAGAGTACCTTCATATTTAAAAACAGTTTGTTAGTAAGCCATTGCCAACAGTGACGGCAGCTATGAAACCAGAAGATGACTGCTTCCTGGCAGGAAAGTAATGACAAACCTAAACAGTAAAAGAGAGGTTACTCTGCCGACAAAGATCTGTATAGTCAAGGCTATCATCTTCCCAGTGGTCACATACAATTATGACAGCTCGACCTTTAAGAAAACAGCATGCCAAAGAATTGATGCCTTTGAACTGTGGTGCTGGAGGAGACTCCTGAAAGTCCCTTGGTTGATCTCAGCAAGGAGATCAACCCTGCATATTCACTGGAAGGACTGATGCTGAAACTCCAGTATTTTGGTCAGATGACTCATTGGGAAAGTCCCTGATGCTGGGCTAGACTGAGGGCAGAAGGAGAAGAGGGTATCAGAAGATGAGATGGCTGGACAACATCACCGATGCAATGAACATGAACTTGGGTAAACTCCAGGTGATGGTGAGGGACAGGGAGGCCTGGCATGCTGCAGTCCATGGGATCACAGAGTTGGATATGATGGGGCAACTTAACAACAGCGGCAATGTCGTATTTTAATATAATTTCTCACTGTTTGACCCTCATCTCTGTTTCCAGTGCTGTGTCTGTCACTGTTATGGGCACTGAAAAGAGAGTGGAAGACAGCATCCATGCCTGAGATATGCACTCTGGTTAGATAGAGCTCTTTAACGATTGTAAATCACAAAAGTGTACTCACAGTGAATAATCATTTCATTCTTTAATTATTCACAACTTAATTAGTGAATTGGGTGAGGGCTGCAGAAGAAAAAATATTAGAGGACATTCTCAAAGAGGCAGAAACTTAATCTTCCCTGACAGCTCACTTAGTAAAGAATCCGCCTGCAGTGCAGGAGATCCTGGTTCGATTCCTGGGTCAGGACAATGCCCTGGAAAAGGGATAGGCTACCCACTACAGTATTCTAGGGCTTTCCTTGTGGCTCAGCTGGTAAAGAATCCACCTGCAGTGCAGGAGACCTGGGTTCAATCCCTGGGTTGGGAAGATTCCATGGAGAAGGGAAAGGCTACCCACTCTAGTATTCTGGCCTGGAGAATTCCATGGACTGTATAGTCCATGGTACTGCAAAGAGTCAGACACAACTGAGCGACTTTCACTTCACTTAGAGATGTTTTAAATGGCCAGAAAATTATGGAAACAACCTAAGTGCCCATCAACAGATTAAGGGATAACAAGATGTGGTATATCTATACAATGAAATATTATTCAGCCATGAGAAAGAAAGAAATCTTGAAATTTGCAACAATTTGCACTGAACCTTAAAGCATTATGCCAAGTGAAGCAAGTCATAACCAGAAAGGCAAACACTACATGGCGTCACTTACGTGGAATAAATAAAACATCAAACTCACAGAAACAGTAGAAAAGCAGCTGCTAAGGGTTGGGGGAAATAAGAAAATGTTGGCAAAAGGGTATAAACTTTCAGTTATAAGATCTGAGGACCTAACAAACAACATGGTAACTATAGCTGCTAACAGTACTGTGTAATACTATTGTATAACTGAAATTTGCTAAGAGGAAAATTGAAATGTTTTCACACATCAAAAGATAAATCTCTGAGGTGAATGTATGGTAATTAACCAGGGGGAAATCCTTTCAATATATATGATAATGGGCACTTTAAGTATCTTTTGTCACTTTAAGTATAATTTTGTCAATTATATGACAATAAACCTGGGGGGGGGGAGAAAAAGAAAGATTTGTGTACTCAACCATTTAAAAAGAGAAAAAAGTCACATTCGTAAAACAGACATAATAGAGATACATAAAAAATAGCCAGAAAAAAGAAAGACAAACAAAACTAACTATAAAAAGATAAAAGTGAACAGTGGTAGTTTTTTAAGAGTGATGGGACTTGACAGGAATGGTATTTAAATAGGAAGCAAGGATGCAAAGTTAGAGAGGGCAAATATACAGTAAATTGAGAATTATTGCTTCTTTGCTAATCATTAGTTTAAAATACTATTAAAAAATAAGTTTTTAAAACAGCAACACATAAGAATCTGTTTCTGCACCTGAAATAGTTAACTTGCTTCTGTGTTTTTTATACTTTTGAGCACAGGATCTTTTTGAACCTTAACTTTTAAATTACATAATTATGTAGAAAAATTATTTTCTTTACAAAATGAATACCTTTTACAACATTGTTATCTCTACTTAATCTCAGAATTTTAATTCTATATTTTCCTCTGTTCTAAATGACAGAAACCTTTTATCTCCTGTTCTCTAGTCTCTACAACTTCCATCTTGTAGGTACTCATTTGCCAGAAGATTATTCCCTTCTCATTTCTACTCCCTTGTCCTTCCACAGTTCAATACAAATCAAAAAGGAGAGGGGGAAGGCAACATTGGACTTATCTATGAGAAGTATAAATTTTGGGGGGGTTCTCCATTTCCTACCAGAACAAACTTGCTAAAAGAGAGTAAAAATTTTTAAAAAATTAATTAAAACAAGCAAATAAAAAACACTCCTCTCTTAAGCTTTTCTACTTCTTGGCAGAATGTGGTTTAAAACATAGGTACAACAATGTAACTGTTTTTGCAGCTCCCTAGATACTTGTGGGCTTCCCAGGTAGTGCGAGTGGTAAAGAACCCAGCTGCCAATGCAGGAGACTTAAAAGACATGGGTTCGGTCCCTGGGTTGGGAAGATCCTCTAGAGGAGAGCACAGCAACCCACTCCAGTATCCTTGCCTGGAGAATACCATGGACAGAGAAGCCTGGTGGTTACAGTCCATGGGTAGCACAGGGGTGGACAAGACCGAAGCGACTTCACACACGCACAGATACTCGTAGTTGCTATAAACTTCTTTACATGTCACTACTCTGGCAAGATGTCTTATAAAGTATTTCTACAAATTCTTTATTTCTTGGAGAGAATATTTTATGAAGCCTTTAGCATTTGTTTTATTTAACTGAAAGGGGTCTCATAATTATGGTGTCACAATTATAAGTAGAGCCTACGAATAAATTTCCTTTCCAAGCAGTAAAGCCAACTCCAGTAAATGATTCATTTTATACTTTCCTCTGCTTTGTTTGAAAAGGTCCTTGGTGGTATAAAATAATTTATGTCTAAAAGGAGATCTGTGATTATTCAATATATCCCTTAGACGGTGCTGCCCTATTGAGCGCCCAGCACACACCGGGTGTTCTGTAAGCCTTGAGTGACTCCGTGTGAGCCTGCAATCCGGCAGCTGTTCCATCACAAGGATGAAAGTTTTAATAATGGCTCATTCAGAATTCATTTTTAGCTCAAAACCCACCTCTTTTCATTTTATATGGGTCTCTTATCTAATGTTCTGAAAAACTAGTAAAATGTGGACTATTTGGAGAATAAAACTTTTCTATTTTGCCAACCTTTTATAAAAAAACAAAACTTTCTGGGTTGGGGTTTGACATGGTGACTCATTTGCTGAGATTAACCTTAACAGAGCAGATTTTTGAAAGAAGCTTGTCCTTTTATTTTTCCCACATTAATAGATCCTCCAAAGTCTCAACATTTGTTCAAACTGCCACTGGGAAAGTCGTAAATTGCTTTTTCTTATATTCAAAAATTTGCTTTTATTATAGAATCTGTTTTCTGTTTAGATCTTGGCAAGACAAGATGCAGTTAGGTATATCTAGAATTGGTATTTCTGAGGCTGTTTCCACAGCCAAAGCAAAATTCAGTTTCTCATGACTTTTGAGTTGATTGATTATTCTGTAGAAAAATTGAGAAGTAAACACTTATAGAACTGACAAATCATGTGACATTGAGGTTTTTTTAAGTTATCAAAAAATATTTCAAGTGTGAGGTACAACCCAATTTTGTACCTTGACGTTAATTTTTAATGTTTCCAAATTAAAGTTAAGACAAGCTGTTATGTAAATGCTACTTTCACTGAAAAAAATTATTGTTCATATATAAAAATGCTGTAGAGGTCCACTACTAAAAATGTTCTTTGAGAATTCTTCATCTAGGAAGAAACAATTTTGAGGTTTTTTATTCATTCTCTTTGTAAAATAAAGGTAAGCATTTGAAACAATTGGTAAGAGTTACAGAATTGTAACTTCATTTTACTTACTTTACTCTTTGCCAGCTCCTGTTTTAATCATTTGAACTAGGAGCAACATTGTCTGAAATATAATAAAGCATTTATATGAATTACAAGAATGTAAAATTCAAGCTGTTTTAAAGAGGAGCTGTGATTAAGTAACTTGTGTAAGATTACACAGCTACCAAAGTAGCCTAAACAATCTTCAGTCAGTCTTAACCACTAAACTAAAAGCTTCCCACATCAACCTTTTGGTGTCCTCTGAGGAAAAACTTCTGTGACTATCACGTGCTGGTTCACAGATCTGTCATCATTAAAAGAACCTTCTAAAAAGTTTGGGAGCAAGTGATCTAATATACTCAATGAAAGGTGTACATGTCATGTCAGTGCCTTATTAAGATCTGTAAAGATTGTGCTTAAGTACATATGTAGAATGGTCCAAACTATTGTCTTTAACAAAAATATGGCTATTTAAAGAGCAACCCTATAAATCCTCCTGATATATTGTACAAAATATTACTTATATGGCTCTCATATACACATGCATCTTTACATATATTTATATAACCATACACACATAACTCAGTCTTAGAGAAGTTACTTTCTTTCATAAACCAAAAAGATATAAATCTAGCAGGAGAAAGCAAGAGGTGAGAATTTTGCACAAAGTCTGAAACACACTGCAGCTGGACAAAAAAAGCTGGGTGTGGTGGGCAGGGTGAAGAACTAGCTGATAGCTAATATTTGCTGATAATTCAAATGTGCTAGGCAATATTCTAAGCACTTGATATATACTCAGTCATTCAACCCTCAGAGCAAGACTTTGAAGAATGTATAAATATGTCAGTTCACAAACTCAGCCTCATGGGAGGACAGATGAGGATAGCCATTTGTACAAAAACCACATGGCTAGGAAATGGTGAAGCCAAGATCTGCATACAGTCAGTCTGGCTCCAGAAAACACATTTTTCACCATTAATGGACTAGTTTTGTTTTAACTGAATGTGACATTCTCTCAACAGGCATCAGTATCAAATCTCTAGCGCTTGTGATCGAAAGTACTCTCACGGTGACAATGATTTCTGCTAACAAGAATACTGTTTTGTGATAAACCAACAATACCGATTACAAGTTAACGACCATGTAACTTTAAAACTGTCAAATCCAACTCTGGATTCTTGAACTTTTACTAGAAGACAGTCCAGTTCCAATCATGCCTTAAATATATTATGATACATTAGCCACAAGGTTTAAAATATTTAGAGATGCCCCATACTCCTATACTTAATATCTAATTCTGAATCACCTAATTAAGTGCTTAAGTCCCACTATTTCAGCCTGATATTGTCCCCCCCATATGGGGGACAAAATAGCAAGTGGGAGGAATTTATTTCATGATACATTTTACAGCCAACTTCAGAAACCAACATGGATGAACTATCATCTACCCTTTATTTAATGACCCAAACCTTCCTTCAATTACTGCCAATGATTCTAATGTCACTATACATTAAATAGATGAAAATTCCTGTGAAACTACGCAGTGTGTTTTTCATTTGTCTCTAGGAGTAGCTTTCATTGTTACTTAACTGTTTTCACATCATGTCTGTCACATGGTTGGTTAAATTAAGGGCATCACTTCTTACCCGCTACAAAAGGTATTTTACCTTAAATCATGGTGGTTGAAGAGAAATTTAATGAAAAGGAGTTTGAAGAGTGGATGAAATTCTAAACTTTATAGAAACTCAAGTGCTTCTAAAGAAAATGGAGTGGTTATTTTAATTTATTGCTTTATACCAAAATTTACTGATTTCAGTAACAAGTGGCAACACAATCATTTGCCTTATAAATCATTTAAGTTAAAAAGTTTAACATCCTTTTTAATTATAGTTTAAAGATAGCCTAGACTAAAAGTAACAAATGATTTAATTTATTCACAGTTTGGTTCCTTTCAAACAGAGAGCCAATTATGTTATTTATTAAACAACTATTATTCTAACTGTAAAAATTATGAGATAGGTGGGATTTTTACTGGCAAATGAATTTCTGTACATATATAGTATCGTGTGTGTGCATGCTAAATCGCTTCATTCGTGTCCAACTCTTTGCAACCCCATGGACTGTAGCCTGCCAGGCTCCTCTGTCCATAGAACTTTCCAGGCAAGAATACTGGAATGGGTTGCCATTTCCTTTTCCAATATAGTATCATACAGATTACAAATTAATAAAATATTTTTAGTACATAGTTCAGTAAATGCCTATAAGGCTATTTAAGAAAAATGGCATGCCAAGCAGTTAGTAAATCTGACAGACATGATGTTGCTCAGAACTACTAGAGTTTATCAGAATTTGAACATTCAAGTACATATAGCAGCACTTAATAAAATATTCAATACATCAAGCACTGAAATTAGTGTTATAAAATAAGCATTATTAAAAATAATTAAATAATTGAAATAAAAAAGCTGGTTCAAATTCCTTAAGAAATGTGCTTTAATTCAACACAAGTTACAATCTAGAAAATGTTGAAAAAAACCGAGAATTTTAAGAAAGATTGCCATATCCTACTAAAGAAGGAAAGAACTATAAACATAATTCCTGTGGCTTTATCCAGGTAAATGTTCTCTCAAATACTCTTTGAAATTTTCAAACTATGAGTTTACATCTCTAAACTAAAATAATTTAGATAAATGATTTAAAACTATTATTTCCTATTCCTTCATTAAATAAGACTAATATTATATCAAATCAAGCTAGTCTCACTTACATAAATCTGCCCCCTAAAGTTCAAACCTTTAAAAAAAAAGCATTGTCACAGAATCTTAACTTTCCTGGACTTCTTTTTATCATAAAGATGTACAGCAAAGTTTATCTTCCAGTCCAAGTCCTACTAATCAATGTAGAATCTCAATCTAAGATTCAGTTATAAAATGATGGTGAAGAACCTGTGAGTACACTCAATTAAAAATTACATTCCAAGCTTGTTTTAAACACTTGCTTTCAGAAGACAAGGCAGAAAAGAAATAAGTTTTAAAATATACAACTCTATATTTATAACAACATTTTCACTAAAACTATAATATTTACTGCTCTTCATCACTTGGGTTAGTTTCTAAAAACAGTAGTTTATTCCATGAAAAGATAATAATACTGTTTATCTCAATATGGACACTTAGTTAAAAATATCAAAAGATTCTTTCAAGTTCAGATGGATTTGCACTGATCCTCTGCCTCCCACACTTCGAATGTTTTTAATCTCTAATTTAAGAGCTATGAAGCTGTGGAGGGAAAATGAACAAGGAATTGCACAGTTATTTTGTCAGCTCCTACTGATTACATATTTATGGAGAAATAAGTGTCCTTGGAACCATGTTTAAAAAGGCAAGAGACTAGAGACAAGATCAAAGAGCTAGGTACTTTTACTTCTTTTAAAGAATAGAAAAATGCACCAAGGGTATTCTTTTATACATATATATATTTTATAGCGCAATTTGTGTGGTTGAACAAGTCACAGTGAGCTGGTTGCCTTTTCTTTTGGATGTTTTAATTGAGATTATTTTCCCTGGAATGCAGATACTTACTTGTGTAATTTTACTAAAAGTTAACAAAAAGGCTAAATCAAGCCTTTATGTTTATGAGAATATCAAAATCCATCTGCATATTTTTAGTGCCTTCCTAACTATATGTCACTCCTCTGGAGTTTAGTTTATACCTTTAATTTCATAATATATTGGTTTATTTTTCGCAAACAACTGGAACATATAAACTCAAAAAAAACAAAAGTGATACTACTCCTTGGTCACCATTTAAACACCTACCCGGTGTTTGAAGCCAAGATAGTGGTACTGAGATTTCAAATGTTTACATATTATCCACAGCCACAAATACCTCTGATGTGGTATTATCTGAAAATAATGCACTGTCATTTGGATTTAGACATCTATGAAATCTGACTTTTAAGTATTACCTTTGCCTTCAACAACTGGACTCCATTTTCAACTTCATCATCTTTATTTTTTCCCCTAAAACTATTTTATATAAATGGCCCAGAGAAGCCCTGGTTCGTGCCCCAATTTTTACAGATATATATTCAGCTGTATCTTTAAGAAGCTGTTTTACTGTGTTTACTTTTAAAGGCATCGGAAAAAACTGATTAGGCAAGTTGGTGCTTCCTTCCTCACATCTGGGAGTAGTAGCCAGAATCAAGGCAGCAGACAACTTTGTGCCTTTGGTCACCACTTTCTTCAGCCTAGGCTCAAAACCTGTTGATCTCTACTGCCTCAGTCAAGTCATTCTGACAATTCACCTAAACAGATAAATTAGCGCCTAATTGAGCCTGATACTGAACCATCAGGCTTCCGTAATAGCTCAGTTGGTAAAGAATCAACCTGTAATGCAGGAGATCCCAGTTTGATTGTTAGGTCAGGAAGATCCCTTGGAGATGGGGTAGGCCATCCACTCCAATATTCCTGGGCTTCCCCTGTGGCTCAGCTCGTAAAGAATCTGCGTGCAATGAGGAAGACCTGGGTTCAATCCCTGGGTTGGAAAGATCCCCTGGAAAAGGGAAAGGCTACCCACTCTTGTATTTTGGCCTGGAGAATTCCATGGACTGTACAGTCCATGGGGTGGCAAAGAGTCGGACATGACTGAGAGATTTTCACTTTCTACATTGTGTCAGGCACAGTGTTAGTAAGATTTGTTTCTCACAATAAGATTTGAGATAGGTACCAATATTATGCTCATGTACTGCTATAGAAACCAAAGCTTTGGACAAATTAAGCACATTGGCCAAGATTCCACAGCTGAGCCAAAGACAAAGGAATTACAGAATAATCATTTCTTTAAAGAAGTTAGACTTCCTAGTAAACATAAAAAACTTTCTCCCACTGTCTTTCAAACTTCTTCTCTGGGATAATTCTTTCCCTGTTCCTAGATAAAACCTTAAGAAGTATCCACAGTTTTCCAATTCCCTTTAATCAAAAGTACCATCCCATTTCACTAGTTAAAATGTCCACCTAATGTAACAATCAAAATCTCAAACTTCATAAACGTGAAACCTCTGCTTTTCCCATCTTGAGCCCATTTCAGGCTAATAAGCCTGTAGCAGTGACCAGGTTAGGTGCTCTCTTCTCTTGAATCGTTCCCCTTCATTAGACTGTCACTCCTTAGGGGTCACATGGAGGAAGGGGCAGGTGCCAATGTCCTATGGAGGCTGAGTCTTCTGGGCGAGAGAGGACAAATCCTGACTGGGGTGAGAAGGAATACATCGGCCCATTTCTCCAAGGACACCCAACTGAACACTCAACTTGCTCTGACATGAAATATTCCTCTCTGCTGCTGGCTTCTATTCACTTCCAGAGGTCCACCTTCAGTCTTCCTGGTTAGAAAAACTTTCTAAATGACTTCAGGCCAACCTCTTCCCAAGAATCAGTCAAATGTATACAGCCTTCTCTCACCATAGCTGTCACTGCCAGTGAAGTTGCTCAGTCGTGTCCAACTCTTTGGGATCCCATGGACTGTAGCCTACCAGGTTCCTCCATCCATGGAATTTTCCAGGCAGGAGTACTGGAGTGGGTTGCCATTTCCTTCTCTAGGGGATCTTCCCGACCTGGGGATCAAACCCAAGTCTCCCACACTGCAGGCAGATGCTTTACCATCTGAGCTACCAAGGAAGATGTCACTGCAGCTTGCTCCTAATGCAGCTTCCTAACTCTGCTCAGGCAGGGACATTTGTCTCATCTTTTTAAATACATGTAAGTATGAATCTCCAAAACTCCAAGAAACATTACCAAACCCTATGAAAAGATACTGTGAACTTTCTCCAACTTAATTTCAGGTGAAGGGAAAACATTCCCCTTCTTCAAAAAGCCTTTCATTCCATTCCTCCATAGTAAATGGGTGAAGCACCGTTAATTTGACCCAAACAAGCCTCTCCACAGATCTCAACATTCTCATCAAACCTATAGCTACCCCTAATTTATCTTCCTAGTAACTGATAAACTCAGTTCAAAACTACACTTTCATTATCTTGTTTCCAAGTCTTACGTGAGTGGTGCAGATCTGACTTGAAATGTGTCCAACTCACTGGCACAATTCTCGTATTCCTTAGTTCAAATTCCCCAATGATAACACATGTTATATCTTAGAGATTAAAGACATAAGGACATTTACCCAAATATAACCTTGGAAATATCTGATGAACAGGTTTATAGAATCATCTGCATAGATTATTTGTCCCACCTAAGGAATTCCAAGTAACACCTCATCAATGGTTGAGATCTTTTTTGACTCAAATTATTAATATCTACCAGAAAATGCAGTACCAAATCCCCAAACCTTCAAAATATCATGGAAATATATCAACACACACACACACACACACATATACATTCATGATCTGATCAGACAGCAAATTTAATATTATACTCACCTTCATGTGTATTAACATGTATACATTCTATACTATAGCAATCCATATAAATAAAATAAGATTAATTTATAAACATGGCATATCAATGATAAATCTCATGTACTCAAAATAAAACTTCACTGCAGATAATGATTCAAAGTAAATTTTAGTGAAAACAGTGTATATCTTAAGGCCAAGAAGGGGCTCAAATGAGCCCAATTTACATAGGACTTCATCCAGGAGGTCAGAGATACAAGTGAACCAAATTAGAAATTAAAGGTTTAATTAACTTATAAAAAAGTATTTTTATGTAGCCCAGAAAGACCTCCACAGTATTCATTCTTGAAATGTCTAGGCCCACACACAGTAGTTTAAACATGTATGTGCCACACTCATATGTTTAGACATATTTATGGCACCCTGCTCCAGTACTCTTACCTGGAAAATCCCATGGACAGAGGAGCCTAGTAGGCTGCAGTCCATGAGGTCGCTAAGAGTCGGACAGAACTGAGCGACTTCACTTTCACTTTTCACTTTCATGCACTAGAGAAGGAAATGGCAACCCACTCCAGTGTTATGCCTTGGAGAATCCCAGGGAACGGGGAGCCTGGTGGGCTGCCGTCTGTGGGGTCGCACAGAGTCAGACACGACTGACGTGACTCAGCAGCAGCAGCAACTTAATATTTCAAATACAACTCTAAGGTAAATTATTCACCACTCAATCCAATTTACACCTATGTTTTTACTACTTTTGCTTAAGAAAAAATTATGACTAAAATCTTTGGCAGAATAGTCAAATACTCAGCAGTTTATAAAGTTAGACAACTTACCCAGTCTTTGGTCTCTGAGGATTCAAGAATCTCCTGATGGGGAGGGAAAAGATCATGATGAGAAGCACCTGGGAAGCATCATCCCACCTTCACCTGGTCCACCGAAGGCTGTTAGGAGTGAAGAAGATGATTATTCATGTTACAGCCTGAAAAATAGTTATATATTCCCACTAATCAAACTGCTGACTATCTTTTAAGGTTGAAGAAACTGCCCTCAAACTGTTAGGTTACTGGTCTTAGACTACACAATTAGTAAGTAAAACTCCAACAAAAATTTTCAGCCTCCTTTTACTCTACCATACATGAAACTGAAGTTTTTTCAAAGTAGCTTAGCTTACAGATTGGCATTAGTTTATTTCAATAAGGAAATAATAAGTGTCCTTATGCTCCTCACTCTGCTACCCGCCACCCACAAATTCTCCTCTTTCAAATAGTTTACATTCACAGAACTGTTCCTAAGCATCTCTCAGTAAGATATGCACAGTGCCAGGGAGGGTTTAAAAACAATCAGCAAAATTAACCTTAAACTTTATTTTCATATAACATCAACAGTAACTCTAGATGCAGGTAAGAGACAATGGGAATTTATTTTTTAATTTTTTGAAAAAATTTTACCATTTTGTTTACCAAGTCCTAGTTTCAACTGAACAGGATTATTCATTTAAATTAGGTTCACTTGTCTAATTAGACCCCTCTGTACTTTACCCTCAATAAGGTCTTTGTCATACCTCAATGCTCTACTGGGTTTCCCGACTTCTTTAAGTCTGAATTTGGAAATAATTCAAGGTATTAGATCTGATAGACAGAGTGCCTGAAGAACCATGGACGGAGGTTCCTGACACTGTACGGGAGATAGGGATCAAGACCATCCCCAAGAAAAAGAAATGCAAAAAAGGGCAATGGCTGTATGAGAAGGCCTTACAAATAGCTGTGAAAAGAAGAGAAGCAAAAAGCAAAGGAGAAAAGGAAAGACATATCCATTTGAATGGAGAGCTCCAAAGAATAGCAAGGAGAGATAAGCAAGCCTTCCTCAGTGATCAATGCAAAGAAATAGAGGAAAACCATAGAATGGGAAAGACTAGAGATCTCTTCCAGAAAATTAGAGACACCCGGGGAACATTTCATGCAAAGATGGGCACAATAAAGGAGAGAAATGGCATGGACCTAACAGAAGCAGAAGATATTAAGAAGAGGTGGCAAGAATACACAGAATGTGAAAGTAAAGTCACTCAGTCATGTCCAGCTCTTTGCAACCGCACGGACTGTAGTCTACCAGGCTATTCCATCCATGGGATTTTCCAGGCAAGAGTACTGGAGTGGGTTGCCATTTCTTTCTCTAGGGGATCTTCCCAACCCAGGTCTCCCGCATTGCAGGCAGATGATTTAGCATTTGAGTAACCAGGGAAGCCCAGAATACACAGAAGAACTATACAAAAAATGTCTTCACAACCCAGATAAACACGATGATATGATTACTCACCTAGAGCCAGACATCCTGGAATGCAAAGTCAAGTGGGCCTTACGAAGCATCACTATGAACAAAGCTAGTGGAGATGATGGAATTCCAATTGAGCTATTTCAAATCCTAAAAGATGATGCTGTCAAAGTGCTGCACTCAGTATGCCAGCAAATTTGGAAAACTCAGCAGTGGCCACAGGACTGGAAAAGGTCAGTTTTCATTCTAATCCAAAAGAAAGGCAATGCCAAAGAATGCTCTAACTACCACAGAATTGTACTCATCTCACATGCTAAAGTAATGCTCAAAATTTTCCAAGCCAGGCTTCAACAATACGTGGACCTTAAACTTCCAAAAGTCCAAGCTGGATTTAGAAAAGGCAGAGGAACCAGAGATCAAACTGCCAACATCTGCTGGATCATCAAAAAGCAAGAGAGTTCCAGAAAAACATCTATTTCTGCTTTATTGACTATGCCAAAGCCTTTGACTGTGTGGATCACAACAAACTGTGGAAAATTCTTAAAGAGATGGGAATACTGGACCACCTGACCTGGCTCTTGAGAAACCTGTATGCTGGTCAGGAAGCAACATTTAAAACTGGATATAGAACAATAGACTGGTTCCAAACTGGGAAAGGAGTACGTCAAGGCTGTATATTGTCACCCTGCTTATTTAACTTATATGCAGAGTACATCATGAGAAACACTGGACTGGATAAAGCATAAGCTGGAACCAAGATTGCAAGGAGAAATATCAACAACCATAGATACAAAGACATCACCACCCTTATGGCAGAAAGTGAAAAAGAACTAAAGAGCCTCTTGATAAAAGTACAAGAGGAGAGTGAAAAAGTTGGCTTGAAACTCAACATTCATAAAACTAAGATCATGGCATCTGGTCCCATCACTTCATGGCACATAGATGGGAAACAATGAGAGACTTTAATTTCTTGGGCTCCAGAATCACTGCAGGTGGTGATTGCAGCAAAGAAATTGAAAGACACTTGGTCCTTGAACGAAAAGTGATGACCAACCTAGACAGCATATTAAAAAGCAGAGACATTCCTTTGCCAGCAAAGATCCATCTAGTCAAAGCTATGGTATTCTATTAAGAAAGCTGAGTGCCAAAGAACTGATGCTTTTGAACTGTGGTGTTGGAGAAGACTCTTGAGAGTCCCTTGGACTGCAAGGAGATCCAAGCAGTTCATCCTAAAGGAGATCAGTCCTGAGTGTTCATTGGAAGGACTGATGCTGTAGCTGAAACTCTAATACTTTTGCCACCTGATGTGGAAAACTGACTCCTTGGAAAAGACTCTTATGCTGGGAAAGACTGAAGGAGGGAAGAGAAGAGGACGACAGAGGATGAGACGGTTGGATGGCATGAGTTTGGGCAAGCTCCAGGAGTTGGTGATGGACAGGGAGGCCTGGCCTGCTGCAGTTCCTGGGGTCGAAAAGAGTGGGACTTGATGAGTGACTGAATTGAACTGAACTTAAGGTCTTCGTGTTTTCACTGAGTCTAAGTGCAGGTCATATTTGTTCAAAGGAATAAAAAATGACAGCTTGGAATGAGGAAAATAAAGGATAAATACACTAATTAAAATATTTACTGTTTCCATTGGGTCAAATTTCCCCCCATCTCTCCATGTCCTAGTCTACCTCTTCCCACCCCTCCTCCAAAAATAATAATAATAATAATAAGGTGTAAGGAGTACTATTTTGGAACTTTAAGTTCTTGGGATGTTGTCTAAACAGAAAAAAACTTCGAAGCAACAGTGTTGCCTGGTTCTTGCCCAAAAAGTCACGGGGCTGAGGCCTTGCGGCGCGCCCTCTCTTCTCCGTGGACTATGCGGAGCAGGCACAGGGATCTCCCCGTGGGGTCCTGAAAGACGCAAGGGACAGGAGCAATAAATACTCGTTCAGCCTGTGGGCACAGCGGCTGGGAATAGGCAGACACAGAGGAGGGCACAGCGTGGAGGCTGGAGGCTGGCAGAGGACTCGCTCAAGACCAGCGCTCCCCAGGAGCGAGACTGGGACTGCGCTCCTCTCTCCGTGCGCCCAACACATCCCTGCCTTCAGAGAGGGCTGGTGCGCACTCAGCCACAGCCACAGCCCCTGTCCCGTCCGAGGGGTACATCTTACAACCAGTGGCCATGCTCAGAACCCAAACCCTGGGTCCCAGCCCCCTCACCGATCCTGTGATGGGGTCCACCGCACCGTCTAAAGTTGAGAGACTGGCAAATACTTTCCCACTCACTCGCTCTTTCTAGCCTCCCACCCCCCGACCCAATAAATTACACACAAAAAATCAACAACAAAGGACACCACAGTATTGCTATTCCCTTCCCAGTCTTACCCTTTTGGATTTTGCTCTTATTACATTTTCCCTTCCATTTTTTTCTTCTTCTTCCTGGTCACCCTTAGTGATCTGCCAAAGGGCAAAACGACCAACCAATCTGATCTCCCAACACCCCTGATAGAACAGCTTTCAGGTGTGATTTATTTTTAAGTCTACATGGATTGTTTCTCTAACATTTGAAAGCCTCACCGTAGCACTGGATGCTGAAATTACAACCTTCTTTTACGCCCATTCAATCTGCCTTTATAAAATTTCTCCCTTTCCCAACCCTCAATGAGTCTTTCAACCAATTATGATATTTTGTCACTCACTGAATCTAAGCCAGGATTCTCAGTATCAGCTCTATGGGCATTTTAGGCAAGACAGTTCTTTGTTGTGGGGGGCTGTCCTGTGCATTTTAGGAGGTTTAGCCTAATCGTTGGCCTCTACTGACTAGATACTAGCGGCACCCCTTCAGTTGTTAAAACCAAAACATCTCCAAATATTACCAAAGGTTCCTTTGGAGCAAAGGGCTTCTGTGTGGTAAAGAATCTACCTGCAATGGCGGATACCAGGGTTCCATCCCTGGGTTGGGAGGATCACCTGCAGAAGGGAATGGCAACCTACTCCAGTGTTCTGGACTGGAGAATCCCAGGGACAGAGGAGGCTAGCCGACTACAGTCCATGGGGGTCACAAGGAGTCAGACAGGACTGAGGGACTAATACTTTTGCTTCCTTTGGAGCAAAACCATCTCCTCTTCCCCCTAAAGAACCATTGCTCTGAATTATTCAAGAATTGAGTTTTGTTATAAAAGTAACTAGGAAAAAAAAATCTACTTCTTTACATTATAAGTTAGTATTCATATGCTTTAAGTAGTAAGAAGACAACATTTAGGGCTTTTCTGGGGCTAACATATACTTCAACTATATTATTCAAAACTGAAAGCAAATGACACACATGGTTATTTCTTTACTGGCATTTCATGTTCTACTTCTTTTCTCTAGCAAATATTAAAAATAGACCCCAGGGAAAAAATAAGATTAATTGTCCTGTACATGGGGAAATGAATAGATACACTAATCAAGAGAATTGTAAATTGCCTGAAATGTAAACGCATGAAAAATTTATAGATTAAATCTGACATAAACAGAAAACAAATACGATACACTGTTAGACAAATTTTTGTTTACAAAATCAACTTAATGAAAAGATGTTATATACTGAATTAGCATGCATATATCTTATTTTCTGATAAAAGTTCTAATTCCAGCCTTTAGTTTTCCGACCATGGAGGAAAAGCTACACTAAAATAATTATGTTAAATGTATTCATGTTATTTCAGAGATTAATTCTATCTGTAGAAATGTGAAGCAATGTTGACATGAAACAAAGTTTCTAAGTAGCTAAAATAAAAATATTCAATGAAGATCATGGGATTATCATTATTAACTCGACTGTATTTAGAGCTCTAGTTTTGACTTACTTCTATGGACACCCCACAAAAACAGTTACTTTCCTCCCAGAGACTTCAATTTACCATCCATAAATTCTTCATGTATCTTACACTTTGCAAATTTCAAAGAATTTTCCTATCACCTCATTTATTACTAATAGGTGTCTGAAATAAGTGGCAAAGAATTGATCTTCCAGCTTAAAGAAGGGGATGCTGAAGCTCTGAAAGCATAAAGTCCCTCCTCAACAGGCATGAATAAGCAAGAGTAAAGACTTGTTTGTTTGGGGGCTTATATTCTTTCTACTCATCCAACTAGACTCATAATTGGTATGCCTTTCTCACTCACCTGGATCAGACCTGATGATGGTTTATGGCCTCTCCAGAATACACAGTTAGACTCAAGACACTTAATAAGGAAACTCTATATTCCATGTTGAGACTTGAAGACCAGAAATTGATAAACTTGAAATTAAGATTCAGACTAGAGCTAATTCACTGCGTAACTCTGGGCACCTCAGGAGTCTTTATTGTCAAAAAAAAAAAATACTTTGAGGATCAAAATACATGAAGAGACTCTTCTGTTAATGGACTTGAAAACTACATCTATGGTAATTTCATAGATGTTTTCACATGTCAAAACTTATAAATCATACAATTTAAATGGGTTTAGTTTCTCATATGTAAATTATACCACAATAAAATTATAAAAAATTAAGAGAAAGAATGAAAACAAGAGAGAAGTTTTTCATGGAACAGTGTTGACTGAAAATATGCCATGAACTGAAAAAGATGAGCTCACCTCTTCCTTCTGATCACAAGTTCACCTGAAAATATTTAAAATGAAAGACCATTTCATTGACTCGAAGATCTGCTCGATGATCTCAACCATGGCTTCTCAGAACCAGAGATAACTATTGTGCCTGTCATTTAGTGCTAGCCAGCCTTACGGTGGGGTTCCCAGGAAGGTCAGTTGTAAGAAATCTACCTACAATGCAGGAGACGCAGGTTCAATCCTTGGGTCAGGAAAAGTCCCCTGGAGAAGGAAATGGCCACCCACTCCAATATTCTTGCCTGGGAAATCCCATGGACAGAGGAGCCTGATGGGCTGCAGTTCATGGAGGCACAAAGAATCAGACACAACTGAGCACACATACACACACATGCAACCCTATTGTGGCTGTAGGAGAAAGAATCTGCCTTTGATATGCAACCATTAAAACCGTTCACTTAAAAAAAATTGGAAGCAATCACTGGTGTCACAAACAGCTAAAGTCTGGAGAAGATTTTAATAATGTTGTAAGAACATGACTTGGATATTGGTAGTTGGTCTAAAATGAACAAGCTGAATGACACTGTCGAAGTTAGTCTGGGCACCAGTCCTTCTATTTCCTTATTATCTCTTCAAAGGATTTCCAAACCAATAAATAAAATATTCCTCTTTGGAGTTAAAAAAAAAATCATCTTTACTCCAGGCCCTTATTAGGTATTGAATTGTCCAGTACAAATCATGTCTAAAGAAACCATATTGCTTTAAGGATATTGACCAAAAAAAATGATATTCAGATACAGACATCCTTAAGGGGTGCACCATATTAGAAGATTCTCCTAATGCTTTTAGGGTGGGGAGGATTTTAGAAAATAACAAAGATGATCTTTGTGAACAAAGATGATCTATTTCAACCATCTTCATCAAATTCAAAGCTAATATATGACATACTAAGGATAATGAAGCCTAGAAGGAAGCACTATAAAAGAGAATACAAACTGAATCACCCTGCATATGTTGACGCATATTCAATATCCCCCTAAAAAAGGAAAGGGGAAAACATAGCTAGCCCAGTTTATGATGGTTCTCAAAATTACCTAGAAAAGCTCTTCAGAGATCCTTTCTTTGAAAGAGATGGTTATTAATTTCAAAGTAACATTGAGACTGGGTCAAACAGAAAAATGTAACTATTTTCATAGCAGAATGCTTTCTTGGAATATTGTCAGTCATCATGGAATGCCTAAACTCTTCACAAAGAAGCAAAAACTATCTTGTAGATTGTGGGGCATGCAGGACTGTAGCTTTCTTCCTGAACTGAAAACATTGATTCATCGCTCTCACTTTGATACCTAGCAATGCTGGAGTTTCAGAGAACTACTTTTCATTTTAGCTTTGTTATCAATTTTATATATAACTTTGCTCAAATTACAGACCTTCTATGTCTCCTGCTTTTTATAAAAATGCAAAAATCTACCTTTGAAAGATTAACACAAATTGTATGCTATTTTCTGCAAAAATATGCTAAAAGTATTTTAAGCTTGCAGAAAAAATTATGACAGTTTTAAAAAGATATAGCTAAAGAGATGGGACTATTCAGATGAGAAACACTAAATAATATACTTTCAATATTTGCTTGATTGGAAATCTGTAGCTTGATGTAATAAAACTAGGTTGTCATCAAAAGATTGTAAAGTGACATGCTTTTCAAAAATGAGATCAAGCAGTCACACTGGGTATTATAGTATGTGTATAATATACAGCATCAGTTTATGATATGCTTGTGAAAAATACCATGACTTTAGGTAAGAGTAATCTAAGTGTTCCTATATATAGTCCTAAATATAAATGGATTTTACTGAACAGTAGTCTTAATTATCTGTTTTTCACTCTGTAAGAAAAAAAGAGGTTGATATTACAAAAGGCCTTTTTAATTTACAGTTAGGCTGACTGAAGCGCATGCAAATGGAAATAAAACTGCAGCCCCAGGACGTTCTAAAACATGACACATGAGGTTGCCAAGGTAACCCACCAGGAGGCTGTCTTGGCATCTTCTGGAATAAAATGGGAAGAAAACATTATAGTGAACAGATGGGGGATGGGGATCTTCTGGGGCCAGTTATATAATAAAAGCACTGCAAAAAACTACAGCTCCATGAAATTGGTTTCAAACAAAAAAGGAACAGAGTATCTCTCACACTTCTAGAGTTTAAATTGGGCAGGATTTATGATCCACAAGAGTAGAATTTTTAAAAATTATTTTAAATATTATTTAAATGGAATAATTACTTTAAAGCCACTATGCATTAACACATCAATTTTTACACGTGCAAAAATTCAGTATGGGTGTAGAGCTGATATTCAGGGTGCAAAGGTGATGCTAACTTTGTAATATTTTACTATTAGGACAGGTCTTGAGGGGATAGCAAAACTTGCTTAAGAAAATATTCTCAAGATAAACATCCAGAGAAAATAATAAATGAAAAAATAGAATCATTCAGTTTAGCTCATTGATAATTTTATATTTATTCTTTACATTCTTCTTTTAAAATTACAAACGATTCCTTTCATTTTGGAGTCGATTCCTTATATTTCACAATGATGTCATTCCTATTAAACATATACTGAAAGCTTTAGTTCCCTCTTTGAAAAGCTGATTCTCGCCAATGTAAGGTTATTCTATAAATAGTAAGTGAATCTCCTTGGCCTGTCCTGAGACTTTTTTCATCTCTCCTTTGTCCCTGAAGATTGAATAAGATGAGCTGATGAAGGACATATATGGAGAGAGGACACTCTGGTTTGTGGCAGTACTTGTGATTGTCACAGCTGAACTGCATTTAAGAATTCTGTGCACAAGCAAAAAGTTCCGATAGGAAGGAGGGGGATTAAAAAATAACACCATTTCATTTCAAATGTTTACAAACTTAATAACTGCTTTTTAAACTTTATATAAAAATATAGAGATTTTGTCCTTTGGAACACTGCCCATAGCAAGATCACTAGACTCTTTGATTATTATGTGCCCTGGATGAAAGTAATCCAATCAATTCCATTTTAAAAATCAAAGTGTACATTCATTCACAATAACCAATGCTATTTTGCTGTTTCGGTGCAGTGGAGATATTAAGGTACAATCTTCCTTTTAAGAGATGACTTGCCTTGTAATACATAAGCAGCTGCAGACTTTCATCTGGTCATATTATTTTCCTTAAAATCTTTCAATATTTCTCATCACCTGTAGACTAAAAGAGTCTGCTTACTATACTTCATAGGGCCCTTCTCAAGTCCCTAGATTTCTACCTATGCATGGGTAGGCCCCAGCCACCAGAAATTTTCATTGTCTCTCAGCATTTAGGGATATTTATTTTTTCTCTCTCTAGGGTGTCTGTCTTACTTCTTCAGAAGCTTACTTCAACCCAGCTCACAAGTCATATCTTTTGTGAAATACTGTATCCTCCTTTTCTGGGAGGTGGCTCTTTTTCTTTGCTACTATTGCACTTTCCACTTATCTACTGTGCTGTGTATCACACCGTGCTGTGCTTTAGAACTCTCTGGCGTATGGTTCCTTCTTGAAGACAGAAATATCTCTTGCTTATTTTGGACCACTGGTACCTAGCACAGTCCCCAGCACTTTGACAGCAATAAAAAATGTTTGCTGAATACTGAATGAACTTCTTCAGTTATAGAGTGAAGAAGTGGCAGGGTGAGAAATAGATCTACAACTAACTGCTTCCTAAATTTTGCATTAAAGTCACCTAGTGAAGTAGGTCTGAAGTTGGACAAAGATACCTGCTTTTTAAGTAAGTATTGGAGACGATTTTGATAGCAAAGTTTGGGAACTGAGACAGACTACTGAAAAGTTTTCTAACAGAAAAAAAGTGGACAAGTAGAGGAATAATATAAAATTGGATATATTTTCCATAAAATAACTGAAATAATTAACTTTATGTAAATACAGCATAATAAAGTATAAAGGCTTACCATCAAGTTTAAAATGTCACATCTACAGTTTTAATGGCATTCGTAATGTGTTGGGGAGCAAGTTGTTATTGTTCTGTCACTAAATCATGTCCAACTCTTTGCGACCCCATGGACCACGGCACACTAGACTCCTCTGTCCTCCACAGTCTCCTGGAGTTTTCTCAAATTCATATCCATTCAGTCAGTGATGCTAACTGACCAAGTTATAAACTTAAAATCTCAATTAAATAGCATGATCCATCTTCTTAAAGTCAGAAGAGCATCCATAATTATCATCCTTATAGCATCCAAACATGACAGGCCAAGGAACCCTAGAGTTTCTGCAGTGAGAACCCTAGAACTCTATGTTTTGAAAAAAAAAATCAGAGACAAGGGTTTACTGTATGAGCGTCAGATATTGAAAACTACTGCAGGGCTTGTATCATGGACTAAAGTCTTTGCTGTTTGAGCAATAAACACTGGCACAATTATTGGTGATGTTTCAATTTTGAAATAATTAATTAAACCAGGGTTTCTCTGGTCGTTCAGTAGTAAAGAATCTACCTACCAGTGCAGGAGACGTGGGTTCAATCCCTGGGTCCAGAAGATCCATGGAGGAGGAAATGGCAACTCACTGCAGTACTCTTGCCTGGGAAATCCCAGGGACAGAGGAGCCTGGCAGGCTACAGTCCATGGGGTCGCAGAGTCGGGCACAACTTAGCAACTAAACAACAACAAAAAATTAATTAAACAAAGCTTATTTGAAGAGTTAGCAAAGTTTGTGTTTATATATTTTAGCTTATCTAATCCTAAAATTACTCATTTTGAGATTGTGTTCCAAGAGTTTTTAAAAGACCCCAGGGGAGGGGGGCAGTCCTAAGATGGTGGAGGAATAGGACAGGGAGACCACTTTCTCCCCTACAAATTCATCGAAATAACATTTGAACACTGAGCAAACTCCACAAAACAACTTCAGAATGCTGGCAGAGGACATCAGGCACCCAGAAAAGCAGCCCATTGGTCTTCGAAAGTATAAAAGATAAAAAGAGAGACAAAAGAGTTAGGGACAGAGATCCATCCCAGGAAGGGAGTCTTAATAGAGGAGAAGTTTCCAAACACCAGGAAACCCTCTCACCGGCAGGTCTAGGGGGAGTTTTGGAATCTCTGAGGGCAACACAACTGGGAGGAAAAATAAATAAATAAAACCCACAAATGATGTGCCTAACCGCAACGTCCAGCAGAGAAGCACCCCAGACACTCGCCACCCGAAAGTGGGGACTGAACAGGGAGGCATGGGCTGCATTGTTTAGGGTAAAGAGCCCGGACTGAATGCCCCGAGGGCAATATGAGGGAGCTAACAGGAGACTGCAACCTAAACTCTGGGATGACTAGAGGGGGGGTGGGGCAGTGAAAGAGAGAGAGACAAAGAGAAAGAGAGAAACATCCCATGAAAAGCCCTAACCTAAGGCACTGCGGCCCACTCACAGAACAAAGGACAGAGCGAATACCAGAGAAGAGCTAGCTGGCTGCGGACCGGACTGGCCCATCCCCTGCAGGATGCAGTGAGCAGGCAGGTGACAGAGCCAGAAAGGGGCAAATTCGGCCCCAGAGTTTCTGAGCAAAGACTTCCTGGGATTCTGGATGGTTGACATCCGCCAGGAGGGTCGCAGCCAGAGATCAGCTCTCCAGAAGAGACACACAGCACCCGGAGATGGGTACGCCCGGAAACCTAGCGGCTGGGACCAGGGAGGTGGTAAGACGCACCGCACCTGGGGAGAGTGCTCGTGCCAAGCACCTGGTTGCCTGAGCTGCTCCGACTGGGGAAGGGCACAAAACGCAGGCCCAACTTAGTCTGCGTCTTTGTGGAGTATCCTCTCGGGTACCTGAACCTGAGCAGCTTAGACCTAGGAAGTGCACGCAACCTAGGGCCCGCTGCCTGCAGGGCAGCCTGGAGCCGGGGCAATGTAGACTGGGAAAGCACACAAGCCAGAGCTGGGGCAAACCTAGTGTGGCCGAGACGCTGCGAGCACTTCCCACACACGCCAGTGCTATATCTGTTTGCAGTGTTCCGCCCTCCCTGCAGCACGACTGAACAAGTGAGCCTAAACAAGAGGCCACCTTCACCCCCTTGTGTTTGGGTGGAAATTAGACACCGAACACCCCTGCAAACAGAAGAAGCCAAATAAACAGGGAACTGCTTTGGAAGTAACAGGTGCAACAGATTAAAATCCCTGTAGTTAACAACAATTACATTGGAAGGGGCCTATAGATGTTGAGAAGGGAACAAAGAACTATCTGAAACTGAACTGACCCCACACTGCCCACAACAGCTCCAGAGAAATACCTAGATATATTTTTACTATTATCATCTTTTTTAATTTTTATTTGTTTTTCTTTTAAACTTATAAATTTACTTTATTGTGTTGGTTTTGCCATACACTGACATGAATCTGCCATGGGTATACATATGTTCCCCTTCATTCTTTTCTTTAAGTCCTCTATTACTCCTTTAATTTTGATTTTTATAACTTACTGTTACTTTGCAAAAAATGAAAGACCATATTTTTAAGCAAACTTCATATATATTTCTTATACTTTTTGTGATTTTTTTTAATATTGTATTTCTATGAGGCCACTATCACCCTAATACCAAAACCTGACAAAGATGCCACAAAAAAAGAAAACTACAGGCCAATATCACTGATGAACATAGATGCAAAAATCCTTAACAAAATTCTAGCAAACAGAATCCAACAACATATTATAAAGATCATACATCATGACCAAGTGGACATTATCCCAGGAATGCAAGGATTCTTTAATATCTGCAAATCAATCAATGTAATACACTACATTAACAAATTGAAAGATAAAAACCATATGATTATTTCAATAGATGCAGAGAAAGCCTCTGACAATATTCAACATCCATTTATGATAAAAGCTCTACAGAAAGCAGGAATAGAAGGAACATACCTCAACATAATAAAAGCTATATATGACAAACCCACAGCAAACATTATCCTTAATGGTGAAAAATTAAAAGCATTTCCCCTAAAGTCAGGAACAAAACAAGGGTGCCCACTCTCACCACAACTATTCAACATAGTTTTGCAAGTTTTGGCCACAGCAATCACAACAGAAAAAGAAATAAAAGGAATCCAGATTGGAAAAGAAGAAGTAAAACTCTCACTGTTTGCAGATGACATGATCCTCTACATAGAAAAGCCTAAAGACTCTACCAGAAAATTACTAGAGCTAATCAATGAATATAGTAAAGTTTCAGGATACAAAACCAACACACAGAAATCCCTTGCATTCCCATACACTAATAATGAGAAAACAGAGAAATAAAGGAAACAATTCCATTCACCATTACAATAAAAAGAATAAAATACTTAGGAATATATCTACCTAAAGGAACAAAAGACCTATATATAAAACACTGATGAAAGAAATCAAAGAGGACACAAATAGATGGAGAAATATACCATGTTCATGGATTGGAAGAATCAATATAGTGAAAATAAGTATACTACCCAAAGTAATATATGCATTCAATCCAATCCCTATCAAGCTACCAACAGTCTTTTTCAGAGAACTAGAACAAATTATTTCACAATTTGTATGGAAATACAAAAAACCTCGTATAGCCAAAGCAATCTTGAGAAAGAAGTATGGAACTGGAAGAATCAACCTGCCTGACTTTAGGCTCTACTACAAAGCTACAGTCATCAAGACAGTATGGTACCAGCACAAAGACAGAAATATAGATCAATGGAACAAAATATAAAGCAAGAGATAAATCCATGCACCTATGGACACCTTATCTTTGACAAAGCAGACAAGAATATACAATGGAGAAAAGACAATCTCTTTAACAAGTGGTGCTGGGAAAACTGGTCAACCACTTGTAAAAGAATGAAACTAGAACACTTTCTAACACCATACACAAAAATAAACTCAAAATGGATTATTAAAGATCTAAACGTAAGACCAGAAACTATAAAACTCCTAGAGGAAAACATAGGCAAAACACTCTCTGACATAAATCGCAGCAGGATCCTCTATGACCCACCTCCCAGAGTAATGGATATAAAAGCAAAAATAAACAAATGGGACCTAGAAATGTAAAAGCTTTTGCACAACGAAGGAAACTATAAGCAAAGTGAAAAGACAGCCTTCAGAATGGGAGAAAATAATAGCAAATGAAGCAACTGACAAAGAATTATTCTCAAAAATATACAACTCCTGTAGCTCAATTCCAGAAAAACAAATGACCCAATCAAAAGATGGGCCAAAGAACTAAACAGTCATTTCTCAAAAGAAGACATACAGATGGCTAACAAACACATGAAAAGATGCTCAACATCACTCATTATCAGAGGAATGCAAATCAAAACCACAATGAGGTACCATCTCATGCCAGTCAGAATGGCTGCTATCCATACAAACAATAAATGCTGGAGAGGGTGTGGAGAAAAGGGAGTCCTCTTACACTGTTGGTGGGAATGCAAACTAGTATAGCCACTATGGAGAACAGTGTGGAGATTCCTTAAAAAACTGGAAATAGAACTGCCATATGACCCAGCAATCCCACTGCCGGGCATACACACTGAAGAAAACAGAACTGAAAGAGACACATGTACCCCAGTGTTCACTGCAGCACTGTTTATAATAGCCAGGACATGGAAGCAACCTAGCTGTCCATCAGCAGACGAACAGATAAGAAAGCTGTGGTACATATACACAATGGAATATTACTTGGCCATTAAAAAGAGCACTTTTGAATCAGTTCTAATGACATGGATGAAACTGGAGTCTATTATACAGAGTTAAGTAAGTCAGAAAGAAAAATACCAATACAGTATACTAATGCATATATATGGAATTTAGAAAGATGGTAACGATAACCCTGTATATGAGATAGCAAAAGAGACACAGATGTATAGAGCAGTCTTTTGGACTCTGTGGGAGAAGGAGAGGGTAGGATGATCTGAGAGAATAGCATTGAAATATGTATATTATCATATGTGAAACAGATCGCCAGTCCAGGTTCGATGAATGAGCCAGGGTGCTCAGGGTTGGTGCACTGGATGACCCAGAGGGATGGGATGGTGAGGGAGGTGGGAGGGGGGTTCAGGATGGGGAACAAACGTACACCCATGGCTGATTCATGTCAATGTATGGCAAAAACCACTACAATACTGTTATGTAATTAGCCTCCAATTAAAATAAATAAATTTTTTAAAAAAAGATTCCAGGGAAGAGTGGGAATGAGCTTGTGAAAGAGATGCTGAACAGGCTTATTGCCAGTCTCCTCTGCCTACAGTCCTATAGGGATGATAACCAATTTCTCAGTCACACACATAGTAAATGATGTCCAGCCCTGTACAGCCACAGTTTATATCAACTTCTCAGCAGGCATTGCCTAATATATTAAATCTGTGATTCTAACTCCATCTCAGAACTTGAGTATCAACTTTCAAATAGGGAAGGAACATGTCTCTGAATCACACCTTCTTTGCTTGGTTCTGATATCCTGTCTTGTCTTAAATCTTGCTGCCACATTAAGATGGGAATAGTACTATTTGTAAACCCTTTCCCAATACCAGTCATTGGCCAGAATTCTTTCATGGTGGGCAGATTACCTGGACCAGAATGACACTGAATTTTATATTGTGTCAGTTAGACTTCTCACGTTGCTGTACTCAAGTGAAGCATACAGCTCTATCATTTAGCCACCACTGCCATATCCATGACTTTTCTCTCTAAACCATTCAGATAACATACAGATAATTATTCACTGCAAGATCTAGCTGTATTCATATTCTTGCTCCCATAAAGCTGGATCGTTACTTCCTCGTCTTCTCATCAAACGAGGATGCAAGGGCCTCAGCATACATTGCTATCATGTCTGCATGAGCTAGGATGGGAATAAGTTCTGATCAAATCATGAACTAACTGAGAAAGTAATGCATTGTCTGTTACTGAGAGTCTAGAAGTCCTAAATCTTGCTGGGAAATAGTCACATCATTTAAGTACAAAATCACTGAAGATGGAAGAGATGCCCCTGTTGATATCCTGACACATTTCCTTTGAAAGATAGTTTTTGCCTGTACATTAAAAAATATTCATTCTCTTCCTCACAGAGAAACTCTTATATCATTTACCAAAACAAATGTAGCATAGAGAAGAGATTCTCCTTGTAGGGAAAGAAGCATCCTTTCTAAGAAGAGACACACTTAGGAACTGATGGACAATGCAAGGGAAGTTGTTCCTTTTTTGATTGATCTTGGTTGGTTAGTGTTATTTTGTACTTTAAAAAATTATACCTCCCTTTTATGTTTTTTTTTTTTTCAAAACTGAGCTGGTTGATTCAAGCTGTAATATTATCAGACTAAGTCAGAAACAAGAGGAGAGAAGAGAAGTGGCAGAAATGGAAGAAATACAATAAACTATGTCATAATAAAAAGTACATTTTTTCTTCACAACTTTCTCCAAAAGGTTTAAAATCTGAAAACTAAGAGAACCTGGGATCAAAGGACCCCAAGATGCTAAAAATATGATATTTCTCTATTTTATGGATTTCAAAAAGTAATGGAAGAAAAGCAGCTCTGAAAAAAGCAGACAAAGCAACGTGATTAGCTTCCCTTGCTTTTCCACTTATATGGTCCTCTGAAGACTAACAATGCAAAATGCAATCATCCGTCCGTCTGCTTCAGTTCTGAGCTGTAACACTGAAGGATAAGAATGTATATAAATTGGGTTTCCCTAATGGCTCGGCAGTGAAGAATCTACCTGCAATGCAGGAGACCCAGGTTCAATCCCTTCATCAGGAACATCCCCTGGGAGAAGGAAAAAGCAAACTGCTCTAGTATTCTTGCTTGAGAAATCCAATGGACAGTAACCTGGTGGACTCACAAAGAGTCAGACACAATTGAGCACATGTTCATGAGTATATAAATATACATTATGGAACATTCATTTATATTTGTAAATTTCACTAAAATTTGACAACTATTCAAGTAATATGCTCAAAATAGAAATCTTTGGCAACTTTGCCTGAGTGGGGACTTAGAATTAAATCCAATGCTGTGGAAAAAACATAGTTTGATAGCAAAATGGAGTTACTTCTCTATAATAGCTACTTAAGTATATGTCTAAGTGTTAATTTACTGATGAAAATATAAACTAAAAGAAATTAATACCTTCAACTCTTGATTAGAAAACAAGGTAAAAATTGCTTCCAGGTGTGATACTAAGAAAAGCTATAAAGCTGTGTGTCTCTAGTAGTAGCAGCAGTACAGTTGTAGATATCATGTCCCAAATAGAATTTGATCAGATAACACCTGAAAACCAAACATCAACCTCATATTTTGAATCTTATTAATAAGAGTAATTGTTGACTGATAGTTATCAGGGATGCCTGAGAATCTGACTCTGTCAATTCTCCTAGCAACATATTTCACAAGATTTATAGAAAAACAGGATGCCACATAGACAATACGTGAGAATCCAGCCAAGAAGTACATATTGAGCCAAACACTTGCTTTGTTGTCCACAGCAAGTAATGAATAACCTCTATCGATAAGAAGCAAGTTTTCTGAAGATTGAGCTAATTATGAGCACCTGAGGTGACTGTGACTAAAGAAAGAAGCTAAAGGGATTGCACCATTGATTACTCTCTAAGCCTAGGTTGTCCAGCATCTTATGATCACACTGCCCCAAGTATGAAATGACTGGGACATCAAAAGCAGTGCATGTTACGGACTTCCCTGGTGGTCCAGTGGCTAAGAGTCTGCACTCCCAATTCAGGAGGTCTGAGTGTGATCCCTGGTCAGGGAACTAGATCCCACATGACAGAACTAAGAGTTTGCTTGTCACAACTAAAGATCCTGCATGCCGGAATGAAAAAAAAAAAACTCGAATGCATCAAAGAAGATCAAAGATCCCATGTGCTGTGACTAAGACCTGCCATAGCCAAATATATATGTATATATATGTAGTACATGCAAGAAAAAAACAGTAGTCATGCAGAGACCCTCCGCCATGTTGTTACTATGTGTGAAGTTTCCTTAAAGCTAAAAAAACAAACAAAAAAAGTTGGCACTGGTTAAAAGATACTGTGTCTCATGGGTTTGATGGCGAATCTGAACCATAGACCATTACTGATAGTACAAGAGAGTTTGCAAGGACTATTTACTCTGTCTGTTTTGCAGGTAAGAAAAAAGAAGGCTTAGAGATTGTTATGGTGGAGTGGCCAAGCCAGCAATGGAATCTCCTGACAGCAAAGGATGTGCTTTTAAATAATACCAGATGTTTTGTTCATATGGCTCCCTGCTGTCTTAGCAAGTCCAGCAATGGGACTCTTAATGGTTGGTGATAATAACTCCATCATATAACTGTACTTTGAGAGTTGATATATAATCCAATTTTATCCTCAGTGGATGAAACTCATCACTGTACAGTGGCAATCTATGTGATATCAAGAGTATCTACCCCAAAGCTCTCTCTGATGTATTTCCTTTTACTGTTCAAACTATCACTGAAGTCCCATAATTTCCCTGAATTTCTCCCCAGGAACACAGCAGAGGATAACAATCTTTTACATATGCATCTATTACTACTTTGCTGATTTCTTCCAAAATGCACCAAACCCTCAGTTTATTACTTTTGTTCTTATTCAAAGTTGGTATCATAGTTTTGCCTGAATACTCTTTATGTGACTGTTTTCATCCATGTTATCACAGATTACAACTACCTTAAGGGTAGGGAATGTGTCTGCCAACACCTTCACCTATGTGCCAGAATATCAGACTTCCTTAGCAGTAATAAATATAGCAAAAGATCATTAATGGACATATGTGGTATACACAGCTTTTTGTATAAATAAATAGGAATCTACCAAACTCAACTTAGATTTCCATTTTTATAGAACACTCAAACAAAAAGCTGAAATTTATGAACCTGCTTTGATGATAGAAGGTATATGAAAGAGAAATTCCCTCTGAGTTGCAATTTCATAGTGGCCTTAGGTGAGGAAAACTTTATTCTCTTTTGCTATAGCTTTTAAAGATGACATAAATTTTATTATAAAACCCACACAAACTTAATCACAAGAAGAAAAGGAGTTAATCTTCTAACCTAACCTTAAAGTAAAAATAACTGAATGACCTGGTTCTGCTTTTTATAAAGCAGTGCAGAAAAATCACTGCTTTTCATTTTTGTGGGCCCAATTTATAATTGGTCTTTGCCTTTCACTTTTAGATCCTTCTACACTCCAAAATTCCAGAAGCATAATTACATTTTTAACATCTCAATGAATCACATTTGGGTTTTGTAGAGTATGTAAGCACATAGTCAATGATGACAGGATACTTCCTGAATATACCTAAAAATACAAAAAATTCTGGAAGGATATATATTGTGGGTGATAAAACCTTTCTCCTATTAAAAATTACTATTTTTATTCTAAAAGTATAAGACCATATAGACTTGTACCAACTAGTGTACCTAATAATTCCATAGTTTACTTAAAATTCTCTTCTTTCCCTAGTTTATTGCACCACTGTTCTTTTTAATACATCCTACTGAAGGTATATGATATATATGATACATGCTTCCCTAGTGGCTCAGATGGTAAAGAATCTGCCTGCAATGCATAAGGCCCAGGTTCAATCCCTGGGTTGGGAAGATCCCCTGGAGAAGGGAATAGCTACCCTCTCCAGTATTCTTGTCTGGGGAATTCCATGGATATAGGAGCCTGGTGGGCTATAGTCCATGGGGTCAAAAAGAGTTAAAGAGGGCTGAGCGACTAACACTTTCAATTTCACTTTTTCATACATATTAAAATTATATATACATATTGTAGTATATATACATAGGTGCTGTTCTGTGCTTAATCACTCAGTCATGTCCAACTCTTTGCAACCCCATGGACTGTAGTCTGACAGGCTCCCTCTGACCATGGGGATCCTCCAGGAAAGAATACTGGAGTGAGTTGCCATACCCTCCTCCAGGGGATGTTCCCAACCCAGGGATGGAATGAAGGTCTCCCGCAGTGCAGGTGAATTCATTACCATCTGAGCCATCAGGGAAGCCCAAGCATACAGGAGTGGGTAACCTATCCTTCTCCAGAGAATAGTCCTGACCCAGAAATCAAACCAGGGTCTTCTGCATTGCAGGGGGATTCTTTACCAGCTGAGCTACCAGGGAAGCCCATATATATATAAGTTATATAAGAATATATAACTTTTAAAAAATCTATGAAAGTACCCTAGTTTGTTGGGACTGCTACAACAAAAATACCACCAATCAGGTCATTAAAAAAATTATTACTCATAGTTCTGGAGGCTGAAAAGTCCAAAATCACCATGCTGAAAGGGCTGGTACCTAGTGAGAGCCCGCTTCCTAATTCATGGGGAGATATATTCTTGTTATGTCTTCACATGGCGGAGTGGGCAGCGAACTCTCTGGGGGCATTAATTCCATACTTGAGAGCTCAACACTCAAACTTTAATCACCTCCCAAAGGTCCCTCTTCCAATTACCATCACATTGAGGATTAGGTTTCAACATATGAATTTGGAAGGACCATAAACATTCAGCCTGTAGCAGTAAATTATTGACAGCATAATCATTTTTAAAGTGCTAGAACTTTTAATATATTGTTAATATGACCTTGCAAATCTTACAAGGCATCTATTTTAATTCCATTTTCACAGAGGATGAAAGAGTAACTCAGGGAAGATAAATTAGTGACTACCAGAGCACAGACTTGAAGTAAGTCTATGTGAGTTTATTTTATTTTATTACATTTTATTTATGATGCTTAATCTTTAAGTTCTGATTACAAGATACACATTCATTGTTAAAAAATTAATGTCAATAAAACAATCACACAGAGATGACAACTGTTTATACTTACATAACATCTGTTTATAGTCCACGAATATGAACTCTTGTAGTTACATTTACACACACACACACACACACACATATATATAGAACATAATATAAAATAATGGTATCTAACATTGACATCTTTTTCTATTTATTTTGTTCGTTTTACCTTTTGGCTGCACTGTATGGCATGTGGGATCTTAGTTTCCTGATCAGAAATCAAATCCAAGTTCCCCTGCGTTGGCAGTGCGTAGTCTTAACCATGGGGTGTTCCTAGTGGCTTGTGGGTAAAGAATCCACCTACAATGCAAGACAACTAGGTTCAGTCCCTGGGTGGGGAAGATCCCTGGAGGAGGGCATGGCAACCCATTCATATTCTTCCCTGGGAAATCCCATGGACAGAGGATCCTGGTGGGCTATAGGCCCTAAGGTCACAAGAGTCAGACACCACTTAGCAACTGAACCACCACCATCATCAGTCTTAACCACTGGACCACCCAGAAAGTTCCATCTTTTTTTAATATCTATATATTCATAGGCCAATGTGTTAGAGTCATATATTTAAAAGAGTTCTGTATAGCTAATATTACATTCCACTTTCAATTTATAAATGAGTGAACTTTTTCATATATTGTTAAATATTCTCTCACATTACATTTAATGGTATGTAATACTCTCTTATGATAACCTACCATGGAATAATGCTACTAACTTACACTTGTGTTGTCAAGCGTTTAGATCATATAACAACATCAAATTGGATATCTAAGTTGCTTTTGATATTGGTTTTATTCATGGCTTTCCTTCTACTACCACCAGCCTTGCCCTCATTCATTCCTCAATTCTGAGCAATCTGAATTTCGTTCTCTATCTCAACTGAAACTGCTCTTGCCAAAGCAACATATAACCCTTCCTCTTCCTAATCTAATGACTGTGTGTCATTGTTCTTAACTGACTCATCTGCAGGGGATGGCTCGTCTCTCGAGTCACCTTCCTTCTTTTCTTCTCTTGGGTCATATAAAGCCATATTCACTTGTTTTCACCCAGCGATTTCTCCACCATATCTTTTAAATCTTAGCTTAAAAGCCAACCTATCCCCCTAAAACAAGCCCTCTCAAAACATTCTCTCTAAACAAGTTTTCCACTGCTTTACATCTAGTTCATTCAGAGACTTAGCACAAGTTGTTTTTAAAAATGACAAAAACAAAAAACCTGTTCGTTTATTCAACAGATGGAAAACACCAAAGTGCAAGAAACCTTTGTATTTTATTATCTACGTGAACCTATAGTGGGCTTCCTAGGTGGCTCAGTGGTAAAGAATCTACCTGCCAATGCAGGAGATGCAAGGGACTCAAGTTCAATTCCTGGGTCAGGAAGATCCCCTGGAATAGGAAATGGCACCCCACTCCAGTATTATTCCCCAGAAAATCCCATGGACACAGGAGCCTGGTGGGCTGCAGTCCATGGGGCCTCAAAGAGTCAGACATGACTGAGTGACTGAGCACACACACAAAACCTATAATCCATCACAATGCTTGGCCCTGCATACTGTGCTGAACAGTGAATGAAACTTTCTTCCCCTCCTTTTTCACAGACTTTCTTTGAAACTTTATCACTGAAGGGCATGCAAGTACTATCTGACTGAAAGTAGTGCTGTAAGCTTTGTATAATTCATGAAAAGATTTTTTGAGGTGGTAGCATCAGAAAGAAAAGAACCTATCTCATAAGAGAAATTATTCCTCCTTTCATTCATGAAGTCCTTATTGATGAAACCTGTTAAAACTCTTTGTCACTGTGTGTGATCATAAGCTATTTAGACAGCCTGTTCCAAGACAGAATTTGATCAGTCATTATAGACATCTCATCTAGATTAATAGTTTGAAACTCTTCATTAAATAATAAAAATGATGCTTAGGAAATGTCATAAATCCATACATATTCTTTGTTTTCACCTTTAAAAGTAGATGATTCTATGTTCTTGAAAATTCAATTATATACCTCAAAATTGCTATCATAACACTTTCAGTCTTGAAGATTAATTACCTTCCTCTAGCTTTGCTCCTTCAGGTGAGTTTCTGATAATAGGCATTTACTGGAGAGTCCATTGCCAGCATTTTTACACTTTGATCTTAATTATATATAAATTTTTGCATACTTCTTTTCAAGCTACTGTGTTACAAGGTATTAAATGAGTGTGTCTATGAATCTCTGTATATTTAAGTATGCTTTGTAATTTCAAGTTTCAGTCTTGTCTCCTAAAAAGAAAACATGCCTTGTTTCATTCTTAATCTTAGAAGAATTGATTAAAGCTAATTTCTTGATATTAAAAAAATTAACTACAGTTTTTTCAATGTTGAATAGCTTCCCTTAAAAAAAAAAAGATACAAGCTCTGTGCAACTCATTATTCATCCAGTTCCTCTCCAGATCTCTATATTCTCCAGTCCACATCATCAGTAGTATAGATTGCACTCCAAACACAAACTGATCTCTTTATCAAGCTCATCACCTGGCAACACTGCACAAGCTAGAAGCAGTCCCAGAATACATTAACTTGATCATGAGTCTTTCTTTTTATTGGTAATGGCATTATCACGTCCCTTTCAAAGGTAGCAGTATACTTCTAAAATCACTAAAATTTCTGGAGTATTTGTATTAAAGCACATATGGATAGTCTTAATCTTATAGCATTGCCATTAATGGATTTCTTTAAGAATGCAAGTGAATCACAGCTGCAATCAGTTTCTTCATTATTTTTTATTGGAATAAGAAATCATTTACATGGTTGAAATACATTTAGTTAGCAACAATATGACTTGCTAATCAGTAAATAAGGCAAATAGTTAATTCACAATTGCAACTCAATGAAAAGAATGGCTATGTCTGGAAAAACATCCAACACATATTCAGCATTAAAAATTATGTTCTCAGAGCATGAAGTTTTTATGGTGATTACTAAAGAATTGCAAGTTAAAATACTTGCTAAGATTCTGACAATTTATGTAGAGAGTCAAACCAAAAACACATGAAGTAAAATAAGCATTTTTTATAATTCAAATCTGATTTCTCAAGTAATGACAAAAGCTGCCTCCAGAGAAGATTTATGGGGGATTTTCATTCATTGAACAAATAAATATGGAGCCTCACCAATGAGACAAACTGCTCTAGGTGCCAGCAATAATAAGATGAACTATACACATTAAGACTTTGTTCTCGAATAATTTATATTCAACTGTAGAGGAGGTGGAGGCTAACCAGCAAAACCAATATAAACCGGTAGAAAATACCATCAATTACTGATTCCAAAAGACAACAGAAATTAGGTTATACTCAACGGTGACTGGTAAAATTCTAAATTATAGCCTTTCTGGAAAAGTTACATTGACTTTGAGTTGGCACTGACAAGGAGAAGGTAAGGAGAGAGAGGGAATAATTATTTCAAAGGCACACATCTAGAAAAATTCAGAATATGACTGGGGCACAAGGGCAAAGAGGGAAACCATAGGAAATGACTTAATAGGGGCCAACTGAAGTTTGTCTATAAACCTTGATGAGGACTTTGGCCTTTACTCCAAATGTGTTAGAAAATTACAGAATGTTATAAGCAGGAGGAAAATGGGGTATAGTTGCAGACGATGATTTCAATTGTATTTTTAAAAGATCACTCTCTGAAACATAATGTGTGTGTGTGTGTGTGTGTGTGTGTGTGTGTGTGTGTGTGTGTGTTATTCAGCTATGTCTGACTCTGCAACCCCATGGACTATAGCCTGCCAGGCTCCACTGTTCATTGACCTCTCCAGGCAAGAATACTGGAGTGGGTAGTTATTTTCTTCTCCAGGGGATCTTCCCAACCCAGGGATTGAAACCAGGTCTCCGGCATTGCAGGCAGATTTTTTATGATCTAAGCCATTAGGGAAGCCCCTGAAACATAACAGATTGTTCCATTTTAACAGGATTACTTATTAGATTCTCACTTTCGATCAAAAGCTTCATGAATGTATGTATGGAGGATACAGTCTAAAATGGCCTTCTGAGGTTTATCCTTCTATAATCCCATTCTTTTGGATGGAAGCAGAATTTGTGGCTTCTTCCCAACTAATAAAATCCAATAAAAAAGTGGCAAAGATGATGGGATATCATTCTCATGATTCAGTTCAGTTCAGTTCAGTTCAGTCACTCAGTCAGGTCTGACTCTTGGCAACCGCATGGACTGCAGCACTCCAGGCTTCCCTGTCCATCACCAACTCCCGGAGCTTGCTCAGACTCGCATCCATGGAGTCGGTGATACCATCCAACCATCTCATCCTCTGTGGTCCCCTTCTCCTCCCGCCTTCAATCTTTCCCAGCATCAGGGTCTTTTCCAATGAGTCAGTTCTCTGCATCAGGTGGCCAAAGTATTGGAGTTTCAGCTTCAACATCAGTCCTTCAGATGAATATTCAGGATTGATATCCTTTACCATTGACTGGTAGGATTTCCTTGTAGTACAAGGGACTCTCAAAGGTCTTTTCCAACACTATAGTTCAAAAACATCAGTTCTTTGGCACTCTGTTTTCCTTATAGTTCAACTCACATCCATACACGACTACTGGAAAAACCATAGCTTTGACTAGACGGACGTTTGTTGGCAAAGTAATGTCTCTGCTTTTTAATATGTTGTCTAGTTTTTGTCATAACTTTTCTTCCAAGGAGCAAGCATCTTTTAATTTCATGGCTGCAGTCACCATCTGCAGTGATTTTGGAGCCAAAAAAAAAAAAAGTCTGTCACTGTTTCCATTGTTTCTCCATCTATTTGCCATGAAGTGATGGGACCGGATGCCATGATCTTAGTTTTGTGAATGTTGAATTTTAAGCCAACTTTTTCACTTTACTCTTTCACTTTCATCAAGAGGCTCCTTAGTTCTTCGCTTTCTGCCATAAGGTTGTTGTCATCTGCATATCTGAGGTTTTTGACATTTCTGGCAATCTTGCTTCTAGCTTGTGCTTCATCCAGCTGGGCGTTTTGCATGATATAGACTACACATAAGTTAAATAAGCAGGGTGACAATATACAGCTCTGACGTACTCCTTTCCTGATTTGGAACCAGTCTATTATTTCATGTCCGGTTCTAACCGTTGCTTCTTGACCTGCATACAGATTTCTCAGGAGGTAGGTAAGGTGGTCTGGTATTCCCATCTCTTTAAGAATTGTCCACAGTTTGTTGTGATCCACACAGTCAAAAGCTCTCACGATTACATTAAATTATACACAATTGGATTACATTAGTCCACAGAAGGGAGAGATGCTCTCTTGCTGGACTTGAATATGCAAACTGTCATGTACCCAGCACAGTGCAGGGAACTAAAAGGTAGCCACTGGGATTTGAGAGCAACTTTTAGGAAACAGCCAGTAAGAACCTGATGCCCTCAGTAGTGGCACTAATGGTAAAGAACCAGCTTGCCAGTGCAGGAGACATAAGAGACATGGGTTCAATCCCTGGGTGTGGAAGATCCCCTGGCAAAGGGAATGGCAACCCCCTCCAGTATTCTTGCCTGGAGAATCCCATGGACAGAGGAGTCTGGCAGCCTACAAGTCCATGGGGTCACAAAGAGTTGGACATGACTAAAGCGATTTAGCAGACATGCATGACCTCCTTACCCAAGGAAACAGATCCTGCTTACAACCTGAAAGGCCCTCTGAGTGGATTCCTCCCTGGTGGAGTCTCTAGAGGAAACACTCATTTCACATATACAAATTAACGTTTTAGAAAGATCATGAGAACAAGATGAGAGGAAAAAGATTCTTTCCTCTGTTGCAATAAGGTGTTTGAAAACATCACTTTCTGTTACACTGGCCATTTAAGCTTGCACATGCTTATCAAGTCTCTAAATTTTTCTTTTTCATCCAGATACACTGTCCAATCCATTTTCACTCCACCACCAGAGGAGCCTTTTGAAAAATCTTTCCACTGTTTTTTTATTCAACGGCTCTTTTCAGGGGGAACAATAAAGTCTAACTCTTTGCCTTAACATACAAATCCCTGCACAATATGCCGCTACCCAACATTCTAGCATCATCTCTCATAATTCTCTTACACTCCTGGCCATACTTGACTATATTTAATATTGAACATGCGAAGTATTCCCTCATACCTCCAGACCTTTGTAGGATCTGATCTATCTGGAATATCCTGGCCCCGCCTACAACTATTGTCTCTATTCACACTGGTCCACACACCCTCCCTAAATGAATTCAATCCTACTTGCCCACCTAGCTTCCTTAGAAGTATCATCTTTCTTATGAAGCTCCCTTGAATTCCCTAATCTCAGCTTCATACACCCTGAATATCATTTTACTTCTTGGACACACATTTGCCTTGCCTTATTCTTCTAGATAATAAGGTCCTTGAGGATAGGAACTATCAGTTTCTTTTCTGAGTAAAGATGAAGATTAAAAAGTTTAGTAATTTCATGAGTCCTGCATACGCATGGCATCAGTTTCATGCAGACACTCCATCTGAGTTTCAGTATATTCTGCCACAAATTTCAGTCTATATTCTTATTGACCAAAATCCACATACAAATTCTGACACAAAATCCATGTACAAGTTCTGACACTCTTGTCAATGGTAGAAGTAAATGATAGAGCAAACCTCTCTTCACGTCTATTGCTTTAATATTTGTCCTTCTCGCTCCTTCATTAAAAGGTGGGCAACCACACTATGGGTGGGTAAGGGGAAATAAAGATATCAAAATTGACTAAGTTTAACTAATTTTTAACAAAGCTAAAAATAGATTTGACCAAGGTTTAATTGAAACATACCAGGCATTATAAGTCATCATAAATTAATGATGTGCATTTTAATGTTTTTATCCTATCATCCTGCATTTTACAAAAGCAGTTAAGGTTATTCTTACAAAAGCCATTATGATACACTAGTTCCTTATTATTACTTTTATATTAATAATAAAAACCCTCCCGAAAAGAATTCATTATATAAGAAGACTTGGTATCATAAGCTAATTTACTATAGCACACATTTTTATTCACTTTTATACTAGGTATATTTGTATACTACCTTTAAATAGGTTTTCCTATAAAATGATAATAAAGATAATTTGGATATCTATAATTTAACACCTTAGCTTGTTTAACCTACAAGGAATACCAAACTTATTTATAGTGTGATATTATTTCTTTTACAGTGGTTTAATACTTCATATCCTCTAATTTCAACTGGGCTTAGCCAGTACATTGCAAAAATATGAACACTATAATTACAGTGAGTCATTACTAAGACTCTAAAAATGAATACTAAAATAAAAGTAATATTTATTCATCATTTAAAAGTCACTTTCTTCTATTACATTCATTTCCTAACATGCTCTAGCCATTGTGTATCTATTTTTATTTATCATTAAGAATTACTTTAAAGCATAATGTATTTTTGATTTTTATAAATCAACAAAGTTAAATAATACCACACATAAAATTCTCTTTATCCTCAGAGTAAGGAGGAAATAGTGGGCACTAGAGAGAGTACTTACTGAGTATCAACTGTATAAAAATCCACAGACTCTAAATATAAATACTATATTTTTATTATCCTGTTTAGTTATTCCCACTCTCAAGGTACTACAACACATCTGAGATAGCCAGGTCTTTCTTTCCTCTTTGCTGTTTGGTGACTTCATCCTATGTTTACTAACTTTCTTATTCAGCTGAGATCCCATTACCTATAAATTCAAATACACTCAATATCTTTCCTTGTCTTCCTCTTTGGTTTTCCCACCCACTCATCTACGAAAATCCTAACAATTATCTACCATTTCTTAGCTTGCTTCCCGGTTACTGAAAACTGCTAGGAAAAATAACCAACAATAGGGATGTCAACTAAAGTTTTCTAATTTCACTAATTTCAAGAATGCCCAGTAGATAACTGAAGGCATAACTATCAAAAATTTAGGAGGATGGAGGATATAGAAAACTAAGCTTTTATCACCTAGTATATTTAGCCCTATGGAAGTTATCGGATTGTCAAGTCTTAGAAAATAAAAATTTAATTTTATCACAGAAGACTTACTGGAGCTGTAGTTATCAAGCTATCAGTGGTAAGATAATATAAGCACAGCTAGACTTTATGATGACTCACTCTCTGAAATGATGGCTATTTGCAAAGACTACACTCAAGCAATGCTCAGCTTATTTTATGAATGTGGTTTTACCTTATGAACACAATCTGCCAAAAAACCAAGTCTATGATTTTTCTCATGGCTTGCTTATTTAACCCAAGGGTACCAAATGCTATTCTGGCTCTACACGTATATAGTATGGTTAAAGTTAGGAACCTGCCAACTTTTTCCCATTAAACACAATATTTCATTCACACTAGCCTTATCTGTGAAGCAGTGATAGCTCTTTGTGCAATAATTCTTTCTTATCTCTATGTGAGAAAATGAGTTTAAAAAATGTATCCCTTCATAATTATAATAAATTCCTAAGCTCTTTTGACAATTGCATCTAAATCTAAACTTTTAAGCACATAATTTTATCACTTAAAATAATTACTTTTTAAAATCTGTTAAAGGATCTTATTCTATTTTCAATACCTATTTTAAAATTTATTTAATGTGTAGATCACCAAGCAGAAAATAAAAGAACAAGTTTTTGATAGCAAAGAACAAATGGCTAGAATGAAAATTATACCCACTGAATGCTTACAGGAAAAATATAAAGACCATGGATTGACTGGGCTTCCCTTGTGGCTCAGCTGGTAAGAACCTGCCTGCAATGGGGGAGATCTGGGTTCGATCCCTGGGTAGGGGATATCCCCTTCAGAAGGGAAAGGCTACCCACTCCAGTATTCTGGCCTGGAGAATTCCATGGACTGTATAGGCCATGGGGTCACAAAGAGTCAGAAACAACTGAGCAACTTTCACTTTCACGTTCATGAACTGATTATTGATCTTTCTTTTTGATCACTTCAATACAATTCATTTAGAGGTTCAAGGCTATATATCTAATTGTCAGTCAAACTCAAGTTTTAAAATCTTAACCTCAGGGGGCTTCCCTGGGGCTCAATGGTAAGGAATCCACCTGCCAGTGCCAGAGACATGGGTTCAATCCCTGGTCTGGGAAGATCCCATTTGTGGAGCAACTAAGCCTATGCACCACAGCTATTGAGCCTGTGCTCTAGAGCCCAGAACTCCAAGGACTGAAGCCCGTATGCCCTAGAACCCATGCCCAACAACAAGAGAAGCCACCACAATGAAAAGCCTGTGCTCCGCCAACTTGAGAGCAATCATCGCTCACCACAACTAGAGAAAAGCCCGCCATAGCAACAAAGACCTAACACAGCCAATAAATAAAATTATAAAGTCTTAATACCTCTTCCATTACTCATTCTCATTATTTTCCTCTTAATCATGTACCTATTCTTCCTGTTATCTTGTCTTTTAATTCATGTTGTGCTTTCACTATTCTTTTCCCCTCTCCTCTGTCTCTTCCCTTTTCTCTCTCTCTCTCACACACACACTCAGCCTCTGACACCTCTTAGTCCACCCATAAACATCTCTGCCATCAGTCTTCTCTTCTCATGGTTTGGGTGTTCAATAACTTTTTAAGTGGCAAAACATAATAACTGCTAACTGATTTCCTTCTCTAATTGACTTGCTGTTAGCCTTTGGGAATTTCAGATTCCTTCGAAAATCTGATGGTAGCTTTATATCCTCTTGTCAGAAAAATCTCATACATGTGAAATTGACCACACAGTTTCGGATAATTACCAGAGTTATAAGAGCCAGAACACAGGTACTAATTTGAAAATTTTCTCCTTTCCCCCACTTACAATCCACCTCTATCCCCTGCCACTTTAATCCTCTTAATGGATTAGTGAATCATATTAATTTCCTCAAAAAACTTATTCAGCCCTGCTATTTGCTGAATTCAATTTGAATCTTTATTCTGGACTCAAAATTCTACAAGCTATGGCTTTAATTCCCATGATATTCACCATTACTTCACTCTGCAGCACCCACAGTCTAGCCCGAATTGACATTCACAGTACTTGCTCCTATGCAGTCCTTTCTTTGCTTATTTTTTTCCCTGCCTAAATGCTCTCTACTCCAGTTAAAATATACCAGTGCCTGGGTATCAAACCAAGAGATTCTTTATTCGTCAATTTGGGGTACAGCAGGGGCATCAGAGGCTTAAAAACTTTCCACGTGTCTCAACGTACAGCAAACTTGGAAAACTAATGATGCAGATCATCTGTCTAATACTCTAATCCCTCTGTTCTTTCTCCATTTTAATCATCTTTTCTTTTAGCCCTAACTCAGAAGATAACATAGGAGAGTAATTTTGTAACCAAATGAAAGGTAGTTTTTAAATAGGACACAAAAAGCAACAGCTATAAACAAAAATATGTTCAATTTAGACTTGATTTAAATGAAGAAGTAATAATCAATAAAAGACAAAATTGGAAGAAGATAATTTTAAACATATATACTTGGCAAAGTACTCATCTATTATGTAATAAAACTCCTGCCAATTAGCGAGAAAATTGCAGAGTTTTTTTTTTTTAATGTGCAAAGGACTTGAATAAGCATTTCATTAATGATAGCACACTTACCTAAGTGACCAATGATAAAATAAAGGGATAGGCAATATCATGACTTATAAGGGCATGCAAACAGGCACAACAATAAGACACTACTACACACTGAGAAGATTGACAGTGTGACCACAAAAAGTGGTGGCTAGCAAATTCAGAACGAACATTCTCTTACACTGCTCATACTTACACAAAAACACTTTGAAAAACTACTTCAGTTTCTATAAAAGCTGAGCATAACTGAATGTATACACTCTTATGAGCTGTTGGCAATTTTACCCTTAGGTACCATCCCCAAAATGATGCTCACGCACACACACACAAAGGTAGGAAATATAGCATTATTCAAAATAGACAAAGTGGTAAAAATATCCTTTCACTGTATAGTAATTACACAGTCACATTTCCATGCAATAGAATACTATACAGCAATTTAAGTAACAAATTACTGCTATATGCAGTAACATGGACAGATTTCTCAGACATAATGTCTAGAGTGAAATAAGCCAGAGAAAAGAGTGCTGAAGTGTGGTTTTATTTACATAAATTTAAAATAGCCAAACCATGGTAGTAGAAGCCAGCATACCAGTGAATTTTTAATAGACAGAGTTAATGACTGATAGGAAGGTGAGAAAGTCCTCTTGGCTGCTGGATAGTGTTCTATATTTCCAGTTGGGTGATGGTTACCATAAGCATGGGTTTCCCAGGTGGCTCAGTGGTAACGAATCTGCCTGCCGATACAGAAGATGTAAGAGACACAGATTTGATCCTTGGGTCAGGAAGTTCCCCTGGAGGAGGGAATGGCAATCTGCTCCCGTAGTCTTGCCTGGAGAATTCCATGGACAGAGGAGCCTGGTGGATGACAGTCCATAGGGTTGCAAAGAGTTGGACATGGCTAAGCACACACGCGCATGTTGTACCGTAAGTGTATTCATCTTGTAAAAGACTCACTGAACTGTACAGTTACCTAGAACTATAGCTAGTACCTAAAGCTAGTACCTATAACTGTATGTTATATAATAGACTTTGACATTTTCAAAGAGGAAAGAAGACATGTGTAGGCATAAAGTGAAAAGTGTTAGTCCCTCAGTCTTGTCCGACTCTTTGCGACCCCATGGACTGTAGCCCACCAGGCTCCTCTGTACATGGGATTCTTCAGGCAAGAATACCAGAGTGGGTTGCCATTCCCTCCCCCAGGGGATCTCCCTCATCCAGGGAGCGAACCCAGGTCTCCCGCACTGCAGGCAGACACTTTACCGTCTGAGCCACCAGGGAAGCCCACGTATAGGCATACCTAGTTTTATTCTGCTTCACTTTACTTCACTTTGTAGATATTGGATTTTTTACAACTGAGCAAGTCCACTGGTACCATTCTTCCAACAGTATTTTCCAACTTCATCTCTCTGTGTCACATTTTGGTAATTCTCACAATGTTTCAAACGCTTTCATCTCCTCACACCTCCCTATTCCCTGAGACACAACAATATTGAAATTAGGCCAATGAACAACCAGAATGATTTCAAAATGTTCCAGTGAATGAGAGTTGTACACCTCTCACTTTAAATCAAAAACTAGAAATGATTAAGTTTGGTGAGGAAGGCATGCTGAAAACCAAAATAGGTCAAGAGCTAGGCCTCTGGCACCAGTTAGCCAAGCTGTGAGTGCCAAGTTGTTCAAGGAATTTGAAAATGCTACTCCAGTGAACACACAAATGATAAGAAAGCAAAACAACCTTATTGCTGATATGGAGAATATTTTAGTGATCTGGGTATAAGAACAAATGTAGGACAATGTTCCCTTAAGCCAAAGCCTAATCCATAGCAAGGCCATAACTCTCTTTAATTTTATGGAGGCTGAGAGAGGTAAAGAAGCTGCAAAAGGAAATTTTGAGCAGAGGTTGGTTCATGACGTTGAAGCAAAGAAGCCATCTCCATGAAAAAAAATGCAAAGTGAATCTGCCCCTGCTGATAGAGAAGCTGCAGTGAGTTATCCATAAAATCTAGTTAAAATAATTCATGAAGGTGGTTATACTAAACAACAGATTTTCAGTGTAGATGGGACAGCTTGTTTGATAGGTAGAACAGCCTATCTTGGAAGGCGATGCCATTTAGGACTTTCATAGCTAGATAGTCATAGTCAGTGCATGGCATCTGGTTTCAAAAAATAGGCTGACTCTCTTAAGGGTAAATGCAGCAGGTGACTTTCAGTTGAAGTCAGTGCTGATTTACCATTCCAAAAATCCTAGGGCCCCTAAGAATTATGCTAAATCTACTCTGCCTGTGCTCTATAAATGAAACAATAAAGCCTGCAAGACAGCACATCTATTTTGAACATAATTTATTGAATATTTTAAGTCCACTGTTGAGATCTATGCTCAGAAAAAAAAAAGACTTCTTTCAGAACATTACTGCTCATTGGCAATGCACCTAGTCACCAAGAGCTCTGATGGAGATGTACAATGAGATTAATGTTGTTTCATGCCTGCTAACACAAGATCCATTCTGTAACTCAGGGACCAAGGAGTAATGTCAACTGTCAAGTCTTATTCTTGAATAAATACATTTCTTAAGGCTATTGCTGCCACAGATACTAACTCCTCTGATGGATCTGGGCAAAGCAAACTGAAACTCTTCTTGAAAGGATTTACCATATTAGATATCATTAAAGAAATTCATGAAAGAGGTCAAAATATCAACATTAACAGGAGCTTGGAAGAAGTTGATCCAACCTTCATGGATGACTCTGAAGGGATCAAGATTTCTAATGGAGGGGGTAACTGCAGATGTGGTGGAATTAACAAGAGAACTTGAATTAGAAATGGAACCTGAAGACATAACTTTCACTATGATCTCATGATAAAACTTCCACAGACAAAGAGTTGCTTCTTATGAATGAACAAAGAAGATGGTTTCTTAAGATGGAAATGACTGGTGAAGATGTCGTGAAGACTGACAAAATGACAGCAAATAATCAAAATATGACAGAAACTTCGTTGATAAAACAGTGGCAGGATTTGAAAGACTGACGCTGACTGTGAAATAAGGTCTGTGGATAAAATACTATCAAACAGTTGCATGTTAGAGAGAAACCATTCATGAAAGAAAGAGTCAATTTATGTGGCAAACTCCATAGCTGTATTATTTTAAAAAATTGCCATAGCCACCCCAGTCTTCAGAAACCACCACCATGACCAGATGGCAGCCATCAGCCATGAGGTAAGACCCTTCAGTAGCAAAAAGATTACAAGTCACCGAAAGCTCAGATGCTGGTAGCATTTTCTAAATCATTAAACGATTTTCAAATTAAGAAATGTACATTGCTTTTTATTAGACATAATGCCATCACACAGTAGACGACAGTATCATACAGACAAACCTTCAAATGCACCATAAAACCTAAAACTTTGTGAGATTTGCTTTATCTGCCCTACTGCAGGTATCTGGAACAGAAGCATCAGTTCTCCAAGGTATGCCAATATGTATTTACATATCACATGAGTAGAGCTTTAAGACATTGCCTGTAGAAGGGTAAACTTTATGTAAAAAATGAAACACATTTGGAAGACTGTGGGTCGTACAGTAGCAGTGAACACTGATGTATTTTTTCTGGATGTTCAACAGTGATACAGTTGTCCCTCAGTATCTGCAGAGGATTGGTTTCAGGAACCCTCACATATGTCAAAATCTGTGGATGCTCAAGTCACTTAGTCAGCTCTCCACAATGGCCTTTCTGCATCCACAGATTCAACCAGCCTCAGACTGTGTACTACTGCATGTATATATTGAGAAAGATTCTGGGTATTTGTGGACTTGTACAGTTCAAACCCATGTTGTTCAAGGGTTGACTGCACTGTCATGTCATAAAGGACCCATATTTGGTAGTAATGACACCCATGCCACACTGATTCTGGGACACTGAACAAGGAGATCCAGGGATATGAGTGATCAGACAAGAGAGGAAGCAGGAAGGTGGAAAAATCTTCCTACAGAGTTATGATACATAATGGATATTACCAATTCCCCATGTCAGAGGTAATAATAGCCTGCAGTAACTGGCTTATTCTCATATGTGAGATTTCACTATGCTGCTGCTGCTGCTAAGTCACTTCAGTCGTGTCCCACCCTGTGCGACCCCACAGACAGCAGCCCACCAGGCTCTTCTGTCCCTGGGATTCTCCAGGCAAGAATATTAGAATGGGTTGCCATTTCCTTCTCCAGATTTCACTATGAGGGACATATGAACTTTCTAACATCTAGGAAATAACTTTTTTTTTTCTTGAACCTGGACCCAAATTCTTCAAATAACTCTACAGTTCTTTCACTTTCTAGAAAATATGAATGTATCACTACTAACAGGAAACCAAATTTGTCTCTCCTAGTCATACAATTTCCCAATGTTTTTCAAATACAGGCAATGCAAGATTAATTTAGGTCACCAAGTTTATAATTTTCATTAAAATAAAGTTAAATATTGATTGGATATCCAATGTTATGTTTATTGCAAACTAAAATTACTAATTCCATATAGTAAGCTAACAACTTAGAAAAATGATTATTGCCTATTAAAAACTTTATTGTGACATATTTAAAGATTATATTTTCAATCACTAAGAAGCTACTCCCTTTCCTAGACAATCTATGCTAAGCACAATGCATATTAGAGATCCATTATTGATCTTTCATAAAACAGTGGTGAGTTCCTTATATCTTAGCAACAAACAGAGGTATGAAATCTATTTTTACTCTGTTTTTTCCAAATAATTGTCTTTTATTTTCCTGGGATAATTTATCATCATATAATTAAGGAAATGGCAACCCACTCCAGTATTCTTGCCTAGAGAATCCTGTGGATGGAGGAGCCTGGTGGGCTGCTGTCCATGGGGTCTCACCGAGTCAGACACGATTGAAGCGACTTAGCATGCATGCATGCACTGGAGAAGGAAATGCAGAGAATCCCAGGGACAGAGGGGCCTGCCATCTATGGGGTCACACAGAGTCGGGCACAACTTAAGCAACTTAGCAGCAGCAGCAGCAGCAGCAACTCATATGTTAAAGTGCATACAATTTCAAAAACCTCAGGCTTATATGCACCATTCGGATTTTTTGCACTGAAAACTATATTAGTTGAGAACCAAGATACTTTTTATAACTGAAAGTATAAATTTTCAAAGTTAATAATTATTAAAATACTTATTTAAATATATTTTTCTATATACATTAGAGGGCTTCCCTAGTGGCTCAGCTGGTAAAGAATCCACCTGCAATGTGGGAGACCTGGGTTCAATCCCAGGGTTGGGAAGATCCCCTGGAGAAGGGAAAGGTTACCGATTCCAGTATTCTGGCCTGGAGAATTCCATGGATGGGATGGCAAAGAGTCAGACATGACTGAGTGATATATATTAGAAAGCATTTTGAATGGCTAGAAAATATATTCAATTGACTAACATTATAATTAATGGTAAAAAGCACATATTTTGAGGACTTTAAGTTTAGACTAAATTTTTTTAAATAAAAAGGTTGCTATTGTTCAGTTGCTAAGTTGTGTCTAACTCTTTGCAACCCCATGGACTGCAGGATACCAGGCCCTGTCCTTTACTATCTCTTTCAGTTTGCTCAAATCCATGTCCACTGAGTCAGTGATGCTATCTAACCATCTCTTAAAAATCACTTTGTGTGGACCCGTACCCTTAAAGACATTTCACCAGAAAAGGTATACAGATGGCAAATAAGCTATATAAAAAGACATTTGGCATCGTACATCATTACAAATTTGAATTAAAATAACAATGAGATAGACTGCACACTATTAGAATGGCTAAAATTCAAAACAGCGACAACACCAAAGAGAACATGGAGCAACAGGAACTCTCATACGTTGCTGGCAGAAGTGCAAAATGCTACACCCACTCTGGAAAAGATTTCCACAGTTTCTTACAAACTAAACACACTCATACCATATGATCTAGCAATCAAGCTCCTTGATATTTACTCAAAGGAGCTGGAAGCATGTCCACACAAAAACTTCCACACAAATGTTTATAATTGTTTATAATAAAGCTATACACAGAATAAAGCTATACACAGCTTTATTCATTATTGCCAAAATTTGAATGTCCAACAGTAGGCAGAAAGATAAATAAAGTATGGGACATCCAGACAAGGGAATATTATTCAGTACTAAAACAAATGATCTATCACAAAAGACAGGGAGGAAACTTAAATGTGTGAATACAATGAGCCAGTTTGAAATAGCTACATTGTATGATTTCAACAGTGACCTTCTGAAAAAGGCAAAGAGATAGAGACAGGAGAAACAGTGGTTGCTGGGGCTGGAAGGACAGTGACAAATGAGTAAAAAGTTCCTAAGGCAGTGAAAATCCTCTGATGATTAATGATACTATAATTATGGATACATATTATTAAACATCTGTATTATATACAAGAATATTTGTGTATTGTATTTATAGATTGCACAGCACCAAGAGTGAACCCTATGTAAACTAAGCACTGTGGGTGATAATGATATGATGGTTCATCAGCTGTAACAAATGCACCATCCTCTGGGGGATGTTGGTAAGAGGAGGCTACGCATGTGTGGGAACAAGTGGTATATGGGAAATTGTTATACAATCCTCTCAGTTTTGCTGTGAACTTAAAACTCCTCTTAAAGTCTTAAAACAATTAATTTATAATTGATTAAAAATTCCAAAAATTTTTGGAATTTCAAAAATTCCAAAAATTTATGATTGGATAAAATTCCAATTTATGATGGAATAAAGAATAGATGTACCTCTCTATTTCACTTTTCCACAGTGTTTCTGACAGTACTTACTGTGAAAGATGTGAAGATTTTGCTATTTTTTTTTGTATTAACATACTTTGATTTTTTTTCCTCATTTTCTTTTATGTATCTTCCATAGATATTTTCTTTGCGGCTACCATGAGGCCTATAGAAAACATCTTATAGCTATAAAAATCTATTTTATATTGATAACTTCAATCATATGTAAAAGTACTCTTACATATCCCCACCTCCACTTTTACTATTAATGTCACAAATTAGATCTTTATATATTGTGGATGCATTAACATAATTTTGTGGTTACAGTTAATTTTTATGCTTTTTGTCTTTTAAATTTTATATCAAAATTAGAGGGTTTCTAATCTACCAATACAGTATTACAGTATTCTGTATTAAGCTATATATTTGCCTTTACCAGCAAGCTTTATTTTCATATACTTTTACATTGCTGTATAGTAGTATCCTTTCATTTCAACTTCCAGGACTCCCTATAAAATTTCTTGTAGGGTAGGTCTAATGGTGATAAATTCTCTCAGCTGTTGTTTATCTGGGAAAGTCTTCATTTATCCTTTATATTTGCACAACAGTTTTGCTGGATACACTATTCTTAGTTGGTAGTTTTCATTCCTATTAGCACTTTGAATATGTCATCCCACTTTTTTACAGACTGAAAGTTTCTGCCAGGACATCTACTGATAATCTTAAGTGAGCTCCCTTGCACATGACAAGTTGCTTTTCTTGTTGATTTCAAGATTTTTTCTTTTGATGCTTTAATTATACTGTGTCTCTTACTGTGGACCTCTTTTGATTTATTTTAGCTGGAGTTCCTTAAGCTTTCTGGACTTAGGTGCCCATTTACTTTCTCAGTTCAGTTCAGTTCAGTTGCTCAGTTGTGTCCAGCTCTTTGCAACCCCATGGACTGCAGCACACCAGGCCTCCCTGTCTATCACCAACTCCCGGAGTTTACCCAAACTCATGTCCATTGAGTCGGTGATGCCACCCAACCATCTCATCCTCTGTCATCCCCTTCTCCTCCCACCTTCATTGGGGTCTTTTCAAATGAGTCAGCTCTTCGCATCAGGTGGCCAAACTTTGGAGTTTTAGCTTCAACATCATTCCTTCCAATGAACATTAAGAACTGATCTCCTTTAAGAGGGACTGATTGGATCTTCTTGGGACTCTCAAGAGTCTTCTCCAACACCACAGTTCAAAAGCATCAGTTCTTCAGCCCTCAGCTTTCTTTATAATCCAACTCTCACATCCATACATGACCACTGGAAAAACCATAGCTTTGACTAGATGGACCTTTGTTGACAAAGTAATATCTCTTCTTTTAATATGCTGTCTGGGTTGGTATTAACTTTCCTTCCGAGGAGTAAGCGTCTTTTAATTTCATGGCTGCAGTCACCATCTGCAGTGATTTTGGAGCGCCCCCCCCAAAAAAAGTCTGTCACTGTTTCCACTGTTTCCCCATCTATTTGCCATGAAGTGATGAGACTGGATGCCATGATCTTAGTTTTCTGAATGTTGAGTTTCAAGCCAACTTTTTGCTCTCCTCTTTTACTTTCATCAGGAGGCTTTCTCAGGTTTGGGAAATTCTCAGTTTTATTTCTCCATATATATTCTCTGTCCCTTTCTTTCTTTCTCTCTTTTTTTAATCTTCCCCCTGCCCCACTTCTAGAATTCCTATAATGTATGTAATGGCTGCTTAATCATATCCCTAAGCCCCTTAAGCTTTCTTCAGTTTTCTATATTTTTCTTCCTTTGCTCTTTTGATTCAATAATTTCAAATGAACTATTATTGAGTTTGCTGATTTTTCTCTTCTGCTTGATAAAATCTGTTGTCAAACTCTTCATGTGAGCTTTTCAATTTAGTTATTGTATTGTTCAGCTCCAGAATTCCTATTTGGTTCTTTTTGTACTTTTTGTGTCTTCACTGTTACTCTCTTTTTGCTCATGTGTTTTCATGATTTTGTTTAGTTGCCTGTGTTCTCCTGTAGACCACTGATCTCCTTTAAGACAATTACCTTGAATTACCTGCCAGGTAATTCATAGATCTTTGTTTGTTTAGATTTATTTTTTTTCCTTTGATTTTACCGTTTTGCTGTCTTTTTGTCTGTCTGTGATTTTGTGTATGTGTGTGCTATTTTTCATTTGAAAAAAATAGCACTTTCCTCAGTACTTTTAGGCTGGCTTTTTACAGGGGAAGATTTTCCACCAATTAACACAGCTAGAGATTCTGGGGCCTCCTGAAACCTTTTTCGGGGGGATGCAATTTCTCTGTTTTTGTATCTGTAATTTCCCAACTAGAGAGATTTGCTATTAATAGTTTCTCTTTCAGTGGCTCATAATCTCTTGCTCTCTCTAGTGGCTATCTGCAATACTGCAGGTTCTGTGGTACTGCAGCAGGAAGTTGTCCAGCTCCTTTTTATTCCGTGGCCTGCAGGCATCCAAAGTAATGGAATATTACTCAGCATTAAAAAAAAAATTTATTTGAATCAGTTCTACTCAGGTGGATGGAACTGGAGCCTATTATCCAAAGTGAAGTAAGCCAGAAGGAAAAACAAAAATACAGTATACTAACGCATATATATGGAATTTAGAAAGATGGTAACGAGAACCCTGCATGTGAGACAGCAAAAGGAACGCAGATGTATAGAACAGTCTCGTGGACTCTGTGGAAGAGGGCAAGGGTGGGATGATATGGGAGAATGACATTGAAACATGTTAATTACCATATGTGAAATCAATCACCAGCCCAGGTTTGATGCTCGGGGCTGGTACACCGAGATGACCCAGGGGGAGGGAATTGGGAGGGAGGAGGGAGGGGGGTTCTGGAGGGGGAGCATATGTATACCCATGGCGATTTCATGTCAATGTATGGCAAAACCAACACAATAAAGGAAAGAAAAAAAAAAGTATCCTGGTTCTCTGTTAGCGCTAGAAGTCAGGCCTTGCAGAAACCACTCCCTCTGGCAACCCTTGGTATACCTGGATGAATGCCCCACTCTTATCTCTCCCGCCCAAGAAGCCATAAATTGGGTGCACTCTGACAGTGCCAACCCACACTGGCCTCAATCTATAGCACTGCAGATCCTCTGACATAAAAGCAAGGTACTCCTATTCCCTCTTACTTTCAGTGGCCCGAGGAATCCAAACTATGCTGTTTCCAACCATGGCAGTGCTCCAAGTCATATAAGAAGGAAATAACATCCTTCAGGCAGCCCCCTGAAAATCTTGCATGTTGGACACTTATTCTACTATTCTCTTTCCCACCGAGAAGCCATGAGTTGAAGTTCTCTTCAACAACAATGAGTTCCGCTGACTTAAGAGTGAGGCACCTGAGAATAAAGTGAACCAGTTCTTATCATTAATTTCAGTGTGGCTGTTCTCAACGTTTTAACCACATAGGATTCCACAACTTCTTGATTTCTGGAGTACCCATAAAGATATTTTGGTCCATATATTGTTAAATCCATTGGAAGGACTGATGTTGAAGCTGAAACTCCAATACTTTGGCCAACTGATGCGAAGAGCTGAGTCATTTGAAAAGACTCTGATGCTGGGAAACATTGAGGGCAGGAGGAGAAGGGGATGACAGAGGATGAGATGGTTGGATGGCATCACCGACTCAACGGACATGAGTTTGGGTGGACTCCGGGAGTTGGTGATGGACAGGGAGGCCTGGTGTGCTGTGGTTCATGGGGTTGCAAAGAGTCTGACATGACTGAGCGACTGAACTGAACTGAACTGAACTGATTGTTAAGACAGTGTCTTTGTGAATGGACAGGGCTGGGTCTACTTATTCTGCCATCTTGCTCTTATTCTCACTGCTTTCTGCTCTGATCTTATTTCATTTTCCCACTTAACTTGGTTTTATTTTGTTCTTCTTTTTCTTGTTTCTTATGGTGGACACTAAAGTCATTCATTTGAGACCTTTTTTTCCTTTCCTAATATAGGCATTTAGTGTCACAAATTTCTCCTTTAATATTGCTTTAGTAGCATCACACAATTTCTAATACACTGAGTTTTCATTTTTTGTTCACTTCAAAGTAACTTCTAAGTGCTCCTTTGATCTTTTTCTTTGATTTACATGTTGTTTAGATGTTGTCTTAAAACTTTCAGAAGTGTTAAGTCTTACATAAGAATCCTTAAAAACATTCTACAAAAATAAATTATATTTTCTACCTCTTCTTTTGATTAAAAATATATTTACTTACGTGTAAAAAATCAATGATCAAATATAAAAGCTAGTAGTAGGCTTTCTTTCTTTTATTGAAGTATAGTTGATTTTTTTTTTGATGTACTCCTCTTCCTATTTGGAACCAGTCTGTTGTTCCATGTCTAGTTCTAACTGTTGCTTCCTGACCGGCATACAGAATTCTCAAGAGGCAGGTCAGGTGGTCTGGTATTCCCATCTCTTTCAAGATTTTACACAGTTTATTATGATCCACACAGTCAAAGGCTTTGGCATAGTCAATAAAGCAGAAATAGATGTTTTTCTGGAACTCTCTTGCTTTTTCAATGATCCAGCAGATGTTGGCTGGATCCAAATAGGAAAAGGAGTACGTCAAAGCTATATATTGTCACCGTGCTTATTTAACTTATATGCAGAGTACATCATGAGAAACGCTGGACTGGAGAAGCACAAGCTGGAATCAAGATTGCTGGGAGAAATATCAATAACCTCAGATATGCAGATGACATCACCCTTATGGCAGAAAGTGAAGAAGAACTAAAGAGCCTCTTGATGAAAGTGAAAGAGGAGAATGAAAAAGTTGGCTTAAAGCTCAACATTCAGAAAACTAAGATCATGGCATCCGGTCCCATAACTTCATTGCAAATAGACGGAGAAACAGTGGAAACAGTGACAGACTTTATTTTCGGGAGCTCCAAAATCACTGCAGATGGTGACTGCAGCCATGAAATTAAAAGACACTTGCTCCTTGGAAGAAAAGTTATGACCAACCTAGACAGCATATTAAAAAGAAGAGATATTACTTTGCCAACAAAGGTCCATCTAGTCAAGGCTCTGGTTTTTCCAGTGGTCATGTATGGATGTGAGAGTTGGACTATAAAGAAAGCTGAGCACCGAAGAATTGATGCTTTTGAACTCTGGTGTTGGAGAATACTCTTGAGAGCCCCTTGGACTGCAAGGAGATCCAACCAGTCTATCCTAAAGTCCATGTTCATTGGCAGGACTGATGTTGAAGCTGAAACTCCAATACTTTAGCCACCTGATGCGAAGAACTGACTCATTTGAAAAGACCCTGATGATAGGAAAGATTGAAGGCAGGAGGAGAAGGGGATGACAGAGGATGAGATGGTTCAATGGCATCACCAACTCAATGGACATGAGTTTGAGTCAACTTTGGGAGTTGGTGATGGACAGGGAGGCCTGGCATGCTGCAGTCGATGGGGTCGCAAAGAGTCAGACACAACTGAGCGACTGAACTGAACTGCTAGTTGATTTATACTGTGCCAATCTCTTCTGTACAGCAAAGTGACTCGGTTATACTCATATATACATTACTTTTTATATTCTTTTCCTTTATGGTTTATCACAAGATAGTCAATATAGTTTCCTGAGCTACACAGTAGGACCTTTTTGTTTACCCATTGTAAATGTAATAGTTTGCATCTACCAAATCCAAATTCCCAATTCATGTTCATTTCTCCCACAACCCCTCCACCCTTGGTAATCATAAGTAGCCTTTCTTTTTTAAAAATTAATATCTCAATTAAATGAACAGTTATCAAATATACAATTAAATAACTTCAAATAATTTATTTTAAGATTTTAGTATGCACAATTATACTGTATGGTTTGCATGTATGTGTATATTCTATAACTTGGCTTAAGTGTATATTAAAACTTTGCATATGCACATCTGGGTGACATCCTGGGTTCACAATAACATCCCCATTGTATGCTACCTGGTCTTCTTCAGTTATTTGGATGGTCAGGAAATACAAACAGGGCCAATCATAATGTAACCACTTCCCTACATGTCAGGCTATGGACATTAATCCTATCATGTTAATGAGAATCTCTTCCCAAGATGTGGAAAAAGAGGGTCCTGGCTTTTCTTTCTTGCAAAACTGTAAGAAAAGTGTGATCATATGCCATGACTTTGGCTTTAGGAAGAAAGCAATATCTGACAAGTGAAATGATAATAGAAGGCAAACTGAAAGGATGTCTTGGTGCTCCTTACAGCTTCCAACTGTCAGTCTTCTTCACATACACCCAGGCCCTGAGAAATTACATTAACTAATGAATGCTCTCTTATGCTTAAGAAAATTTGTGTCTGTTACTTGCAGTCAAAAATTGTTCTTAAATATTGATATCAAAGTATTGCAATGTATTTTTAGAGGAATATCTTACTGAAAAATTAAGAATTCTTTTATATAACTTTAATGGTAACTAACAGAAAAACAGGGCTTCTTTGGTGGCACAGTGGTAAAGAATATGCCTGCAATGCAGGAGATGTGGGTTTGATTCCTGGGCTGGGAAGATTCCCTGAATAAAGAAGTGGCAATCAACTCCAGTATTCTTGACTGGGAAATCCCATGAACAGAGGAGCCTGGTGGGCTACAGTCCATGGGGTCTCAAAGAGTTGGACACAACCTAGTAACTAAACGACAACAGTAACAACAAATAGAAAAATAAAATATATGACTGCAGATATCAGTTTACTTATTTATGACTCGAAGTTGGATTGTCAGTTACAATAAAATCATCTACAACAAGCAATTCTAATATAAAATGTTCTCATTATAATCCTTATTTTTTTGGCAATTGTTTAGATAAGGTAAACAATTCACTTTCATTATTTTTCATGTTCATACACTGAAAATTTAAAAAAATGTTTACAGGGGCTTAATATTCAGCCAAACTTGTTTGAGTCAATATGAATATAATTTGGCAGTAAAATTTTAGGTACTAATATAAATCATCATGGTCCACAAGTAAAAGGATCTTTTTCTTGGGTAAAACAGAGAAAGGTGCTATAAAAGGTAATGGACAAATGGGACACAAAAGCATAACCAAGGCCTGAAATCAAACATTAAAAATATAAAAGAGACCTTGGGAAATATAGTTAATCTGGAGTTTAATATTATTAATATATCAGGAGCTCAAAACAAATTTATAAAGAACAAACATTTTCTGCATGTTTTATTTTTTCTTCTCTATGATAACCAATAATTAATATGATGGGTGGTAGCTATCAATTCCACATTTTGGTCATTTTCTCTTATAATAGTCATATTACTTTTCCTGTGAGTAAATGGAAAGCAAATCAATCTATAGACATAAACCGGTATTAAGACACTATGCAAGGTACTACAGGCAGAATTGTACAGACAGTTGATTTCAACACTCTCTAATGTTTTCTTTAAAGTGCTTACACTATGAATAATACAACTTAAAGATTTTATATCCTCTCATTGGCAGAATATTGTTAAAACAAATTTTAACACATTAGGAAGGAGGAATTGTGGAGAGCTGAGGAAAAAATGATGACTCATACTCTCAATATAGCCCACAATTTCCACCTCATAGTTCCCACATATGAAAACAGTTCCCATATATGAAACACCTTAAATTATATTGTAACCCTTCCCTCTAGAGTCTTGACCTGCAGTCTGAGAAATACTGGCATTGATATATGAAATACACAGATAATGCAAAAAACTCATTTTACCAGATAGTTTCACCTTCTGCCCCCATCAATCATATTACAAACTCTGTCAACAGGAAGCAAATTGCCTGACTTGAATTTCACCCTACTCCCTTCACATGGTCACTTTAGAGGAACCATTAATGGCCAATATAAATGTCAAAAGTTAACAGTGGTAAAGATATAGAGAAACCATTCTAGTTAATTAGCCTCTAAATAGCAAAACTTGTGTTGAAAGAAAAAGAAAAAGAACAGGAGCGACTTCTAGATGTGTTCTGTTATGTCCTAAGATTTGATGCCATTCTCACCTGTCAGTGTTTGCCTTTTACCTTCTCTTCACTTTCCCCTCTAGCTCTTCAGACAATCGCTCTTCTCGCTTTTTCCTCTTCACCTTACCTACTAGCCTGACAAAGTTCAACATAATAAGAGGTGCAAATAGACTTAGAAAAAAAATTTAGGTATATGACACTATATAGTAAATTCTAAATCACTGTAGTTGTCAGTCAGATAGCAAATATTTTTTGTATGCCTACTACCTACCAGACAATATCATACATTCAGATGATGGACACAGTTAACAAAATATTTTCTTTTTTTGTAGAATTAACATTCAGTAATTAAATGGGAAGAAAGTATTAAACCAATATTTACTAGCTATCAAGAAACTCTACTGTGCAAAATTGAGGTTGTGTGTTAGAACCTAGCTTTTCATAGTAAACCATGAGCCTAGATTTTTGTTGTTGTCGCTAAGTTGTGTCTGACCCATGGAACACAGCAGGCCAGGCTTCCCTGTCTTTCACTCTCTAGTGCTAAGACAATACATAGTTTGGGGATGGAGCTTATTTGAGTTAGGAAATGTTTACCTGCATTGCAATATCCATATTGTGATTTGAAAGAGGATCACCATTCAGATAAGGCAAAGAGAAGGGATAGAACGTTCCAGGATGAGGGGACAATATATATAAACTCTGTGTGGCAGGAGAAAGCATTGTATGCTAAAACAGAAAGACAGAGTGGCTTACGTGAAGTGAGCACACAGAAGAAGTGTGCATACAATAAGCTTGGAGGGGCTTCCCTTGTGGCTCAGACAGGAAAGAATCCACTGCAATGAAAGAGACCAGGGTTCAGTCCCTGGGTTAGGAAGATCCCCTGCAGAAAGAAATGGCAACCCACTCCAGTATGCTTGCCTGGAGAAGTCCACAGACAGGGAGCCTGGTCAGCTACGGTTCATGGCCTCTCGAAGAGTCAGACACAACTTAGCAACCAGACAACAACAAAAAACTAATTAAACCAACCTCATCTGAAGAGCTAGGAAAGTTGGTGTTTATATATTCTAGCTTATCTATTCCTAAAAATACTCATTTGACTACTATGCTCCAAGAGTTTCTAAGGATCCCAGGGAAGGGTGGAAATAAGCAGTGTGAAGGAGATGGTTTAAAAAGGACATATCCTGACTGCTGTTTGGAGAATGCAGAGGAAGAGCAGAGGGAATATGGCTGTAGTGACTACAGCCCAGTTGAGAATTCTGACAATGAGTATACAGAGGCGTGAACTGATTAAGAGAGTCACTTAGGTGGTACAGTGGATTAAACTGGGGAGTAGGAGAAAAGAATCTGGCATTACTTTTTTGTTAATTAAATATATGACATATATTTCAATTAAATATATGATTTGGGGGGGGCTCCAAAATCACTGCAGATGGTGGCTACAGCCATGAAATTAAAAGATGCTTACTCCTTGGAAGGAGTGTTATGACCAACCCAGACAGCATATTAAAAAGCAGAGACATTGCTTTGCTGACAAAGGTCCACATAGTTGAAGCTATGTTTTTTCCAGTGGTCATGTATGGAGTGAGAGTTGGACTATAAAGAAAGCTGAGCACCGAAGAATTGATGCTTTTGAACTCTGGTGTTGGAGAAGACTCTTGAGAGTCCCTTGGACTGCAAGGAGATCCAACCAGCCCATCCTAAAGGAGATCAGTCCTGAGTGTTCATTGGAAGGACTGATGTTGAAGCTGAAACTCCAATACTTTGGCCACCTGATTTGAAGAGCTGACTCATTTGAAAAGACTTTGATGCTGGGAAAGATTGAAGGCGGGAGGAGAAGGGGATGACAGAGGATGAGATGGTTGGATGACACCACTGACTCAATGGACATGAGTTTGGGTAAACTCTAGGAGTTGGTGATAGACAAGGAGGCCTGGCGTACTGCAGTTCATGGGATCGCAAAGAGTTGGACACGACTGAGTGATTGAACTGAACTGATGACAGATGGTAGAGAGTTTTACTTAACTGGGGAAAACATTTCTTAGATGGGCTATATGAATATATCTTTGGATCACAAAGCTGACCTAAAACTTAACTAACTGAATATTAAATATTTAATTATCAATAATTGCATTAATAATTGCCCTCATTAGGGATTATAAGGGTTCTGGATATATGATTTGAACAGTCCATTTCTTACTAAAACATTTCCAATTTTCTATGAAAATCTACATACTTAAAATAAATATCACAATTATTTTCTAGTATGGGTGTGCCCAGTAATTTATTTGTAATGAAGGAAAAGAAACCATGCTTAAAGGAAGGGTTTAAAACTATGTCTCACTTCTTGCTGTACTCAAAATTATAAGAGGAATTTCTACTGGTGGAAGTAATACCATCAGGAAGGAGTAAGAACTTTAAGCCATCTTTTTCTCATCTATCCCTCTGCCACTGAAAATTTCAATTTGGGCTTAGTTCTGTGTTCTCTATACAACAGGTTGCGATTCATCTCTTTCCCAGACATACAAATCCCAAAGCTGTCAACTGCTTATCCAAAGCTGCTTTGAGTATTCTTTCTATAAAACAAAGCCAGTCTTATTATCTCAAAATATTTCCATTCTGCAACCACATGTTTTGGTTCAGTAATCCCAAAATTACTCATTCATTCAAGCTTAGTGTAACACCTATTTTGAGCAAAACAGTCTGCTAAGTACTGAACTGCAACATACAAATATTAGCTTGTTATATCTCACAATGATTTAAATTTTGCTAAATTGATAGCAGAACACTTCATATAGTTTTGGGAAGACTTGACAAGTATAAAATTATTAGCATCAAGTTTTAAATTAACTAAATGATATGCTATCATTAAACATTTCTAATATTAACTTACAAAAATTTACAGGCTAGCACAATTGCCTTTTCCAGTAATAAAGGAGCAAATGATAAAGCCTAAGAGACTTAAGCATCTTAATTTAGTAATAACATTGAAAATTTTAACTAATTTGATACAGAACCTGATCTCAAGATTTATGTACACTCAAATACTTAAATGTTAATTAATCTATCAGTTACATTAAAATGTCTCCTCATCATCATCACATTCACTTCTTGTTAGCCTTGAGTTATCAGTAGAGTTAAGATGCAATTAAAATGTTAAGCTAGAAATTGTGAGAAAGAAAAATATGATTAACAATTCTAAATGAAAACACCACTCCGTCTTGCTCAACCTTTGAAAGTTGTTTTCAAGTCATTATTCAATTCCGTTCAGATATTAGGACAATTATACTAAATCTACATAAATATTATTTAAAAACTGTCACTTTTTCAAACATAAAAATGGGGTAGAATCTTTAGATGCATTCATGGATCATATATACCTATTGCTTCTATGATTTATTTCCTGTCCTGGTGTTTGCTATCAATTTGAATCATGACTAATTTATAATGCTATCATGAGCTTCTGGTTTAAGATGAAAAATTTGGCACAAATAATACTTCTTCTTCCTCATAAGTTAGAACATCTTTTAGATTTTAGAAAAGCATAGAGTATCAGAACAAACCAAACCAGAATCTTGTGGAAAAAAATTAAAAAGCTATATAGGAAAGTTACAGTCCAAGTATGAAGTGAGTGTTCAAACCAAAATAACAAGTCAGCAGGATTGAGGAAGAATAACAGATTGGATACCAAGAAATTGAATGAATGAATGAGATGCTAAAAATAATAAAAATATAGTGAGGAAGGAAAACACTTTTTCTTCCATAAAGAAAAATGAAAGACAATAAATATCCCAGAGAAAATAAAGCTGCATAAGAAATGTATGGGGGAGAATCTAGAAAAACAAAATATGTTCTGATTTTCAGAAATCAGTGAACAGTATATATTACTTCTTTTTCCAATTTTCTGGCCATAATTCAGTTTTAGGAAGCTGCAATAATAACCAGAAATTTAGATTAATTGTATTTAAAAAGTTTGATGAGTATCTAGTTTATATTACACAGTCACTGTGGAATAGTAACAGTTTAAAATCTTATTTTTTACTCCATTATTTACAGATATGATTTTTTGATGGCCTACTTTGGATGATAACAGTATTATAATTCTCCCATCTCTCCTCAGTCTATCATCCAATTTCTGCCACCCATACATTATATTTTGACTGCAAGATTGGTAATATTTATGTTCCATTCAATAATAATAATAAAATTTTCTGTCTTTGGAATATTGGTTAATTATAAAAGTTTATAGCCCATAACAGCATTTATCTCATTATATAAATATTTCTTCATTACAGAGATACATTATATTCTATTATTATATCCTTTTTCAGTTCTACTTGCATTTCATAGAGAGAACATTCAAAGGATTTTCATATATAACTCTTTAACTACTTCAAACAACAAAGAGAAAGCTACATATTAATAAATAAATAGACAGACAGATGAACAGACAAACCAACCCTTGAGGATTTGCAGGACTATAACAGAAGATTCACTTTCTTGTTATCAGAGTCCCAGGAGAAGACAAAAATGATGGGGTTAGAAATATCATAATATAGACACAGATATAGATATATAGATATAATACAAATGGGTAGATATACCACAGGCTTCCCTGGTGATTCAGTGATAAGAATACATCTGCCAAGCAAGAGACGCCAGCTGGATCTCTGAATGGGGAAAATCTTCTGGAGGAGGAAATGACAACCCACTCCAGTATTTTTGCCCAGAAAATCCTATGGACAGAGGAGCCTGGTAGGCTGTAGTCCATAAGGTCTCAAAGAGTCGGACATGACTAAGTCACTAAACAACAAAAACAACATAGCTCAGTTCAGTCACTCAGATCTGTCCCACTCTTTGCCACCTCATGCACTGCAGCACACCAGGCTTCCCTGTCCATCACCAATTCCTGGAGCTTGCTCAAACTCATGTCCATCGAGTCAGTGATGCCATCCAACCATCTCATTCTCTGTCGTCCCCTTCTCCTCCTGCCTTCAATCTTTCCCAGCATCAGGGTCTTTTCAAATGAGTCAGTTCTTCGCATCAAGTGGCCAAAGTATTGGAGCTTCAGCTTCAACATCAGTCCTTCCAATGAATATTCAGGACTGATTTCCTTTACCATTGGCCAATTGGATCTCCTTGCTGTCCAAAGGACTCAAGAGTCTTCTCCAACACCAGAGTTCAAAAGCATCGATTATTTGGTGCTCAGCTTTCTTTATAGCCCAACTCTCACATCCATACATGACTACTGGAAAAACCATAGCTTTAACTAGATGGACCTTTGTTGGCAAAGTAATGTCTCTGTTTTTAATATGCTGTCTAGGTTGGTCATAACTTTCCTTTCAAGGAGTAAGCATCTTTTAGTTTCATGGCTGCAGTCACCATCTGCAGTGATTTTGGAGCCCAGAAAAATAAAGTCGGCCACTGTTTCTATTGTTCCCCATCTATTTGCCATGAAGTGATGGGACCGGATGCCATGATCTTAGTTTTCTGAATGCTGAGCTCTAAGCCAACTTCTTCACTCTCCTCTTTCACTGTCATCAAGAGGCTCTTTAGTTCTTCACTTTCTCCTGTAAGGGTGGTGTCATCTGCCTATCTGAGGTTATTGATATTTCTCCCAGCAATGTTGATTCCAGATTGTGCTTCATCTAGCCCAGCATCTTGCATGATATACTCTGTATATTGGTTAAATAAGCAGGGTGACCATATACAGCCTTGATGTACTTCTTTCCCTTGACATACTCCTTTCCCAATTTGGAACCAGTCTGTTGTTCCATGTCTGGTTCTAACTGTTGCGTCTTGACCTGCATACAGATTTCTCAGGAGGCAGGCAAGGTGGTCTGGTATTCCCGTCTCTTTCAGAATTTTCCAGTTTGTTGTGACCGATACAATCAAAGGCTTTGGCATAGTCAATAAAGCAGAAATAGATGTTTTTCTGCATCTCCAACAACATAGAAACATATGCTTCTACAACAATAACACAGATTTACCACAAACATATATACATGCACACACAAAATATATATGTATAATGTAATAGAGCAATCACTAAAGAGTTATATAGAATATTCTCAAAACAACACATATAAATCTATTATAAATGGTACTCTAAAAATGCAAATAAAACATCAAAATTTTAAGACAGCTAAAGTAGTGCCGAGAATAAAATTCCTGGCACTGAATGTGTATGTAGGTGTCTGTGTGTGTATGTCACATATATAATTGCTTAGAAATTTAGCAGATTAAAGATCTTAAAGATCACACTTTAAAATATTTTAAAGTGCATCTAAATTATATATATATATATATATGTATATTATGTATATATGGCCATGTATTATGTATATATGTACATATGTATTATGCAGACATCTATATATAAGACATAAATTAGACATATTTTTAAAATAGAGAGACCCAGTATGATATCCCTTATCTGCGGATTCCAAAAATGTTACAAATGAATTTATTTACAAAACACAAATAGACTCACAGACATAGAGAAAGAATCTATGGTTACCAGGGTGAAAGGGAGAGGTGGGAGTCTGAGATTGACATGTACACACTGCTATATTTAAAATGGATAACCAATAAGGATCTATTATATAGCACAGGGAACTCTGCTCAATATTACATAACAATCTAACTGGGAAAAGAATTTGAAAAAGAACAGATACATGTATATGTATAATTGAATCACTTTGCTGTGCACCTGAAACTAACGCAACATTGTTAGTTATTGTTAATACTCCAGTATAAAATAAAAAGTTAAAATATATATTAAAGTGTAATTCTTAAGATTTTTCATCCAATAACTTTAAACAATAAACTTGTATAATGACCTCTTCTTTTGATTGGTTAGAAAAACTAAACTGATACATTCAGTTTCAAAGGCTTAATGTGTGTGATATTCATTGTGCTGATTCTTGTTGCCTTTGAATGTTTAACATGTTCTAGGTCTTTTCATGTCACTGTAGTAATGAAGCTACACTGTAAGCTGAGATTTCATGAATAAAAAAAGGTCTTTATACCAAAACCAGTTAAACCAAACCTCTTTATCTATATTCCTTATGCCATCATCATCTTCCTCCTACCATTATTATAGTCATTGATGGCTATGGATTCCACCATGAACAGCAATTCAACAAATTGGACACAGAAGTCACTAAGGTCAGCGAATTCAAATGAGTGTACTGTTAACTAGAATATCAAGAACAGGAAGATATTCTCAGGACCATTAAGCAAGCCTATTAGAGTACGATGGAGGAAGGCAATGGATAAAATCTTGGTGCCTGCAAACACTGACTATCACCACTGTGTATCCTGAAATAGAAATTTGATCCTAGAAAACAAACTGAAGAATCTGAATACAGTCTGTAGTTTGTTCTTTTTTTTAAATAGTGAGGTACCAATGCTAATTGATCATTTTGACAAATGTGTCTTTGTTATGCACAACATCAATATAAAGGGAAAATAGATGAAGGGCATTCAGGAACTCTGCACATTCTTTTTAACATTTTAACAAATCTAAAATATTTCACCATCTCCAGAGTAATGAAAATAAGAACAAAAGTAAACAAATGGGACTCTAATTCAACTTAAAGGCTTTTGCACAGCCAAAAAAAAAAAAAAAAACATAAATAAGATGAAAAGAGCTCTCTGAATGGGAGTAAATATTTGCAACGAAGCAACTGACAAGGGATTAATCACCAAAATATAAAAAAAGCTCTGCAGCTCAACACCAAAATAAATAAACAACCCATTCAAAAATAGGTGGAATACCTAAATATTCATTTCTCCTAAGGAGACATACAGATGGCCAAGAGACACATTAAAAAAAATGCTCAACATCACTAATTATTAGAGAAATGCAAATCAAAACTACAATGAAGTACCACCTCACAGTGATTAGAATGGTCATCATCAAAATATCTACAACAATAAATGCTGGAGAAGGTGTAAAGAAAAGGGAAACTTCTTACAGTATTGGTGGGAATGTAAATTCATATAGCCACTATAAAGAAGAGCATGGAAGTTCCTTTAAAAAAACAAACAAAAAAAAAAACCCAAAAAACTACCATATGACCCAGCAGTCCAACTCCTGGGCATATATCTGGAGAAAATCATAATTTCTCCAGATACATGTATTGCAATGTTCACTTCAGCACTATTTACAATAGTTAGGACTTGGAAGCAACTTAAATGTCTATCAACAGAGGAATGGATAGAGATGCGGTACATGTATGTGGTGGAATAACTCAGCCATATAAAAGGAACAAAACTATGCCATTTGCAGAGGTGTGGATGGATCCAGACTGTCATACAGAGTGAATTAAGTCAGAAAGAGAAAAAAAATATTGTAAACTAATGCATATGTGTGGAATCTAGAAAAATAGTATAGATGAACCTATTTATAAAGCAGAAATAGAGACAGAAACATAGAGAACAAAATGTATGGACACCAAGGTGGGAAAGAGGGAGTGGGATAAATTGGGAGACTGAGGTTGACATATATACAGTGTGTATAAAATAGATAACTTCTGAGAACCTACTGTATAACACAGGTAGAAAAAAAGAAGGTGCAATCTGTTTATAAGACATATATTAAGTTAAACTTAAAAATGCATTCTAATATACAACAGGTACAGACAAATACTGAGTCTACTTATACGAGGAACCTAGAATAGTCAAATTCATAGGGTTAGAAAGTATAATGGTAGATGCCAGGGGCTGTGAGGTAGGTGGCCTGGGGAGGGGGAATGGCAAGTTAGTGTCTCATGGGGACAGAATTTTAGTTTAGGAAGGTGAAAAATTCGAGAGATGGATGTCGGTGAGAGTTGCACAACGTGAATGTACTTAGTGCCACTATAACTGTATAGTGAATTATGGTTAAAATAGTATGTTTATATTAGGTGACTTTTACCACAATAAAAATATTTATATATACGTGTGTGTGTGTGTGTGTGTGTCTGTATGGGTACACGGGTTGGGAAGATCCCCTAGAGGAGGGCACGGAAACCTACTCCAGCATTCATGCCTGGAGAATCCCCGTGGACAGAGAAGCCCAGCAAGCAACAGTCCATGGGGTCACAAAGAGTTGAACACGGACTGAAGTGACTTAGCATGCACATGCATATTCCCCCATTCCCCCTCCCCATGCCTTGAAACTCCCCCATTAAATAACTGTACTATTGTATTGGGGGCTTCCCAGTTATTGGCATTTATCTCCCAGTCTGAACTCCACTGAGCCACCATATATATACGGTGATGGCAGTGGTAAAGAACCCACCTGCCAATACAGAAGATAAAAGAGATGCAGGTTTGATCCTCGGGTCAGGAAGATCCCCTGGAGGAGGGCATGGCAATACACTCCAGTATTCTTGCCTGTATATGAAGGTCAGAGTCCCAAACGTTTAGTTGAGATTTCTGCTCCATTCGAGGAATATAGGCTCTGTCACCTAGGAAATTCCCTCTGAATGAACTGGGTGGGGTTTCAGTTACTGGCAGCTATCCTTCCATTTGAATTCTTGGTTGGTTCAATATATAGAATATGTGATGCTAAGTCACAAATATATTCCTGTTTAAACCTCTGATTGATTTCAAGAATACAGAAAAAGACAAGATTTATTAATTCAGAGAACATTTTTTAATTTATGAACTTAACTGTGTGCCAGACCCTGTGTTTAGCCCCTAGGGAATAGTGGTGACCAAGGCAGATGAGGCTGTGGCTCTCCTGGAGTTCACAACTCACAGGGGATACGGGCATCAACAGCCAAATGAACTAGGTGATTTCAGAGTGGACCGATGACTATGAAGGGGGGAACTAGAAAGAAGGAGAGCCAGCCAGGAGAAGTGGAGAAAGAGAAAGCTCTCTGCAGAGGGGCCACTGGAGCTGAGATGTGCAGGATCAGTTAGTCATAAGGAGAGCTGAGGAAAATGAGAGTTAAAGGCAGGGGATGAGTAAGGGCAAAGGCGCCGAGTTGGGAGTGATGTCCCTGTATTCCTGGAGCAGAAATGAGGGTACTGTGGCTGGAGTCAGGGAGGCGTGAGGGGAGGGTGTGAGGGAAGCAGAAGCAGATCAGACATCAGAGTGAGAGGTATGGATTTCATCCAAAAAAACCATGGGAACGTGCTGAAGGATATGAATTTGAGAGAGCTATCAGGTGAATTTGACTGTGGAGAAGCTCTGGCTTACCTGAGCAGAACGGAGAGCAGGGCCTCCGTTTTTTGCCAGGAATCTCAAACCCTCCTAAAGTAGAAGTCCAGGGCAGGGGCGAGCAGAGCAGATGTCAGAGGGGTGACCCCACTTCCAGCCTTTACAGTAGTATTCTCTGAGATGAGGTGGGACTGAATCTGGTCTGCCTGCTTTCTGACTGTGTCAGGACCAAGCTCGGGACCACTCCTTCCACCTGCCTAGCCAACCTGTGAGTAAGTTCAAAGCCCTGTATGGGAAAAGCCAACACTACCTTGGCCAGGTGGTCAAGGTTGACATTACTAGTGACAAATCATGTCGATCTGATGCACTCCCTGATAAAATGTGATGAAAAGTGCATTTCACCTCTGGACACTCGTCCCCAAAACCTGTAATCTCATTCTAAGCATGAGAAAAACACTCTTCCTTGCTCAGTTGCTCTTTCCGACTCCATGGACTGCAGCTCTCCAGGCAGACGAACCTAAATTGAAGAACAATTACCCAAATACCTGACTTCAAATAGGTTTTTAAATTTTAGCCACTCTAGTGAGTGTGATGACATTGTTGTTTTTATTGCATTTTCAAATTAACATGTAGTAAAATTAACTGTTATTAGTGTACAATTCAGGGCTTCCCTGGTAGCTCAGCTGGTAAAGAATTCACCTGCAATGCAGGAAACTACAGTTTGATTCCTGGGTCGGGAAGATCCCACTCCAGTATTCTTGGGCTTCCCTGGTGACTCAGATGGTGAAGAATCTTCCTGCAATGTGGGAGACCTGGGGTCAATCCCTGGGTTGGGAAAATTCCCTGGACAAGGGCATAGCAACCCACTCCAGCATTCTGGAGAATCCCAATGGACAGAGGAACCTGGTGGGCTACAGTCCATGGGGTCGCAAAGTCAGACATGACTGAGTGATTAAGCACACAGCAGACAGTATACAACTCAATGATGTTTATACATATAGAGATAGATTTGTGTGACCACCATCACAATCGGAATAAGAAACAGCTTCTGTGTGTGTATGTGTGTGTGTGTGAGTGCGTGTGCGTGCGTGCGCTCAGTCATGTCCACCCCTTTGGAACCCCATGGGCTGCCAGGCTTCCCTGTCCATGGGATTCTCCTGGAGAGAATACCGAAGTGGGCAGCCATTTCCTTCTCCAGGGGGTCTTCCCAGTCCAGGAACCAAACCTACGTCTCCTATGTGGCCGGCTGATACTTCACCCATTGAGCCATCCTGGAGACCCCATGGAACAGCTTCATTACCCTCAGAATATCTCCCTGTGCTCTCCCTTCACAGTTATAACCCTCCTCTACCCCCTGGCCACCACTGATCTGTCAGTACAGCTTTGTCTTTGTTTAGAGTGCCACATCAAAGGAACCACACAACGTTTAACCTCTTGGCTTTTTTCCATTTGGCATCATGTTTTGGAGACTGATGCCTCTATGAAGTTTGTTCCTTTTGTTACTGAGTGGTCTTTCACAGAGTGATTGTGCAGCAATTCGTTTATCCATTCACTGTACAGAGCTGCTATAAAGACTCATGTATGGGCTTTGGTGTGAACTTAAATTTTCATTCCTCTAGGGTGAATGCCGACGAGTAGAACTGGCAGGTCATATGGCAACTATATATTTAACCATAAAGTGTCTAATTGTTTTTCAGAAATAAACTATTTCACAATGTAAAGTGTATTAATAAAAAATTAACATTGAAATCTTGTATACAAAAACTTAGTAGTTATAGCATGAAGTCATTTTAGTGACCGAGGACTCAGGATACATAGATCAAACGCAAAGGAGATTTAAAGGAGATATACCAGAACAGACTGAATCAACTTCTTTAGTCGTGGTGGTTAAAGATCATCATCATTTTCTAAGTGGTAACTTCAGAATGAAATCAGAATGCATCACATATTTTAATTTCACATAGATAAAATAGTGCATTAATTTAATGTCAGTTTAGATAATACTTTTGAGGTTGTCTAGTTGGGCATGACAACCCGCTCCAGCATTCTCACCTGGAGAATTCCATGGACAGAGAAGCCTGGAGGACTACAGTCCATAGGGTCGCATAGAGCTGGACACAACTGAAGCAACTCAGCACTCATGTAGGAAGATTAAGAAAAACTGTAGAATACTGTTACTAAATGTAGACTGTCTTCAATATAAAGTGAAGTATAAACAGTGGGAAGCCCATCTGGCAGGCCAAACAGCTTAGATTAAGTTTTACCAATAGTCTTAGTTTTCCTTCAGGCTGCATAACTAAGTCCCAGAAAGGTGAAATCTCTTCAAGCCATTTACCACATTTTCCTTTTAAAGCACAAATTATAATTCCTTTCAGGAAAAAAAAAATCATGAGTCCAGAAAAGCAAGCCTGGGTTCCTTGCACTGATGTTTTCCTACAAAACACAAAAATATGAGATGACTGGTCATTGTTTCATTCATTACTGAGAACTAATGTTCTCAGTAAACTGTTAGAAAGTACCCACAATTTGATTCATAGGAAACATGAAAGTGTGAGCAAGTAGTATTTGGCATCATTTTGCTCCTTCCGGGAACTGGAAGGTGAGCAAAATGAGTAACAGCCACGCACATCCTTGCTCAGTGCAGTGTGAATTTATGAAGGACTGTTCCCTGTGTATTTTGAGGGGTCAGCTCTCAAATGCATAGTTCTGAGTTAACATTTTTTTAAAATTCTATGTAAGTACTATAAATAGAAATAATGAGGAAAAGATGACTAATTTTTTAAAAACCAGGCTAGATATTCAACTTTGTTTTCTTCATAAAATGTAAAAGACATTCCAAAGTAAATGCTGTAAAATGTTAGAATTAATTAGCATAGGTAGATATCATACAAATTGAGATCATTTGCATTTAGAGACTATAATTTTTCTCCCCTTAATGACAGCAGATTTATTACATAAAGAATAAGTAAAACTGGAATTTAGAAAGACAGTAATGAGAACCCAACATGGGAGACAACAAAAGGAACACAGATGTATAGAATAGACTTGTGGACTTTGTGGATGAGGGTAAGGGTGGGATGAGATGGGAGAAGGGCATTGAAGCATGTTAATTGTCATGTGTCTAATCAATCGCCAGCCCAGGATTGATGCTCGGGACTGGTGCAGCGAGATTTCCCGGGGGGGGAGGGAGGAGGGAGGGGGGACCCGGAGGGGAAGCATATGTAAACCCATGGTGATATCATGACAATGTATGGCAAAAACAATAATAGAAAAAAAAAAAGAATAAGTAAAACAAAGACCTAGTCTTGGTAGGAATATATTCCATCAGTAATACTTATTGGAACTATGCTTGCTATTCAGAAGCCCTCCCAGGAACAGTCAACCTTACACATTATACTTAAGCCTTTGTATCAGGCTACTATGATGAACAAGTTTAAGAGGATCAGCAATGACTTTATGAACATGCAATTTTATACAGGCACATACTCTACACTTCCAATACAAAAAGTGATTTGCTTACATCTAGAATCATTTGTGTTGTATTCTTTAAAACATCTATCCAGGAAAATTAAATTGGGGTTTTCCATAGTAAAAACTATTACAAATATCAGAGCTTTTTAAATGATAATTTATCTTGGACTGTTTTTCAGGAAGAAAAAGGATCTTTTATATAGTTGTACCATCATAAAGCAGATCAATCCTGGGTGTTCATTAGAAGGACTGATGTTGAAGCTGAAACTCCAATCCTTTGGCCACCTCATGCGGAGAGTTGACTCACTGGAAAAGACCCTGATGCTGGGAAGGATTGGGGGCAGGAGGAGAAGGGGACAGCAGAGGGTGAGATGGCTGGATGGCATCACCAACTCAATGGATATGAGTCTGGGTGGACTCCGGGAGTTGGTGATGGACAGGGAGGCCTGGCATGCTGCAATTCATGGGGTCACAAAGAGTTGAACATGACTGAGTGACTGAACTGAATCCCTCGATTTGAATATGCAAAAGAACATACCTTAATGCTAATACTGGGTCAAGGATATCAATGCTTAGAGTGAAAAAGATATACTAAACCATATCCTATATATAATTTGAACAAAAATAAGTGAATGTGCTATATAAGATGTATTAGTTATAACCATTCACCAAGAGCTAAGTACAATAAGACAAAAAGGAATCAACTAAAATTTCTACTAAAATGCATTCCATTATGATTGAGAAAAATATTTTATACCATCCCTTTTTAAATATTTATTTTTCAAGTCATAATTCCTGGTTTATTATTATATATAATGCATATAGCCTACTTGCACAATAATTCTAAGAATGATGAATGTGTTTCCTTCTTTCTCTCCTACTCAAAATCATCTTCTTTCTTTCTCTTGGACTTCCTCTTTCTTTAGGTTCAAACCAACAGATTTAACTAATTTCTTCTGGTGCACTACTTTAATTCAGATTTGAATTCCTTAGATAACTTAGTCTTTAGTGATGAGACTAAAGTTTGTTAAAGATAACCTCTACTATACAATGTTCAATCAACTGCAGTCTACAAAGTATATGTAGATGGCTCTTAAGGGAAGGAGGAAGTAACTAGATACTATCTGGACGGAGGATGAGAGAAAACAAATTTAAAAAGCCCATGCAGGCATAAAGAATACCAGTCAATGATCAGAAGTGGAGACTTGGAATCAGGACCCAGGCAATTTGGACACAAAGGGAGACACTATGAAGGGCGTGGTTAGGTGTGTAGATTATGAAGTCACAACATGTCAATTAGTTATACCTCTTAGTAACTGTATGATTTTTAGCATTAGCTTTCTCATCAATTAAAATAGCAACACTGTCTATCTCATTAGTTTATTATAAGGATAAAATTAGATGACCTTTTAAAAGCTCTTAGAACATTATTTGTGTTGGGATTTGGGGTGTGTGTGTGTGTGTGTGTGTGTGTGTGTGTGTGTGTGTGTGTGTG
>ML661346.1:13887170-13985501 GCA_007570785.1 Antilocapra americana
GATTGATCCTTTGATCATTATGTAATGTCCATCTTTATCTCTTTTCACTGCCTTTATTTTAAAGTCTACTTTATCTGAGATCCACTTTAAATATACCAGTGTGTACATGTTATCTCAGCCTCCCTAACTATTCCTTCCCCAAAATCCTTTCCCCCTGAGAACCATAAGTTTGTTTTCTCTAAGTCCTAACAGTTATTTCTTGGCAGTACAATATGGGCAAATGTATTAGCAGGTCCCAGAAAAAGCAACAGTACTTCAGGCTGAGTACAGATCATGATGCTTCAGACATCTCCTGGGGTGGCTGGCCATTATGGGCTGTCTTCTGCCAGGGTTAACTCTATGGTTCCGCCACTGCTGTGAGTGATCAGACATCTGAGGTCCAAGTGGAATTATCAGTATTAAAGGTGCCTGGGTATTGAGGGATGAGTGACAATCCCTAAAACACATCAGTAATGACCAGGTACCTATGTTGGATTTAACAGAGACGTTAAGGAAGCTATTTTAAGTATCTTTAAAGCAGAAAAATAAAACATTTATTTCATTGTAATAATGAGTAAATAATGGATGTGAATTTGGTCAAACTCCAGGAGATAGTGAGGGACAGGGAGGGCTGATGTGCTTTAGTCCATGGGGTCGCAAAGAGCTGGACATGATTTAGCGACTGAACAACAACAACTATAGTAGGTAAGTAGAAAGAGAATAATGAGAAGGCAGTGGCACCCCACTCCAGTATTCCCGCCTGGAAAACCCCATGGACGGAGAAGCCTGGTAGGCTGCAGTCCATGGGATCACTAAGAGTCGGACATGACTGAGCGTCTTCACTTTCACTTTTCACTTTCATGCATTGGAGAAGGAAATGGCAACCCACTCTAGTGTTCTTGCCTGGAGAATCCCAGGAACCGGGGAGCCTGGTGGGCTGCCATCTACCGGGTCTCACAGAGTCGGACATGACTGAAGTGACTTAGCAGCAGCAGCAGCAGCAGAAAGAGAATACAGCAGGGAAGTGAAAACAATTTAAAAAAATGCTAAAGTTTAACTGAAAAGTTCAATAATTTAAATAAAAAATTGCTGGAGATAATGGAAAAAATCGTTGAAGAATGTGAAGACTGATTAATAGAAATTATGCAAAAGGAAGAGTAAAGAAACTAAAAAATAATGAACAGTTGCAGTGACCTGTGGGACAATATCAAACAATATAATAATTGGATTCTCTGAAGCAAAGTAGAAGGAGACTTGTGCGATAAAATATTTACAACAAATGGCAAACATTTCACAAGTTTTTGGGAGAAGAACATAAGCTTAATGATTTAAAAAGATCAACAATCCCTAGGAAATGTAAATATAAAAGGAAACATGGACTTCTGTTACATTTTGTCAAGATTTTTCTATGAAAAGTACATATAACAATAACTATATCTATATCTATATATATATATATGTTATTTGTAAGAGTCTCCTTTGTTTTCAGTATAGGGAGTCCCTATACTTACCATACCCTGGAGAATGAAATGGCAACCCACTCCAGTATTCTTGCCTGGAGAATCCAATGGCAGAGGATCCTGGCAGGCTTCAGTCCATGGGATTGCAAAGAGTTGGACACAAGTGAGTGACCATCACTCACTCACACTTACTATGTGCTTCTCAGGTGGCACTAATGGTAAACAACCTGCCTGCCAATGCAGGAGATGTAAGAGACGTGAGTTCAATTCCTGGGTCAGGAAGATCCCCGAGAGGCGGGCATAGCAACCCACTCCAGTATTCTTGCCTGGAGAGTCCTATGGACAGAGGAGCCTGGCAGGCTCAAGTCCATAGAGTCTCAGAGTCAGACATGACTGAAGTGACTTAGCATGCATGTACACATAGTAGTAATGGTTAAGATTATCATCAGAGCTATTTTAAAATATTGTTTGTCCTTCCTGACACACAGTAGGGTAACCAGTACAGTTAAGTATAAACATGTGACTTGCTTTTCCTGAAAATGTAAGTGAAAATAATGTGTCATGACCATGATTATGGAAGCATAAATCAACCTGGTGCAGACCCCCTCCCACCAACTTGCACTGGTCGCTTGTTGTAAACAAGAAATCTTTTTATATCAAGTACCTGATGTTTGGGCTTCCCTAGTGGCTCAGCAGTAAAGAACCTACCTGCAATGCAGGAAATGCAAGTTCAACCCGTGGGTCCGAAAGACACTCTGCAGAAGGAAGTGGCAATCCACTCTAGAATTCTTGCCTGGGAAATCCCATGGACAGAGAAGCCTGGTGGGCTATAGTCAATGGGGTCACAAAGAGTCAGACATGACTTAGTGACTAAACCACCACCGCTTGATGTTTAGGAGCTACTGATGCTTTCAAATTGTGGTGCTGGAAGAGACTCATGAGAGTCCTGTGGACAGCAAGGAGATCAAACCAGCCAATCCTAAAGGAAATCAACCCTGAATATTCATTGGAAGAACTGATGCTGAATCTCCAATACTTTGACAGGGAAGACTGGCGTGCTGCTATCTCCAATACTTTGACAGGGAAGACTGGCGTGCTGCTGTCCATGTGGTCAAATAATCGGGCACGACTTAGTGACTAAACAACAATATCACCAGGAAATAACGAACTATTCTGTCTGACACAAAGGTCTTTCACAGACATACCACTGATGTCATATGTTGTTTCTGAGGATGAAAAGCCTGAGGAGGACTACAGTACATGGCGTCAGAAAGGATTCAAGCAGGACTTTTCCAGCAGTCCAGTGGTTGCGACTCCGCCTTCCAATGCTGGAGATGTGGATTTGATCCCAGGTTGCAGATCTAAAATGCTGCATGCTCTGCAGCACAGCCATAAAGGAAAAAGAAAAAAAGAAAGATTCAGGCAAATCAAAAGATGAGAGAGTTAGAGAGAACTCTATGCACAGAGTATTACATAAATTATTAGGAGGGAGGGCAACTGAGAAAAGTTGCCCTTCACTATTAGGCAACTGAGAAAAAAAGGCATGGGAATGATTCTTCAGGGAGATTTTTAAAGATGTAAAAATATTATGTGTAAAATATATTGTAAAAATACAATATATGCCCCGTGTTCTTCTGAAGTCTCCTCTTTTAACAGGTCTTTAGTAAAATCTTTTTCACTAACTGCTTCACTGTGGAGTGTATTTTCTTTGGGAGACTGGAAAAAAAATTCCATGTAATTATAGGGAGAAACCAGAAGCTACCAATGGGAGACAGTCAAGATAACTTTTCCCAGAAAATCAAAAGTATATTTTATGTGGTCAGAAAAATCTACAGCCTTTTTGTTGTGATTAATATTTAGGTATGTATAAATACTACAAATGCTAAATGTTGATTTAGCCAACAATTATGAATATGTGCATTGGAAATACAGGAAGAGGGAAAGTATTTGTGATGGGAGGGGAGGAGGAAAAGCAAAGAAGTAAAACCTCATCCAAGGAATTCAATAAGTATCTCTAACTGAAAATCAGGGAGTATCAGCATGTGCATGTTATTTAGAAATATGAGCTAAAGACTAGAACACTGAATTAAGTGACTGCAAGTGCTTGTCTCTAGGTAATGGCACTTTAGAGTAAAGAGGAGAATTGTATGGAAGAATCAATCATTTCTTCAAGAAAGTATAGCTATTTGACAAAAACTAAATGTACAAGTAAAATTATTGTTTTTAGTTGCTAAGTCATGTTCGACTCTTTTGTGACCCCATGGATTGCCAGGCTCCTCTGTCACTGGGATGTCCCAGGCAAGAATACTGGAGCAGGTTGCCATTCCTTTCTCCAGGGGATCTTCCTGACTCAGGCATTGAACCCAGATCTCCTGCATTGGCAGGCGCCACCTGGGAAGGCCTATCAGAGCACAGAGTAATGCATATTACTCAGAAAAGACTTGAAATGATAGAAGAAATCATTATTATAATAAACTCATATTACTGTGAGAAACATAAAAATGCTGAACTAATCTATTTCAAGGAAGAAAATGGACCAATGCAAGACTTTTTCTTCTCTTCTTTTTCCCCTTTCCCTCCATTCCTTCCACCTTCCTTCCTTACTTCCTTTTTGTAAAAGCAATGAAGGAAAAGTAATCCTTAGTAAGTGAAAAGAATTCTCCCCAGGAAACCGTTGTTTCAGGCTCAGGATTCAGGACAGAATCAATCTTAACTGAGGAGCAGGTGGAGGGAAACAGGGCTTAGCAGGCATTTTGTTGGATGGTTGTGACCTCCAGGGCTTACCGTTCTTGTTGAAGTTGCTTTTGACTTGTAGTTTTCTAATGTTTCCCATTAAATCGATTATTGCCTTTAGAAGTAATTTCATGGCTTTTGGAGTACTATAGCTTTACCTTTCTAACCTTCATGGTGCTGTGAAAGATTGGTCTCATTTCTTGCTAATTCTGATTCTTCTTTCAGGTTATTCTTTCGTTCTCCAAGGGAATCATCAGGTATGGTTTTATTAGTCTTACATATCATGCCACCTCTGGGGAATTTGTCCTGACTAATTTATCTTCTCTGACAATTGCTGAAACAAATGGTAGCCAGAGTACTTGTTTTATGTTTGTGCACTTCTTTTATTGCTTGCCACCTTCCCCGGCAGTGAGCAGTCATAAACACCAAATAGACAAGGATTTTCTTTTTCCAATATTACATGTAATGGTCACTCTTAAATCATTATAGTTGTAAAACTTTTTAAAAGACTAGTTTAACTCTACATTTTTTTTTATCTGACATATTCATATCTTCTTGTACGTGGCAGCAAAGGATAATGGGGAAAAAAACGCTCACTAGTATTAGAGTCTAGATTCTGGTCTCAGCCCTATATAGAACCTCACAAAATTTAAGTCCTCCAAGCATCAATTTTATCATCTATAAAATACAGGAACCTATGTCTGAAGTTGGCTGAAGTCTTAAGAGGCTGTATTTCCACTAAGAAAAAGAATCTTTCAATTGTCAAATCTTTAAATAGCACCAAGTTCTCTCAAGAGCATATTTTACGTTCCATAAATTTAAATGTATCCAAAAGACAATGTCCAAATGTCTCAGTTTTTTAAGATATGTGTCTTATTATGAAATGCTCTTTTACACATACACAATTAACAGTAGACTACAGATTCCCTGGAGAAGGAAATGGCAACCCGCTCCAGTATTCTTGCCTGGGAAATCCGATGGACAGAGGAGCCTGGTGGCTACAGTCCATGGGTTCAGACACAACTTAGTTAAAAGTGACTGCAAAGTTTGGAACAGTGTCACGGAACAACTGTTAGAGTAATAGATGCTTTGGATTTTGCCTTCAAAATCCAGCCTTTAGAGTCTAAAATATTTACTATCTGGACCTTTATCAGGAAAAGTTTTTCAAACCCTAGAATTAAAGAAACAAATGGGAGAGAAAGAACAAATCCTTCTTACAGAATTCCAAAGATTAAATATACAAGTGTGAAAAACAGAAAATCACCATTAGAACATAACAGTAACAACTGCTGCAGACAAGATATGCTGATATTAAAATCAGTGGACAAAACTTTGAGGAGAAACAGGACAGTTGCATAGTGTCAAAGTATCCCCTCAAAAGATATATATTAATTATTACAGTCATTTAAACACCTACACAAACATCTTCATACTCTTCCCTCCAGAAAACTGAGCTCAGTTCTCCTACTCTGGGCTGGACTTAATGACTCACTTGAAAAGACTAGACTATGTAAAGGGAAAAAGAATGACTTTACAGAGGCAAAGCTTGGCAGATACAGTGTCAAACAAGTGATCAAGGTTTAGCTCACCAGTGATAATACATGTTTATATGCTCTGCCTCTGATAGGATGCGATGAGAAGGGCATTTCATCTATGTGATATTCTTCCTCAAGACCCAGAATCTGAGGGAAATCATGAGAAAATATCATCTCTACCCAAATATTCTACAAAACATTTATCCAGTAATCTTTAGAACGTTCAAGAAAGTATAGAGGAAATTCCACAAACTGGAGGAAACTAGGAGATGTGATGCCTAAACACATTGCAAAATCTTGGATTACATCCAGAAATAGAAAAAGGACACTAGTAGAGAAATATGTATTTTATAAATGAATATTTTGTGAAAATATAATACTTAAAATGCTGTAAAGAGAAATCAATCTCATTAAAAATGAATGAAATATTGGAACATATATTTCACCAAAAGAAAAAATATGAATAGTAAGTAAATAAACATAAAATTGCTAAACTGAGCCTCATGATCACTCATGATGTCATCAAATCCTAGTGACTGCTGCTCTCTCCATCCTGTGATCTCCTTGAGAAAGAGGATGGGTCAGTATAGGAGTCCTCTGCTCCAGGTCCCTAGCAATTCCTTTCTTTGTTCTTTCTTCCTTGTTTTCTTTTTTTAATCTGAGACCACTAAAGTCCTACTCTCTTAGAAAATTTCAATTATGTAGTACAGTATTATCAGCTGTAGTCCACATGTTTTATATTCGTTCCTCAGACCTTATTCATCTTAGAGCTGAAAGTTTGTACCCCTCTACCAACCTCTCAATATTTCCGCCACTCCCCAGCCCCTGACAACCACTTTTCTAGTCTGTTTATATGTATTTTTTGTGTTGTTTGTGGATTCCACACATAAATGATACCACAGTGTGTCTTTTTTTCCATCTAATTTCACTTAGCATTGTGCCTTTAAATTCCACCCATATAGTAAAAAATTGCAAAATTTCCTTCTTTATCATGGTTGAATCAGTATTACATTTTCTTTATCCATTCATCCATTGATGAGCACCTAGGTTGTTTCTGCTGCTGCTGCTTCTGTCTTCAGTTGTGTCCAACTCTGTGCAACCCTATGGGCAGCAGCCCACCAGCCTCTTCTGTCCATGGGATTCTCTAGAGAATACTGGAGTGGGATGTCATGCCCTCTCGGGGGATCTTCCTCACCCAGGGATCCAACCTGCGTCTCTTTTGTCTCTGCATTGGCACGAGTTCTTTACCATTAGCGCCACCTGGGAAGCCCACTTTTCTCCAGTAACATTCCACAAATATGCATTCCGAAGGCCTATCAGCTTTGTACTCACTCTTCCTTCTGCCAGCAGTGCTTTTACTCTATCAGATAATATTCATTTTACTTCCACATCAAATGTCACCTTCTTAGAGAAACTGCCAGTGAAAATCCTATATAAAATATAGCATTTATATCAATTTGCTTTTTTTATATCATAAACTGATTTGTTTTAGAATTGTCTACTTTTCCCACTGAGAATTATATTTTCACAAAGATAGAAACTCTTTCCTGAACACTTAAAAGCAATATCTGACATACAGCCAGTGCTCAATAAATATTGAACTGAATTAGTAAACACAGTGAGAATCATTCTGCAAAGTAGTATATCATAAAAATAATGTAACTCTATAGTAACATAACATAGGCAGAGAGCTCAACCAACAGAATATACTAGATAGACTCAAAACCTGGAATTCATCCAAATGCAAACACAATTCAGTATAAAAGAAAGAAAACATTTGAAATTAGGGGAAAGATTCGTTCAGAATGATTGGTGTTTTGACTTGAGTAACTATTTGGAACAAGAAAATCAATGAAGCAGAATCTTTACGTTACAGCTTAATATAAAATAAACTCCAGATGAATTAAATATTTAAATATAAAAAGGATACCAAGAAATGCTAGAAAATCCATGGTAGGATTTTGAAAGTCACCTCAGAAATGGGATGAGTTTTATAAATGTGGTACAAAGTCTAGAAGTAATTTTTTAAATGTTGAAAATTTTTGCCACAAAAAAATTAAATGTTTTTATTGAAAAATCATGTTTAAAAACCCAGAGGAAAAAACCTGCAACTTGGATCACACACAAATTTTCTCAATATATGACATATTTTCTCAATATATGACAAGCCCCTAAAAATAACTAAGAAAACAACAGATACCTGGTAGAAAAATGAGCAAAGTATGTGAATAGATACCATATTGAATAAAATAATTCTTAAAATATGTGAAAATGTTTAACCACACTAAGAAAATGCAATCCAAGTAACAATGACATGTTATTATTTACCTATTTCATTATAAAGCATTAAAAAAAATCAAATGACACCACACTGTGTTAGAAAGTGTAGACAGAGGACATCAGGCGCTCTCATACACAGTTACTAGAAGCATAAAAGGAGACAACTTCCATGAAGACTATATTAGGTATATATTGCTACATAACAAATAACCCCAAAACTCAGAGGCTTAAAAATGACAATAAACATTTATTTTCTCTGACCGTTTCTCTGCATTAGAAATTTGGGAGCTGCTTATATTGGGCAGTCCTGGCTCAGTGCCCCTTATGAGGCTGCAACCAGGACATCTGTCAGGGCTGCGGTCATTTTGAGGCCTGATGATAGCTGAGTGACCCACTCGTATACCTGGCTAGCAATCTGGTGCTGGCTGTTGGTGGGAATCCTCAGTTCTGCATATATGCCTCTCCCAAGGCTGCTTAAGTGTCCTTATGACAAGGCACCTGGATTCCTCTGCAGTTAGAGATCCAAAATAAAGCAAGGTGGGAGCTGTGATACCTCTTCTGACTAGACCCTGTAGTTTCTGTATCACTTTCTCCATATCTCATTGGTCACATAGGTCGGCACCATTCAGTGTGGGAGGGGGCTACACAGGAGCACAGACTTCAGGACAAAAGGATAATTGGGGATCATCTTGGGGACTGGCAACAACAGGCGGGAAACTTGGAAAATACTTTTAAAAATAACAATTTCATATAAATTCTGGAACCAAAGTTTTACTTCTAGCCAATCTTCCAGATATGTACTTTGTAAAAATAAGTTCCCAAGAAAGTATGAGTTGACTCTGAGTCTTTATGACTTTATTTTGTCTTTTTGTCACATATTAATCAATTTGCTATCACTGTTATCATTATTTGAACTTTCAACTCAATTCTTCTCTGAGATTTCAAGCTTCTTGAGTATATCGATTACCTGGCCTATTTTGTATCCCCAGATATTCCTAAGCACAATATCAAGGACCCAGGAAGTGTTCAATATATGTTTAACTCAGGATTTCATTACCTCAGCATTACTGACATTTTAGGCCAGATAATTTTTTGTTAAAGGGGGCTTTTCTGTGCATCGCGGGATATTTAGCAGCAACTTTGGCCTCCTAGAAGATGCCAAGAGTAAACTCTAAATCATGACCAACAAAATATCTCTAAAGATTGCCAAATGTCCCCCCAAGAGAAAGAATCATCCCCATTTGAGAGCCACTGGGTTAAAACAATAACATATTTAATCCTGGAGTAGCTTCAGAATTTTAAAAGATTTTAAAGCAAGATTTAATAAGTATATTTTCTACTACATATAATAATTCAGCATATACTTTTGGTATAAGTGAATTAAGAGTTAGAATGTAATATGTGATAGATTATAAACTAAATAAGAGCTAAATCTTTAATACCTTTGTCATTGTTGTTGTCGTTTAATCGCAGAATCGTGTCTGACTCTTTTGCAACCCCACAGACTGTAACTCGCCAGTCCCCTCTGTCTATGAGATTTACCAGGCAAGAATACTGAAGTGGATTGCCATCTCCTACTAGAGGGGATCTTCCTGACCCAGAGATAGAACTCATTGTCTCCTGCATTGACAGGCAGATTCTTTACGACTGAGTCACCTGGGAAGCTCAACTTTCATCATTACTCATTTATTAGCCTTAATTGTCCCTTGTTATTTTATATCCAGAGTTGACCTTGTGTAGGAAGAAAAGAATTCAGAATTCCTCATTTAGTAAAACATTATGATATGCAACATGATGACTAATGGTCTATATGTGAGATATATCATTTTCTTCCTCCTTTCTTCTAGATGACTATGGTGATGGTAAAAACTGATTATCAGTACACCAAGGATATGATTTGGAATAAATACTCCATTCTTTGAAGCAGATCAATTCATCAAACAAGGATTAAACTATATAAAGATTAATTACAGTAGCCAAAGCATTAGTTCTGCATGATTTCTTTTAACTGATAACCAATGGTTTACAAACTAGAAATTATCATCTGTGAAATTGGATAAAGAGCCTTACAGTGGGCATGATGGCCAGAGTAACACTAAGGATATCTAAGATAGATCATCATCATCTCACAAACAGCATTACTGGGGAGAAAAGGCCTCCTTAACACATGAACAAAGGAATTAACAGACCATTCCTTGTCTTTAAGATTGTTGTTTTGTCATTGAAAGTCTTTATGGTATTAAGAGCATTTCCCATCTCTCCTCTCAACTGATTTTCCCCCTTTGTCTTAATTTCACCCAGAGGAGAAGGGAGAAATAAAAAATGAAGCAGGGTGAGAGGCTGGAAGGAAAGGAGGGAAGAAAGGAAAAAGCAGAGGAAGAATGGAACATAATTTTTCTGTGATAGAATAATATTCACATAGACTCCTAGTCTACAAGACAAAACTAAACTACTGGCCAATCTTGTACTTTCTTTTCCTTTAATTTCACCAAAACATAATTTAGCCAATATCTGTAAAGCCCATTTTGAAAAATACTTAAGAAACTTAGTTAGATATTAATAATGACTATATTCAACCAGTCCATCCTAAAGGAGATCAGTCCTGGGTGGTCATTGGAAGGACTGAGGTTGAAACTGAAACTCCAATACTTTGGCCACCTCATGCGAAGAGTTGACTCACTGGAAAAGACTCTAATGCTGGGAAGGATTGGGGGCAGGAGGAGAAGGGGACGACAGAGGATAAGATGGCCAGATGGCATCACCTACTCGATGGACATAGGTTTGGGTGGACTCTGGGAGTTGGTGATGGACAGGGAAGCCTGGTGTGCTGCTATTCATGGGGTCACAAAGAATCAGACACGACTGAGCTACTGAACTGAACTGATCTGATAGTCAATTTCCATATTTTTTTTTAAAAAAGTATTATAAAGGATCAGTAGACAAACTTATTGTTGCGGTTCATGGGGTCGCAAAGAGTCAGACACAACTGAGTGACTGAACTGAACTGAACTGATAGACAAACTTTCTGTTGTTCTTCTAACTTCAAACAACATTCTTAAAAACTAAAAATTTCTGTTTCTTTTATTCTATATTTACATTGCTTCCTCTTATCTGTCCTGATATCTAAGGATCTGCCACCAAATCCCAAATGGCTTTATACATCTACCAACAGTTACAATACTTGAAAACAGAACTAAAGTCATTTTCAGTTAAAAAAGATTTCACTCAGTCTTAATGTGACTAGATTACAAAATATTAATAGTAGATACTGTTTTTAATACTGACTCTATTTTCTTTGCATCATCACTGTATAATAGTCCATCATGTTAGAACAAAACATGAGCAAAGAATGAGGTACCTAGTTGTTTATTATTTTATATTAAGATAGAATATAATTGCAGCATATTATTATTATTTATTTATTTATTTACAAGGGTACCAGTTTTACAGCTTGATTGTAAAGCAAGAAAAAGGCATTGCAGAATCATCCTACCAAGGTGAAAGTGAAAGTGTTAGTCAGTTGTGTTCAACTCTTTGTGACCCCATGGACTGTAGCCTGCCAGGTTCCTCTGTCCATGGAATTCTCCAGGCAATAATACTGGATGAGTTGCCATTCTCTCCTCCAGGGGATCTTTCCAATCCAGGGATCAAACCTGGGTCTCCTGCATTGGCAGGCAGATTCTTTAAAGTCTGACCCAACAGGGAAGCGAAATTTAGGTAGTGTAGTATCAAATCTCATTTTAATCACATAAATGTCTATGTTATTTATCCCATTCTAAATAACCATCCAAAGAATATTTTTAAATTCGTTACTGGAAACTTCCTTTTTAAAAGAATAAAAAGAAATTTATCTCACTGAAATATAGCTAGAACTTTTGTTGATATTCTTAATTGCTCTTATTAGCATCTGTAAGGCCCATTAAGAAGGCCTCAATGAAGCTTCCTAAACTGCTATTTCTTGCTCAGAAAAGTTCTTAGTTTAATTTGACTTTTATTTTATAGGTACCAACAAAACAGTTGTTTACAATGAAAGCACTCTAGGATTAAATGTTGGGAGACAGCATCTCTGTAGTTCTGAGAAAACTACTTCTCCCACCAAGGCAGGTTACTTGTATAATAACTAGAATTTATACAAAATCCACAATTCAGTAGTTTGAATGACTGGTCATATATCAAGTTTTGAAGACAAGATAATTAATCAAGAAGGAATATGCTTTGTGTGCTTTCAGGTAGAAATATTCATCTTCTCTGTAAGATAAATGTTATTTCATAGATAATAATGTCTACAACATAATTAACCCCAGATGAATTGTTCTTAGAATCATAACGGAACTAAGTATAATGTTTATATTGATGAATTTAAATGTAATTTTTGTCTGAAAATTCCAAGTTCTCTTTTTGCCGAAGAAAAAATTTTGACATATGGTATTATTCATTGAATATTCAAAGACAAATACTCCTGGTATCATAAAAATTTATTCATTTTCTATTGCAATTTCTCTTATTTTAAGCCAAATAAAAGAAATGGCAGAAACTGTAATTTCATACGGTTCAACCTAACTGTATAAGGAAAGGAAAGAAAACAAAGAATACTGGCTTAGTAAAGGTAGACAGCCCTCTTTAATGTGCTATATTCAACAAAACAATTTAGGAATAACACAAAAAAATATTACCACCCAAATGGGTCTTTCATTTTTAAAAACTTACATATAAAGAAAGCATTATGAGGTTTAAACAACCAATTCACATGTGACTTGTGAATTTTACACTTCAACTTGGTGTCATAAACAGTGACCTAATGAATAAGAGATTAATAAAACATTCACATCAAGAAAAAACTAAAATTCAAAAGGATACATGCATGCTAATGTTCACTGCAACATTATTTACAATAGCCAAGATATGGATAAAACCTCAATGTCCATCAACAGAGGAATGGATAAAGAAGATGTGGTACATATGTACAATGATACGCTACTCAGTCATAAAAAACAATAAAATAATGCCATTCGCAGCAACATGGATGGACCTAGAGATTACATTAAGTGAAGTAAGTCAGAAAGAGAAAGACAAATAATACATGGTGTCACTTACATGTAGAATCTAAAATGTGATACAAATGAACTTTTCCATGAAACAGAAACTTTCACAGATATAAAGAACAGATGTGGTTGCCAAGGGGTAAGGGTATGGAGAAGGAATGGATTGTGAGTTTGGGATTAGCAGATGCAAAGTATTATATACAGAATGGATAAACAATAAGGTCCTACTGTATAGCACAGGGAACTATACTCAATATTCTATGATAAACCATAATGGAAAAGAATATGAAAAAGAATACATGCAGAACTAAATCACTTTCTATAAAGCAGAAATTAGCACAACAATGTAAATCAATGTGTTTACTTCTGTAAAATAAATTTTAAAATAATAATAAAATATTCTACTCAACACTGCATAGTTAAGCAGAGTGAATGCATAATTCTAATTATAATTTACAAAAATTAATAATATATTTGCAAAAGAAGAAATCCTTTATTTTTATTTAAAAGTTGTAAATGACAGGATTGTATCACCCTTTTATGATGTCAATTTCAAAAGTATACTGTAGGGACTAAGATCATCTGTGATATCTTACACTTGAATCTATTCTATTCTAGCTGAAGCCTTGGGAGTAATTTGGCATAGGTTTATTAAGAAACTGAAAGTGTTAGTCGCTCAGTCATGTCCAACTCTTTGCGACCCCATGGACTATAGCCCACCAGGTTCCTCTGTCCATGGAATTCTCCAGGCAAGAATGGAGTGGGTTGCCATTCCCTTCTCCAGAGGATCTTCCTGACCCAGGGATCAAACTTGCATCTTCTACATTGAAGGTGGATTCATCATCTGAGGCACCAGGGAAGCCCTTATGAACATCTATGATGAATTCTAAGTTATGAATCACCCATTTAATAGTTATATTTTGAAGGATATAAAAGCCAATTATCTAAGAAAATTGAGGATATTAACACTAACTTGAGAAGGACAAAGATGAAGATATCTTTTGTCTCAGCTTCAGTTTGATAACTTATAAAACTGGCATAATATCCAAACCAAGTGAATGTAATCAAGCACCTTGGGTAATGACACTGTTAAGACACAGTGCAAAACTGGAAAGAATTCAAAGCCCTCATTGTAGGGTGTAAGGTATTACTCAACACAAACATCTCTGACCACTTTTCTGAGTATCAAATTTTGAGTATTCATCTAAAGGGCAGAATCGCCTGGTAATTTTGGTTGAGAAAATGACTCAGTATTTTATTGCTTTTCCCAGTACTATCACATTTCAGTTGTCACATAATACATAATACACATTGGTAATTACAGCCACCATGATGTACTTTAGATCCTCAGAATTTATTCATGTTATAGCTGGTAGTATTCAATATATACTCTCACCAACATCTCCCATCCCCTCGCACCCAGTCTTTAACAAATACCATTCTACTCTCTCTCTGTAAGTTCAGCTTTTTTCAGATTCCATGTATTAAGTGACAACATATGGTATCTGCCTTCCTTTTTCTGGCTTATTTCACTTACTGTAATGACCTCAAGGTCTATCCATATTATCGCAAAAGTTAAGATTTCCTTTTTAAAACAAAATGGCTGAATAATATTTCATATGCAGTATATAAACCACATTTGCTTTACCCATTGATCATAGATAGGAAGTCATCCAAGAACACACACTTAGGTTGTTTCTGTGTCTTGGCTATTGTGAGTACAAGCAGCCATGGATGTGAGAATGCAGATATCTCTTTGATTTCCTGGAAAAGGCAGCTGCTGGAATAAGTCAGAGGCCTGAAATCCCTTACCTGGAATCCTTAGCCCTTATGAAGTAGGGATAGTTACACTTTCCTGTGGGGACAGTTACACAAACTGAAGTTTCTGGATAAAAACAGGTCCTAGGAATTCCTATATGGCCATTTTGCTTATGTCTCTCCCTTGTTTAGGAATATTTCAAACTAAAGATTGTTCTACATTTCTGGTTATGACTTCATTATTTCAGAGATTTCTAAACTATAACAAAGTAAAATGAAGAATTCTAAAGACACAAAAAATCTCATTACTTAGAAAGAAAAGCTAAGAACATTCAACTTTAGGATTAATTACCACATACTTCATAAGCATTTTCAAATGAACATTCAAATTAACTGATGAGAATTTCACAAACACAAAAGTAAAATATTTATAAAAATGAGTTATTTTCATTTTGAATAATTTGCAGGTAGACAAAATTTGAGGCATTCCTCCTTTATTCTAAAGACACTAAAATAATTTTTGACCTATTCTTTAAGGTGCATGTGTAACTCATGTCCAAATCTGTGACCCCATGGACTGCAGCCTGCCAGGCCCCTCAGTCCATGAGGTTTTCCAGGCAAGAATACTGAAGTGGGTTGCCATTTCCTACTCCACTCTTTAAGGTGTATGACAGTTTAATTTTTTAGATATTTCTGTTTCACAAGATGAAGAACGATTAGACCATCAACCCTTATATCCTCTGGGGGTCCCTCTCTTTGGCCAAGAGCTGTGCCCTTTCTCTGAAACAAAAGTAATTTTGATCTATGCTTTACCACCACCACGTCCATGTGACCAGTACCTCAGCCTTCTCCACAAGCCAGTATCGTCTCCTTCAGCATAAAATTCTGTGAGGCCGCGTCAGAAGAATCACCTCAGCGCCCGTTCTTTATAGTGTCCCTCTTTGGCACCCACAGTTAACTAACCCAACAGCTACTGCATATTCAATTCCAAAACTTTCCACCACTCACTGGCACAAGAGGAAACTGGAATGATCTAGCCAGAGTAACAAACACACCTCAGGAATATACCACTGAGGTCAGGAGGCAAGGATTTCTTGGTCAAGTACACCCGTCCCTTCCTAGACTGAGGCCGAAGGGAAAAGTCTCACAGAAGATGAGAGCAGAGAGCCAATGACATCTCTAGAAAACCATATACAGAGTGATAGTAATCTTCTAAAGGATGGGCTGTGGTATCAGCCAATCCTCCTGCTAAATAGATTATCCTTTCTTTGACCTCTTTAGAAATTCAGTATTACTGCTTTCTATGAATGGCCACATTTTGGAAGCTCAAGTGCATCTTATGAAGGCAGCCTGATCATTTTGTTTATAGGTCAAGGAGAAAGAAGCATGGCCAGCTCCCACTCTGGTATATGCCCTTTGTGTGTGTGTGCTTGTGTGTGCTCAGTCATTTATTTTTATAATTAAGCAAAATAAAAACACTACATGTCAGAGAATGTCAGACCTGCTTTTAAAAACATCAGTACAAACTCTCCCTAGATTCATAGTACTATGACAAATGTGGTTTTTAAAAATGAGTCTAAGCTCCTTAACAAATAGGTCTTGAAACAGAAAAACTGTTATCCAGAATCCTGATTGGGACAGACCCTAAAAGCAGTAGCCAACAAATGAAAAATAAAATGTATCACTCTACAGTCTTTCAAGTGGACAGATTTGCAGACAAATGTGAAGGTGTTTGCCAAGCCCGTGGCTTTCTTCTCTGACAACTGTACTTTCCTTCCCCCTACTCACAGGGATGGAGGCCTTGCCAGCGTTCATTCTAGGTGCCCTTGATTTCTTCCTGGATACAGTGATTCAGTTCACGGATTAGACATTTCATCTAAGCGTGCCAAATAACATTTCCTTTCCTAGACATAGCACTTAGAGGGCTTCCCAGGTGGCGCTAGCAGTAAAGAACCTGCCTGCAATGCAGGAGACTTAAGAGGCAGGGTTCAATCCTCAGGTCAGGAAGATCCCCTGGAGAAGGGCATGGCAACCCAATCCAGTATTCTTGCCTGGGGAATCCCACGGACAGAGGAGCCTGGCAGGCTACCGTCCATGGGATTGCAAAGAGTTGGACACGACTGACGGGACTTAGCACAGCACTTAGATGCTTTTAAAAGTTGACTAAATATTACTCAGCCATTAAAAATAATTCATTTGAGAGGGGGGTTCTGGAAGGGGAACATATATATACCCATGGCAGATTAATATCAATGTATGGCAAAACCAACACAATAAAGTAAAGAAAATTTTAAAAAATAAAAAATAAAAAAAAAGTTGACTAAAAAGTGACCTATAAAACAGCACTGGATTGATAAGTTGTTGGGCATTATATTCTAAGTGATTTCATCCAATTCTACATACCAAATAGCATCTGTGATTCACTGCAATTGTATTAGTTATCTACTACTGCATAATAAGTTACCACAAATCTAGTAGCTTAGCAGTTTCTGTGTGTCAGCAGTTTAGACGTAGCTTAGCTAGGTCTCCTGATTTCTCAAAAGACGGCAATCACCATGTCACCCAGGCTCACTCTGTTCACAGCTGAGCTCTTGACCTGTGACTCAGGTAAGAATGAGTTTTCTTCTCGAACTCCTCCAGGTTTTTGGCAGAGTTGATTTCCTTGCAGCTGACTTAGGGCCCAGCTTCTAGCTGCCGTCGGATGGAGGCTGCTCTCGGGCCTAAGAGGTACATTCAGTGGCCTGCCATGTGGCCCTTATCCATATCCATATACACTTATAGTAAATGAATATGTACTGTTTTATGATTAAAAATTGTCACGTGAAAGCTTTCATTAAGCTGACCTGACAAACATTTTATGTGGTCTCCTCCAACCTAATGTGCCTACGGATCACTTAGAATGTCTTAATAAACACACATGCTGACTCAGCAGCCCTAGGTTGCACTGAGACTGGGCATTTCTAATAACGTCCAGTGATGCCAGTGTTTAGAGACCATACATGCAACACCCTGAGTAGCAAGGGAAGATTTCAGGAAATACTTCACACACTATAGTTGAACTATTGTAAATAGTCTTTTCCTATAGGTCATGAAAACCTCCCGAATATTGATCTAAATTAGTATCTGTGCTAGGCACAAGTTGGAGTGGCTACCCAGCTTACACTGATCTTTCGATTGGCTTTAGTACCAAGATAATTTCCTATCTATCTCCAGCCCTGTGCTGTGCTTAGTCATTCATTCGTGTCTGACTCTTTGCGACCCCATGGACTGTAGCCCACCAGGCTCCTCTGTCCCTGGGATTTCCCAGGCAAGAGTACTGGGGTGGGCTGCCATTTCCTCCTCCAGGGGATCTTCCCAACCCAGTCATGTAAATGGTGCCTCCTGTGACTCCTGCACTGTAGGCGGATTCTTTACCAGCTGAGTTCAGATCAAGCATACACTGATCCAGTTAGACACCTGATCCATTAAGACAGTAAGATTCTTTCTGGACGATTATTAAAACTTAATCACTTAGTAGTAGCCCCTCTAAAAGTCTCAGGCTCCTGATACTCAGGTCCTTGGAGTTAGCTTTTTGTCTGTCTTTTTGAAGCTCAGTTGATCAATTCATATTTTAATTCATGAATTAACTTACTACGTTTCTAATAAATTCCCCTCTTAATTTAAGTTATTTAAAGTTGACTTCTGGAGCCCATTATCCAGAGTGAAGTAGGCCAGAAGCAAAAACAACAATACAGTATATTAACACATATATATGGAATTTAGAAAGACAGTAACGAGAACCCAAATGCGAGACAGCAATAGGAACGCAGATGTATAGAATTGACTCGTGGACTCTGTGGATGAGGGAAAGGGTGGGATGATATGTGAGAATGGCATTGAAACATGTTAATTATCATATGTCTAATCAATCGCCAGCCCAGGATTGATTCTCGGGGCTGGTGCATCGAGATTTCCTGGGGGGAGGGAGGAGGGAGGGGGGAGGGAGGGGTTTCTGGAGGGGGAGCATATGTAAACCCATAGTGATATCATGGCATTGTATGGCAAAAACAATAAAAGGGAGAAAAAAATAAAAAATAAAAAAAATAAAAAATAAAATAAAGTTGACTTCTGTTGCTTGTGACACAATGAACCACAGTAACACAGCTTATCAGAGTAAGGGTCAATATGCAATTATTAAAAACATCCCCTATAATGAACACCACAATAAAGTGCTACGGTGCTGTCCAACAGAATAGTCACTGGGCACACATGATTATTTAAACTCAAAAAAGAATTATAGGAAATGTAAAATTCATCTCCACTGTCTCTACCTTTTAAGTGTCTGTACCCATATGTGGCTACTAGTGACTGTCCTATTTGATGGTACTGATAAAGGACATTTCCATCACTGCAGAAAGTTCTATGGGGAAGCACTGTCTAGAAACTGGGCATCAGATAAATTAACTGGGGTCTGTGGGTACAGCAAAGTTTTGGAAAAGACTACTCCAACATGGTAGAAAATCCTTCCACTGGCCACTGTACTGAGAACAAATTTATAAATTATGCCACTAGGTTCTAATTTCTCTTTTCAGAAAGAAACTATCCACTTTTCTAGGAATGCTATGACACTCTTGAAATGATTTCTGTGTCTCTTTGGTCAATGTGCTGACCCAAACTTTCTAATTATTAGTAAACCACATAACATTATTATTTGACAAACATTCATTAACAGGGTAAAAATTAAATTTAAAATGGGAATTAGAGTTTCCCTGGTGGCTCAGTGATAAAGAATCTGCCTGCCAATGCAGGAGACATTGTTTGATCCCTGGTCTGGGAGGATCCCACATGCTACGGAGCAACTAAGCCCATGAGCCACAACTTTTGAGGCTGTGCTCTAGAGCCTGGGAGCCACAACTACTGTAACCCCAACACTCTAGAGCCTGTGCTCTGCAACAAGAAAATCCACCACAATGAGAAGGCCGCACACAACAACTAGAGAGTAGCAACCCCCTTGCCACAATTAGAGAAAAGCCCACAAACTAGACCCAGCAAAGCCAAAAATAATTAAAAACTTTAAAAAAAAATCAAAAACACAAAATCAATATTTTTTAAAAAGTAAAATATTACAGTGCTTATGCTAATGCTAATATATTCCTGCACACATACATACATATATGTATTCAGACTCTTATTTGTCTGAATATTCAGCCCTGTGTTTTCCAGCCACTCTGTTTTCATCGGATATGGAATGACTAGAGCATGAAAATAACCACTCTTGATTTTTCTTGTTTTCAAACTATTATACACTACACCTAAGAAGCAATAGTTATTTAAAACCCTCTTATTAATGAAAGTAATGTCCAAGTTATAGTCTGTACCTGTGTGCAATTATGTTATTGTAAGAAAACCTACAATATTCTGAAGTAAATCTCAAGTGACAACACTTGTAGGCTGATGTAGTCTCTAATAAGTGATAAAGAAACTCTTTTTCTTCATGACATTTTAAATGCAACATGGTACATTTAATCTGAAGGTTACAATGAAAAGATATTTATCATTTACTTTAAAATACATAAACTACTTGATATCCATATAAAATACAGATGATACTTAGAACATGAAACATTCTGACTGAAACTTAATTATTTGGGCTTTTAAATAATTGTTGGAAAGATTTTAGAGTATAAGTGATGAACCAACTAGTTGATAAGAGCAGCGTGCTAATGAGAGTTTGGTTCCTTTATAACATCAATTAATTTCAGAATTTTTCATACCTCGTAAATGCTAAGACTGTGAAGACTGTGTGTGTGTCTGTATGTGAGAGACAGTGAGAGAGAGAGAGAGATCATACTGATTAATGTAAATGATCTGGAGAGCAGCTATAAGTAAGTACATACGCTGCTGACATTGGATCAATAGGATTATTTATTTGGAAATGACACTTAAATGTATTGCTTGGTCATTAAATTACAACATCCTCTGAATCTGGATTCTATTATGGTCCCCATTATATCATGTGCAATTCTATAATTGATAAAATAATTTTGGTTGGCCTTCCCAGCAGATCAAGCAGTACTGATTCCAGGAATTAAAGCAACCTATTCAATTCAATGTGGTTCAATTACACGTGACCTCCTAACTCAAAAAAAAAAAAAACAACACTCATTAAACTGTAATACATCTTATTAAGTTATATTACAAAAATATCATACACCTAAGCAATACAGCAGCTGTAGTAAAACAAAATACTCTCTTGCCTTCTGGAGAAGTTTAGAAAACCAAATGTGATAGGTGAGTTAAATCCATAGGGGAAGCTCAGACAAAACAGTGAAACAGCATGGATAGGGCTTCTCAGCAGAATTATGATCCTGTTAAAGGAGACTTCTTTCTAGAACTATCATCGATGAACCTACACTTGTTCACACCAGAATACCTATATTGTGTGACAAACACAGAAAGTGTGCCATGTTTCAAGTACGCAATGTCATGTTAAAAGACGGTGATATTTTTACATTTCTCTTCTCAAAGTTGAAACACAGAAACAGTGTAAAGCAGCTATACTCTAAAAATAAATTAAAAAAAATATGCCATGAAGTTTCATGTTTATACTACTCTGCATTGTCCTTAAAAGATTATTTATCTCTGACTTTGTATACTTTCTGTCTACCACTGACATAAATTTTACCTCATACTGATGTGAATACAAGTAAGGAAATGTTATCTTACTGTACTATCATCGCTACTGAACACAGTGTTTGTAAATTTCCAAGGTGAGTGCAGGGAGGGCACTCTGAAGGCACTTGTAACTGCACCAAAATGGTCTGAGTTTTGTTAGTGCAAATTTTAAGTTTTTTGAAGTAAATAAACTTGTGAATGTAAATTTATATGTTTTGAGAGAGTATTTCAGTTCAATCTACATAGATAGATAGATGTATAGTCAGTGAGCTTTAGAACAAGAAGATGAGGCTTTAGAAAGAGGAGGCTTGTGGGAAAGCAGGACGCAGAGGAGGAGAGCAGTAGAAGAGTAAGAAATTTAAATTGCAGTCACATGAGTTTTTAATCTTAAAATCAGTCTCTGAAATAAACAGTCCCTTTTCCTCTGGGAGGTGGAGGAAACAGGAGGAAAATGTTTGCTAGATGTTGGGTGTTCCAAATGAGGAGGGGAAGATGGTATGATACTTGTTTTCCTGCCTCTATAGTACAGGTGCTATCAATAAAGTGCTACAGTCAGAACTTGTGGTCCACTTTAATGAGTCCTCCCGAGTGGCTATTAATTAGCATGTTACTATATAATGTCTTATTATCATTCTATAGTTCATAATTGGTTCCTTAGTTCCTTCATTTTTTTCAGAGTATCTTTCAAGTCTTATGAAGAAGTTCAAATGCTTACAAGAGCTCAGGGCAGTAAAATGATTTGTGGGAGGCAAAGAATCGATACTGGTGGGGAGGGAGTACACAATATAGGAGCCAACACAAATGGGGATAGCTAGTAATAATGAAAGACTAAATAATGATGACGAGTGAAGCTGGCTTGTTTTCTGTACCTCAGGCTTTAGCACCATCTAACTGGATAAAATATATATGGTTCAAATTATAGTAAAGTATTGTTCCTCCCTTGATATTCCTTTATGGACTCAACAACTATTTACTGTTTACTTGTGATATTTAACAGCTCCTGCACAACAAAGGAAACTATAAGCAAGATGAAAAGACAGCCTTCAGAATGGGAGAAAATAATAGCAAACGAAGCAACGGACAAACAATTAACCTCAAAAATATACAAGCAACTCCTGCAGCTCCATTCTAGAAAAATAAACGACCCAATCAAAAAGTGGGCCAAAGAACTAAACAGACATTTCTCCAAAGAAGACATATAAATGGCTAACAAACACAAGAAAAGATGCTCAACATCACTCATTATCAGAGAAATGCAAATCAAAACCTCAATGAGGTACCACTTTACACCAGTCAGAATGGCTGCCATCCCAAAATCTACAAGCAATAAATGCTGGAGAGGATGTGAAGAAAAGGGAACCCTCTTACACTGTTGGTGGGAATGCAAACTAGTACAGCCACTATGGAAAACAGTGTGGAGATTCCTTAAAAAACTGCAAATAGACCTGCCATATGACCCAGCAATCCCACTGCTGGGCATACACACCGAGGAAACTAGAAATGAAAGAGACACGTGTACCCCAGTGTTCATCACCACACTGTTTACTCTAGCCAGGACATGGAAGCAACCTAGATGCCCATCAACTGACGAATGGATAAGAAAGCTGTGGTACATATACACAATGGAATATTACTCAGCCATTAAAAAGAATACATTTGAATCAGTTCTAATGAGGTGGATGAATGAGAGCCTATTATACAGAGCAAAGTAAGCCAGAAGGAAAAACAACAATACAGTATACTAATGCATATATATGGAATTTAGAAAGATGGTAACAATAACCCTGTATGCGAGATAGCAAAAGAGACACAGACGGATAGAACAGTCTTTTGGACTCTATAGGAGAGGGCGAGGGTAGGACGATATGGGAGAATTGGCATTGAAGCATGTAAATTATCATATGCAAAATGAATCGCCAGCCCAGGTTCGATGCATGATACAGGGTGCTCGGGGCTGGTGCACCAGAAAGACCCAGAGGAATGGGAATCGGGAGGGAGGTGGGAGGGGGATTCTAGAAAGAGAACACATGTACACCCATGGCAGATTCATGTCAATGTATGGCAAAACCAACACAATATTGTAAAGTAAAAAGTCTTTACTGAATTTGTTACAATAAAAAAATAATTTTAAAAATTATTTTTTAAACGTCCTGATAAAAATGAATTTTAGGCCCCTTGCCTTTTGGACTTACACAAGATAGGTACCTTCTGACTTCAACTTGTGAAAAACTTTTAAAAGGTGAATAAAACACTGTGCCAATTACAAATGCTGCTGCAGCAGCTGACCTTCAACTCCCCGAGAAGAGTTCACAGTGAGTATCAAGGAGGAGGCAGTCCATGCTCTGGGAAAACTGGCAGAACAGACGTTCAGAAAGTTAGATATTTTCAGGAACTGACTTTATTAACCCAATCCTTGAATCCCCTCATATCCAGAAAAGCACTGAATCCCTTCATGGTGACATCAGCTCTTTGTGACTAGCAGAAAACCTTGGCAAAGATAAATGCTTGATTGCACGACCTCCCCCTTCACCAAAATCACATATATATAGACCTTTCTCCCACCCCTACCTCTTTGATGCAGTCTCTCAGAGCCATCTGAGGTGCTGGCTTGTAGGATGCAGTCCTCATTTTGCCCCAAATAAAACTTAACTCGCAACTCTCACATTGCACACTTTTTTAAGCCGATGGCTCTAACAAAAGAAGAACATTCATATCCCTTACAAATATATGAATAAAATCTAAATTAAAACATTAATTTTGAAAACAGACAGGTTTATTCTTACAAGGTTACATTTTTCACTTTGGAAAAACACACTGTCTGTCTACCCATTTGCCACACCCAAGAGAGGTCTAGGCTATGTTGTTGTTAGTAATTTCATAGGCCTATAAATCATTTCATGGCAAACAAAAGGGGAAACAGTGAAAACAGTGGCTGACTTTATTTTGGGGGCTCCAAAATCACTGCAGATGGTGACTGCAGCCATGAAATTAAAAGACGCTTACTCCTTGGAAGGAAAGTTTTGACCAACCTAGACAGCATATTAAAAAGAAGAGACATTACTTTGTCAACAAAGGTCCGTCTAGTCAAGGCTATGGTTTTTCCAGTAGTCATGTATGGATGTGAGAGTTGGACTATAAAGAAAGCTGAGCCCTGAAGAATTGATGCTTTTGAACTGTGGTGTTGGAGAACTCTTGAGAGTCCCTTGGACTGCAAGGAGATCCAACCAGTCCATCCTAAAGGAGATCAGTCTTGGGTGTTCATTGGAAGGACTGATGTAGAAGCTGAAACTTTGGCTACTTGATGTGAAGAACTGACTCATTTGAAAAGACCCTGATGCTGGGAAAGATTGAGGGCAGGAGGAGAAGAGGACGACAGAGGATGAGATGGTTGGATGGCATCACCGACTCAATTAACATGAGTTTGGGTAAACTCCTGAAATTGGCAATGCACAGGGAAGCCTGATGTGCTGCGGTTTATAGGGCCACAAAGGGTCGGACATGACTGAGCGACTGAACTGGTAACCACCATCGTGATTAAAACTTCTTTGCTGAGGTAATTTGTGAAAATGAAATTAATTTTTACTTTTTTGTGAAAAAAATATCAATTGGGAAGTTGTTGCGAATGTATTGTAATTTCTCGTCTATGTTCCCATGTGGAAAAAGGATTGGTGAAAGTTTACAATGATTTGTGTCAAAAGAAAAGGTGACTTTCACTGTAAAAATTATATAATTAAGTATGCCAACAATTATTATAAACCATATCATCTGTTGGCACATGGGTCTTAATAGTTGAGAAGAAATCCCTCAGCAGTTTTGGTTTGTTTTTTAAGACCACTATTAAGCCCCCCGTTTTCAGACACTATAGACAAAAATGTTGAGGTTCAACAATCTGTATTACTATGCTTAAAATTACTTGTATAAAATCTACATTATCAGTATAAAATAGTTTACAGTGAATATTTAAGAAGCTATTCTTTGGCATTACACAAAAATATATTTCCAAGTTGCTCTTTCCAACTTGGATTCCTCTCTTCAAAATCAGAATTCTGTATCCTACCCCACTCCTCTCTTTTGAAGAAACCATATAGTCTGCTACCCAAAGAACATGGATATCCCTAAAGAAAGAAAAAAAAGAGGTGCAACACATTCTCTCTAAAAAGAAGAACACACTGTATCTGGAAATAAAAAACTGGCATTATATATTTTATGAAAAAGATAAGAAAGATGTCAACCTTTAAAAAACATAACTAATAAATACAATTAAACTTTGAAGACTTGGGAGTAAGAATTAGAAAAATTTACAAAACAAACAGGAAACATAAGTACAGAGACACAACAGCATACCCACCATAATTAGAGATCAAAAGAAATGAACCAAAGCTTGATTTAAAAGAAGGTGATGTCTTTTCATACATCAGGATAAACTTTATGGCAATTTCTCAGTGAAAAAGGAATATAGAAATCCACTGTCTGTTACACATAATTCTGTTCCCAGTTGACTGAATAGTAAAGTCCATATAGTTCTCATTTCATAGTGAGTTCGGTGATTCTAGACAAGCACATAATAACTTAGAGTCCTGCTAAAAGAATTATTGCAGGCATATTTGTAACAATGACCTCTACGTAATTATTCTAATCAAGTTCTAGCGCCAGGATAGGAAAGGCAAAATAAGCAGAATGTTCTCATTGATGCTGTCTTTAGCAGAGCTTATCTTTGGGTGTTCTACTTTTTGCATATACATGCCTGATCCCCAGTGAAACACGTCCTATAACAATGTCAAGGTTAGAAGCGAGGCTCTGCAATTCCCCACTAGTCATCAGGTACTAGATTCAAGCGGTAGATTGTGCCTTCCAACTGGTTTATTTAGCTGGTGCCAAAGCTTGTTCAAATGCTCCCTCTATGCTGTTTAGTTTTGTATTTGTGATGCAAAGTATTGCCGCCAATTATTCTATGAACTCTCCAAAATAATTCAATGAAAACAGGTTGGCAAATGTCATAGGAATGATTATATTAGGGGGAAAGGTCAAATACATCTGCCGGGAGTTGGGGCAGGGGAAAGTACTTCCATGTAGATCATTAATTCTTAATATAATGAGAATAACAGAAGTAAGGCACTGATGATATACTAAGTGTTTAAACATTATCTGGGAAATAATGATTAAGCAGTAAAAATACATAAAACTTAAATTGCAAGGTGATGAGTACATTAGAAGCAGGAATGAAATCAAAGGGACAGGAAGAACAAGACAGGAAAGGCAGAAGACCAAGGACTGACTGCAGACTCCCAGCAGTGTTCACACTTGAATTCCCTTCCAGAAGGCATCAGTATCCTGTTAAATAGCCATCCTATCAAATACTCAAGCCCACACATCTGGGGTCAGACAAAGAGGGGCTAAACTGCTCAAATGTGACTAGATGAACAAAACTTCACACTTGAGTGAAATTAATGAGCCATTTCTGCAGGACACAATTCTCATTTCTTTTTTCCAGTGTCTGACAACCTTCCCTAACTCTTTCTCTAGATTAAAGTGCGAATGGCATTTCACTATTACTATCTGGTAACAGGTCTTCAAAGCTACTGTCAACTTTGCCTCTTTGGTTTATATTATTCATTCTATATCTAATGTCCATTCCAAAACTCTGAATATTATTTATTATTTAATTTTAATTATTTAACATGATTTATTAATAATCAATACATATAATTATGCCTATCTTCACTCTCTTTCTAGTCTTTGACCAGAAAAACCTTAAAAATAAAGCACAAAACAATTATTTAATAGCAAATATTATTATTATTTTTTAATTGTTTTTGCCATACAATGTCATGATATCACCATGGGTTTACATATGCTTCCCCTCCAGAATCCCCCTCCCTCCTCCCTCCCCCCAGGGAAATCTCGCTGCACCAGCCCCGAGCATCAATCCTGGGCTGGCGATTGATTAGACATATGATAATTAACTTGTTTCAATGCCCTTCTCCCATATCATCCCACCCTTACCCTCATCCACAAAGTCCACGAGTCTATTCTATACCATCTGCGTTCCTTTTGCTGTCTCGCATGTTGGGTTTTTGTTACTGTCTTTCTAAATTCCATATATATGTGTTAATATACTGTATTGTTGTTTTTGCTTCTGGCTTACTTCACTCTGGATAATGGGCTCCAGTTTTGTCCATCTGAGTAGAATTGCTTCAAATGAATTTTTTTTTTAATGCTGAGTAATATTCCATTGTGTATATGTACCACAGCTTTCTTATCCACTCGTCAGTTGATGGGCATCTAGGTTGCTTCCATGTCCTGGCTATTTTAAAATTTCATCCAAATTATTTATGATCAAATCAGGCTAGATATACAGAAAAAAATACATCTATTCAAATATAGTCAAAGTATCAACTATTTTATTACTCAGTTTCATTACTTTAATTTACTTTTCTTAAAATAATTCCTTTCAAATGTACTGTATGCAATGCTAAACATTTATTTCAAAACCAGTGTATCATTCCTCCAATTCATGGAAGAGCATTGTAGAGATAGTGCAATGAATGAGAAAGAAACATAGACACAAGAAGGAACTTTAAAGTTTATACAGGTACTGAAGGTCAGAAGAGGTAATAAATTCAAAATCCAGGAAAACAGGTAAGGAAATAAAGCAACAAAAAGACTGGGCAACACAGACAAAGGCACATCCTCTATACAACAGGAATTTAGAGCCCAACTAAATATTAATGAGAGTGACAAGATATAAACATCAAATAGCGCTCCAAACTAATGAACTGAATATGACCTTACTGTTTCATGGGAAAAAAGTCTTGGATATTAAGGCCCTGCAATGAAAAGTCAAGACAAACAGAAACCTCTAGGATGGAAGATGAAGTAAGATAAAGACAAGTACATCTAACATTTTAAATTTTCTAAGGTATAAATTTAAAACTTCTTATTGAAGTATAATTCACATATAATACAATGAAGATCGAGAGTGTTCAGTTCAAAGAGTTTGGGCAATTGCCCGCAACACTTTTTTGTTAAAATTAAAATAAAAGAACATGTATATAATCCTAGAAAGTTTCCTTTTGCCACTCTTGTTCATTTCTACTTTGACACGAGGCAACCACTTTCTGACCTCTAAAATCATATGTTAGCTGTACCTTTTCTTGAAATTCATGTAAACAGAACTACATTGTATACGTTTTTAAAAATCTAGATTATTTTGGCCGGGACTGGGATCCAAGAGCCAGGAGCAGGGCTGGTGCATGGTGGCACAGAGATCAACTTCTGAGACTTTGGAGTGGGAGCACTGACCCCAAGACCCTAGATTACCAGAGAACCAACCCTAGGAAGTATCAAAAAGTGAGAACTCACACAGGGGAAGCCTACTGAATACAAGACCTGGCATCACCCAACCACCAGTACTACCCTGTGCAGGAAGCCTCATCTAAACGACAAACAAAAATACAAACTCAATTATCAGCAGGCAGAATTACCACCTCACTCAGCCTTTCCCATCAGAGGAAAAACAAACACACAAACAAAAACTCAGCACAAATCTCACCCTATACAAAGGTTACACAAACCACTGGGCAAACTTTAGGAGGCCAGAAACCAAAAGGAAAAAAGAATTCAACCTTGAAGCATGGGAAAAGGAAACCTCAAACACAGTAAGTTTTAAAAAAATAAGGAAAAGGCAGAGGAATACCATACAAATGAAGGAACAAACTAGAAACACGGAAGTCCAAATAATGAAGAGGAAAGAGGAAAACTACCTGAAAAAGAATTCAGAATAATGATAATAAAGATGATCAAAAACCTTGGAGAAAATGCAAGAATCAATTAACAAAGACCTAGAAGAATTTAGGAATAAACATACAGAGATAAACAACACAATTACTGAAATTAAAAAATACTCTAGAAGGAATGAATCAATAGCAGAATATCTGAAGCAAAAGAACGAATCAATGAGCTGGAAGAAAAAATGTGGGAAGTAACTTCTGAAGAGCAGAATAAAGTAAAAACAATGAAAAGAACTGAGGATAGTCTCAGAGACCTCTGGGCCAATTATCAAATGTGCAAACATTCAAATTATAGGGGTCCCAGAAGAAGAAGAGAAAAAGAAAGGGTATGAGAAAATTTTTGAAGAGATTATGGTTGAAAATTTCCCCAGTATGGAAAAGGAAATAGTCAATCAAGTCCAGAGGAACAAAGAGTACCATACTGGATAAACCCAAGGAGAAACATGCCAAGACACATACTAATTAAACTAACAAAGACTAAAAACAAAGAAAGAATACTTACTAAAAGCAGCAAGGCAGAAGCAACAACTAACATACAAGGGAAACCCCATACACTTAAGAGCTGATTTTTCAGCAGAAACTCTGCAGGCCAGAAGGGAATGGCAGGATATACTTAAAATATTGAAAGGAAAAAAAAATCTACAACTGAGATTACAGTTCCCTGCAAGGATCTCATTCAAACTTGATGGAGAAATAAAAAGCTTTTTAGATAAGCAAAAGTTAAGACAACTCAGTACCATCAAAACAGCTTTACAACAAATGTTACAGGGACTTACATGTCAAGAAATACTAGAGAAGAAAAAGATCTACAAAATCAACCCCAAACAATTAAGAAAATGGCAACAGGAACATACATATCAATAATTACTTTAAATAAAAATGGATTAAATGATCCAACCAAAAGGCACAGACTGGCTGAATGGATACAAAAAGAAGACCTATATACATGCTGTCTACAAGAAACCCACTTCAGACCTCAAGACACATATAGGCTGAAAGTGAGAGGATGGAAAAATATATTCCATGCAAATGGAAAGCAAAAGAAAGCTGGAGTAGCAATCCTCCTATCAGACAAAATAGAAGGACATTATGAAGGACACTACATAATGATCAAGAGATCAATCCAAGAGAAAGACATAACAATTGTAAATATCTATGCACCCAGCATAGGAACACCTCAATACACAAGACAAACACTAACAGACACAAAAGGAGAAATCACCCACTCACACCAATGGACAGATCATTAAAACAGAAAATAAGGAAACACAAGTCTTAAATGATGCATTAGATGAGATGGATCTCATTGATATCTTCAGGACATTCCATCTAAATGCATAAGAATATACCTTCTTCTCAAGTGCACATGGAACATTGTCCAGGATAGACCGCATCTTGGGTCACAAATCAAACGTCAGTAAATTTAGGAAAACTGAAATCACATCAACCATCTTCTGTGACCACAACGCAATGAGACTAGATATCAACGGCAAGAAAAAAAACTGTAAGAAACAAAAAGACATAGAGACTGAACAACACGTTTTAAAATAACTAACAGGTTACTGAAGGAATCAAAAGGGAAATCAAAACGTTTCTAGAAACAGATGACAATGAAAACACACAACTCAAAACTTCTGGGATGCAGCAAAAGCAGTCCAAAGAGGGAAGTTTACAGCAATACAATCCTACCTCAGGAAATAATAAAAACGTCAAATAGACAACCTAACTTTACCCCTAAAACAACTGAAAAAAGAACAACAACAAAAAAAAATGCATAGAAGGAAAGAAATCACAAAGATCTGAGCAGAAATAAATGAAAAAGAAATGAAAGAAACAATAGTAAAGATAAATAAAACTAAAAGCTAGTTCTTTGAAAAGATAAACAATATTGACAAGCCTTTAGCCAGACTCATCAAGAAAAAGACAGAAGAATCAACAAAATTGAAAATGAAAAAGGAGAGGTTACAACAGACCGTGCAGAAACACAAATGATAATGAGACGATTATGGTCAACTATATGGCAATAAAATGGATAACCGGGGAGAAATGAACAGATTCTTAGAAAATTCAATCTTCCAAGTCTGAACCAGGAAGAAACGGAAATTATGAACAACCCAGTTACAAGCAAAAGCCCAGGACCAGATGGCTTCATAGGAGAATTCTATCAAACATTTAGAGAAGAGCCAATGCCTATCCTTCTAAAACTCTTTCCAAAAATTGCAGAGGAAGGAACACTTCCAAACTCATTCTACGAGGCCACAATCACCCTGATACCAAAACCAGAAAAAGACAACACAATAAAAGAAAACTACAGGCCAATATCACTAATGAACATGGATGCAAAAGTCCTCAACAAAATTTTAGCTAACAGAATTCAGCAACATATCAAAAAGCTCACACACCATGATCAAGTTGTATTTATTCCAGGGATGCAAGGATTCTTCAATATACACAAATCATCAATGTGATACACCATATTAACAAACTGAAATATAAAAACCACATGTTAATCTCAATAGATGCAGAAAAAGCCTTTGACAAAATTCTGCACCCATTTCTGATTAAAACTCTTTATAAAGTGGCCATAGAAGGAATCTACCTCAACATAATAAAGACCATATATGATAAGCCTATAGCAAACATTATTCTCAGTGGTGAAAAAATGAAAGCATTCCCTCTAAGATAGGAACAAGACAGGGATGTCTACTTCCACCACTGTTATTCAACATAGTTCTGGAAGTCCTAGCTACGGCAGTCAGACAAGAAAAAGAAATAAAAGGCATCCAGATCAGAAAAGTAAAGCACTCACTGTTTGTAGATGATATGAAACTGTACATAGGAAACCCTAAAGATAGTATCAGAAAATTACTAGAGCTAATCTGTAAATTTAGCAAAGTTGCAGGATACAAAATCAATACACAGAAATCACTTGCATTTCAACATCCTAACAGTGAAAAATCAGAAAGAGAAGTTAAGAATCAATCCCTTTCACCTTTGCAACAAAAAGAATTAAACATCTAAGAATTAACTTACCTGAGGAGACAAAGGAACTGTACACAGAAAATTATAAGACACTGATGAAAGAAATCAAAGACATAAACAGATGGAGAGATATTCCATGTTCCTGGGTAGGAAGAATCAATATTGTGAAAATGACTATACTACCAAATCCAATCTGCAGATTCAATGCATCCCTATCAAATTACCAATGGCATTTTTCACAGAACTACAACAAAATATTTCACAATTCATATGGAAACACAAAAGACCCCAAATAACCAAAGCAGTCTTGAGAAAGAAGAATGGAGCTGAAGGAATCATCCTTCCTGACTTCAGATTATACTACAAAGCTACAGTCATCAAGACAGTATGGTACTGGCACAAAAACAGAAATATAGACTAATGGAACAAGATAGAAAGCCCAGAAATAAACCCATGCACCTATGGGTACCTTATTTTTGACAAAGGAGGCAAGAATATACAATGGGGCAAAGACAGCCTCTTTAACAAATGGTGCTGGGAAAGCTGGACAGCTACCTGTAAAAGAATGAAATGAGAACACTTCCTAACACCATACACAAAGATAAACTCAAAATGGATTAAAGACCTAAATGTAAGACCAGAAACTATAAAACTCTTAGAGGAAAACACAGGCAGAACACTCAATGTCATAAATCAAAGCAAGATCCTCTATGACCCACCTCTTAAGAGTAACAGAAATAAAAACAAAAGTAAACAAGTAGGACCTGATTAAACTTAAAAGCATTTGCACAGCAAAGGAAACTATAAGCAAGGTGAAAAGACAACCCTCAGAATGGGAGAAAATAATAGCAAATGAAACAACTAACAAAGGATTAATTTCCAAAATACACGAGCAGCTCATACAACTCAATGCCAGAAAAACAAACAACCCATTCAAAAAGTGGGGAAAAGACCTAAACATCCAAAGAAGACATATAGATAACAAACAAACAAATGAAAAGATGCTCAACAACGCTCAACAATGCTCATTATTAGAGAAATGCAAATCAAAACTACAATGAGATATCACCTCACACGGGTCAGAATGATCATCATCAAAAGTCTACAAACAATACATGCTGGAGAGGGTGTGGAAAAAAAGGAACATTCTTGCACTGCTGGTGGGAATATAAATTGATATAGCCACTATGGAAGATGGTATGGAGATTCCTTAAAAAACTAGGAATAAAACCACCATATGACCCAGCAATCCCACTCCTAGGCATATACCCTGAGGAAACCAAAATTGAAAAAGACAAATGTATCCCATTGTTCACTGCAGCACTTTTTACAACCGCTAGAACATGGAAGCAACCTAGATGTCCATCAACAGATGAATGGATAAAGAAGTTGTGGTACATATACACAAAGGAATATTACTCAGCTATAAAAAGGAATGCATTTGAGTCAGTTCTAATGAGGTTGATGAACCTAGAACCTAAAAGAACCTATTACACAGAGTGAAGTAAATCAGAAAGAGAAAGATAAACGTCATATTCTAACACATATATATGGCATCTAGAAAAATGGTACTGAAGAATTTATTTAAAGAGCAGCAATTGAGAAATAGATACACAGAACAAGCTTATGGATATGGGGAGAGGGTGAAATGTATGGAAAGGGTAACATGGAAATTTTCATTACCATATTTAAAATAGATAGCCAATAGGAATTTCCTATATGGCTCAGGAAACTCAAACAGGGGCTCTGTATCAACCAAGAGGGGTGGGGAGGGGAGGGAGATGGAAGGGAGTTTCAAAAGGAAGGGAATATATGCATACCAATGGCTGATTCATGTTGAGGTTTTACAGAAAAAAACAAAATTCTGTAAAGCAATCATCTTTCAATTAAAAAATAAATTAAGAAAAAAGAAATTCCAAACATAACAGTAAAAATAATAAATAAATAATAAGAGGACAAGAGAATAACTTTTGGCAAAATTCAACTTCTATTTATGATAGAACCTTTCAATAGAGTCAGTGTAGAGGAGATCTTCCTCAACCTATTAAAGCCATTTATGACAGACTCAAAGAAACAAAATCTAGATTATTTTGCACATCAAAATATCCTTGGGATTCTTCCATGCTGTTTGTATCAGTAATTTATTCTTTTTTAAAAATTACTGAGTAGTGATCTATTATATGAATGTACAAATGTATATCATTTGCTTTACCCTGTTGATGGATATTTGTTGAGTTTTTTCCTTCAAGTTTTGACATAGGAAGAATAAGACTGCCATGAATGTTCCTGTATAAGTCTTTTTATGGGCATGGTTGATATTCCTTTAGGTACCTGGGTCATAGGATAGATGTGTTTAACTTTATAAGAAGCTGCCAGATAGCTCACCAAAGAATGTACTTTTCAATTTCCATTGGAATTTATGAGCATTTTAGTTGCTTCACATGTCCTATGTACAATAGTTTCCACAATAGTAACAGCTTATTACTGTTAAAGTAAAGTAAAATAAACTTGTTATCATTAATGAACTAATATCGACACATTTCATATTCTCAGGGTTTTTTGCTTTTGTTTTACATTTCAGCCCTTCAAGTGGATAGGAAATGGTGTATCATTGTAGTTTTGATTTTCACTACCAAATGACTAAATTTTCACTGCCTTTTCGTTTTTTGGGGGGTGGGAAGGTAGAACTTCCCTTAGTGGTTCAGAAGGTAAAGAATCTGCCTGCAATGCAGGAGATTCAGGTTCGATCCCTGGGTTGGGAAGAACCCCTGGAGAAGGGAATGGCAACCCACTCCAATATTCTTGCCTGGAGAATCCCATGAACAGAGGAGCCTGGCAGGCTACAGTCCATGGGGTCACAAAGAGCCGGACATGACTGAGTGACTAACATTTCCATTTTTTAACTGTCTAGTCCTATGTATTCCTTTACAAAGTATCTGCTATATCTTTTGCCCATTTTAAAGCTATATCTTTAGTCTTTTTACTATTGATTTGTAAAAGTTTTTATATGTCTGAACATGAGTCTTTTGTCAGATAACTATTATATTTTCCCTGTAAATTGCCTATTTGATGGTGTATTTCATAAGCAGAAATTCTAAATTTGGATAAGTGATCAATGAATACATCACTATTTGGCTCTTTTCATTAGTAATTTTTCTGTCCTCCTAATAAATCTTTTCCTACCTAGTTAGTAAGAAGACTATACAGAGAATTTCCATGGACCCTACACCCAGTTTCCCCAATTATTACAGCTTATATACACATTGTATATTTGTTATAATTAATGAAACAATACTGATACATTGTCCATACTTTATTCTGCTTCCCTCAGTCTTTACCTAACATACTTTTTCTGTTTCATCATCTCATCCAGGATGCAACATTACATTTAATTTTCCTCTTGTCTGTGAGTTCCTGACTTCTGTTGTCTCCAATAATTTTCACAGTTTTGAGGAGTACCAGTAAGAAAAGGAAGTGGAAGTTGCTCAGTCATGTCTGACTCTTTGTGACCCCATGGACTATATACCCCAAGGAATTCTCCAGGCCAGAATACTGGAGTGGATATTTTGTAAAATGCCCCTCACTTAGGATTTGTCTCCTGTTTTTCTCATGACTAGATGCAGTGTGATGGTTTATTTTATGGGTAAACTTGGCTGGGCCACGGTGCCAATATTCAGTCAAACCCGATGCTGACGTTTCTGTGAGGGCATTTGTAGTTGAAATTTTGTTTAAATTCATGAACTTTGAGTAAAGCCGATTATCCTCCATAATACAGGTGGGCTTCACTCAATCAGCTGAAGAACTGAACAGAATAAAAGACTGACTCTGCCAGAGTAAGAGGGAATTTCGTCAGCAGATGGACTTTAGACATGAACTGCAGCTCTGGCTCTTCCTGAGTTTCTACCTCTTTCCTGTTCTCTGTATCAATGCTGATGTAGACAGAGATTCACTTTTTGATATAATGAGCAATACACCTTGTTGCTTTTCCTTCTCTGGCCCACCAGGCTCCTCTGCCAAGGGATTCTCCAGGCAAGAATACTGGAGTGGGTTGCCATTTCCTTCTCCAGGGAATCTTCTGGACCCAGGGATTAAACACGCATCTCTTACATCTCCAGCATTGGCAGGCGGGTTCGTTACCACTAGCACCTCTTGGGAAGCCCTTCTCTGGAGAACCCTGGCAAATACATTGGGGTTATAGGTTTGGGGGAGGAAGAGTCCAAAATTAAAGTGCCATTCTTATCCTATTTTATCAAGGGCACATGCTCTCCTCATGACTTACAACCAATGACATTAACCCTGATTTCCTGGCTGAGGTACTGTGGGTCAGATTTCTCAACTGCAGAGTTACTCGCTTTCCACATTTCCACACTGTGCTCTTCGGGAGGAAGTCACCATATGCAGCCCACAACTAAAGAATAGGAAATTAACTTCCACTTCCTTAAGGGAAGAATTTCTATGAAAGTTTTTCAAATTCTTCAACATAGGTTATCTATTTCCCACATTTATTTATTTATTCAGTTATTTATATCTGTAGGAACTCAGGGATGTGTACTTTATAATTTAGGTTATCACCATATATCACTTTATTTATATTGTTTCTCAAAATTACAAACTTTGACCATTGGGACTTTTTCATTGGCTCTTGCATCCCTTTGATACATTCCCATCATTGTAAATTGCTATGACATTATGTGTTTTTGTTGGTTTGCTTAAGCAATTCCTTACTTCCCAGAACAGGCTCATCTTATATATTTCGTGGTGCAGTCTTAGAACAATCTCTTTCTCTAAGGATCTCTGGTTTATTAAGAAATGATATTAGAAATCATAGTCTGGGAAATACATATGCTGATTACCACTTCCCAGTAGCATGTCATTGCTTCCATGCCGCCACGATTGACAAACAAAGGAAATCTATGTGTGTATACTAACCTGTTATATACAAAAACCTGTAAACATTTTTGTATGTTACTAGCTGTATCTCTGTTAAGCTAAGTATGCATTCTATTGGACTCAGTTCCAGCTGTTAATCCATTGCTGCATTGATTATTCTAGCCCCTTGCCTTCTATATCTGTAACCTGACATTCCAACAATGAAAAACCTGAATATACCTGTCATTCATTCACTTACTTGTTCGGATCCCATATTAATGTATGGTGGTATCAGAGTTAGTCATCTGTAACTCCTCATGAAAACACCTTTATGAACTATGATGCTTTATGAGTATGGTGTTTATGGGCCTTCCCTGGTAGCTCAGCTGGTAAACTATCAGTCTGCAACGCAGGAGACCTCAGTTCAATTCCTGGGTTAGGAAGATCCCCTGGAAAAAGGATGGACTACCCACTTTCTTGAGGATGGTTTTGGTCGTCGTTTCCTACACAATGTTAGGAACATCCACTGATAGTTCTTCAGGGATTCTACCTACCAGATCTAATCCCTTGCATCCATTCATCACCTTCAGTGTATAATCATAAGGGACTTGATTTAGGTCATACCTGAATGGCCCAGTGGTTTTCTCTACTTTCTTTAATTTAAGCTTAAATTTTATTGGTACATAGTATTATTCAAATCTTCTATATTTTTCCTGATTTTCTGTGTATTTTCTATTATTTATTGTACATTATCCATTTCTCCATCTAATTCTATCAAATATTGCTTTGTGACTTTAAGGCTCTGTTCGTAGCTGCATATGGTGGCTCAGATGAGTCTGCCTGTAATGTGGGAGACCCAGGATCAATCCCTGGATGGGGAAGATCCCCTGAAGAAGGAAATGGCAAACCACTCCAGTAGTCTCACCTAGAAAATCTCATGGACAGAGGAGACTGGCAGGCTACAGCCCAGAGGGTCACAAAGAGTCAGAGAGGACTGAGAGACTTCACCATCACTTTCTTTTAGTAGCTGAATGCATATTTAGAAACATTAAGTGAAAGTGAAAGTTGCTCAGTCATGCCTGACTCTTTGTGACTCCATGGACTATAAAGTCCATGGAATTCTCCAGGCCAGAATACTGGATTGGGTAGCGTTTCCCTTTTCCAGATCTTCCCAACCGAGGGGTGGAAACCAGGTTGCCTGCATTGCAGGCGGATTCTTTACCAAGTTATCAGGGATCTTATAAAACAATTAAGATGTTTATCACTATGAATATGCCTCTGTTTCTCTGGAAATGCTGCTTGTCGTGAAGTCTTATTTTTCTGACATTATTATGGTGATACTATCATGCTTATTGCTTTCATGATATATTTTCCATTTTGCTTCACGTATTTCAATTTGTAAAGTTTACCTTCAAATAATAAATTATTGCCTAAAAAAATTAAATAACACTGCATCACTATAATCCTATTTACATTCTCTCCAATATTTTGTGTGCTTATTGGCATATATTTTAATTCTACATATGTTATAACCCAAAATATACTGTAACTATATTTATTTTAGTAAATAATCTTTTTTTTCCTAAATTTTATTATGGAGGATAATTGCTTTATAATTTTGTGTTGATTAGATATCCCTTTTTGTTGTTGTTTTTTATTGGAAGATAATTGATTAACAGAATTTTGTTGTTTTCTGTCAAATCTCAACATGAATCAGCCATAGGTATACATATATCCCCTCCCTTTTGAACGTCCCCCTCATTTCCCTCTCTATCCCATCCCTCTAGATTGAGTTTTGCATGGTTCTATACATTCTTTTCTTCTGGTCAGTTACTCTTGTCTGCTCTCAGCTGATTTTCTGTGTCTGAAAGTATATTCCTGATGTATCCATGGAGAGAGATGTACTCCACATCCACCTACTCCTCCACCACTTTGTTCTCCTATTTAAATCAATAATCTTTTAAAGGTATGTGTAGCTTTAGAAAAAGAAAATTTCTCTATATATTTATTTATATATCAAACATTTCACCTGATGTCATTTCACATTAGCCTGAAGAACTTCTGGAATTTCTGCTGGAAATGTTCTGGAGATGAATTTGCTCAGCTTTTGTCTGTCTAAAAATATCTTTATTTTGGTTGAAATATTTGGGGCTTTTTAAATTGATATATGTTTTTTTATAGTCTTAAGGCACTTCAAAAATTCCATTCCATTTTCTATGGCATCTGATGTTTTTGACATAAAAAAAAATCACTAATGATTTTTTTAAAACATTTTTCCCCTGCAGGTATTGTGTACCATTTTTCTGTGACTGGTTTTAAGATTTTTTTGCTATGATCTCCTAAGTTTGCTTTTCTTTCAATTTTATGCTTTTTAGGATTCACTGAGCTTTCTGGATTGATATCTTCAGTTGTTTTGGAGATTTCTTAGTTTTTCTCTCTTCAAATACTTCTTCTGTCCTTTTTTCTTCTCCTTGAATTCTAAGTACATATATGCTAGACCATTTGATACTGTCCTGCAAATGTCAGACACTCTCTTCCATCTGTCCCCCTCCACCTCATTTTTTTTCTTTGCTCTTTATGTTTGATTTGTATAATTTCTATTGAACTATCTCAAATTTGAGAATTCTTTCTTCTGCTGTATCCAGTTTGCTAATAATCCTACCAAGTGGACTTTTTATGCCTGATATTTTATCTATTTTATTTCTATCATTTTCATTTGCTTTTTTAAACAATTCCTTTCACTTCACCATAATATCTTTTTTTTTTCATAATATCTTGTCTATTCACGCATGTTATTCACTTTCCCTACGGACTCTACAACATTTATTGTAGTGATTTTAAAGTCCCTTTCCCTTTCAGATAATTATAATATGTGGGCCATTTCTCTGTTTGCCTCTCTTAACTATCTTCTCTTTTGACCATGGCTCACATTTTCTTGTGCCTTCACATATTTCACAATTTTTATTATGTGCTAGATATTATATAAAATAGAACAATATGTAACATTTACCCTGAAGGTATCTTACCACATTTTTTTTTTACTAGGCTTCTTGTTTGGAAGTCTGCATAAACTGAATCTTTAAATTTGCTGAGTCTGGGCTTTCTTGAAATTAATTAGATACAGCTCACTATGTCCTTTAAAAGTGCTTGGGTGTTAAGCACTGGCAAAATTCTAGAGATGACTTTGTACCTGACAGCCCATCCACTGAATTGTTAACTCTCTTGGCTCAGAAGTTTAGCTTCCAGTATGTCTGTGAGTTATTCTCTTTACTACCCAGTCATGCCTGCCTTTTGGTGCCTGAGTAGGACTTTCTCCATCCTGCTGTCTGCCCCTAGTCGTCAGTGCATTTGAAGACAGCCTGACATCCTTAAAGGGATTTTTTCCAGTAATCCTGCCTTACTCATGGCCTTTCACATACTACTTTTGAGTACTTAGGTCAGGTCTTGGGAAAAGGTTAGAGGGTGGGCACAGACTCCCCTGATGATTAAAGTGCCATGAGATTATAATCTATTATATCACTGCAGCCCACACACAGCCATTAAACATTTTGGCTGGTCTCCCTTTACTCCTGTTTTTAGTGCACTCATGTAGTAAAAAGCTACTTGAGGTATATAAACACCATTAACTGTTCTGTAAGAAATGAAAGCAGTTGTCATTCTCTCTCAGGAAGTCATTACCTTTTGGATTTAAGTTTATGAAAGTTTACCTGTGTCCTTGGCTCTCTAATTGTTTTTTCTTTAACTTGTTTGTTTTTAATCTTCTCTGGCTTGCACTTTTCTTTGCGGGGGGTGGAGGGGAGGAGCACAAGTTTACAGCACATAACTGAATTTTTGTGAAGTGGAATAAATCTTTTATTACTTTGTATTTTTTTTTTTTAATACACTGGCTTTCATTTTTGGCTGCACTAGGTCTTTGCTGCGGCACAGGCTTTTCTCTAGCTTTAGTGAGCAGGGGCTACCCTTCAACGCAGTGCTCAGACTTACCGTGGTGGCTTCTCTTGTTGTGAAGCATGGTGCAGCATGTGGGCTTGGTAGTGGCAGCTCGTGGGCTCTAGAGCACAAGTCGGGAGTTATGGCTCAGTTCCCCTGAGGCACGTGGGATCCTCCTGAACCACGGTTTAAATCCGTGTGCCCTGCATTTGCAGGCAGATTCTCAACCACTTTGTAACTTGATTGCATTCTGTATTTCTATTTTACAATGCTTTCAAAACATTGCCTCAAGAGTTCTCTTTTCAGCAGGGGTGATGATCACTAGTGAAATACTTCCTTCTTTCTCTCCTAACCACTTAATGTACTTGTTCATGTAGTTAAAAAGGACTTGATCCCCTTGTGACTGTTATTACCTGACCATGTTTCTCATTCCCTGAGTCTGCTCACACTGACTCTGGTCACATTTCCTTCTCTACCTGTGCACTGTTGGACCTCCCAATACATAGAGAACAATTCAGATCCTGGTTTTCTATGGTTTTTTTAATTTTATTTTTTATTTTTTGGCTGTGCTGGGTCTTCATTGCTCTGTGGACTTTTTTCTAGTTGCAGAAGAGGGGCTTATTCTTCATTGCAGTGTGCGGGCTTCTCACTGAAGTGGCTTCTTCTGTTGTGGAGCACGGGCTCTAGGGAGTGGGGCTTCAGTAGTTGAGGCCTATGGGCTCAGTAGTTGTGCTCCTGGCTCTAAAGCGCAGACTCAATATTTGTGGTGCTCAGGCTTAGTTGTTCCATGGCACTTGGGATCCTCCTGGATCAGGATTGGCAGACTGATCCTTTACCACTGAGCTACCAGGGAAGCCACAGACCTTGGTATACTATTAAGCTATATTCTTAGCTTGGTTGCCACCACAGAGGTATCATTGCTCAGACATTTTACCTGAATCATTAATTTGCATTGGTTGGCTCTTTGCTCAGGGTTCTCACACTGTATAAGGATAGCCTTGCCCTGAAAGCTCTAGTTTCTTTAATACTAACCATCTTATCAGATTGGAAGTGGTCAAACAGGAGATGGCAAGAGTGAACACTGACATTCTGAGAATCAGTGAACTAAGATGGACTGGAATGAGTGAATTTAACTCAGATGACCATTTTATCTACTACTGTGGGCAGGAATCCCTTAGAAGAAATGGAGTAGCCATCACAGTCAACAAGAGAGTCTGAAATGCAGTACGTGGATGCAATCTCAAAAATGACAGAATGATCTCTGATCATTTCCAAGGCAAATCATTCAATAACATGGAAATCCAAGTCTATGCACCAGCCAGTAACACTGAAGAAGCTGAAGTTGAACAGTTCTATGAAGATCTATAAGACCTTCTAGAACTAACACCCAAAACAGATGTCCTTTTCATTACAGGGGACTGGAATGCAAAAGTAGTAAGTCAGGAAGCACCTGGAGTAACAGGCAAATTTGGCCTTGGAGTACAGAATGAAGCAGGGCAAATGTTAACAGAGTTCTGCCAAGAAAACGCACTGGTCATAGCAAACAACAACAACACCAGAGAAGACACTACACATGGACATCACCAGATGGTCAACACCGAAATCAGATTGATTATATTCTTTGCAGCCAATGATGGAGAAGCTCTATACAGTCAGCAAAAACAAGACTGGGAGCTGACTGTGGCTCAGATCATGAACTCTCTATTGCCAAATTCAGACTTAAATTGAAGAAAGTGAGGAAAAACACTAGACCTTTCAGGTATGACCTAAATCAAATCCCTTATGACTATACAGTGAGAAACAGATTGAAGGGACTAGATCTGATAGACAGAGTGCCTGATGAACTATGGATGGAGGTTCATGACATTGTACAGGAGACAGGAATTTAGACCATCCCCAAGAAAACGAAACGCAAAAAAGCAAAATGGCTGTCTGAGGAGGCCTTACAAACAGCTGTGAAAAGAAGAGAAGTGAAAAGCAAAGGAGAAAAGGTAAGATATACCCATTTGAATGCAGAGTTCCAAAGCATAGCAAGGAGAGATAAGAAAGTGTTCCTCAGCAATCAATGCAAAGAAATAGAGGGAAACAATAGAATGAGAAAGACTAGAGATCTCTTCAAGAAGATTAGAGATACCAAGGGAACATTTCATGCAAAGATGGGCTCCATAAAGGACAGAAATGGTATGGACCTGACAGAAGCAGAAGATATTAAGAAGAAGTGCAAGAATACACAGAAGAACTGTACAAAAAAGATTCACAACCCAGATTATTACAATGGTATGATGACTTACCTAGAGCCAGACATTCTGGAATGTGAAGTCAAGTGGGCCTTAGGAAGCATCACTATGAACAAAGGTAGTGGAGATGATGGAATTCCAGCTGAGCTATTTCAAATCCTAAAAGATGATGCTGTCAAAGTGCTGCACTCAATATGTCAGCAAATTTGGAAAACTCAGCAGTGGCCACAGGACTTTCATTCCAATCCCAATGAAGGACAATGCCAAAGAATGCTCAAACTACCACACAATTGCACTCATCTCACACACTAGTAAAGTAATGCTCAAAATTCTCCAAGCCAGGCTTCAGCAATATGTGAACCATGAACTTCCAGATGTTCAAGCTGGTTTTAGAAAAGGCAGAGGAACAAGAGATCAAACTGCCAACATCTGATGGATCATTGAGAAAGCTAGAGAGTTCCAGAAAAACATATATTTCTGCTTAATTGACTATGCCAAAGCCTCTGACTGTGTGGATCACAAGAAACTGTGGAAAATTCTTCAAGAGATGGAAATACCAGACCACCTGACATGCCTCTTGAGAAACTTGTATGCAGGTCAGGAAGCAACAGTTAGAACTGGACATGGAACAACAGTCTGGTTCCAAATAGGAAAAGGAGTACATCAAAGCTGTATATTGTCACCCTATTCATTTAACTTATATGCAGAGTACATCATGAGAAACGCTGGGCTGGAAGAAGCACAAGCTGGAATCAAGACTGCCAGGAGAAATATCAATAACCTCAGATATGCAGATGAAATCACCCTCGTGGCAGAAAGTGAAGAACTAAAGAGCCTCTTGATGAAAGTGAAAGAGGAGAGTGAAAAAGTTGGCTTAAAGCTCAACATTCAGAAAACTAAGATCATGGTATCTGGTCCCATCACTTCATAGCAAATAGATGGGAAACAGTGGCTGACTTTATTTTTCTGGGCTCCAAAATCACTGCAGATGGTGGCTGTAGCCATGAAATTAAAAGACGCTTACTCCTTGGAAGGAAAATTATAACCACCAAGACAGCATATTGAAAAGCAGAGACATTACTTTGCCAACAAAGGTCTGTCTAGTCAAAGGTATGGTCTTTCTACTGGCCATGAATGGATGTGAGAGATGGACTATAAACAAAGCTGAGCACCAAAGAAGAATTGATGATTTTGAAATGTGGTGTTGGAGAAAACTCTTGAGGGTCCCTTGGACTGCAAGGAGATCCAACCAGTCCATCCTAAAGGAGATCAGGGAGGGAGGAGAGAGGGGGGTTCTGGAGGGGGAGCATATGTAAACCCATGGTGGTTTCATGTCATTGTATAGCAAAACCAACACAATAAAAAAAAAAAAAAGGAGATCAGTCCTGAATGTTCATTGGAAGGACTGATGTTGAAGCTGAAATTGGCCATCTGATGCGAAGAGCTGACTCATTTGAAAAGACCCTGATGCTGGGAAAGATTGAGGGCAGGAGGAGAAGGGGACAACAGAGGATGAGATGGTTGGATGGCATCACCAACTCAATGGACAAGGGTTTGGGTGGATTCCGGGAGTTGCTGATGGACAGGGAAGCCTGTTGTGCTGGGGTTCATGGGGTCGCAATGAGTCCAGACCTGACTGAGCAACTGAACTGAACTGAACCATCTTGTCTTAGCCTGCAAAGGGAAAGTACCACATGCAAGCTGGGCTGACCTTTTGGATTTGATCAGTTGCGCAACTAAACACATAAAACTTGCCTCTCATTCTCTGACTTCACTGATCTCTCTAGTTACGAACTCTGAATGGAAAAAGAAAAAACAATCTGTCAGTTCCACTTCCTGCCATTCACTTGAACTCCAACCTGAATAGTCTCATTGTCTCCTAAGTCACTTAGCCAATTTGTTGTCTCACCTGAGATTTCTCTGATTATTTAATAATTAATCTTAAAATACAAACACAGGAGGTATTAATTACGATATATTATTCCTCTGGAAAGAATTGATTATTCTCCTATAAAGATTTGAATCCCAAATAATCTTCAATTTGCAAAACACATGGGGATGTATTTTGAGTATATTTTGTGCATGCTAAGTTGCTTCAGTCCTGTTCAACTCTTTGCAACCCTACAGATTGAGCCTGCCAGTCTCCTCTGTCCATGGGATTCTCCAGACAAGAATACTGGAGTGGGTTACCATGCCCTCCTCCAGGGGATGCTCCCCACCCAGAGATTGAACCCATGTCTTCTGAGGTTACTAAACTGCAGGCAGATTCTTTATATCTCTGAGTCACCAGCGAAGCCCTTGAGTATGTAGCTCCACCTATTCCTTGACTACAGGTGTCCATTACTAATCTAATGACCATGTTGATCTACCAGCCATCAATCCCATTCCACTAGTTCCTCAGAGAATAAAATATATAAAACAAATAACAAAATTTCAAATTATGCATTCCACCCATTCCCCATGCATTTTCAGCAACAATTACTGAATGACCTCTTAAAAATGCACATATGACCATAATTATTAGCAGAAAGTCATAACCCCTTAATGCAAAGGATCTTTCATGATTATTCTCAGCTTTCAGCCTAATTCATTTTTTTTTGCCCTCATATGTATACTATGCTCCACTTACACAGATTTCATTGTTAAAAATATCATTCTCTTTACAGACTGTCCGTGTTCTTTTCTTGCCTGCAACTCCATTTCCAGCTTTACTTAACTAGCTCCTCCTCAGGTATCCTCCTTTACAAAGTCTTCATTAATCTTAAGTCTGAGTCAAACACCATCTCTTCATGCATCCTGCAAATCTTTATCATAGGACTTATCACATTATATTGTAATTGTTGATTTACTTAACTCTCTTACCTACTTGGCTTTAGGGAATGTTGATAAATTCAAATTTATCAAAATAAAGAAGTTCTGCTCTTTGAAAGACAAAGTTAAGAGAATGAGATTAGAGGGAAAAAATTCTGCACATCATATATCTTATAAATGCTTGTATCCAGAATATATTTTTAAAACTCTCCCAAAACTCAATAAAAACAAAATAATAACAAAAACTGGGCAAAATCTTGAACAGACACTTCACCAAATAGTCTACGAGAATGACAAATACAGATTTGAACAAATGTTCAACATCAGTAAACTATTAGGGAAATGCTGATTAAAATCACAGGAGGAAGCCACTACTCATCTATTTAATGCCTAAAATTAATATGAATGACCATACCAATATTTTTCCCCCATGTAGTTCCATTTATATGTTCAGGATTAGGTGTAAAACCATAGAGACAATATAGATTGTGCTACAGGACCATGACCCACATCTATATCGTCTTTCCTTGTAAGAGAAAACTCCTCAACAATAAAAAAGGATGGAATATGAATACTTACAAGATGGATGAATCAAGAAGACTGAATGAAAAAAGCCAGACAAAGAGTACATAATGTTTGGTTTCGTTAATGTAAAATTCTAGAAGATGCAAGCTAATCTATAATGACAAAGTATATCAGGAAAAGTGTAGCAAGAATGAGGTTACAAAGGGACACAAAGCAATTTTTGTGGGTGTGAATATGTTCATTATTTCTATCACAGTTTTGGTTTTACAAGTATATTCATATGTCCAAATTTCTCAAATTGTGTACTTTAAACATGTATAGCTAATTGTATGCCAATTATACCACAGGAAATTTTTAACGAAATTTTTTAAAAATCTACACATTCCTCACTTCTCCAAGGAACTATCATCAATCTTTATTCTCAGATACTAGTAGATAGCATTCTTTTATGCATACTTCTATCATTCATATACCTTATCATATTTCATTGTTTTCCTTGGTTTACCTTTCTACTTCACTAGATTTTAAGCAATATAAAGTGGGATATTATTCTTGAGAGTGATTTCTTAGAGATAAGACACACCCTCTCTGAAAACACACATTGGTTCTGTTCAAAGTAGGACAGTGACTTGAATGGACATTGCCCTCTACTGATACCTGCTGACTGAGAAAAATGCACAATCTAAAGCTGCAGGTTGTGTTTTACTTGGGGATCTTACTGAGGCCTATAGCCTGGGAGATAGCCATAGCTCTGAGAAATAGCTCTGAGCTATTAAGATAGTTCTGAGGAGCTGCTCTAAGGAGGTAAAAGAGGAGCCAGGATATACAGAAGTTTTTGCAGAAAAAAAAAAATGTAGTCATACATCAAAAGATTCCTGCTAACCACAAAACACAGACATCTCAAGTTAATGATTTTTGTGTTGCCCTTTGTATGAGAAGATCCAAGAGTCTGGGCTCCCTGCAATTATTTTCTAGATATGCATCTTAACTACCTAGGGCCAATACCCTGTTTTTCTCCATCCTGAGTGCCCCTCAGAGGCAGCTACAGTGGCTAATGGCTTGATGGTGGGGCAACATTCTGTTTAACAAAATGGCAGGCAACAGTTTTTGTCTATATGCCAAAGGCCTATGTCTATATACTAATATTTGTTGTTAAAAACCATCATTATGAATTATTAATGACTAAAATTTGAAGACTAACCTGAGAAGAATTGAACATCTCCACAGTGATACTTGATAATTTTGAAAAGTTGAAGTCAGAAGGTTTAAGGCTATGGTTTTTCCAGTAGTTATGTATGGATGTGAGAGTTAGACAGTGAAGAAAGCTGAGAGCCGAAGAATTGATGCTTTTGAACTGTGGTGTTGGAGAAGACTCTTGAGAGTCCCTTGGACCACAAGAAGATCCAACCAGTCCATTCTAAAGATCAGTCCTGGGTGTTCATTGGAAGGACTGATGTTGAAGCTGAAACTTCAATACTTTGGCCACCTCATGCGAAGAGTTGACTCATTAGGATACTGGGGGCAGGAGGAGAAGGGGACGACAGAGGATGACATGGCTGGATAGCATCATCGACACGATGGACATGGATTTGGGTGGACTCTGGGAGCTGGTGATTGACAGGGCATGCTGTGATTCATGGGTCACAAAGAGTTGGACACGACTGAGCGACTGAATTGAACTGAACTGAATATATATACTTTAACACATACCATGCAGATATGCCAGCTTCCATTTGGCTCTTCTGTCTCAAATCTAAAACTACACTGATACTCCTTTGCATATCTGTCACTCATGGGAAACTTCATTAGGGGTTTCATGTTGGGAAACATAAAAGATAATAATGCTAATTGGCTAGGCTATATCCAACTGCCGTAATTTAGGAGTTGGAGTACGGAAGAGCTTTTGAAAGCAAAACAGTGTTTAGGAATGAGAAATGGAATATTTCTTGCCATATCAGTAAAGAAAGATTGTCACAGTCATCAACGGTTGCACCACAGTCTATGGTGAGCTGATGAGCTCTGAGGGAACTCAGGAAAGAAAGAATACCTGAATATGAAAACACAGGATACTGGCCCCAGATAGCTAAGGTGCATATCGAAGGAATGATTTCAATGAGCCCAGACTCTTGAGTCTTCCCATACACAGAAAAGCACTAAATGTCTAAACTTGACATATCTAGTTTTCTTTAATTAACACTAATCTTTTGAAGTTCAGACGACCTGCCCTTTGTTACAAAACTCCTATATATCTTCACCTCTCTCTGCCTACCTCTTGGGAGCAGTTCTCTCAGGGTTACCTGAGATGCTGACTCCTGAGCTTGAAGTCCTAAAAATTCCCACCAAATAAAACATAACTCTCAACTTTTAGGTTGTGAATATATTTTCTAGTCAACAGGAAGAGAGATCAAATATAATGAAAATTAAAAGAAAGTTTAGGGTTAGCACAAAAATCTAAATAGGCATTAAGATGAGAGGTAAATGGGGGTGGGATGAATTGGGAGATTGGGATAGACAAATATATACCATTGATACTATATATAAAATAGACAACTAATAAAGGCATACTGTATAGCACCGGGAACTCTACTTAATGTCCTGTGGTGTCCAGAGTGTACACCTGTATACGTACAATTGATTCATTTTGCTGTACAACAGAAACTAACCTAACAATGTAAAGCAACTCTACTCCAATAAAAATCAACTTAAAAAGAAAAAAGAGATGAGAGGTAAGTGGTATTCTTTTCTCCCTTAAACTAACATTTTCTAGTTATATAATAATAAAAAAAAACAAAAAACAAAACTTAAGAACTCTATTGGTATTTTGTGTTACGGCATGGAACTCTGTTACCTAAAAGAACACATCCTGGACTTCCCTGGTGGTCCAGTGGTTAAGAATCCTCCTGCCAATGCAGGGGACATGAGTTTGATCCCTGATCCAGGAAGATCCCACATGCTTCGTCCCCCAGGCCTCACAGCAACTAGGCCCCTGTGCCGTAACTACTGAGCCTGCACACTGACAGCCCGTGCTCCATGACAAGAGAAGCCACCGCAATGAGATGCCCAAGCACCACAAGCCCTGCTCACCGCAGCTAGTAAAGTCCGGACACAACAACAAAGACCCAGCAAAGCCAAAAATAAATAAATAAATAAAAGAACATGCTTGTTTACTTACAAGTAGATAAAATATATTATGTACATAAATATAAATTTGTAAACTTATAAAATAAATCAACGAATAGCCTCATACAGCTATTGAGCACCTGAAATGTGGCTACTCTGAGTTGAAATGCATAAATTTTTAACTTTATATGAAAAACAGTATTTAAAATATCTCATTAATTTTTTACCTTTATATTTTATATTTATGTTGAATAGACATACTGACTGATCATGAAAATTAATGTCACCCATTTCTTTTTACTTTTTCTAATATGGCTACTAGAAAATTTTAAATTACATACATGGTTTGCATTTGTCGCTCAATTGTATTTTTGTTGAACAGAACTGTTTATGGGGAATAAACACTTTCATCCAACACCTAAACTTACAGCTGGCATTTCAGAGGAAGAATTTTCATACCTACAGGTTAGTCCAAAGGAACAAAAGAAGAAAAGATTTCAAAATTTTAATATAAATGTCACTGCACTCTAAAAAAGCTGGGAGGACACTGCTGTGTTTGAGAACAAACATAAAGGGGCATTTGGGTCATAAAAAAAGAAAAAGAAGTCTCAAGGCTAGTCTTAAAAACAGACATTAAGGTAAAGGTACAGCCAAACTGACCTCTATAAGAGGAATTTTCTATTTTCACTGCAGTATCTTGAGGAGAGGAGAGTCTGGGCCCCTGGACTGAGAGGAAAGCATTTGGGAAAAATCTCTCTGGAGAATCAGAATGGGCTCCTGGGGTCAGGCACAAGGAGGATCACTACAATATGACTCATGGCAGAAAATGAACTTTGAACTTTAATAAAAATCAGTGTTGATACAGTTTTAAGTTGTTTGCTTTTTGTATGCTTAAACCACTTTAGCTGTTGTACATACAGCTTTCTGTTTATGATGACTTGTGGTCTGACAGAAAGGAACCATGTTTAAATGCATGGCAAAAGGATGCAGAGAGTGCAATGAAGAATCCAGAAGTAGTGATAAGACACCATAAAGTGATCAAGACTTTAGCCAGGAGCAGAGCATGGAAAATAATGACAGTCAACTTTCAGCAAAATGTTTTAAGCCTTTCTTCTCAGATGCTTTTAGAAAAACTGGGGAGTACACGCCCCAGGCAGGAGGAGAAGGGGCCAGAGGACGATGCTGGATGGCATCAGTGACTCAATGGACATGAGCTTGAGTAAACTCCAGGAGATGGTGAAGGACAGGGAAGCCTGGTGTACTGCAGTCCATGGGGTTGCAAAGAGTCGAATACAACAACAACACACAACAATAACACATGCCTCTAGGAAAGAGGGTTCATGGTGTTTTACTTGCCTACTAATGGAAAGAGTGACTCTGGAAGACTGAAGAACTAGGGAGACACAATGAATAATTTATACATATGAAATTTCTATTCAGGTATTTCCAGTTTCTCATCTACTTTCACTTCCTATCTTAGATTTAATATTTAATGAGAAAGAACAATTCATTTAATTACAAGCTCTAACTAGATTTTTAAAACATCACTTTGAGCTTGGGGGATACTAGGTGTCAAAGTGGTAAGATCTCAATATTTGGAAGCTCCCTTAAGACTTTAAAGTTTTAATTAATTTGATTCTTACTAATTCACTTTTAATTTATTATATTTTTGAATATTATTTATATGATTAGGGTATTCATGGAACATGTAACAGTTCCATATGACCAGGCTATTTTAAAATGACAATCCATAAAACAATGAGTCTACTTAGATATTAGGACCACGGTGATCACTGAACACACAGCCAGTGTCCAGCGTGTCCAAGCTAGGTCCCATTTATAAATAAAAACTAAAACCTACCCCTTTTCAAGGTTAAACTGCAATTTAAAGTATGGCAATACTGAAAGCAGAAAAAATGGAAAGAAAAAAAAGAAGAAAGATGCATCTTTTCAGGGTATTTTGAAAAGAAATGCGGGGCCACCGAGTGCTGATATGACACAATGGAATCCTGTCTCTGTATCTAATTCGTAATTACTATTTCCCAAAGCCCCTTTTGAAAATTAGAAGAAATAATCGCTAGCAAATAGAGCACCACTGTTGTAATGACTGAGGTCTAAATAGAGCCATCTTTATCTAACTGGGTTTTATAATCCATTTTCTTGCCATATTAATCTTTAATGATTTTACAGCAAGGGTTTTTAATCTGGCCCACATGGCCAGACAGCAGGGAAATCTGTGAATCCTTTGAGAATGTACACAAAATGTTTTTTGCCGGGGTCCAGCCCCAGCGGGTCCAGGGGTCTTGAGGGATGAGTGGCGACAGAGAATAACTGAGCTGAGTCAATGTGGTGATGGAGCAGTCTCTCTCAGTTTGTTGTTGTTGGTTTACAGTTTTTATACCCAAGAAGCACACCCATTATGTCACATATTATTCTATACAATCTTTTGTTTTCTGCCTACCATCAACAACTTTAACATCAAGCTCATTTTCCTTGCAGAAGTCAGATTTCTGCATAATCAGATTTAACAATAGTATGTTTGTTGTTTTACTGTCTTCAGCATACTTCAATCAATCATGTAAGTACCATCAATCTAAGCAGAAAGGTTACAGTTTTCTCTTATCAGGTGCAGCTTTGTAGAGCCTTGAGGGAAGGGCTAAGCTTGAAACTGTTTTTATTCTAGTAACCTCAACCACTGCCTGTCTCATTCTGTTCTGACACTCCGGTTCTTATGAGGAAAGAGGAAAGAGGAAAGAGGACAATGAGACAGTCTAGCAGCACTGCTTTAGCAGTAAAAAGCCTATTAACCTTATATAACTACTTTAATGAATTCCTACGTCTACACTATCCTAAAGCAATCAGTGTCTCCAACTATGCTGGCCACAGATATGAGCATTCCTAAGTCCCATTCCCTTGGTCTCTACAAGGAAGGGAGCTTCCATTGTGGAGTGGTTGGGGAGTGGAAGGTGGAAAGGGGATCCAAGTACGAGCCCTTCTGGTGGTGGCCTCGCCATGACCTCCAGAGAACTCTTTGTAAACTCTCCAATAAGGAGTAGGAGGTGTAGTAATCTATTTAAATGTCCCTTATTCCTCCTTTGTCCTTGGGGAAGGGAATCTGCCTTCCCCAATCCCCTGAGGGAAATAAGGTCTGAGGGAATTATCTCAGGATGAATTTTTTCTAACTGGGACTGACCTACTGAGATGAACTAAAACATAAATAGATGAGCATAAACAGAACTTCCCAGGAAAAATACCAAATGGGGCCTTGCCTAAGATGCCCCGAAGGAAAATCCATTTTGTAGTTTCCTTCTTAGTCTTGTGACCTTGTCATCCGAATAAGGGGGCAGCCTGAGGGCTCCTGGCAGTTTTTGTTTCTTTTCTCCCACCTTGGGAGAGTAGTTTCATATTTCAGATTACTAAAGAGATTTATGAAAATAATTTAACGAGCACTGATTTGGAATGTCTTTTAAGTGAACTCTAGGTGATTTCCCTGGTGGTCCAGTGACTAAGAATCCACACTCCCAATTCAGGGGGCCCAGGTTCAATCCCAGGTCAGGAAATTATAGCCCACATGCCACAATGAAATGATCCCGCATGCTGCAACAAAGATCAAAGATCTTGTGTGCCACAACTAAGACACAGCACAGTCAAATAAGTAAATAAACTTTGATTTGATGAATCCTGTTATCTCTTAAAAATAAAACCTATTGTGGGGATTGTGGTTAGCACTTGGCATTTTCATTGCTGAGGCCCTTGGTTCAATCCATGGTCAGGAAACTAAGATCTTAAAAGCTGTATGTGTGGTAAAAACAAAGAAAAACAGAAGAAAATTACCATCTCACATATAAGTATTAGACTAAGATTTGAAAACACAAAGAGTAGCAAACGGTAGTAAAACTATTGATCTATTGGGGAAGAGTATCTAGAAAAAAATTTATGAGCATATTTAAGATCCTACCTCTCTCAGTTCAGTTCAGTCGCTCAGTCATGTCCAACTCTTTGCAACCCCATGGAGTGCAGCACGCCAGGCCTCCCTGTCCATCACCAACTCCCAGAGTTTATTCAAACTCATGTCCATTGAGTCAGTGATGCCATCCAACCATCTCATCCTCTGTCGTCCCCTTCTTCTCCCGCCTTCAATCTTTCCCAGCATCAGGGTCTTTTCCAGTGAGTCAGCTCTTTGCATCAGGTGGCCAAAGTACTGGAGTTTCAGCTTCAACATCAGTCCTTCCAATGACTATCCAGGACTGATCTCCTTTAGGGTGGACTGGTTGGATCTCCTGGCAGTCCAAGGGCCTCTCAAGAGTCTTTTCCAATATTACAGTTCAAAAGCATCAATTCTTCAGCACTCAGCTTTCTTTATAGTCCAACAAATCTAAAAATATATATATAATTCTTGCTGCTTTCAGCATTCTCTTCCATGAAAACCCAGAGCAGTTTCATTCCCTTCAGTCTCTGCTACGAAGTTTAAGAATTACTTTTCATATTAGCATATATTTTTCAGTCTTCATGTATTTTAACCTTTTTTTCCAGACAAAAATTCATCTTTAAAATTAAATACAGACACTTCTGCTATGGTGGTTAATATTTTAGCCTTTGAAACCAGAATATCTGAGCTTCAGTTCTGCTATTTGCTAGCTCTGTGGCCATAAATAAGTCATAATACCTCGAATTCTCTACTTTCTCTATTTAAAAAAAAAGATGTGGGATAATAATAGAATCTATTAAATTTAAATGAGGTGACATAAAGAATGCCTGGTACAATAAATTCATTCATTCAGCACAGCTTTCTCAAACTCTTAAAATTATTCTCACTAGAAATTATTACTAAGATCCTACAAAAAATTCAGATAATTCAAGTCACTAACTAGTTTTAGTTATTTTTACTGTTTTCCAGCTTTAGTGACATATGATTGACGTATAACATTGTGTAAGCTTAAGGAGTAGAACATGTTGATTTGATACTCATATATTGCAAAATGATGCGACCATAGCATTCATTATCTAAGATCTGCATCATGTCACATAATTACCATTTCTTTTTGCAGTGACAACATTTAAAATCTAGTTTTTCAAGTGTATGATGCTGTATTGTTAATTATAGTCGCTATGCTGTACATTAGAATCCCCAGAACTTATTAATCTTGTAACTGGAAGTTTGTACATTTCCTTTTTCTCCCGCTCCTTTTTTAACCACTACCCTAGCTTCTGTTTTCATGAGGTCAGCTTTGTAAAACTCCATATATAAACTGTATCATATGCTATTTCTTTCTCTGCTTGACTTTCTTCACTTAGTATAATGCCCTCAAATTCTATCTATGTTGCCACAAACAACTGTATGTCCTTTCACACTGGCAAATGATATTCCTATGTGTTTGCGTATGTGTGTATGTATGCTGCTGCTGCTGCTAAGTCGCTTCAGTTGTGTCCGACTCTGTGTGACCCCAGAGATGGCAGCCCACCAGGCTCCCCCATTCCTGGGATTCTCCAGGCAAGAACACTGGAGTGGGTTGCCATTTCCTTCTCCAATGCGTGAAAGTGAAAAGTGAAAATGAAGTCGCTCAGTCGAGTCCAACTCATAGCAACCCCATGGACTGCAGCCTACAAGGCTCCTCTGTCCATGGGATTTTCCAGGCAAGAGTACTGGAGTGGGATGCCATTGCCTTCTCCAGGTGTATGTATATACATATGTGTATATATATATATATGCACATCTTGTTATTGATTCATCTACTGACTCTTACTTTGTTTCAATATTTTGTCTACTGTGAACCATGCTACAGTGAACACAGAAGTGCAGCTATCTCAAGACCTTATTTTCATTTCCTTCAGATACATACTATCAATTGCTGGCTCATATGGTACTTCTAGTTTTAACTTTTTAAGGAACCTCCATGTTTTTCACAGTGGCTGAACTAAGTTACACTCCCATAAACAGTTGATAGAATAATGAGCAAGTATTGCCTTGAGAATTAAAAAATAATACCTTTTAACTGAAAAGCAATATATGTTAAAGAAACATTTGCTAATTCAAAAATGAGGGCGTTCCCTGGTGGCCCAGTGGTTAAGACTCTGCTTCCAATGCAACAGACATCCATTCAATCCCTGGTCAGAAAACTAAGATCCCATGTGCCATGCAGCACAGCCAATCAAATTAAAATAAACAACAGATGCCTCACTTTCCAAAATTAAAATAAAAAAAGCATAGCCTCAAACTACAAATGACTACTTACTTTGTGTAGTTCCTTCCATTTATACCCATATGTTCTAAATATGAACAGACTTTACAGCCTTTATAATATTTCATACACTATCTATCATATATTGCTTTTATTTAGTGGTATATTATCATCATTTCTCATGTAATAAAACATTTACAACATAATTTTTACAAATTTTATAAGATCTCGTTGCATCGCTATTCTATATTTAGGTAACCCTTTAATTCTATAAATAAACCCTTTAATTCATACATGTAGGCCATTACAATAGATTTGCAAGTTACTTTTTTTCCTCCATGTTTCTGATTTCTTTTAGCCATAATATTTATTTTGAAATTTCAAAAAATGTTAGTGAAAGATGCTCACCCCTCTCCTCACTTTTGGAAGGCCTGAACTAAATATGAGGGCTTAAACAACTTAAGCAATGCTTCCAAGGGAAGATATGGGCTAAAAGGGGAGGTGAGGAATTATTTAACTAACCTCACATTGTTGGGTATTTAGGTTAAGTGAGAGCTTCCCAGGTGGTGCTAGTGGTAAAGAACCCACCTGCCAATACCAGGTTGGATTTCTGGGTCAGTAAGACCCCCTGGAGAAGGGAATAACAACCCACTCCAGCATTCTTGGTCTTCTCTACTAGCTCAGCTGGTAAAGAACCCGCTGGCAATGCAGGAGACTCCACCTTGATTCCTGGGTGGGGAAGATCCTGAAAAGGGATAGGCTAACCACTCCAGTATTCTTGGGCTTCCCTGGTGACTCAGCTGGTAAAGACTCTGCCTGCAATGAGGGAGACCTGGGTTTTATCCCTGGATTGGGAAGATCCCCTGAAGAAGGGAAAAGCTACCCACTCCAGTATACTGGCCTGGAGAATTCCATACTGCATAGTCCTTAGGGTCGCAGAGTCGGACACAACAGAACAACTGTCACTTTGAGGGCTTCCCTCCTAGCTCAGTCGGTAAAGAATCTGCCTGCAATGCAGGAGACCCCAATTCGATTCCTGGGTTAGGAAGATCCCCTGGGGAAGGAAATGACAACCCGCTTCAGTATTTTTGCCTGGGGAATCTCACAGGCAGAGAAGCCTGGAGGACTAGTCCATGAGGTCGCAAAAAGCCTGATAGGACTGAAGTTAATTAGCATGCATGCACTTTGTACTGAAATCTTATTAGAGTTCTCCTTGAAAGTTGCTCAGGTGTTTACGATTCTTTGCAACCTTATGGACTGAGGCCAGAATGCTGGAGTGGGTAGCCTTTCCCTTCTTCAGGGGATCTTCCCAACCTAGAGAGAAAACCCAGGTCTTCCTCATTGCAGGCGGATTCTTTACCAGCTGAGCCATAATGGAAGCCCTTAGGTTTAGGACAATTCCAAAAGGTGGGTCTGTCGGGCTAAAGAAGCTGAAAATTTAGTTTTAATACTCTAGCTACATATTGTCTAACTGCTTGCCAGGATATATTTATAAGTTTATATCTTTACCAACATTGTGTGAGCAGGCTCATTATCTTACACGTGTAAATCGTAATTTAAGATATTAAACTGTAAGTTTTTGATTTGCATTTCTTACTTTTACATATCTTCATATTCTATTGGCCACCTATCCTGTCAGAACACAAAAATACAATAAATTACTATCACTTACTTCCTTGGTTATGAAGTACCTTGTGAGCGATTATAAAAGTAGCTTTCATTCATTAAACGTGAAGTTCTCTGCAGGCAATGAGTCCAGTCCGTGGTTGATAGGCATTGCCAATACCTCATTTAACTCTCAAAACAACTTGGTATGATTATTCTCATTTTTCACATGAGATAACCTACCCTTTGAGGAGAGCAGCCCCAAGTCACAGGGATGAGTTGAAACACGGGGGTTTGGGCGGGGATCTCACACTCTTGTAACTAAGCATTGATGGGGAGGAGGGAGATATAACGTGCAAAAACAAAAACAAATCTGGTTCCCACCCGCTTACTACTCCTTTCTATAATTAAGAGGTTCTAAATTAAAACAGATGTGACTTTTCAGCTACCAGACACGCGTCTACCAACCGGTTTATGTCAGTCCCAGCGTCGCGAGTGTCGGGGACCATTTGAAGAGCTTGGACGAGAGGCTGCTCAGCTCAGGGAGCTGAAGCAGACGGCCAACGCCTTTCCCCTTTGCAAAGGGAAACAGCCTGACAGGGAAAAACAGGGAGGGAGTACTACTGTTTTCAAACTTTCCAGGGCCAGGGCGGTCAAATTTTACCGCTAGTTCTTGGTAATGAAACCAAGAGTAATGAAACCGGGAGACAGCAGCCAGGAACCGCAGCAGCCCTTCAGAGCTGTACGAGGACGGAGGGCGGACGCAGGCGGGGCGCGCGCTTCCGGGCCCCACGGGCGCGCTCTGCGCAGGCGCGGGCGCAGGCTGCGGCGAGCGCGAGGGGCCTCCGCCGAGGCCGCGCCGGAGCCGCCCCGCCCCCCGACCCCGCGGCGACCCAGCGCTGCGGGCCCGTCGCTCCCGCCAGCCCCCGGCGCCGCGGATTCCGTGACCCTGCCCGCGCGCCTGTCCGAGCCGGAGCAGCTCGGGACTGCGCAGCACCCCGCGTGCCGGTGAGCGCCCCGGGACGCGCGCCCCCAGCCCCCTTCGGGAGCGGGGCCCGAGCGGGCGCCCCGGGAGGAGCCGAGCCGGAGGAGGAGGGGGCGGAGGGGAGGCTGCGGGGCCGGGAGGCGCCCCGGGCCGGCGCTGGGTGCGGGCTCCTCGTCCCCCGGCGCAGCCTTCTGGCCCCCCGGGCTTCGGGGCAGGTCGCAGGCCCCCACGCCTCGAGCGGCCGCTGGCCCTTAGTTCTGCCCTTTTCCGGTACTCTTGCCCGACTGCCTGTGTTTCATCTTGAGCCCTTCCAGAGTGGGCAGGCCGCGCGTCCTGGGTCTTGTTGATGTAGCTTACGAAAGGCGCCGACTTCTTTCGTTTAGAAGCTCACGACCTATTTAAACTGGATGGAGTCCTGTACTTTCCCCCCCACCCCCCTTCCATAATGAGCCTAAGATTCGTGTTGCTCTTAGTCAATGAAGGGATTTTGATTTTAAAAATACATATATTGAGCACAGGGGTCTAGGACCTGTTTGTAAGTCTCCAGGAATGAAGGTGGTTAAACTTAGCAGCGCTTTGAGGAAAATCCAGTAGGGAGGGCAGGAATGGGCAGTACCTGACAAAGCCTGGCACTTGTCCATTAACCTTGATGAAACAAACATCAGTCCCACGCCGACTCTAAGGCAGCTGTTACATAAGGATAGAAAACAGATTCCGACTGAGAGCCTCTTGTTTTATTTTTTTGCCTTCTGTGTCTTTTCCCTGTAAGTGCTCTGTTCTGTTAACTGAAATCCTAAAAGGGTGCGTTTGGCGCCCTGATCCCAGGTCATCTAGTATTCCACATAAGCCCAAGGTCAAAGTGTGTGGGGTCAGTGATGTTAATTCACCCCTGAACCACCTGTGACTGGCAAGTTTTCGTTTGGCTTGCATTAAATGTCTTTGAGCAAAATCCAGAGAAATGTATGCATTTTTAGAAATCAAAAGTTATTTATGTTTTTGAACTTAATGGCCAGTGTGTTATTGAAAACAAGCATTTAATTCATCATTCTGAAATTTTAAGTTCATCTACTAGTTATATAATTTTTTTTATTCTGCTGTTTACCCTGTGTTTGAGTGATCTCAACACATGGATCGAGTACAAGTTTTAAAAAGTAGACTTTTCTTCATAGAATAAGATAAGTTGAATTATTTTGAGGGTCAGTTTTTCTTATTCAAAGCAATGAGCCTTTTTTAAAGACATCTTTTTATATCAATGTCTTTAATAATCTGTTTTTAGATTATTAAAGAAGTGATTAAAAAATATATGGTCACGTTTAGAAACAGAAGTGGATTGCTTTTAAATTCTGCTTTCTCCCTTTGTTAATTTGTGCCCAGAATATCAACAGATTAAAATATATGGCTTAAAAAAATTTTTTTTAATCCTAAAACTTGTGTGACTTCAACTGCAGTTTTACTGCATTACTTACCTGTGGATGTTCTTTTGATATAGATACTAGCACTTCCTATATTTATTTGTCTTTAAATTTATATTTAATTTCCCACCTGCCTTTTTTTATGCTGTTATCCTAAAAATTTGAAATTAATGTTCTAAATTTTGCTGCTTTGCATTGGTGAATAATATTCAATATTTTGGAATATTAATTTCTTAATTTTAACTTATACCAACTGTTGAATGAAACAAAAAATCTGGAGGTTTGTTTTTTGTATTTTTTTGTTGTTGCAAATGTTTAAAGCTAGGAATGTGAGCATGAGAAAGATTGTGGATTTTGTCTATCACATAAGGGCATGAATTTTAAACGGTTGAAAAATACTACTTTGACATTACCTGGTGATACCTAGCTGTAATCTGCCCAAAGCAGCTTTTCCTTTGCTGCTGTTTTAAAGGTAGATCGTGTTTTTGTTTTGTTCTGAGTGAAGCCTATGTGTTTCTTTTCAGAGAACTCTTAAGAGTCGGATTTTAATGTTTGCAAGCCCTTTCTCATCACAAGTTTGATATGATATCATTTCATAATATTTTGTTAGAAAAGTACTTTTGGACTCTAGTAAATGGCTCCTTTATTTCAGACATTATTTTGATTGAATATAATTCCAACCCAGATAGTAGTTTGAATACTCCCTTGAAGGTTATTTTAATCAATTTGATGAGTATAAATATCCTGAATGTTTTTAAGTATACTTTTTTTTAACTGAAGTTTACTCTAAGATTTTTTCTTTTTCTTAGACATGGGAAAGTCTTTTTCTCATTTGCCTTTACATTCAAATAAAGAAGATGGTTATGATGGCATTACATCAACTGAAAATATGAGGAATGGATTGGTTAATGGTGAAGTCCATAATGAAGATGGAAGAAGTGGAGATGTCTCTCAGTTTCCATATGTGGAATTTACAGGAAGAGATAGTGTCACTTGCCCCACTTGTCAAGGAACAGGAAGAATTCCTAGGGGTATGTGTTACTGCACTGTTTCTCTGTTAAAGAATAATTCCAGAAATTTTCACAATCACTTGGAAACTCGTGGGTCTAAGCACAACTATTTATGTTTTAAAAGACAGAATTAAGTTAAAACTTGCTATCACTTATCTTCTCTCAAAAGGACACAAACATAAAGATTTTAATTAGGGATCCTAAAGCAATACTGAAAACCACCCTTCTACCTCCAGTATTTTTTTTCTTTCCCACCTGAAATTATGGCAGATATGCAACATGTCTTGACTGTCAAGTTTTAGTCCTATTTGGTATCAATAGAGATCAGGTCACAGTTGCTTTGCTATAGTGGGTGTTAGGATAAGTAATGTAGTGACTTAGTATTTTTAATTTGTTGTTTAAAGAATAATAATAAGCTGGTCCCATGCTAATTAGTTCTTTTTTAAAGGAACTACATGAAGAGGGATGATAGATGAAAATGAGCCATATAGGAAAAAAATCAGTTTGTGCCTTGTCATAGGGGAAGTCAGTAATGAGTAATCCCCATGTGCTGTTTGTAGTTACTTTAGTAGCAATGAAAGTAAGGAGAAGTAATTTAAAAAAACCTTTTACCATTCTCATTTACTGCTTGATTAAAGTCAATATTTGACCCTGGAGAGATGCTGAGGGAAGGCCAAAATGACAATACCTTTGCAGAGGTAGTAGCTATTTGAGAATTAAAGGATTATTGTAATTAAAGGTATTAATGCACCAGACTTGGGGCCTGGGGAGGGCTGGAATCTCACTTTTGCAATCTAGATGTATTTTCGAGGTATAGCCAGTAGGCATTTTTGGCTGCCTGAATGTGCATTGTGGATAGTAAGGTGAAGGATGATCTCGAAGATATACCTGGAGGAATGGAGTAGCCACTTATTAAAATAGAGGAAAGGTTTGAGTATACATGTCGGGGAGAGAGCAGGAGTTCAGTTATAGATATATGAAACTGGAGATGCATTTTTAACATCTGAGTGGATATGTTCAGTAGGAAGTTAGTTATACTAATGGCCTGGAATTCAAATGCAAGGCCTAGGCTGGAGTCATATCATACCAGCCTAGGCTGGTGTAGAGGTGATACCTAGCACCAAGGTTGTCAGTGTGAATAGAAAACAGAAGACACTTTAGCACTGAACCTTGGAGCATTGCAACATTTTGAGGTCAGTGACATGAGAAAGAATTAGCAAAGGACACTAAAAAGAGCAGCTAGAGCAGAAACAGGAAATCCCTTTGTTTGTGGTATCCTTGAAGATAAATGAGAAAAATGTACTCCTTGGTGGAGGAGAAGTGGATCAACTGTGTTAGACACTACTGATAGATAATGTGAGGACTTAGAACTGACCTTGGGATTTGGTGATTTAGAAGCTAGAGACCTTTTAAAAGAGCAGTTTTGGTAGCAAAGGAATGCATAGTGTAGAGTGGGATCAGCAGTGCCTAGGAGGCACAAAGCTATATCCTCAGAAAATAGCCTTTTTTGTTTTGTCTTCAGGAGAGGAGCGAAAAGAATAGCTAGAGGGGACTATAAGGTCAGGAGAAGAATTTTTTGAAGATGGAATGGATAATGTGTTTGTATGCTGATGTGACTGATCTATAGAGAGAACCCCGATAATGCAGGTGACAGGAGTATTACAGTGCATGAGGAGCAGAGCCAGTTTACTCCTAGCAGGAGGAGGGGCGGCAGAGTGCATGGATGCACAAGCGGGTGGGTGGGTGGGTGGATGTGGTGGTGGTAGCAGCTTGGTGGAAATTCTTGTGTCTTTGCCGCATCGTGAACTAAGCGTAAGGACAGGGGAGAAGATATTCTAGGTTTGAAGAGAAAGTTGAAGTTATGAAATTGTAGTTTGGGAGAGTCGGGTTAAGAGTATGAACTCTGGAAATATAGTGTAAGCGTTGGCATTATTAAAGGCCACTTGAGATTAGTGATCTAAAATGAGACTTTTTCTCTATCTACTTTTAGCTGTGTAGATACAGGTATAGTAGCTAAAGGGTTAGTTTTAATCAATAGCCATTTAAACAGATGAATAGCACCAAATAGGATACGCACACACATATATACACAGATACATATTTATATGTGGATACAGTAGGGGAAGTTGGATGAGGGAAGACTTGTGGACTGGGCAGGGAAGTATAACAAAAGTATTACGGAAAGCTTTAAAAGAGAATTTGACTATGGGGCTTTGATAGTTAATATGAAGAACCAAGTTTTCATAAGATTGGAAAATTGGCATTTAGAGATCCATTTATTTATTAAGTGAAAGGGGTAGCCTCTCAGTCATGTTTGACACTTTGGGGACCCCATGGACTGTAGCCTGCCAGATTCCTCTGTTCATGGAATTCTCCAGGAAAGAATACTGGAGTGGGTAGCCATCCCTTCTCCAAGGGATCATCCCAAATCAAGGATCGAACCCAGATCTCCTGCATTGCAGGCATACCCTTTATCGTCTGATCCACCAGGGAGTGGATAATGGATAATGCTCAACCCAAGAAAGAAATATTGAATTTTGAATATAGAGAGAGGTGCAACCTGAAAGAGTCCTGGAAGGCTGTGTATACGATTGCGTTCTTGAAGCCTGAGAGTTAATATATGTCAGTTTTGGTTTTCAAGGGGAGTAGTTTAAGAACCTTTGTAATGATAGGGCTTTCAGTACACAGAGGTAACAATATGCTGCTTTTGCTCTCGTTCAGATAACCCAGTTGAAATCTTAATGGGAAACTGGGTGAAGGAAAACCTGGTAAATTCAGATCTGAAAGCCTAGACTTTGTGATTTTCCACCCCCCACTGGAAGAAAGAATTACTCTTTTCTCATTCTTCATAGTATTTTGATTAGCTAGAAATACAGGTATGAAAAAACACACTGTCTGCTTTGTAACTCAGCTGCTAATGGATAATTTTTGAAGATTTTGAGAGAATTTAATAAAGGAATGAGATGAGAGCCAGATGTTATTGTGTTCTTTCCAAACCAGACTTTGATGAGGAGCCATTATACTTTTAATTAATCATGTTAATACATTCCTAAATCTAACTCTTTTAGGACAAGAAAACCAACTGGTGGCATTGATTCCATACAGTGATCAGAGATTAAGGCCAAGAAGAACGTAAGTAATCATAAGAAAACGGCAATTTAAAAAAAAAAAAATTTGCTTTTCAAATATGTCTAAATAGGTATTTTAGTTAAAACTATTAAAAGGAAAAATAGTATTAGGTTAAGTTATGCCATTATATCCATTGTCATTAGAAAATAAAAAAGATTCCTGATTGCATAAGTTTTTAAAAGCAGTGTGGTATCTAAATCTTCTTAAATCTGTTAAAACATATAGACCTAAAAGAGCAATTAGGTCTCAGTTACACAGAGACAACATTTTCATCAAAAATGGGTGTTAAGGTAGTCCCACTAACTTCAGATTAAATATAGTTATTCATACCATGATGACATACGGACCCAAAAATGCTTGGCAGCTTTGTGGAAGTTGTGATGAAATGCAAAAGGAGAGTTCCTAAGAGCTCTTGGACAAAGTAAATATTTTATCCCAAAAGATGAGAAAGTAAATATTTTATCCCAAAAGATGAGGTCCCCACTCAGAAGACTTCCATTGAATTTCTTCTGAGAATATTCTGTTAAAATAGAAAATCTAAAAACTCTAAATTTGAGAGACTTCACAAAAGTCCACAGAGATACACGGAGGGGCCTTGAGAAAATTAAAGGAACTGGGCCATCCTAAGTCCTCAAAGACCTTAAGGAAATGCAACAGAAACTCCTACAAAAGAGAAGATACAACCTAAGGAAAAAATTGCTGACAGTGGGATCCAGGTTGTATAGAACAAGAATTGGGATAAAAGAGAGAAGAGGTTCAGACACTATACAGATAGTCCCAAAACTATAGAAGTGGATATATGTAGAGACCATCTAATACTTTGTGTAACAACAGAGCATGGAGTCCTTGAACAGTGAAGCTATGAAAGCAATCCTGGCCCATCCTCACCACGCAAAATGGCAACTTCTCCTAAAAGTACAAAAATGTACCTAATTTAAATATGAGCTTGAAAAAAAAAAACATTACAATCAAGCATCATACAAAGGTTCAGTTCAGTTTAGTCGCTCAGTCGTGTCCAACTCGTGTCCAACTCTTTGCAACCCCATGAACCACAGCACGCCAGGCCCCGCTGTCCATCACCAACTTCCGGAGTCTACCCAAACCATGTCCATCGAGTCAGTGATGCCATCCAACCATCTCATCCTCTGTCGTCCCCTTCTCCTCCTGCCTTCAATCTTTCCCAACATCAGGGTCTTTTCAAATGAGTCAGCTCTTCGCATCAGGTGGCCAAAGATTTGGAGTTTCAGCTTCAGCACCGTCCTTACAATGAACACCCAGGACTGATTTCCCTTAGGATGGACTGCTTGGATCTCCTTGCAGTCCAAGGGGCTATAAAGAGTCTTCTCTAACACCACAGTTCAAAAGTGTCAATTTTTCTGCGCTCAGCCCTCTTTATAGTCCAACTCTCATATCCATACATAACTACTGGAGAAACCATAGCCTTAACTAGACAGACCTTTGTTGACAAAGAAATGTCTCTGCTTTTTAATATGCTGTCTAGGTTGGTCATAACTTTCCTTCCAAGGAGCAAGTGTCTTTTAATTTTATCACTCCAGTCACCATCTGCAGTGATTTTGGAGCCCAAAAATGTAAAGTCTGACACTGTTTCTGCTGTTTTCCCATCTATTTGCCAGGAAGTGATGGGACTGGATGCCATGATCTTCGTTTTCTGAACTTTGAGCTTTAAGCCAACTTTTTGACTCTCATCTTTCACTTTCATCAAGAGGCTTTTTAGTTCCTCTTCACTTTCTACCATAAGGGTGGTGTCATTTGCATATCTGAGGTTATTGATATTTCTCCTGGCAATCTTGATTCTAGCTTATGCTTCTTCCAGCCCAGCGTTTCTCATGATGTACTCTGCATATAAGTTAAATAAGCAGGGTGACAGTATACAGCCTTGATACACTCCTTTTCCTATTTGGAACCAGTCTGTTGTTCCATATCCAGTTCTGACTGTTGCTTCCTGACCTGCATACAGGTAGTAAAACTTATGAAAGAAGAACTGATGAAAATACTAACAGATGATAAAGCATTATCAGAAAAGCAGATGAAAACTTTAGCTTACTACTTCCATGTTGGGAAAGAGATTAAGGAAACTATAGAAGCTATGACAGTAACACATAAATATCAAAAATTGAGCTCAGAAATACAGTGACTGAACAATAGAAGGATATGAAAAGAGAGTCTACAGGGCTGTGGAAAGAATTAGAGAAAAATAATTTTGGAGATGAAGACAAACAAAGAACATAGTACAAAGAGATACCTTGGAAAGTGCAATTAGAAGACAGCAGATACAAAGGACAAAGTAAAAACATTCACCCATGCATGCACACACACAAACAAAAATTAATGAAAAGTACTTGAGAGAAAATGGTGTAGAACACAGTCAAGGAGATCAAGCATAAATGTAACTGGAGTCCTTGAAGAAAATCAAAGGAGGCAAACTGAAGAAAGAGAAATCATTTAACTCAAGGTCACTTTCTTGAAATAAAGCAAGACATGAATCTACACACTGAAAAGACAGAGCATAATTTTGGAAATAACCAATCTTAGTGAAATTACTGGACTTCAAAGGTAATAACAAAAAACTGAATAGCCCCTTTGAACGCCCAAGCAAAGGATTGATTGATTTATAAGGGATAGAAAATCAGATTGGCATGTTCCTTCTTGACCACAATGCTTTAAACACATAAGCAGTAAAACAGCATGCCAAGTCTTCATGGAAAGAAAAACGCAACTGGAATTTATAAAAAGGCAGTCTGACCCTTAATTATATAATTTGTAGACAGTTAAGAATGTCCAAGAAATTAGAGTTAATTTCTCAATAACCTGAGAGTGGTACAGCTTTCTTAACTGTGGTTTAGAATCCAGTAATAGAAGAATAGATGAATAAATAAAAATGTAGGTTAACTTTTAAAAGATAAAAGCAAAAACAAGATGTAGATCAAGTCAGGATACAAATAGCAAACTAAGAAGTGGTATTGGCAAATTATTATTAGAGGTCAAATATCCTTACTCTAGAGTTTCACAGTTTGAGAAAAAAAAAGGCTAACCGTACAAAAAAGTAAGATCTGTGAACAGTCAGTTCACAAGCAAGAAAAGCAAGTATCTTTTAAACATATGAAAAGATGTTAAATCTCACTCATAAGAGAAATGCAAATTAAAACAATGTTGAGGTACCATTTCTTGTGTATCAGATGAGCAGAAGTCCAAAATTTTGACAGTGTATTTTGTTAGCAATAGTGTGTTAAAACAAGCACACTTGTGCCTTACTACTGAAGGGGAAAGTTGGCCTTATCTGTCAAAATTACATACACATTTACCTTTTGGCTCAGGAATTCTACTTTGAAAAATGTATTCTAAGGATTACTGTCAAATACAGTGAATAGCATTTGCACACATTATTCACTGCGCCAGTATTTATTTTACCAAAAACTAGAAATAATGTCAGTGGCCAGTAATAAGGGTTTAGTAGAAGAAGTTACACTGTATCTATCTGATAAAATGGAGGAAGGAAGAACTGTATTCTACTATAGCATGATATCCAAAGCACATTTTTTTTGAAAACACACGCACGCACAGGGAGCAAGAGACAATAGAATGATAAACTATAGACTAACAAAACTGGTTATCTTCAGAGTTTGGGACTGAGCTTTGAAGAGGAAGCAGGTGAGCAAATTAGATATCTGTGTGTACATGTATATATTTCTGTTGTTTAGACTTTAGATCATGTCCTTTTTTTAATATCACTTAAAAGATTGTATCAAAAGTGTAAAAAAAAAAAAAAAAGGCAGTTCCTAAAACTTGTAACGAACTGAAACAATTGATTCTAACTGTATATCCAGTTGATAAAATAACCACAGATCTTCACACACATGTGAAAATTCCACTTCAGTAATTTCATCAGGGAGTCTTGAAATCTATACTCTTATAAAGCTCCGCAGCTTGATTCTAATGAGCAGCCTGCTTTGGGAGTCACCACAGTAAATGTTCTATCTATAATAAGCCTGAAATTTTAGTCTCCCAAAAGAAAATAAGTCTTGTACAAAGATCATTTTAATGCTTAATAGATTCACACCTACTCTGTTCAATACTTTTATTATGTAAAAAGATGGTAAAAAAAAAAAAATCCTACATCTTTTCCTGCTGGTATAATAGGGAAAAAATTGAAAATGAAAATGTCTTCTCTGAATGTTTCATTATGTAATTTTTCATGCATGTATGTTTAAATATTTTCACTTTCCTTTTTTTTTTCAGAAAACTGTATGTGATGGCTTCTGTTTTTGTCTGTTTGCTCCTTTCTGGACTGGCTGTGTTTTTCCTTTTCCCTCGTTCTATTGACGTGAAATACATTGGCGTCAAATCAGCATATGTTAGTTATGATGTTCAAAAACGCACAATATATTTAAATATCACGGTAAGAACATGTTTTAATATTTGACTCATTTCTTTATTTTTTTTTAATTTTTTATTGTGAGGTATTTGCTCTAGAGTATTTTGCTTGTTTATGCCATACATCAACATGAAGATGTCATTCCTTTATCATGTTAATCAACACCTTTGTTCTTATTGAGAGAACTTGAAAGTTAACACTTTAATACTTAGTTTTCTTTCATGTCTGATGTATTGACCTTTTCTATCATCTTTGATTCTGCTGAAAATGGCAAATTCTGTGTATACAGAATCCTTAGCATTTGAAGATGCCTTTGGGAGGATAAAATAATTATTGGGAGAAAAGTTTTTACAATCTGTTTACTTTTCAACATTAGACTCTGAGTTGCTCCTAGCAAGATGTTAATATAGTTGATTGAATAGATGTTATACATGTAACATTTTCATGTTCTTGTGTTTTGTGAAACGCAATTTTTGCCATCTTTAACAGACCATTCCTTTGTTTTCAAAGGTAGTGAACAAGTGATTGATTTCTCTTGTAAATTAGTATGTGTGAAAATCTTTGTTTCTCAGGACAGTAGTTTTTAGGATTCTGCAGCCTTCTCATACCTGAAAACAAGCAAACAAAAACCTCAGAGGTCTTGTACCTGTTCTACATTTATGTAAGCATGGTTTGCAAATCACTGCATTATTAATAAGGAAGATGCATTGTTTCTGGCTTTAAGGTACATCTATGTGGCAACGATTTGTTTGGAAGGGTAATAATACTGGACTTCATTCGTTTTCCTTGAAAAGTTGTTTGGTGTGCTAGAGTTTGAGGTAGATATGCCTGTGGTGCTGGTTGGGAGGAGGGGGGTTGAGAGGGATAGGGACTGAAAGGGAAATGTGTGGTGGGTAGAATTACTGCTTAATTACAGGAAAAAAAGAATCTACATGGATTCATTTATCCTCCTTCTTTTTAAAAAAGAAACTTGAATTAGCTATACTCTGTCAACTATTTCCATACCATTTACGTTGAGTTCACAACTATGTATGTAGCATTTACACTGTCTTAGATATTAGAAGTAATTTAGAGATGTTATGTGGAGGATGTGCATAGGTTATATGCAGATGTGCACCATTTTATATCAGGGACTTGAGCATCTGCAGATTTTGGTATGATGGAACCTTGAGTGGATGGGATAGTTGGTCCTGAAACCAATCCCCCGTGGATACCAAGAGATAACTAAACATGCGTGTGCTAACTCTGTCTGTAAGCATTTCCATGCATGTATTTACACACAGACATTTTAAAATAGAATTATATATAAAGGGTACACACATGTATGTGAGTGTATATACATGCACGTTTTCTTAATTGATCTCATAATCTCATATTAATTTCGTCTCATGTGGTTGCATGTAGTCTTTTACATGGCCATAATACAGTTTTCACTCAACCTTCTTAATAATTGCTTAGTTTTGATATTACAAATATTTATTCCAGAAACATCTTTGTGCTTCCATTTCAGGTTTTTTTTTTTTAGGATAAATTCCTGAAAGTAAATTTGCAGTTAAAGTTTAAGGCCTTTGATAATAAATCATCATCATTTAAAAGCCTGTGACTACAGTCCCTTGCCTTATCAATTAAATGGATTCTCACTGTTTTCAGCAGTAAAATTTTTTATTTTTCATACTAAACTTTTTTGTCCTGTCTTATTTTTTGTTGTCTCTCTTGGTATTTATCTTTGTGTTATCTTTTTAACTACCAATTTATCTTTCTGTAATTCTTATAAGTATTTTTGTTTCCAGCCTGTTTTGCATCATTGACCCCTTTAATATTCTAATGAAAAGTATGGGTACCTTATCAGAAAAAATGTGTACCAGTATTAAATAGGACTCCAAAATTTTCCTGGATCCTATTCCTTGGTCTATATCAGAGGGTCCATTGACCTTAAATTTGCAATTTTTTACTGTAGTGTCTAGAAATAAGTGGAGAAGGACACGGCAGCCCACTCTAGGATTCTTGCCTGGAGAATCCCAGGGACAGAGGAGCTTGGTGGGCTGCCGTCTGTGGGGTTGCACAGAGTCAGACGTGACTGAAACAACTTAGCAGCAGCAGCAGCTAGAAATAAAGTGATATTGGTATTAAGAGCCAAGTAAGTGAAAATGTTTATATATTTAGAGAAAGGTTATTTCTACTGTTTTAAAACATTTCTCTACATTTAACAAAATGAATGTATAAATGTGATCAGAAGATTACTGGTTGCTAGCAAACATTCTTTTTTTTTTTTTAATCATTTTTATACTAAGACCTTTTGCTGTCTTCTTTTCACTTATCCCATGTTCCCTCATTCCGTATCTTTCTCCATATTCATATTAACTTATAAACACACATGTTCAGTTTTTCTTAAATCATTGTTTAGTTCTAAAAATAATATTTTGTACATACTTTTATGCATCTTGGTTTTCTCAGTTGTTAATACTTTGCAGGAATCACTCCTGATTTTCTGCTTAGAGTTCATTCATTCTTTTTAATGGCTGCATATTATTCCATGTAATGACATAATATTATTTTTCAAGCATTCTACTTTATGTTGGACATCCACTTTATTTTTAAGATTTGCGTTTTATTTTTTGCCACTACAAATAACACTGTCATTAACATCCTAATGTTTTTATTTCTGTGGAATGATTGCTCAGAAGTAGAATTGCTAGGTCAAAGGATAATACATAATTTAAATTTCAATGAATATTGCTGTAATCCTTCATTTATTTTCCAGGAATGAAAAAATACACCCTTTTGCCCATATCCCTGCCAGAAATAGAATCTGTCATTTTCTGTAACTTTTGCTGGTTTAATGGATATAAAGCAATATTCCACTTTTGTTTAAATCAGCTTTTCTCTGACCATAAATTAATTTGACAAATAGTGTTTCTTGGCCATTTATATTTGTACTGTTCTGATTTCTATACTCATATTCTTTGCTGTTATTTTTTTTTAACAGGAGGCTTTGTGTCTTTTTTTCCCAGTTTGTAAGGCCTCGTAGTACAAGTGATAACCATTTACTATCTGCCTTACAAATACTTCTTAAAGATTTATTATCTAATGTTTCATGATTTTGTTTATGAATTCTTTTGTTAGCACTATTTTAGATGTTTTGTTATTTCCTGATTTAACAGTTTTTCTTTTCATTGACTGTTCTCTAAAGTAATTTGAAACAGTTGTTTAAGTTAGAATTGCAGAAGTTCAGCCCAGCTGTTAATGAAGTGTGGAAATGATGCAACTGTATTTCTTTTCATCAAGTCTTGAATCTGTTCCAGTTCCTCTTAAAACTGACCTGTTGGAAACCTCTACTCATTTATAAGTTAAAATACCAATTTTTTTGAAAAAGTTTTGCTTAGCATTTTAAAAGGTTGTCTTTGTACTCGGTAGAATCAGAAATAACTTAGCCTGTGAAGACATGTACCTATTAACATTTAGAAAAATTTGGATGGAACTTCAGAGTTACTTTTATTGAAAAATTAAAAAGTAATTTTCCCTGGGGACATGGGCACTGGCAGCAGCAGTCCTGAGAAGTACAGTGTGTTGGCATAAGTCCTCTTGGAGGAAGTAGCCATTAGCCCCACCATAGAGCCTGTGTGTGTAGTCACTTAGTTGTGTCTGACTCTTTGTGACCCCATGGACTGTAGACTGCCAGGCTTCTCTGTCCATGGGATTTCCCAGGCAAGAATACTGGAGCGGGTTGCCATTCCCTTCTCCAGGGGTTCTTCCCTACTCTGGGATTAAACTTGGGTCTCCTGCATTGCAGGCAGATTCTTTACCATCTGAGCCACCAGCCCTACCATAGATCCTGCAGACTGCAGAACAAGGCTGCTCAGGCCAAACAACTACCAGGGAGGGAGCACAGCCCTACCCATCAGCAGAAAACTAGATTAAATGTTTAGTGAGCAAGGCCCTGCCCACCTGAGCAAGACCTAGCTTTCCCCACAGCCAATCCTTCCCATCAGGATGCTTACACAAGGCTCTTATTCTCATCCATCAGGAAGCAGGCAGAAGAAGCAAGAACTACAGTCCCAAGGCCTCCAGAACAAAAACCAGAATCACAGAAAACTAACCAAAATGATCACATGGATCATACTCTTGTGTAAATCAATGAAGCTATGAGCCATGCCGTGCAGGGCCACCCAGGATGAATGGGTGATGGTGGAAAGCTCTGATAAAACATGGTCCACTGGAGAAGGGAATGGCAAACCACTTCAGTGTTCTTGCCTTGAGAAACCCATGAAGAGTATGAGAAGACAAAAAGATATGACACCAGAAGATGAGCTCCCCAGGTTGATGTGTCCAATGTGCTGCTGGGGAAGAGTAGAGAAATAGTTCCAGAAAGAATGAGGAGGCTGAGCCAAAGCAGAAATAACATCCAGTTGTAGATGTGTCTGCTGGTGAAAGTAAAGTCCAATGCTGTAAAGATCAATATTGCATAGGAACATGGAATGTTAGGTCCATAAATCAAGGTAAATTGGAAGTGATTAGGCAGTAGATGGCAAGAGTGAACATCAGTATTTTAGGAATCAGTGAACAAAAATGGAAATGGATACGTTTAATTCAGATGACCATTATATCTACTACTATGGGCAAGAATCCCTTAGAAGAAATGGAGTAGCTGTCATAGCTAACAAGAGAGTCCAAAATGCCTTACTTGGGTGCAGTCTCAAAAACCACAGAATGATCTCTGTTCGTTTCCAAGGCAATCCATTCAGCATCACAGTAATCCAAATGTGTGTCCCAAAACACTAATGCTGAAGAAGCTGAAGTTGAATGGTTCTATAAGGACCTACAAGACCTAGAACAGACACCAAAACCAGATGTCCTTTTTATCATAGGGGATTGGAATGCAAAAGTAGAAAGTCAAGAGATACCTGGAGTAACAGGCAAATTTGGCCTTGGAGTACAAAATGAAGCAGGGCAAAAGCTAACCAAGTTTTGCCAAGAGAATGCACTGGTCATAGCAAATACCTCTTCCAGCAACGCAAGAGATGACTCTACACATGGGCATCACCAGATGGTCAGTACGAAAATCAGATTGATTATATTCTTTGCAGCCAAAGATGGAGAAGCTCTATATAGTCAGCAAAAACAAGACCTGGAAGTGACTGTGGCTGGGATCATGAGCTCCTTATTGTAAAATTCAGACTCAAGAAAGGAGGAAAAACCACTAGGCCATTCAGATTATGACCTAAATCGAACTCCTTACATTTATACAGTGGAAGTTACAAATACATTCAAGGGATTCGATCTGATAAGATTACCTGAAGAACTATGAACAGAGGTTTATAACACTGTATAGGAAGCAGTGACCAAAACCATTCCCCAAAAAGATGAAAGAAGGCAAAATGATTGTCTGAGGGGGTCTTACAAATAGATGAGATAAGAGAAGCAAGGGGCAAAGGAGAAAGGGAAGGATATACCCAACTGAATATTGAGTTCCAGAGAATAGCAGAGAGAGATAAGAAAACGTTCTTAAATGAACAATGCAAAGAAATAGAAGAAAACGTGGAATGGAAAAGACTAGAGATTTCTTCAAGAAAATTGAAGATACCAAGGGAACATTTCATACAAATATGCGCACAATAGCGGACAGAAATGGCAGGGACCTAACAAAAGCAGAAGAGATTAAGAGGTAGCAAGAATACATAGAAGAACTGTACAAAAAGGTCTTAATAAACTGGATAACCAATATGTTGTGGTTATCCAAATGTATAATCTGGATTTAGAAAAGGCAGAGGAACCAGAGGTCAAATTGCAGACATCCATTGGATCATAGAAAAAGTGAGGGTATTCCAGACAAACATCTACTTTTGCTTCATTGACCACTCTAAAGCCTTTGTGTGGATCACAACAGACTGTGGGGGATTCTTAAAGAAATGGGAATACCAGACCACTTTACCTGCTTGCTGAGAAACCTGTATGAAGTGAAGAAGCAACAGTTAGAACCAGACATGGAACAATGGACTGGTTCAAAATGGGGAAAGGAGTGTGTCAAGGCTGTATATTGTCACCCTGCTTATTTAACTGACATGCAGAATACAGCATCTGAAATGCTGAGCTGGATGAATCCCAAGCTGAAATCAAGGTTGCTAGGAGAAATATCAAAAACCTCAGATGTTACCAGACTTATGGCAGAAAGCAGAGGACTTCAAGAACTTCTTGATGAAAGTGAAAAGTATTGCTGAAGCTCCAATACTTTGGTCACCTGATGCAAAGAGTTGACACATTGGAAAAGACCCTGATTCTGGAAAAGGTCGATGGCAAGAGGAGAAAGGGTCACAGAAGATTAGATGGTAAATGGCATCACTGACTCAACAGACATGAGTTTGAGTAAACTCTAGAAGATAGTGAAGGACAGGGAAGCCTGGCATACTGCAGTCTGTGGGGTTGCAAAGAGTTGGACAGAACTTAGTGACTGAACAACAGTCTGTTTTTATTGAATTTTTGATAAGGCCACAAATACATTTTCTAACATTCATTTTTCTATGTTCTGGTACTATATATTTCCTAGGCCTACTCTTTAAAAGTGTATGTTCATTGTAGGCATTTTATATACATAGCACTCATGCAAAATCAAATAATTGGTTCATTGAAAGTTCTTTGATGTTTTTGGTGACAGTTTACTTCCTCCTGGTAAATGAAGCATAGCCACAGCTGGAGTCATTTTCTCTATTAATTGAATACTTATTTATTATGCCTATTTTAAGATAACTTGCACATTTTCTACCTCCTTTCTTTTTCAGAATACACTAAATATAACAAATAATAACTATTATTCTGTTGAAGTTGAAAACATCACTGCACAAGTTCAGTTTTCAAAAACAGTTATTGGAAAGGCACGTTTAAACAACATAACCAGTATTGGTCCACTGGATATGAAACAAGTAAGCTTCATTTAGAAAATACTTTGGAGGAGTTAAATGCGTCTCAACTTTGTATATAATATTAACTTTCAGGAGACGGGGGTTTTCCTAAAAAATTAGACTTTGAAATGTATCCCATACATATGTAAAAGAAAGTCATAGAATCAAACGCATAAAAGGGGAGATTTCCAAACTCTTTTAAATTATGAAATGTGTCTGAAATATTTGATATTTTGATACTATTCTCTGTTGGTTTATTTTCACTTTTGCCTTTCAGATTGATTATACAGTACCTACTGTCATAGCAGAGGAAATGAGTTATATGTTGTAAGTTCTGATTTTTAATTATTTTCTCTCATTAAATTATAAAGAATAAGTGTGTATGTATGAATATATAGGGCTTCCCTGATAGCTCAGTTGGTAAACAATCTGCCTGCAATGCAGGAGACCCCAGTTCGATTCCTGGGTCGGGAAGATACACTGAAGAAGGGATAGGCTACCCACTCCAGTATTCTTGGGCTTTGCTTGTGGCTCAGCTGGTAAAGAATCTACCTGCAATGCGGGAGACCTGGGTTCGATCCTTGGGTTGGGAAGATCCCCTGGAGAACGGAAAGGCTGCCCACTCCAGTTTCTGGCCTTGAGAATTCCATATACAGTCCATGGGGTCACAAAGAATCGGACATACATGTGTGAATATATATATTTAATGAATGTTTAATTTTCCATCATTTTAGCAGAGACAAGACCACATTTTTAGAATATCCCTTCTGGCCTTTGATCATCTCTGTTCTCTCTTCAAAATGTGTAACATTAATGTACATATACCTGTACACTTAGTTTTTTTTTTCACAATTAGGATCATGCATACCATGTCACTTTTTATTTACTATGTTATAAAAATCATATTCTCATATTCAGTTGTTTTTTTGTTTTTGTATAGGAGGACTACAAATGCTAATGATGTTTAATATTCTGTTTCTGGTTTGAAGTTGTGAAACTTTTACATTAGGTCTAAATGATTATTAACTCTTGTTAAGTAAAACATTGTGATAATTTTTTTATCCTCTTGATATCAGCCTGATACAGAATTTCTGAGTAGGTAATAATCTGGTTACTAAAATTTCAAAAGGTGAAAAAAAACTGGAAGTAGTTAGTGGACAACTCTACAGCTGCAGTTGTATGAAAGCATAGAATAAGAAGCCATGAAAATATTAGTCATTAAATATATAGAAAATGCTCAACCATTTAATGGCTATTTATTATATCTTCTTCATAGTGTTTCTGTTGGCTTTAACATAGGAAGAGGAATTGTACTTAAACTATTAATACCTTTATAATGTCATGATTTATGTGTGTTTACCTTGCTTTTTTCTTTAACAGTGATTTCTGCACACTGCTGACCATCAAGGTCCATAACATAGTGCTCATGATGCAGTAAGTGTGAATTTTTTTGAACGAATTTCTTTGTCTCAACTTTAGATGTATGACATTAGCTTAGAGTATACTAATCTTTATAAATGCTGTCTCATTTGTATTTTAAACCTTACATGAGTGCAGTGAGGTGAAGTAAAAAGTTTCCCACTTTACACATGAGGAAATGGGAGCTCAGAGAAGTAGTGAAGGACCACATAGCTGCCAAATAGTGAATCTGGACCTTCTAAGAACTCAGGAAAACGGTAGAAATTGATACAGAGAGAAGGATGAGCTCAACAGCCAGTTCCTTGCTCCCTGTGGTAAAGGCAGTAATAGTAGTGAAGGGAAATAATGTTATTCGTTTGCAAGATGGGTGTTTTCCTAAGCCATAAAAACATTGTTAGGTTATAGGTTGGGTCTTTAGACCATTAGCTAACACTTGATTAACCCTTTCCCTCTGATGAGAGGACTGTGTGATTATTTTTAAGAGTGCAATGAAGTAAATATATTTTTAGCCAAAGATAGGTATTTTGGGGAAAAAATACATTTTTTTGTGTATAATTATTTGGATAGGGCTTGCTGAGCCAGCATTCCTGTTGTCTACTGGGGAAATACTCCCTAAGAGACCCATGTCTACAACATTGTTATCATTAATCAAGTAACCTCTCCCTGAAAAGAATTTTGATATATAAAGTGTTTCTATTTTAGAAACATTTTTTTACATATAACTATTCAGTGCTTCTCTCCATTTATTTTATTTTTAGAGTTACTGTAACGACAACTTACTTTGGGCATTCAGAACAGATATCCCAGGAAAGGTACCAGTATGTTGATTGTGGAAGAAACACCACGTATCATTTGGGGCAATCTGAATATCTAAATGTACTTCAGCCACAACAGTGAAAACTGAGAGTTGCACCTGGAGAAAAAAAATACCCATTGATATTGTCCATACTCTGAAGGATGAGGTACTTCGTAATAAGAGATCTTAAATTGAACAACCTTAAGTTTACACTTCTGTTTTAAGGGTACATCTAAGAATATGTGGACTTGCAGTTTATTACAACTCTCCCCTCTGTGTTTGTGATATTTGTACCAGGATCTTTTATTTGAACCTAAATTTACTGACTGATGTTCTTCATTCCTTTCCCAAAGGGGGAAACTAAGACTTCTCCTTCAGGATAATAGATACCTATTTAAAATTCACAGCTCTAATCACTACTGGAAACATAACTTTGGTGATGAACATAATTTGAGAAACTTTATTTCTGAATGTTTTTATAGAAAATTACAGAGAGTCTATTACTCATGAAGACATTTAAAGAATACCTTTTCTTTTTTCCTGTTTTATAAACTCCCATCGCTGCTTGGTGGTAGTATTTAAACATTATGCTATTTTAGCTTTTAGCTAAATATTTTTACTTTTTCATTTTGAAATCCCACTCATTTGCATGATTTTGTCAGTGCTATTTCAAGTTAGTGTTTGCATAACACTTATAAACCAAAATAATTTTTGCAAAATTCTGTACCTGAAAAATTTAAAAAACCCCTATATAATGTGTTTCACATGTCTTTCCATATTATAGTTGTGTGAAACTTTTGTGTAATATTCAGATATAACCATTTAATGTACAATATTGTAAATAAATTATGCATGGATTCTAAATAGTAGTAATAAATGTGAAAGTGGTACAGATTTAAAATCTAGTAAGTTGCTCATAAAAATTTAAAAAACAAAACAGGAAAATGAAATTCAGAAACCTCTAGAATGTGAATATGTTTCCAAATACATATTTGATCAGGTATAACATAGATTTGAAATAAAATATTTTGGTGATCCACTTTTTTTTAATGTTGCTTTTCATACTAAAGAATTATGAAGACACTTTTCACAACTACTAAGTACTCAAATCATCAATTTTATGAACGTTTTAGAGGAGGAAATTATTACTTTGGTAAAATTATCCAGGAAATCCTGTTATAAATTATGGTGGCTATAGCAAAATAAAACCTATATTGTGCTTTTTAAAATTTAATTACTTTGCACATCATGGATATCAGGCCTCTAGGAGTTACATTTTTAAAGTTTTCTACTTTGGGTTTAGATTTTGTTTAAAGTTGTTCTCAAGTGTAAATTATTGACTTGCTTTGCTATTTTATATTTTTAATACCATTTTGCATTTGAGCTTTTGGCCTTTTCACTTCCCGAGTTCAGAGTACCTTTTAAATACATACTACTGAGCACAGGGGCTGACTATTGATACCAAAAACAGTCATTGGCTTGAGATTAATTTCCTTCAGTTCCTTAGTGACAAATCAGGTTACCCCTTTCTCTACCCAAAAAGTGCCTAACATAGGTCTGAAACATTCTTATTTATAAGTCTGACTCTCTCAACTGTAAAACATGAGCTTTATTTAATTATAAGTAGTTACAGCTAATGAAGCCCTCCTTTTTGCCTTTAAACCTATTCAAGTTTCCCCTTAGCTTTCATTCCTTTTTTCTAAGTTTTCCTCAATGAACCATTTTAATGGGTGAAATGGACTAACTTCTTTTTTTGTTTTTAACTACTTAGTCTCACCTTAATCCGTTGCTAATTCATCCATCCTTACTATTAAACTAAAATCACCCCTTTAAATTAATTATGGATTTTGTGATCCAACTCAGTCTTTAATATTTTTTCCTGCCATGGTTTTTGACCACCCCTTGTCCCCTTGATATTGCACACTTCACTACCGTGTAGGTTCTATTTGTATTTTTCATATTGTTCTCATTTCATTTTTCTTACTCTCCTATCTTCTTATGTTTTAATGAGTAGTAAGTATCCAGACCCTCTTCTGCCTCAAAATTTCTACTTCTGTGTCTTCAACAATCACCTCCGTTAGTACATCCAGATCTGTTTCTACATCCCTGACCAGTAACCTATCTAGTTTCTTGTTTAGCTAATGAGTTAGACTTCCCTGGTAGCTCAGACAGTAAAGAATCTGCCTGCAGTGCAGGAGACCCAGATTCGATCCCTGGGTCAGGAAGATCCCTTGGAGAAGGGAATGGCAACATACTCCAGTATTTTTGCCTGGAAAATTCCATGCACAGAGGAGCTTGGCGGGCTGTAGTCCATGGGGATGTAAAGAGTTGGACATAACTGAATGACTAACTTTTAGAGATAATAGTATTTCAGTGACTGTGTAAAAGCAAAAAATGTTAAAGGAAAATATACCATACTTTGTTTTGTCCCATTTCTTCAAAAGCATCCTTTCTGATATGCCTTCTTCAAAAATAAATCCTAATTTATTTTCCTACTTTGTATCTTTTAACCTTGGAAAACTAGATAGTGTAAACTAAGTGGACTTTTCTTTTGATGTGTAGCTCTAATATCCTTGTAGAGTGGATGCAGAGCATCTGCTGAAGAGTCAAGAAAGTTAGAGAACATTTGCTTTTACTGACTTAGTTCTGAATATTTAATCATTCTTTAAATTAAAAATTCCTTATTATTCCTCCTTTCTGTGGCATTCAAGTCAGAAAGAAACTAAAATTTAAAGTAAGCTAAAAAAAAAAAAAAAGTAGGAGAGAAATAAAGATCACTTGTGATTATTTTTACAGAGGGTTAAGTAACTGCCAGAGAACCCTAGAGCAAAGTATGCTGTAAATTAATACAAATTAATACAAAAGCACACTCCAGTGATGCAGCCTTATAGCCATTAAAAAAAAGTCTGGAAAGGACAGATGAAGTTTTAACCTTTCTTAGGTCATTGTCCAATGCAGTTTCTTACATAGTAACAGGGTTTTTTAAAAACTATTCTCAGATCTTATTCAACAAACATGGTAAAGATGTTAATTTTTTTTTTTTTCTGATACTTCCAAGAATAACTTCTTTGCACCTTTAATAGACTGGTCGTTCTAACCAAGCCTCCATGTTTTGATATTACATTTATATAGCACCATGCCTTTTGCAGAACTCTTGTTTTGTCATATCATTTGCCAGAGTCCTATGAGTCAGAAAAGGAAGGTGGTAGGAGCCCCATCTTTTAGAAAAGATAAAAGAGGCATGGAGAAGTTGAGGGACTTGCTGAATATTTAATAAATACTTTGACTGATGCCAGACCAAATTTTTCTGTCTGCCGTATCTGTGCTTGGCCAAGTAAATCACCCATTGAAAAGCCCTGTTGACTCAGGTTAGTACAAGTAAAAATCAGAGAAAATGTTCACATAGGTAACATAGTGACAGTCCAATTAATGCTGATGAACTAAGATTTTTGATACGTTGAAATTAGTACCTTAAATATTTTCAATGGGAAATGAACACTTGTAAGATACTCAGGAGTATAATCTATAGCTTAATTTTTTTAAGTAGCTTAATTTTCTGTTAAATCTGTGATTATTCCAGTAAAGATAATAGATAGACTAATTATAAAGAAGAGATTAATGGATTTGAGATTTGAAATAACAGCTTGAAAATATTAGACACCAGGTAAACTGCTTTAAATTTCTAAATAGCCATCTTTACTGTACCATGTAACATGTAAATGACCATGGTTTTATTTGTGTGCATTTTTTCCATGCTTTTTTGTTTGTTTAGGCAAATGATATAATTATTTTCTCAAAGAATTCATGACAAGAAAATAAAATTCACTTGAATTGTAGTTTGGGAGTAACACAGTGTGGTGTTCAAATAGATAGGAAGTGATTGCCAAAACAAAACAGAAGTGACTTTGGAGACTTCCGACGTCAGCCTTATGAATCTTTGTGGTTCTTAGCCTTATCATTATTGCAACATAATTCTGGATGTTTAATTGGAGTACATGTCCCCAACTTTCTCTCATACCACTTGACTTTTTTTTTTTTAAGTTTTAAAATAATTCTTTGTATATTGCTATGTCTTATTTAAGAAAATGATTTGTTAGATACTTGACCCCAAAGTAAGTCACTTCTCAGTATAGCTAATGTTTATTGATTACTTTCTGTGTCACATAACTGTACTGTACTAACTTTTCTCATTATCCCTCTGAAGAGTCCTTTAAGGTAGTTACTTTCATTAGCCCTCCCCCATTTTATCTCTGAGGAAATTTGGGTTTTAAAGAGGTTAAGAAATATACATAAGCTTTAAAGTGGCAGATTAGAGATTCACAAACAGGTCTGTTTTATTCAAGCATCATTGTTCTTACAGTAAGCATATTTTCTTTCTAGCCTTTGAAAATGTTTTATTCATAAAAATGTATTGGATGTTGCATTTAATATGTAGGACTGAGGCTTTTGATAGTATTTTTAATAATACTATTAAGATATGTTATTATTTTAAAATCTTTAGTATAAAACTGTTTATCTTTCATTATTAATGCTTATCTGTTAGGGTTTCTTTCTAAAAGATATAAAATTTTAAATTTACAAGTACATATGTCTTCTTGATTGGGCTTCCCAGTTTGTACTAGTGAGATTGTGAGCCAAAGGTTACTCACCATTTTATGATTTTTTAGCTCATAACACCTGAAAACAGTAACTTCTTGGCTCAAATACATCTAAGAATTAATTTTACTTCCTTCTCTTTTTTTTGTAATATCAGATTTTAAATGAGATGTTAAACTATTTTAAGGAAAAAATATGTTTGAGGTGGGATAAAAAGACTGTTAAACATTATTTCTTTAAAAAAATTATTTTTACATGAAAACTAGATATATTTGTGATGTGTTCAATCAAAAAATTCACTACTGTATCCCAGATCTACATATTTCAAAGTGAAAATGTTCACTTGTCAGTTGAAATTTCTGATTAGAACTAATATTTGTATATTTTTGTGCTTAGTCAGAATTTAAATTTCACAGTGGATTTTTTTTTGAAATTGACCTTTAATTAGGATGAAAGCAAGTGATATATTTATATACTATAGGGATAAAAATGGTAATTTTCATTTTTAAAAAACTACCAGTGTGATTATGTTTTTAGTTCCTTTTACTCATGTTTAGCATAGGCTTTTAAGTTAAAAAATACACTTTGGTCTGTATTGACACAAAAAGCATTCGATAAATTAAACAAATATATGGCAAGTTTTTCATAGCTAAATCTAATTCTTCTAGAAGGAAGTTATTGCCTTCTATTTAATTACATTATTTGAAATGTGTTTAAGAGAAATGTTTGCAGCATATTTTGTATACTAAAAAACAAAAGGGATTAGTATTGGGCCAATGGCCAAGAGGTAATGTTACTACCTTGTAGACTGTTACAGTTCAAATTGTCCCACTCCTCCCAGAATTTTAGAAACTAGAAGTCTGGGAGATATCAGCTGTAGTCGGTTGACTGTAGATGCTGTAAGCTGTATTCATCTTTTGTTACTGTGTGAGATGGGAAAAATGCCACATTGCAAAAGATGCATAATTTCATTGTATAATGATTTATTTTAAGCATATAATATCAGCAAGCTTTGTCTTGTGTGTTTTGTCTTATATTTCCTCATAGAACTAAATTAAGTAATATTTTGGGAAATGATTTTAAAATGCTTTCTGACTTGACATACTTGGTCAGAAATTGTTGGCATTGGTGGGTAGGTTCTAACCAGTGATTTTAATTGTGCAATAAATAATAATAGAGTGTGAGACTATGTTTGGGCACTTACTGTTTGTTTATATTAAGTATTAGCCTCCATTATAACATACTTACTAAATTTCCAAGTTGAGCAGTTCTGTAGTTATAACTATTGTTGCTGTACCTGTAACAAAACATACTTATGACAGTAAAATGAATAGAAGTGCCCCCAAATACTATTTTTTAATTCACTTGTAACCGTTCCTCTGGTAATTGTGTATGACAAAATCACATTTGTAAAAATTTTAGCATGAAAAATAAAATTTGTATCAGTCAAGTGTCTTGGTTATGCTTTTGAAATTGATTTTTTTCATCTGCTTCGCTTCTAATTTGTTGCCTAATTCTGTGTAGCCTACTAATATCTCTGAAATCTGTCTTGTAGTTGAAATCTCTAAAAAAGTTAGTCCCTAATTTTTTTACTAAATAAAGCCCTAGTCCCAACTGTGGTATTGGGAATCTTTTTTTAATCTGGCCACAACATACAATTCACAGTCTTTATTTCCTGTCATTTCCCCTCCCTTATGTCCCAGGCAAACTGAGATATTTCCTGTTCCTTGGAAACATTCCTTTCCTTTGTCCACACTCTGCTTATTCTTTTTTCCTAGAACATCATTTAACCATTTCTTTAGTCTCCCAAACTTACTTTCCAACACACAGCTCAGGTTTCCTACCCTGCTCTCCTTATTTTCCTCCAAACTTCTTGGAATATTTGGTGACATTTTTCCACTTGTGTACTTTTAAAAGAATTGCCTAATACAAAGAATATTTTTTCTTTTGTTTTTGAACTCTTAACTTTTTATTTTGAACTGAACTTAAAACTTGTTTTAAACTTTTAATTATTATTCAAATGCATTTTGCTAGCTTAGAATTAGTGTTTTAATTAAGGTTTTAAAAATCTTGTATCAAGTCGCATGATCTGAAGTTGGATGAAATGTGATCAGTAGTATCTTGGTGAAAAAGATTTTTTATGTGCATATGCATTTCCTAGAACAAATTCATGAGGTGTTTTTTTTTCCTGATAGATGTCTGTTTTTTGTCCATTGACTTTCAGAATTTTATTTTTTAAGTTATAGAACCGATTTTTTATACAAAGTCTTATGTAGAACCCTAGGAAGTGGCAGAACATAGCCACTTTGATGTCATTGGGGGATGACCCACCATCTCTCACTACCCATCTCCCACAATGGACCCTGAAACCATTGGTCTAGAGTGTGATGTTCAGTCACTTCTTTAATGATAACAGTGCAGTTTAACAAAGCTGCTCTGGCTAATGACTGAAACATATTTCGTAACTGGGCAAATAAAACCTTAAATTTATGTTTTATGCTTATATTTTTAAGATAGCTTTGAAAATGACAAAGGAAAAATATATTTCAAATGATTAGGCTTCAAAGGAAACTTTTTTTAAAAAGTTTGGGAAATGTATCTTAAAGTGATTTTGTAATGAACAGTTGAACATTTATTTTCATTTTATGAGTTTCAGATTCTAATAGAATATAATGATAATAACATTTTTTTAAAAATTTCCACAAAGAGGTTAGAACTACCAAGAATTCTAATACCAAATCTGTTTCAGGTATTTAATTAAAGGGTACACTCTCCAAATAAAACTGACTTTTTTGTCTTAATAATTTGTGAATAACTTCAGAATAAAAACAAACACTATCTATAAAAACCTATAAAAAGTCAAGTATGAGCTTAAAGTCAGATTTTTTAAAATAAGATCATCGTTCTGCAATGCAGGAGACCCGAGTTCGATCCCTGGATTGGGAAGATCCCCTGGAGAAGGGAATGGCAACCCACTCCAGTATTCTTGCCCAGAGAATTCCATGGACAGAGGAGCCTGGCCAGCTACAGTCCACAGGGTCACGAAGAGTCACACACGACTGAGTGACTTAACACTTTCATTTTTCACTCAAATGTAAGCTTTCATGAATTTGAGATAAAGTCTTTTATTCCAGAAGTTATTTGTTCACATATAAAATATAATTTTTTAAAGTTATACTCTTGTTTTATATGTTAATTTTTATTTTGTTCTTATGGATAATCTTGTGTTTTTTGAGTCAAGTAATACGGAATTTCCTAAAATTACATTTTGAATATTCATGTTACTTATCACAATGTTAAAAGCATTGCCTTCTTCAATATATTTCCCTCCTAAAATACTAGCTGACTCTTTGATAAGCTGTGCATAGATTTAAAAAGGTAGAAGTGCTTTCAACACCCCTGAACCATTTAATTCCCATTTTTTTCCCATGCCTTTTACTTTCTTGCATAGCATCTATCTCTATGTGAAATACTATACATATTTACTGATTTGCTTATTGTCTGTATACATGTAATGAAAAGAAGTATTCTTGCCTATTATATTAACTGCTGCAGTACTCATTCATCTACCACTCCAATTACTTAGCACTCAAATACTTGCCAATGAAAGAAAACCTTGAAATAACAGATTCTTACAGAATTTTTAAGTTTTAATATTTTCAAGGTCTTTGCTATGTAATAGTTTGAAAACATATGTATATTATGTGTCATCATCTGTGACTTGACTCAAGAGAGGGCATCAAACATTGCTGTGGTATTTAAGTCAGCTTATTCTTTATACGGTCTTCTACTGTAAGTCAAACTGTCATTTTAATGAATGAAGAAGATTGTATGAAAGACCACATTGACTCATTTAAATAGTCCTATTTTGATACCATTTGAATTTTAAAGAGAAAGCTTATGGCTCTTACAGAAAAAAAAAATGGAAAAAGTATATTGTGCTACTTATTTACCTTAGGGAAAAATTGTGCAGTTTACCCACAAAAGTCATACATTTACAGACTTTTTCTTTAATTAGTGGTACTCTATAATTGAAGAGGAAAAGTTAAAATTTTACATAACCCTGCTGCTTCTGCCTCTGTAACTCAGCTTGCTCCTCACGAAGTCTGGATCAGGTAGGTCTCAGAAAATGGGGACTCACAATACTAGAAACTGGAGCTTATCTCACTTGCCCTTGTCCTGCTCTTTGCAATCGCCCAGCCCCTGCAAACCCACAAACCTGCTTAATCTTGCCTTCCGTGTATAAAAACTCTGTAACCCCTTCGTTCAGGGCTCAGAGCTTTGCGTGTTAACTCCTCTGGGCCCACCGGTGTAATAAATCTGAGTTCTCCAACTCTCCAAGTGTGGGGCTTGGCTTCTCAAGTACTGGTTGCTGCAACATAATGTTCGTATTTATTGAATACTTGTTAAGAGATATAAATGTGATATAACAGACTGAAAAGTTACCTCAGGACCCAATGTGTTTAATGAAGTAAAGTTGATCTTCAAACAGCTTAAATGTTGAGAGCTATTTCTGTCAATGCACTTAATGAGCGTTCTTTATGCATTATTTTATGTAATTTCTACAGCCTTATGATGTCATCTATTATTGCTATTTTTCATTTTACAGTTAAGAAAACTGAAACTTAGATCAATTGGTGTTTTAATTTTGACCCTTCAACCAGAAAACAACTTATTAATGTCAGGAAAGCAGTGCATTGCTTTCGATGCCTTTTACTATTGGTTTTCAGTTAGGTCTACTTTTGTCATTTTAAAATTTATCAAAGGCAAGTGTATTGTGTTAATAGTATCGTAATTTCCTTTTTATCAAAAATATTTTTATCATATATTTTAGGGTATGTTTAAAGACATAAGTATGATGCTTAGAATTCCAAGTCTTAAAAATGATGTAGTGGTGGGTACCCAAAGTTTTAATCCAGTAAATTTTGAGCAACAACTACATATAAGTCACTTAATTTTGTACTATAGGGAATACAAAGATGAAGGTAATACAGTTCCAACTTCAAAGAAAGAGTTTAGTGGCCATGAATAAAGTGTATCCCTACCTTTATCTCTTGGACACGTCATCCTCCTCTATTCTTCAGTGTTTAACTCAGTACTGTGGTGGAGAAGAGAGCTGGGGTACAATGATAGCATTTTGGGGGACTGGGGGAATGGGACACAGGGTAAGGAAGATCATGAGAGTCTAAGCATAGCTTTCCCATCCATGTCCTGCAGCTGTGCTCCAGGTGTGCCAGCTTGCCAGCAGCCAGGTGGCCTGGGGCTGCTTGCCATCTCAAGTTGTAAGCATTCTTGTTAGCTTGTCCTGATGGACTGAACAAATATTTTCTAAGAATACTATGGAGGGAAAATTTTGAGAAGTCCTCTACTTGAAGGAAGTGATGAACGAAATAATACCTTTGTTAATCGCATTAACTCTATGACAGGAAGCATGTGGCGTTAGAATATAGTATAATTCATATTTTCCCTTGAATCAATTCTGGGTTTCAACTTAGGTCTGTTTTTATCATTTTATGACTTATTAAGGGCAAAGATAAAGATATTATATTAAAAAATATATATATATATATATAATCTTAGTTCTAAGTAATATGAAGATAAAATTGATTTTTGAAGACAATCTTCTTATACATCAGTACTGGATATAGATACATAGTGATTTACAAGGAGTTCAAAATGAATATATAGAATGAGTCACTTAAGACATTCATTTTGAGGCTTCCCTGGCTCAGATGGTAAAGAATCTGCCTGCAATGCGGGAGACTGGGTTTCATTCCTGAGTTGGGATGATCCCCTGGGGAAGGGAATGGCTACCATCTCCAGTATTCTTGCCTGGAGAATCCCATGGGTAGAGGAGCCTTGGCAGGCTACAGTCCATAGAGGTCACAAAGATTTGGATATGACTGAGTGACTAACACACACATTTTGAGGAAACATGATTTTAAATGCTGGTAACTTTGTTCAAATTCTCTTTTCACTTTCCAATTGTAGAAATAAAGTATTCAAGGACACTTGCTGTCAGTGGTAATCATTTTTATTTAGTTATCTATAGCTGTAGACCAAATCCCAGCAGCAAAGGATCACTTTGACTTGCTTAACAGGCTATACATTTAAGTTTTTAGACAGTTCACACTAAGAGGATTACAGTTGAACTGCAGATGTTTAGCCAGGCCATTTGGCTATATCCAGAATTAAATAGAATTATAACTAGAACAAATAACATATATATTCACCTGTATTATCCTAATCAAAATCCTGACAAAAGTTTTCATGGAATTTGACAAGCTAACTCTAAGACTCAGATGGAAGAATAAGTAGTCAAGACTAGCCAAGAAAATTTTGAAAAATAAGCAAAAAGTGTGAGCTTGCCACACAAGCTTTCAGATCATACTTCAAAACTATAGAAATCAAAACAGCCTATTATTGACCCAGACTTAGAAAAATTTGTTTCAGGAACTGAATACAGGTTCATAAAAGTCCTTTACCTCAAAGTCCTTACCTACTGGTAGATAAAGACATATTATCTAATAAAGAGTGTCACGGTGGTTTGGGGGGAGAGTTAAAAGTCGTGCCTCACATTGTGCACCAAAGTAAATCCAGAGAGACTGATGATCTAGATCAGGGGTCAGACAAGTTAATCCATAGACTGGCTGCCTATCATTGTAAATAAAGTTTTATTAGAACAAAGCCTTGCTCATATCTTCATGAATTGTCTTTCACACAACAGCATAGTTCACTGTGATGCAACAAGGACCATTTGAACTACAAATCCTAAAATATTTACTCTTTGGCCTTTTAAGACAAACTTGTCTGATCCCTGATTTAGACATTAAAGAATTACCATAAAGGCTCTTTGGTTTTGTTTTTAGGGAGTAGAAAAATAAGATTCTGTTTATGGCTTTTGGGTTCATTACTAGTAGTCAAATTAGTTATGGTAGGCTAACTGCTATGGCAAATAATCCCAGTAAATAAGTAATTTTTCAGTAAAATCAAAGCTTCTCACGTTACGTTCAGGTCCTAAACAGGTTGTTGCTCTGTTTCCAGCAGTATCTTAGGAGTCTAGAATCCTCAGGCAGTAAAGACCTGCTCTAGATCCTGGAGCAGAGCAGAACTTTACCACCCTAAAATAGGTCTCTTTAGCATATTGTTTTAAACTAGTTATTTTCTGAAAAACAGCAGACATGAGAGGGGCTCTGAAAACTAAACAGGAATTGCCCTTTTTAAAACACATTGATTTACATTTTTAAGAGTGTCTCCCTCTATGTGCCTGAAAGATGACCAAACTTCTAGAAACTCTTGTCCCAGAAGGCAATGACTTAAATCGGGGAAAAAAAAACAAAACTTAACCTGTTTACTGTACTTTTCCTGGTAACCTTCCATAGCTGACTCTGTCTACACTCAACCTCATTTTTTGTCTTTCGTTGAGGATGGCATTTAAGGTGAAGGCTGTGGGCATTTTGCAGAGTTACTCAGTTTTCTACATCTCTCCTTTGTATGCATGTTATTAAGTTTTGTTTGATTTTCTCCTGTTAATCTGTCTCATGTCAATTTAATTCTTAGACCAGCCAGATGAACCGGTAGGGATAAACTGGCACTTGCCATGGGCATTTGCCGTCTACCTCTACAATGATTAAATCACGGGCTGCTGCAGCTGCTGACTTTCCACAACCCCTGAAAGGAGTTCAGAGTGGAGAGCAGAAGTGAGGCACTCTGCTTAGGAAAGGGGTGCGTTGGGGACTGACAACAGGTCTTTAGATAGTTAGATTTTTTTTTTTTCAGGAGCTGATTTTATGAGCCAATTCGTATGTCACCGCATATCTAGAAAAGTACTAAACTCCTTTTCATGGTGACGACTGTCATTATTTGCAAAAGCTTCATGAGACTAGCAGAAATCTGGAAAAATCTGTGCTTGATTGCATGTATTCCCCCATCACCAAAATGTGATATATACTGACCTTCCCCCCTGCTTCTTTGGAGCAGTTTCTCAGAGCTATCTGAGGTACTGTCTCCTGGGCTGTCGTCCTCATTATGCACCCAATAAAACTTAACTCACAACCTGCACATTATGTTTTGTTGATTTGGGGGTTTTTTGTTTGTTTTCTTGGCTCTGCTGGTCTGTGTTTTGTGTGGGCTTGTCTCTAGTTACAGCAGGCGGGAGATACTCTCTAGTTGTGGTAAGCAGGCTTCTCACTGCAGTGGCTTCTCTTGTTGCGGAACACAGACTCTAGAGCTTGCAGGCTCAGCGGTTGTGGCACACGGGCTTAGTTGCTCCTTGACATGTGGGATCTTCCCAGACAGACCAGGGATCAAACTCACATCTCCTGCAGTGGCAAGTGGATTCCCTGAACCACCAGGGAAACCCACATTGTGTGCTTTTTTAAGTCGAGAGCATCTAGATGGGTAGAGGGAAATTTCTTCCTCCTCAACTTTATGAAGTGAAGTGAAGTGAAAGTCACTCAGTCATGCCCGATTCTTTGCAACCCCATGGACTGTATAGTCCATGAAATTCTCCAGGCCAGAATACTGGAGTGGGTAGCCTTTCCCTTCTCTAGGGGATATTATTAACCCTTCAGATATCTTTCTCTGGCACAATTCTGACTCCTACTGTGTGAATATCTTTCTTTTAATTATACAACTGATGCTATTTAATTACAGAAAAAGAAAAACTATACACTTAATTTTATAATTGCTAATGATTACTGTGAGAGCAAATTAAAATGTACCATATAGACAGTCTATTTTAACTTTGCATAGAGATATTTAATGTCTCTTAAACTTAGGTTCTACAATCATTTTCATTTTATTCAGTGCAGTGTAGTACATAAAGCATACCTATTATAAAATCTACTTTCTAAATGAAGACAAGTTTAATGTTTCATTTTCCATAGTAGTGAATTTCATGGAGCAAAAATTTTTCTAGATAACTTAAGGTCATGGAAATTAACTTAATACTGTTTAGCCAATCTTTATATGAAGTATGCTTGCTGAAACAAATATGTCATTTATGAATTATTTACAAACAGTGTAATGTAGGTGAATCATGCTGACACAGTAGAGGTGATTATAGTATTTGGATTCATATGTGCTCAAAGAAGAAAGCAGCTAAAGGACTAATAAATTAGTTGCCCTTTGTGAATGGCTTCCTTATGCATTGATCATCTATCTGCTGGGACTCATGATTCTAATGGCACATTTCCTCACAGAAATCATGTTACTCTTTCCTCTGTTGGAGACGTCTTGTTGCATCAGAATATCCACTCTCCTCTTTTACAGAGCTCTGAGTTTTAGGAGGGTCCCTTGTCGACAAGTGAGGCTTCCCCAGTGTCTCAGTCTGTAAAGAATTATGCCTGCAATGCAAAAAAACAAGAGATGTGGAGTCTATCTCTGGGTAGATCCCCTGGAGGAGGAGATAGCAACCCACTCTAGTAATCTTGACTGGAAAATCCCATGGACAGAGGAACCCGGCAGGTTACAGTCCATGAAGTTGCAAAGAGTCGGCCATGACTGAGCACACAAACTTGCATTTACCAACAAGTAGAATACTGCCTTTACCAGCCTGCCTTGTGGCTAGATGTGGCATACGACTAAATCCAGGCCACTAATATGGAGGTGGAGGCACTGTATATTGAGACTTATGGGTAGTTTTTGAAGGAAAAGGTGCTCTTCTATTCTCTTTTGTATTGCATGGAACCCAGACTAAATGACAGGAGCTCTAGTGGCTCTTTCAGATTATGACATAACCGTGAATTAGAAATCAACACTGAAGGTGATGAACAAGAAATAAAGACTTGCTCAAACAAATAAACACTGAAGGAATTTGTTGCCAATAGGAACTGCCTTGCAAGAAATACTCAAATGATTTCTTCAAAGAGAAGGTACAGGTCAAAAACTTGGATCTACATAAAGAAAGGAAGGACTTTAGAGATGGACAGATCCTTCATTTGGAGCTTCCCTGGTAGCTCAAATGGTAAAGAATGAGTCTGCAATGCAGGAGACCTGGGTTCGATCCCTGGGTCAGGAAGATTCTCTGAAGAACATGGCAACCCACTCCAGGATTCTTTTGCAGAATCCCAAGGATTGATAAGCCTGGCGGGCTACATTCCATAGGGCTGCAAAGAATCAGACAAGACTGAGTGAGTAACACACACAAGAGAAGGAAAGGTCATTGAAGACGGTGCTGGGTTGGGAATATCCCTTGGGAATTCCCTTGCGAATCCCCATACCCAGGCCCGTTATGCCGCAGACCTTCTGTAAGGGTTTCCCAAGAAGTGAACACCAATACCTGGAGTAAGTGAACACCAAATCTTGGGATTCACAGTTAAGGAACCTGCTAGAGGGAGATCATCTTCAAAGCGGTGCCACTTTTTCATCATTTCTTACTATACCTTTGGCATTAGTATACTTCATTGGAAAAGGAAAATGGTAAGTTATACAAATTAATACTTTTATTCAGGAAATAAGCAAATAAAACCAAAAACTAAAGTAAGAGCTACCACTCCTTCTTCTCTTCATCCTTTTCCTGTAACTCTCCTTTACCCCATAGCCCCCACTTTAAACAAAGCCAGTGAAAATGGGACACAGTAGGTCTCTTGAACTTTAGGCAATGAGGTACCACTTTCACAATTGTCATCGTTGTCTCTATGAAATAAAAGTCACATTTTATGGCAAGACAAGAAAACTACACATATGAAATTTTCTCTGCCCTTGGCTTCTTCTCTCCAAACTCTGTGTCATGTGCATTGTGCATCAACCGAACCTCCTCATCAGCAGAAACATCTGTCCACCAAAAAGAGCAACATTCTCCTAACACCATCAAGACAATTCCTTAAAAGATAACATTTCTTCTTGATCTTATGAGGGGCCAAGATGATGCTTAGCTCAGATCAGGATTGTGTAAATTGTCAATACAACATTTAATGTAGGGCCCTTGGCCTCAAAAAGTTATTTAAGTGTACCTTAACTTCTAATGGCTATAAGCTTCCCAGAGCTTTCTGAGACGCAACCCCTGAGTTATAATCTTCAATTTGTCTCAAATAAAATTTTCTGTTTTCTTAAATTGACTGATTAATTTCTTGTTGACACCACTGACCCTCAGCCACAGAGTCTTATCTGTGCTAGCCTTCTCCTAACCAATAATTTCCACGATATCACAGTTTGGTGGAGAAATCGTATTGTTTTAAAATTATACAGTCATTAAATTTAAATCTACTGAAGTATAGAGAAACACTGTCCTATTCCACTGTTCGCAAACGTATCACACTTTGGGAAATAGGGTTAGGGTACTATGCTGGTTGGTAGAAGACCAGAGGTCTAGAACTTACTCTGCCCCTCAAGGAGCTGTGCTTTTGGAAAGTATGTGTGCATTCATGCTTCAGCTGTATCCAACTCTGTGACCCTATGGACTAGCCTGCCAGTCTTCTCTGTCTGTGGGGATTCTCAGTGGGTTCCCAAGATCCAGGGGATCTTCCTGGCCCAGGGGTTGAACCTGTGTCTCTTACATCTCAGGCATTTGCCTGTAGGTTCCTTACCACTAGCACCACCTGGGAAGCCTGGGAAAGCCTAATAAGCTGGTAAACATAGGTAAATGTTTCCCTGAGCTCTGTGAGCCATTCTTGCAAATTACTAAATTCAGGGAAGCAGTCATGGGAACCCCAGTTTTAAGCCCATGAGTCAAGTACAGATCACAACTTGGATTTCACTTGGTGTCTAAAGTAGGGGTGGTCTTACAGGACTGAGACCTAACCTGTGGGATCTGACCTATTGTTAACAAATTAGACAGCCCCTCTCTTAGAGTCCTAGCTGAACTGAAGCCCTCTGGCTCTGTCAGAGAGTTCTTACCTCCTCAGGTTCATATTGCCAATAATAAAACTGAGTTTGATGCAAGCAAGGCAGGCTTTTATTCAACGATCAGAGAATGGAGAAGGGGAGCTCATGCTCTAAAAGCACCTTCTCTTGAAGGGATGAAAGTGGGGTGACTTTTAAGCAGTAAGTGGCAGACAGGTAATCAGGGCCCTAGGAAAAGTGTGGGGATTACCAGGGGCAGCTGCGGGAAGTCCAGGCTTTTGTAGTCTTCCAGGCTCCAGGCATTCCTGTAGAGAAATCAGGACTGGTTGAGGGTGGTTTACCACTGTGTATCTCTGAAAGCACACCTCTCTCAAAGATAAGTGCAAAGCATCTCTGCCAAACACCAGGTACATTTGAAATGAACACAGGGATGAATCAGGGCATGTCGTTCAGTTCTTAGGGGTATAGAGACAGAAAATAAATCAAAGCAAGGGATGTGGTGACAAAAAAAAACAAAAAGCAACCCACAGATCTGTGGCCTGGGCTGCATAGTACAGGTGATACTATCTCCAGGTGATACTATCTCTATTTCTCTGTTCATGAGGCATGGTGTTGGGAAGCAAACCATGCACTGATTACTTTGCATCTCTCAACTATTTTGTCTCTACCCTGTATCTCCGGAAGGAAGCAAGATGGCCTTTTACCCAGAAGGCTTGCTAAAAACTGGCTGAGCCCTATTTCTGCTATGCTACTTTCCACTATCCAAAGTGGATAACAGCCAGTAATTCACAAGAGACAATCCTAGGAAAAATGAGCTAATTTTACAAAGCTGAAATGTGAGCTCTCACATACTGAATATTAAAAAGCCAACACTTTCTGCAAGAGCCATTCAGCAGCACTCCAGGGTACACTTGATTTGTCTGAATAATAATAAACTATAATGATAATAGCCAAGTGCACCTCACAGGAGTACTAAGCTTTAATGACTCAATATTTGCGGAACCCTTTGAGCACCTCCAAAGTTATGTAAGCACAAATGAATAGGTAGGGAACCATATACCATTGTTATTTCTACACTAAATCTCTCCTGGTAATTTCTTATCTTATAATGTCTTGTAAGGTAGGTACTGTATGAGACTAATATATGAACAAAATTATGGAAGAAATATTTAGTCTAAAATAATATATAGTAGTGATTTCCAGTGACATAATTTCATACTAGTGAAAGAGAATGAAGTCATTAATAGCATCTCTAAAAAGTCATGCCTAGGTTGTAAAATAGAAAAATGAAAATCTGGAATAGACCCTTAAGATTTAAATCTCTAAAAAGAGTTTGAAGAAACACTTGTTATTTTTTTCTTATGAAGGAGACATCTAAGATTTTAGTTGTTTTTTTACACACTGAAGAAATCATAATGATGTTTTCTCTGTTTATTTCCTAGCAGAAATTGTACGTGGTATTTTCATACATCTGTCTTTCCATCTTCTCCTCCATCACCAGCATAATTTATGCCATGTGATAGTACTTTTAATATTTCTAGTTTAAAAAATATATCGTCACAACCCTGTTATCTTCATCATATTTTCAAAAATGCACCATTGTGATTTTGATATTGTCCCTAACTTCCACTGAGGTAGCTAAGTACAAAATGCATTGACCCAAACAGTCTCTTCAACAAATTTTCCTCTAATACCAGATCTCCACCAATGAAAGACTCATTTCTTCCAGTGAGTATCGTCTATAAAAACTTCTCTGAGAGGACTCTGTGGAAGAGAGTGCTCTTCCTGTCCTTGCCTTTTCCCTTTCACCTAGCTGACATCACGTTCCTTAAGACCCAGGGTGTTTCCAGGGGTGAGGAGGAAAGGAAAAAAGAGTAAGGTTACCTCTTTGAGGAGAGTAATTCTGAGCAGGACAACACTGCACCAGGTTTTGAACAGGTTCCTCATCCTGTTCAAGGGACAAAGAGAGGTAGGAGGACATTAATACAAAACCCACATGCTTTGTGTTATGTCTAGGACCAGACGTGATGGCCTGCAAGCATCAGTCATAGGATTATTTTCCATTCACTGAATATTCTTGTCAATGTTCTGCCTTTTCTTTCAGCATTGATGTTTTGTACACAGTTAATATTTTTACATCCTAATACCCTGTTGAACCCCCTAAATTTTGTCATTCCAGTAGTATTTTTTTAAGATAGCCATTCTCTTCTTTATTTATGTATGCATTTATTTATTGGCCTGTGCTGGCTCTTAGTTGCAGCACCAGGATCTTCTGTCTTTGCTGTGGTAGGCAGGATCTTCTTAAATTACCTCGTGTAGGATGGTTTTAGATGTGGAATGTGGGAGTTTTAGTTGGAGCATGCGAACTTTTAGTTGCAGCCTGTGAATTCGGTGGCAGCACGTGGGATCTAGTTCCCTGACAAGGGACTGAATCTGGACTCCCTGCATTGGGAGCATAGTCAGCCAGTGCACCACCAGGGAAGTCCCAGTCCAGTAGTACTGAGGTCAACACAACTCTTAGACTTGGACGAGAGGGGAGTCTACTCCAGCAAATGCAGAAGCTGCCATTTTCCACATCACAGCCCATAGGACCAAGGGTATGTGGCCACCCAGAGATGATGTTCCACCTTCTAAACTATACTATGGTAACTGAGACTCTGATTGTTCTACAATCCCTGAGCCCATTCTTAATCCCTATGGGAGCTCTTTCCTGGAGTCTCTCTTCCTGTTGACCTGCTTACAGTGGACGACTTCCTCCCTAGACCCTAGGGGTAGAGAGACAGCTGTTAGCAAAGATGTCTATGGATTCTAGTTGTGAGGGTGCCTTGTGGGCATTGGAGACCCCTCAAGTGTGAAGTGATACTGGGGTGGAAAGAGACAAGGAGGAAAAATGGATGGTGGAGTGGGGAGAACTGGAGGCAGGGGACGTGCCATTATCATATTCAATTGTAGAACAGAGAAAATTCTGAAAGTCTCAATTAAAACCTTTCCTCAGCCTCAGCCTTCTTCCAAGAGTTTTTAAAAAGAGTCCTAGAGGTAGGATCTGAGCTCATCATGTGGGCAGAAAATTCCAGGAGTGTACCAGATAGCATGGGCTTCTCAGGTGGCGCTAGTGGTAAAGAACCCACCTGACAATACAGGAGATACAAGAGATGCGGCTTCCATCCCTGAGTCAGGAAGATCCTCTGGAGGAGAGCATAGCAATCCACTTCAGTTTAGAATTCCATGCACAGAAGAGCCTGGAGGGCTACAATCCATAGGGTAGCAAAGAGTCTGACACGACTGAAGTGATTTAGCACACAGGCAGCAGGTGGCATAAAGAGAAACCTTATTTGTTTTTCTTTTCTTTTTTCTCCTTTCCTGCCTTTCTTCCTCTCTCTCTTTCTCTTTTCTTCCAGACAAAGGGAAGCTTCCTCTTTTGATCAAAGAATGGAGACGCAAGCCCCTGCTTTACAATATTGCTCTCCCTGACAGGCTGCTGCAGGGATCCTTTAAAAGGGTCTTATCAGCAGAGTGATGCCACCCAACCATCTCATCCTCTGTCATCCCCGTCTCTTCCTGCACTCAATCTTTCCCAGCGTCAGTTCAGTTCAGTTTAGTTCAGTCACACAGTCGTGTCCAACTCTTTGTGACCCCATGAACTGCAGCACGCCAGGCCTCCCTGTCCATCACCGACTCCCGGAGTCCACCCAAACCCGTATCCATCAAGTCAATAATGCCATCCAGCCATCTCATCCTCTGTCGTCCCCTTCTCCTTCTGTCCCCAATCCTTCCCAGCATCAGGGTCTTTTCCAGTGAGTCAACTCTTCGCATGAGGTGGCCAAAGTATTGGAGTTTCAGCTTCAACATCAGTCCTTCCAATGAAGATTCAAGACTGATCTCCTTTAGGATGGACTGGTTGGATCTCCTCACAGTCCAAGGGACTCTCAAGAGTCTTCTCCAACACCACAGTTCAAAAGCATCAATTCTTCGGCACTGAGCCTTTTCCACTGTCCAATTCTCACATCCATACATGATTACTGGAAAAACCACAGCCTTGACTAGACAAACCTTTGTTGGAAAAGTAATGTCTCTGCTTTTCAATATGCTATCTAGGTTGGCCATAACTTTCCTTCCAAGGAGTAAGTGTCTTTTGATTTCATGGCTACAGTCACCATCTGCAGTGACTTTGGAGCCCAAAAAAATAAGTCTGACACTGTTTCCACTGTTTCCCCATCTATTTCCCATGAAGTGATGGGACCAGATACCATGATCTTAGTTTTCTGAATGTTGAGCCTTAAGCCAACTTTTTCACTCTCCTCTTTAACTTTCATCAAGAGGCTTTTTAGTTCCTCTTCACTTTCTGAATAAAGGTGGTGTCGTCTGCATATCTGAGGTTATTGGTATTTCTCCTGGCAATGTTGATTCCAGCTTGTGCTTCTTCCA